>JARQOC010000004.1:72300415-72943274 GCA_033576535.1 Allobates femoralis | reverse complement strand
TCTTCAGTAGCCAATTTTTTACTGCAGCTAGCCCAGACAATCCTTTTGGCTAGTAGCAATGTCTGGTAGTCAGCGGTGTAGTCCAGCTGTAAAGTAAGCTACACCGCCTGTGTATCCAGTAGCCAATTTTATACTGCAGCTAGCCCAGTCAATTTTTTTGGAGATCCAGATGTGGGGCAGATCATGCTGCAGGAGTGGTCTCAGATCAAGGACCTATGCACCCTTCTGCACAGTTTTGAAACGACGAAGATGTTTAGCACTGACGATGCCATTATGAGCATGACTATTCCAGCCATCTAAATGCTGGAGCACACTCTAAACAGTATTCAGAGTCAGGTAGTGGGACAAGAGATGGGGGAGGAAGTACAGGAGGAGTCATATTCGGAAGGGATAACAAGATCTCCTAGGTCCAGATGGTCGGCAGCACCAAGGCGGCAGGCATGGGAGGGTGGGGGAGAGAGATTAACGAGGGCGCATGGTAGCTGCCAAATTGTTGAGTAAGGTGCAGGAGCCAAGGAAGTAGTGGAGGACGAACTGGCGATGCGCATCGAAGACTCAGCAGATGAGGGAGACCTTGATCACATTTCTGTTGTGCAAGGTTTGGGGGAGAGGGCAGAGGAAGGAAGCATGATACTTACCTCGCCGCCACCAACACAACAAGGACTTGGTCCTCCTGGATGCGCAAGACAAATGAGTACCTTCTTGCTGCACTACCTGCAACATGACCCTCGGATTGTCAGAATTCAAACTAATGCCGACTACTGGGTTGCCACACTCTTAGATTCCTGGTACAAGAGTAAATTTTGCAAAATACTTCCAGCCATACAAAGGGATTCATGCATGCAGGAGTATCAGCAGAGGCTGTTACAGAATCTTAGATCTGCTTTTCCACAAAACACCAGTGGTGCACATAGTGAATCTTATAGTTCTAACTTGCCAACCGTGGGACTGTTGAGTCATTACTCAAACCGTAACATTAACACCGTATCTGGTGGTAACAGCAATTTTTTAGACTATCCTTTGCAAGGCCAGAGGAGACAAGAAGTCTGACACATACTCCTGTACCATCCTATCTAGGCATGGAGTATCTCCAAGTGAACATCGATGCCATGACTGGGGAACTGTACTCTTGCTCATTTTGGGCTTCCAATCTGGAAGAGTGTCGTGAGCTTGCCACTCACTCACGTTCTCTCTGAACGTGTCTTCAGCGCTGCTGGTGGTATGCTGACAGATAAGCGCACACGGCTGTCCAGTGAGAATGTAGACAGACTAATGTACATCAAGATGAACAAGTCATGGATCAGCAAGGGCTTTTCTACCCCCGTGTCATCCTGGGGAGACTAAAGGCTTGTGGATTTTTGAATGTGCTGCATGACAGTCACCAACAATTTTAAGCTTGCAACTGTGGGTCAAGATCAGGAAGAAATACCCATTGCCAGAAAACCAGAGGATCCTGCAATCGGTACATCTGCTAGTCTTGCAGTGAGACTAAGGCCAAGCAGACACTTACCTGACACACCCACATTGCATTCTCCAGACACCTCACCTGAGATAGCCACACCAGTAGTGCATGGATCCAGTCGTAGCACACGTGGGCAAGCCCCATCCAGGTATGGAGATTGGGTAGAATGAATGTGATATAGAACCAAAGGAAAGTAACCTGTAAATAGTAACACTTGTAAAAAATGTAAATAGAAGTGCACAAAAAGGGTGAAGAGTAGGCCAAAAACAGGTCGCAAAAGGTACACAACACCATAGGAGGGGTGAGTGGAGTTGGCGTAAGGAGCTGTCTAGGGAAAACAAAACCTTCGCCAATAGGTGACCCAAGGGCCAGGAGGCCTACATCACTTATGACCCCTGCAGTACCTAGGACTCCAATGCCAAGGCACCTGTAGTAACTGTTGTTGTGTAGTTGAACTTTTAAAGCCTACAGAGACTTTACCTGTAAGGACTTTTTGAACTTTTGAAAAACTTTAATCCTTTTCCCCGGAGCTTACAGAGACTATAGTAAAGATTCTTTTTTAAACAAAGGACCATAGTCACAGGACTGGTGTGACAAATAACTTCTTTTTCCAGCCTGCGATGGATGGACTAGCACTGTATGGACTGCTCCTGTTTTGCCATTTTTCAGTGGTTTTTGTCAATTTTTTGGTTTTGAGACTCTGTAAATATATTACCTGTTGAAAATATTATTTATGTTGTTAACCAAAAATTGTTCCTCAGTCCAGGAGTACTGACCTTACCTAGGGGGGAATTTTGCGCTCTGTTAACCACAGGTACCCACAGACTCACCCGCAGCATGGATGGGTTCCCACAGCAGGTACACAGTTACACACAACATCTTCCACAAGGACTTTTCTACCCCTTTGTCATCCTGGGGAGTCTAAAGGCTTGTGGATTTTTGAATGTGCTGCATGACAGTCACCAACCATTTTAAGCTTGCAACTCTGGGGCAATTGACACCACTTAAGTGGTATCTGTGCCCAAATTTTTGGAAAAAATGGAGACTCTTGTTGGAGTCCCTTTGCTTGTTTTACCTGATTTTAGAAGGGCATGAAATGCCTATATCTGTAGCTCCTGCTCCTTTTACTCCTCCACCTCTTTTCTTTTTGCATGACTATATGTACTTGTCACTTTTCCATGTGTTTGTTGTGTCTGAGTAGTTTGTCAGGTTTTGGACACCTTTGAAGGTGTTTTCTATGTGTTTTCTATGTGTTTGTATGTGTTTGTGTTGGCCTGCAATTGTTTTCAATGGTGTTCGACAGTGTTTGACGAACATTCGATGAACATTTGACGAACACCCCCCCAATTCGACGAATCGAATCAAATTCAAACACTAGGGTGGTGGCTCATCTCTACTTACTACATAGATATGGGAACAGAACCAAGCATACTACATAGATATGGGAGCAGAACCAAGCATAGTACATAGATACAGGAACAGGACCAAGTCTACTATATAAATATAGGAACAGAACCAAGCATAGTACATAGATATGGCACAGAACCAAGCTTACTACATAGATACGGGAACAGAACAAATAAATATAACATATCCAAGAAGAAAAAAGCCAGGTGGCACTCACTGATTTTCAATGATCCTTTTATTTGCCCAGTATCATACAAGAATTATTCCAGCGGAGAGAGGGAGTGTAATAAGTCTTGTATGATACTGGACAAATAAAAGGATTATAGAAAATTGGTGAGTGCCGCCTGGCTTTTTTCTTCTTGGATATTTGAATTCCTTCAACACAGTCGAGCAACACCGTGCTCCGAGGGGTACCCTGACCTGGAATTGCAATCTGCAGCCACGGAAGACGCCCTACCCAAGTCCGGTAGGTGCCCGGTATTTTCTTCTTATTTGCAATAAATATAACAACAGAACCAAGCCTATTACATAGATGTGGGAACAGGACAAAGCTTACCACATAGATACGGGAACAGAACCAAGACTACTACATAGATACAAGAATAGAACCAAGCCTACTACATAGATACAGAAACAGAACCAAGACTACTACTTAAATACAAGAACAGAACCAAGCCTACTACATAGATAAGGGAACAGAACCAAGCTTACTACATAGATACAAGAACGGAAAGAAGCTTACTACATAGATATGGAAACAGAACCAAGTCTACTACATAGATACGGGAACAGAACCAAACCTACTGCATAGATACAAGAACAGAACCAAGCTTACTACATGGATATAATAATCACAGGCTTAGGTGGACATAAAATAAAACTTTCACTCTTTAATCATTAAAATACCTTTTTCCACCCTAACTGAAGCCTACCCCGACCATTTGGTGTAAATACTGAAATTCTAAAGGTTGTCACACAAAAATAATAATCTAGTGGAGGTGGAACCCAATTCACCAAGATTATGAGCCTAAATTCTAATATTGCACAACTAAATAAGGAGACTCATGCACATTTTCATAAAGTACAGCTCATTCCTCATCAATTTGATTTACCGTATTCAAAAGGGGGGATCTTATTGTGACAATCCACCACATTAAACCAAGTATCACCGTAAATTGTGCACATACTACAGCTCCACCAGTGTGTTACGCAGGGATTCCTACCAACGAATATTGCTGAAACATTCCTCCAGAATACACGTACTGTCCCGAGATGAGAGGGACTACGTTGTAGTGTTCGGTGGGCTCCTGACGTGTCCCCCAAATCTTTTAGGGGTGATGAAATGCATCGAGGTGTGATAAAGCTGTAATCCATAACAGCCAATACTACTGTTTGTGCTGTGTATCTTATCAGAGGCACGAACGCTGAGATATAACCAAGTGATGAAGTCTCAACTAAGTATAACACGTGACAGATCAGTCCATCGAGCACAACAGCTCCACTTAGAGGTTCTCTAGTATAGAGGGCCCTAATACTAAATCAGAAGCACTTGGAGAGTGCAAGAGTATGCTTCTTTGAAATATAGTGGGAATATTAATATAGGATCAGAGAATTCTGGTAATATTAAACACACCCCTAAAGGTGTAGTACGAACTTTATACTAATAATAAGTTAGGAATCGCTACTTAAAGAGGACCTGTCACCCCCCAAATATTACAATCTAAGGGCAGCACTGAATGCAGCCTGTCTGCAGCATTCAGGCAAGGGGTCCCCCATGTCTGATGGCGGCTGGAACCCCGAAATAATAGTTTAGTAAAACTTACAATCTGGAGCCATGTAGGCTGTCCCTGGTGCGGCAGCCTGAGTCTCTGTGCCGCCTCTCTGCTGCCAATCACGTCCTCCTCGCTCTGTCTCTGCTCCCTGTGCTGGTGGCGCAGGCAGAGCAAGGTAATGCTTATCCCTGCCCCCAGCCAGCTGTCCCGCCTCCTGCTGTGACATCAAATCATTTCCCCGCCAAGCTGCATGTTATGCTATGGAGCTGGGTGGTGAAATGCTCTGACATCACAGCAGGAGGCGGGACAGCCACCGTGACAGGAGAAGCAACGCCTGTGACGTGAAGACCCGGCTACGGTGAGTCAAAATTTGGCGGTCACGGGCAGGCCCGTTTCCTAACAGGTATTGTGTGCTTAAAGAACTTTTACTCCACCAAAAAGAACTTTGTTCGACTAAACTGAACTTTTCCCGCCTTTTTACCACTGGGTCAAGATGGCGACCAATATGGCGGATCCAGCCATGTGAACCACAATGTGCTGGCCCAGGGGTGTGCCTCCGCCCCTCTTCGTGGAAGGGCCATGGCAGAGGCGCCAAAATCCTTGTCCGCCCCGATTGCTGGAAACAATCAAGGGGGTGGGCCAAAGACTTCAGCCCACCCATGGACTACAAAAACAACAAGAAAATAGGTGTGGCAAGGCTTTTCCAACAGCGCGGCTTCAAGAACGGTTACCAGGTCTAACGGGTGCGGTTCTTAAAAGAAGGAAGATGGCAAGTCTAAAGCTCCATGAGTTGATGAAGGAGGTCAAAGAAGAGGCTCGTGCAGCCATAGGCCACCCGGGTCCGGGTCCCGTCCTCACTATTGACGGAGACCCCGAGTTTTGGGAAACCGCATTGCAGGACTTAAGGGTGCGGCTGATGGAGACTACAGAATGGACTATCCGCAGTGGGAGTGCGAGTCTGGCCAGCCGACTGCATCGGGCTGTCCAGCAGAGACTTAGAATCTGTTCCACTCCAGAGCGGGAGCCTGATACCTGTCCCGTTCCATCACCGGAGCCCACAACCTGTCCCGTTCCATCACCGGAGCCCACGACATGCCCTGTTCCAGAGCCGGAGCCTGCAACTTGCTCCACTCCAGAGCCAGAGCCTGAAACCTGTACTGTTCCGGAATCGGAACCTACCACCTGTTTCGTCCCAGAGCGAGAGACTGTGACCTGTTCCACTCCCGAACTGGAGACTGGCCCCGAACTCACTGAGGCCTACCCGGTTACCGGAGCGGAAGCACCACCACCGTCTACCAGCGCAGAGGAGGAGGCGGGCAGCCTAGAAGCACCGCAGGATAACCCAGAGGAAGACCCCACAGCTCCAGAGTCCACCTACCAGGAGAACTCCGACCAAGAGTCCCCGCCAGCCAGAGAACCCGATGTGGTCGTCGAGGAAGTGGAGGAAGAGGACGACGAGGTCCACAGTGAACCTGAGGACTCCAGCCATGCCGGTTCCGAGGAGGAGGATGACACGGAAGCTCCTGCCGAGCAACTGCAAGCAGCTCGGGTTCAGTGGTCGGGTGCTGCCGCGGCATCTTCCCCTGATCATCTTGTCCGGGTGCTGGATCAAACCTAAAACCAGCTCCTGACCTGCCACCACCCTACCCGTCGCTGGGACTACGTCCACACTCCGTGTCGGTCCGATGATGATGTACGTCGGTACTGTAGAGCGGAATGGTGGGCGCAGGAAAAGGCAAACCTGCAAGCCCGTGCCGAGGCCCGTCGTCAACCCCCGTTACCGGAGGAACTCCGCAAAGAAGGTATAGTTACATCCTTTAACCTGTCTACCGGGTGGGGTTTCGCTCGGGAGGAGGGGGTGTACGAGGGACGTGGAGTCGCACCTCCCTAAGGGACATCCCGACCGCGATCTTTACCGGGGAGAAGCTATCACTTATGAACACCATGCTGGTTATCAGGGGTGGTACGCTCTCCGGGTTAAGAAATGCAGTTTACACCCTTAAAACAAATAATTTAGTTTAACCCTTGCCAGTGACTTTGTCATGGACACTTTCCTGTTTGTTTGAATGCCAGAAGTGCGGCCCGGCGGTAACGCCTGGACTTACATTAAGGACAATAACCCTACTCGCCGGGTCTGCAATGGTTAACCCGTTTATTTTGCATAAAGCTGTTTTATTTTGTAACGTTCTAAGTCATGCGCCTCCCTTAGGGCAAGAAAATCACACAACCGTACCTGTTATTAATAAAAATGTTTATTTCCTGTTATTAATAAAAATGTAAATTTCTCTGTAATGTTTGGGTTTCGTGACACTTGGGGACAAGTGTAATTTCCGAAGGGGGAGTGTGGCACCCCGCAACGAGTGCGTCACAGGAGGGTATTGCATCCCTGACTGAAGATAGTAACATAGTAACATAGTAACATAGTTTTTAAGGTTGAAGGAAGACTTTAAGTCCATCTAGTTCAACCCATAGCCTAACATGTTGATCCAGAGGAAGGCAAAAAAAAACCCATGTGGCAACTCTAAGCTCCATATTGGGGGAAAAAAATTCCTTCCTGACTCCAGATATGGCAATCAGACTAATTCCCTGGATCAACGCCCTATCAAAGGATCTAGTGTATATAACTGATAATATTATAGTTTTCAAGAAAGGCATCCAGGCCCTTCTTAAATGTTAGTAGTGACTCCCTCATTACACCATCATGTGGCAGAGAGTTCCATAGTCTCACTGCTCTTACAGTAAAGAATCCGCGTCTGTGATTATGATTAAACCTTCTTTCCTCCAGACGTAGAGGATGCCCCCTTGTCCCAGTCTCAGGCCTAAGAGTAAAGAGATCATTAGAAAGGTCTCTGTACTGTCCCCTCATATATTTATACATTATTATAAGATCACCCCTAAGCCTTTGTTTTTCCAAGCTAAATAACCCCAAGTTTAATAACCTGTCTTGGTATTGCAGACCCCTTAGTCCTCTAATGACTTTTGTCGCTCTTCTCTGGACCCGCTCTAGTTCAGCTATGTCTTTCTTATACACCGGAGACCAGAATTGTACACAGTATTCTAAGTGTGGTCGCACTAGTGACTTGTATAGAGGTAAAATTATGTTCTCCTCATGAGCATCTATGCCTCTTTTAATACATCCCATTATTTTATTTGCCTTTGCAGCAGCTGCCTGACACTGGCCACTAAATGTGAGTTTGTCATCTACCCATACACCCAGGTCTTTTTCAGTGACAGTTTTGCCCAGTGTTTTACAATTAAGCACATAATTATACCTTTTGTTTCCTCTGCCCAAGTGCATGACTTTACATTTATCCCCATTAAAGCGCATTTGCCATTTAGCAGCCCAAGCTTCTAGTTTACATAAATCCTCCTGTAATATAAAATTGTCCTCCTCTGTATTGATTACCCTGCAGAGTTTAGTGTCATCTGCAAATATTGAGATTCTACTCTGTATGCCCCCTACAAGGTCATTAATAAATATATTAAATAGAAGCGGGCCCAACACTGACCCCTGTGGTACCCCACTGTTAACTGTGACCCATTCTGAGTGTGTTCCATTAATAACCACCCTTTGTTTCCTATCACTAAGCCAGTTCTTAACCCACTTACACATATTTTCCCCTATCCCCATTGCCCTCATTTTATGTATCAACCTTTTGTGTGGCACCGTATCAAAAGCTTTTGAAAAGTCCATATACACCACATCCACTGCATTTCCTTGGTCCAGTCCAGAACTTACTTCTTCATAGAAGCTTATCAGATTAGTTTGACAGGAATGGTCCCTCGTAAAACCATGTTGATAATGGGTCATGATGCAATATTCTCCGTCTCAGTAATGACATGGTTAATACTCAGAGCTCCATACCCTACATTCACCATTAGAACAGAGGGCCAATCAGGTCCTGGTGGGCGGAGTGTAGGAGTAGAGTGTAGGAGTAAAGTAGGAGAGGAGAAGTGGTCGAGGAGGAAGGGAACGTAGGAGAAGCGGGCGCTGCACAGTGCCGTGCAGCCCTGCAGACCACCGGCCGGTTGGCGCCATTACCCGGTGCCCTAAACCGGAACCTGGGCGACTACCTAAATGGGTCAAAATACACCCGCGCCCATCAACCACCGGATCACTGGTTCCGAGGCGAGCAAGTCGTTCACCGCAGGTCAGCAAACCAGAAGTGAAGGAACTGCTTCCTTGGAGCGCCTCACTGCAGCCGCGACTAAAGCCGTCTTGCCAGCGGAGTACCCACCATAGGGAATCAGGTTCCCCTCACATCGGGACATATGACTGGCAGGGAAATTCAAGTAACCTCCCTTGTACCCGAACTGGCGCACTAAGGCGACATCGGCAACTTGAACCGGTTAAGAGCTCAGGAATACCGCGGAGCTCTGAAACAACACCGGTCATTGCTGGGACCACCCGGTCCGTTACCCGTTAACTGTATACCCTGTATCATCTACCGGTTACAGTAAAAGACCCGTTAAAGAGAACACTGGTGTCTGTACTTCTTCAGAACTGTTTAACTCTGCATGCTAAGAATCACCGAGCTGCCATACACCACCAAGTGCAGCTCCTGGCCCCGGGGACTCCCGCTCATTCTGTGGGGAGCGTCCCATCTTGCTGCTGTACATCCCCCGGAGGCCCAAGCAGCGCCGGTGAAACCACCGGAATTCCCGCAGGTGGCATCACGACAAGAAGATTTAACCCTTATCCGTTCAGCCAACCCCCTTTTGATCTGGACCACCGGGCCCCACAGCCGCAGGCGCGGAACCGTGACAGGAGAAGCAACGCCTGCGACGTGAAGACCCGGCTACGGTGAGTCACTTACATTCCTGCCCCCTCACACTTCTGTATGAGCAGAGGGCGTGGCCACCCGTCCCATGATCACAGTACAATCCTTCCCTGATATACCAACCTATGTAATGTAACAGAGGGTTCTCTGGCTTGAAATAGCAATCATGTCCCCAAGCAGATATAAATACATGCTGTGATCTTTTGCTGTACAATGATATAATGGTGTGTAATGTCTACTGTCATTGTCAGGCTAGGAGCAGAGGCAGAGTACTGCATTGATTGATTCAGCACTGCCATGGTCTCCCCTCCCCATAGATACCTGGTAGATTCCTGTCCCAGGAAACTTTCTATGGATCTCAGATTCCTTACTGTGTCCTCAGTGACAGCACGGCATACAGACATCTGTGCAGCATCTGTTACACACAGGATATAGTACACACCTGTATTATCAAGTAATAAGTAATCAAGTAATAAAGTAATCAAGTAATAAGTAAAAGAAATTCTATCTTAGGGTCATTCCATGTCAAGTGAACCAATGATTATTACCTCTATATTTTTAATTCTTTTGAGATTTTGTTATTTGATAATAGCATGTCAGACAATGCAAGATGTGAAGAGAAAAATTTTTTAAAGAATTTATTTTTTTTTAAAATGATTTTCAAAGTTCCTCATAACTGTCTCGGCCTGGGCTGCAGTGTGCGGCTGGGTGACGCGAATCGCGTCATTTCCGGCGCCGGGTGACTTATGTACACCTGTGCCGCTGTTGGCTTCAAGACCGGCACTGTGCATGCGCAGTGCGCGTTTTGAAGCTAACAGAGCGGCGCGGGTGTACTACGTCACCAGGCGCCGGAAATGACGCGATTCGCGTCACCCAGCCGCACACTGCAGCCCAGGCCGAGACAGCACAAAGCGGGGAGGCGCGCATTTTAACCTGATTAGAAGATCACGCCTATAGAGGCGTGATATCATGAAGGAGGACAGCCTGCCAGAGTGACTATGAATACCATAGTCACTCATTATCATCCCTAATGAGGTACTGTAATAACATTTTTCTTCAATTTCACTTGGTGCTTTTAGGAGCTAAAAGGAGTGTAGGGTAAGTGTTACTATGCTGTAGGGACAGCTTTTAATAGGTTTACAGGTGTTTTGGGGGTGACAGGATCCCTTTAAACACTTCATAAATCACATGTTTAGTGATAGAATAGAAAATAAATTTATATGTATAAATAGGGGTTAACATTTTTGGTTGTTTTAATCTTGTTTAATCAAACTTGAGGATATGATCACCTTTCTTCTTTTGGTTTGTTCAATACATTCAAGTTGAAAATGCTGAGCGTTGTGTTCTGATGATTAAGGGTGCTTTCACATCAGCGTTTTTCGTAATTCGCGGCAGATGCGGTGAAAAAACCGCATCTGCCGCGTTTGCCGCATAACCGTTCCACTTGCGGCACGGTTGCGGTTTTTTCCATAGGAGGTATAGGGGGACTTGCGGCAGATGCGGCAAGTGCGGTTTTGCACTTGCGGCAGGTGCGGCAGCGAAAAAAACCGCGGTCAGCCGCGGTTTTTTTCGCTGCCGCACCTGCCGCAAGTGCAAAACCGCACTTGCCGCATCTGCCGCAAGTCCCCCTATACTTCCTATGGAAAAAACCGCAACCGTACCGCAAGTGGAACGGTTATGCGGCAAACGCGGCAGATGCGGTTTTTTCACCGCATCTGCCGCGAATTACGAAAAACGCAGATGTGAAAGGGCCCTAAGATGTATTTATCCTGGCACTTATGGGATTTGTTTTTTGTGTTTCTTTTTTGTTGCATATAAATGTTTTATTCAATAAGTTGTGATAACTCATACAGCCATAAAATAAAAAATATATAAATTTGACAGGTCCCAAGTTGAATCTCTGCACAAATATAACCAAGAACACAATCAGTCATTTTTTCACAATTGCCGTCAATAGTTTGAATTTGATATAAAGAAACATAGTCTTGTAACATATCAAATGAAAGCTGTTACCGTTCTGAGTAAAATGATGCCTCTCCCACTTCATTATCTTATTTCTAGCCTGAGATAAAAAAATGTAAAGCCATACCAGGCCAAAATTCGCACTTTTTTAAAACTTTAAAAATCTGTAAAAAATTAACTGATAAAGAAAAAAATTCAAAACTTTTTTTTTTGTAATTAACTAAAGTTGTTCTTCATATAGAAAAAAAATTAAAAAAATCTGAGGACGTCAGGGAAAAAAAAATATTCATTTTTGGATCACTTGACATGGAAAGACCCCTTAGTGTTCCGTAGTATAGGTTGTCTTATTTTATGATATCAGTCTAAATCTAGGAATATATATATATATATATATTCCTAGATTTAGACTGATATCATAAAATAAGACAACCTATACTACGGAACACTAAGATAGAATTTCTTTTACTTATTACTTGATTATAATATACCTTATATGTATATACACACAGTACAGTGAGCTGTACTTTATGAAAATGTGCATGAGTCTCCTTATTTAATTGTGCAATATTAGAATCTAGGCTCATAATCTTAGTGCATTTTAGTGGATTGGGTAACACCTCCACTAGATTATTTTTTTTGTGACAGTTTAGAATTTCAGTATCAAGACCAAATTGTCGGGGCAGGCTTCAGATGAGGTGGAAAAAGTTGCTTTTTTGAATGATTAAAGAGTAAAAGTTATATTTTATATCCACCTAAACCTGTGATTAATTTGATATTAAGTGGACATTTTTGAATCTTATAGGTCCTCAACATTAAATTCTTTTATATACGGTACATACAGTCCCAGAAGTGAGCTTACTACATAGATATACTACCAGAAGTGAGCTTACTACATAGATATACTACCAGAAGTGAGCTTACTACATAGACATAGTACCAGAGGTGAGCTTACTGCATAGATATAGTACCAGAAGTGAACAAACTACATAGATATAGTACCAGAAGTGAGCTTCCTGGATATATATAGAACCAGACATGAGTTTACTACATAGATATAGTCCCAGAAGTGAGCTTACCACATAGATATAGTACCAGAAGTGAACATACTACATAGATATAGTACCAGAAGAGAGTTTACTTCATAGATAAATTACCAGAAGTGAACTTACTGCATAGATATAGTACCAGAAGTGAGCTTACTTCATAGATATAGTACCAGAAGTGAGCTTACTTCATAGATATAGCACCAGAAGTAAGCTTACCACATAGATCTAGTACCAGGAAGTGAGCTTACCACATAAATATAGTACCAGAAGTGAGCTTACTTCATAGATATAGTGCCAGAAGTGAGCTTACTTCATAGATATAGCACCAGAAGTAAGCTTACCACATAGATCTAGTACCAGGAAGCAGGGCCGTATTTGCCATTAGGCACCCGTAGGCACGTGCCTAGGGCGGCGCCATTTCATAGGGGGCGGCATCTCAGCGGGTTTTTTTTTGTTTGTTTGTTTGTTTTTTTTCCTCCCCCGTGTCGGCCGGGTCATAAGCCCCGCCCCTCATACCCCACCCACCCACCCCCACCTCTCCCGTCATCAACAGTCCACCTCACCCAGCCTGCAGCAGCCGGAAGAGAGAAGGTGGGGGCCGACCCGCCGCGGAGGAGACAGTGTTCCCGCGGAGGATCGGGCAGAGGCGGCACTGTCTGGCAGTGGAAAACTGTCAGCACATCGCCCCAGCTGTGAGTCGGCGCCGGGACGACGCCGGTATGTATTGTGCCACTGCCAGTCACCTCACCGTGCATGGAGGAGGGCGCAGAGGGAGCAGGAGGAAATCCGCAGAGGCCCGGGCGGGCGGCAGCACATTCCCGCAACAGGCAGGCAGCGGCTGGGCTCAGCTATGTGTGAGTCAGCCGCGCCGCCGTCCGCCGGCCGTGTGTGTAGAGTAGGTGCAGCATGGGCCAGGACAGGGGGCATCCATCATCATGCTGCATGCATCAGATTCATGATGCATGATCATTAATGGCGGATAGGCGGGGCGGATGTGGGCACACTTGCCCCCAAGCTGGCACACTAGCCCCCTTGCTGGCACACTAGCCCCCATGCTGGCACACTGCCCCCCATGCTGGCACACTGCCCCCCATGCTGGCACACTAGCCCATATGCTGGCACACTAGCCCCCATGCTGGCACACTAGCCCCCATCCTGGCACACTAGCCCCTATGCTGGCACACTAGCCCCATGCTGGCACACTTGCCCCCATGCTGGCACACTTGCCCCCATGCTGGCACACTTGCCCCTATGCTGGCACACTAGCCCCCATGCTGGCACACTAGCCCCCATGCTGGCACACTAGCCCCTATGCTGGCACACTAGCCCCTATGCTGGCACACTAGCCCCTATGCTGGCACACTAGCCCCTATGCTGGCACACTGCCCCCCATGCTGGCACACTGCCCCCCATGCTGGCACACTGCCCCCCATGCTGGCACACTTGCCCCCATGCTGGCACACTTGCCCCCATGCTGGCACACTAGCCCCCATGCTGGCACACTAACTGGAGGATAGAGGAGCAGCAGGATGTACAGAGGAGGACGGGGTGCAGGAGGACAGAGGAGAGGAGGACGGGGGTGTAGGAGGACAGAGGAGAGAGAGCAGAACGGGGGTGCAGGAGGACAGAGGAGAGCAGGACGGGGGTGCAGGAGGACAGAGGAGAGCAGGACGGGGGTGCAGGAGGACAGAGGAGAGCAGGACGGGGGTGCAGGAGGACAGAGGAGAGCAGGACGGGGGTGCAGGAGGACAGAGGAGAGCAGGACGGGGGTGCAGGAGGACAGAGGAGAGCAGGATGGGGATGCAGGAGGATAGAGGAGCAACAGGAGGGGCAGAGGAGAGGAGGATGGGGGAGCAGGAGGATAGAGGAGCAGCAGGAGGGACAGAGGAGAGGAGGACGGGGGTGCAGGAGGACAGAAGAGAGCAGGACGGGGGTGTAGGAGGACAAATAAGAGCAGGGCGGCGGTGCAGGAGGATAGAGGAGCAACAGGAGGGACAGAGGAGAGGAGGATGGGGGAGCAGGAGGATAGAGAAGCAGCAGGAGGGACAGAGGAGAGGAGGATGGGGTGCAGGAGGACGGAGGAGAGGAGGAAGGGGGTGCAGGAGGACAGAGGAGTAACAGGAGGGGCAGAGGAGAGGAGTATGGGGGTTCAGGGTGATAGAGAAGCAGCAGGAGGGGCAGAGGAGAGGAGGACGGAGGTGCATGAGGACAGGAGCAGCAGGAGGGACAGAGGAGAGAAGGACGGGAGTGCAGGAGGACTGGGGCTGTGGCTGGCGCTGTGTGTGGTGATAATGGCGGCTGTACCATGTGTCTGCCTCCATGCAGCTGCCGCCACCTTCCTGTGTTGGCAGGGTGTGGCATGCTGGGAGTTGTAGTTCTCCTGCCTATCCTATATGATTTCTGGGCAGTGTGTTGGGTGCTGGGAGTTGTTGGTCTTCCAGGTGGGCTCAGTGTTGTCCCGCCGCCCATCTGTGGCCTGTCTGCCTCTTCTGGGATGTCCTCAGCTCTGTGCTGTGCACATAGTGTACCGCCATCTCCCCAGCTCCGTGCTGTGCACAGACAGGAGCTGGGGACATGGTGGCACACTGTATGTGCACAGCACGGAGCTGAGGAAATGGTGGTACACTGTCTGTGGACAGCACGGAGCTGAGGACATGGTGGTACACTGTGCGTAGCATCGAGCTAGGGACATGGTGGTACACTATCTGTGGACAGCATGTAG
This sequence comes from Allobates femoralis, assembly GCA_033576535.1. Classification (NCBI taxonomy): domain Eukaryota; kingdom Metazoa; phylum Chordata; class Amphibia; order Anura; family Aromobatidae; genus Allobates; species Allobates femoralis. Next base: position 72,928,122 of record JARQOC010000004.1, on the reverse strand, counting down.
CTGGGGACATGGTGGTACACTGTCTGTGGACAGCACGGAGCTGGGGACATCGTGGTACACTGCACAGCATGGAGCTGGGGACATGGTGGTACACTGTCTGTGGACAGCACGGAGCTGGGGACATGGTGGTACACTGAGCACAGCATGGAGCTGAGGACATGGTGGTACACTGTGCACAGCACGGAGCTGAGGACATGGTGGTACACTGTGCACAGCACGGAGCTGAGGGCATGATGCTACACTGTCTGTGCACAGCACGGAGCTGGGGACATGGTGGCACACTGTCTATGCACAGCACAGAGCTGGAGATATGGTGGTACACTGTGCACAGCACAGAGCTGAGGACATGGTGGTACACTGTCTGTGCACAGCACGGAGCTGAGGACATGGTGGTACACTGTGCACAGCATGGGGCTGGGGACATGGTGGTACACTGTGCACAGCACGGAGCTGGGGACATGGTGGTACACTGTGCACAGCACGGAGCTGAGGGCATGATGCTACACCGTCTGCACAGCACGGAGCTGGGGACATGGTGGCACACTGTCTATGGACAGCACGGAGCTGGGGACATGGTGGTACACTGTCTGCACAGCACAGAGCTGAGGACATGGCGGCACAATGTCTGTGCACAGCACGGAGCTGGGGACATGATGGTACACTGTGCACAGCATGGAGCTGGGGACATGGTGGTACACTGTCTGTGCACAGCACAGAGCTGAGGACATGGTGGTACACTGTCTGTGCACAGCACGGAGCTGGGGACATGAAGCTACACTGTCTGTGCACGGCACGGAGCTGGGGACATTGATGTACACTGTCTCCCGCCGCCTTAAAATCGGTCTGTTTCTCATCCAGGAGAGTCGGATGAGTGTCATCGTTTTTTTGGTCCGTTTTGCATCCAACTGCTGTGCGAGTGTCGGACATTTCTCTCAGATCACATGCGTGTGCAATCTGTTCTTTCCTCAGCAGCTATTAGTAGAATCATTTACAGGAACATTTTACAGTTGTCTCAGTTACAGAATGAAAAAAACTGATGCCTCTCGGATGGTCAGTGTGCTGTCAGTGTGCGGTATGTAATTTTGTCAGACCAATAGACTTGCATTGGTGAGTCTCGCGTGTGAATCACAGACTGTCGCAGCATGTTGTGACTTTTTTCTCATCCTGAATCAGACTGAGAAAAAAGCGTCCGACACTCGTCAGTGCTCTCAGACATTGAATAACATTGGTCCGACTGTAATGCGATAAAATCACACATTCCACTCATCCGAGTTTCACGCCAGTGTGTCCGTACCCTAATACTAAAATCCATATAGTAATCCTACAATATCTTTGGGACATGGTATGGGAAGGGTTTATGGCTCAGTTAGTACACACTCCATACTTCATGGTATGGGGAGGGTTTATGGCTCAGTTAGTACACACTCCATACTTCTTGTTATTAACCAGTTAATGCTCTCTTGTCCACCGCACTGCAGTGTCAAAAGTGGAAGACAACGAGACAGGCAGCGACATGGCATCAGAGAGCCCCTGACCTCGAAATAGAAGATCCTCAGATCCTGGTATTGTGACATAATATTAAGAATAATATTTTTTGCACTTATATTACACTATGAACTCCACAGCACTTTGCATACATCATCAACACTGTCCCCATTGGGGCTCACAATGTAAACATCCTGTCAGTAGGTCTCTGTAGTGTGGTTGGACAAACCTTTTATATGTACTACATGATGAAATGTGGGGGGAGAAGCTACATGAAGCTTGGGGGGAAGACCGCGACTGGGGGGAAGATTGTCCGTGACAGGGGAGGAGATGCCATGGGGGGAGGGGCTGCAACAGGGGGAGGGAGCCATGATAGAGGAGGGGAGCCATGATAGGGGGGGCAGCACGGAGGAGGCCGTTGGGGGGCGGGGCGGCCGCTGACAGTGCCTAGGGCAGCTAGGACTCCAATACGGATGCCAGGAAGTGAGCTTACCACATAGATATAGTACCAGAAGTGAAAATACTACGTAGATATAGTACCAGAAGTGAGCTTACCACATAGATATAGTACCAGAAGTGAAAATCCTACGTAGATATAGTACCAGAAGTGAGTTTACTTCATAGATATAGTACCAGAAGTGAGTTTACTTCATAGACATAGTACCAGAAGTGAGCTTAGCACATATATATAGTACCAGAAGTGAGCTTACTTCATAGATATAGTGCCAGAAGTGAGCTTACTTCATAGATATAGCACCAGAAGTGAGCTTACCACATAGATCTAGTACCAGGAAGTGAGCTTACCACATAGATATAGTACCAGAAGTGAAAATACTACGTAGATATAGTACAAGAAGTGAGCTTACCACATAGATATAGTACCAGAAGTGAAAATCCTACGTAGATATAGTACCAGAAGTGAGTTTACTTCATAGATATAGTGCCAGAAGTGAGCTTACTTCATAGATATAGTACCAGAAGTGAGCTTACCACATAGATCTAGTACCAGGAAGTGAGCTTACCACATAGATATAGTACCAGAAGTGAAAATACTACGTAGATATAGTACCAGAAGTGAGCTTACCACATAGATATAGTACCAGAAGTGAAAATCCTACGTAGATATAGTACCAGAAGTGAGTTTACTTCATAGATATAGTACCAGAAGTGAGTTTACTTCATAGACATAGTACCAGAAGTGAGCTTAGCACATATATATAGTACCAGAAGTGAGTTTACTTTATAGACATAGTACCAGAAGTGAGCTTAGCACATAGATATAGTACCAGAAGTGAGCTTACCACACAGATATAGTACCAGAAGTGAACATACTACATAGATATAGTACCAGAAGTGAGCTTAGCACATATATATAGTACCAGAAGTGAACATACTACATAGATATAGTACCAGGAGTGAGTTTACTTCATAGATATAGTACCAGAAGTGAGCTTACTTCATAGATATAGTACCAGAAGTGAGCTTACCACACAGATATAGTACCAGAAGTGAGCTTACTTCATAGATATAGTACCAGAAGTGAGCTTACTTCATAGACATAGTACCAGAAGTGAGCTTAGCACATATATATAGTACCAGAAGTGAGTTTACTTCATAGACATAGTACCAGAAGTGAGCTTAGCACATAGGTATAGTACCAGAAGTGAGCTTACCACACAGATATAGTACCAGAAGTGAACATACTACATAGATATAGTACCAGAAGTGAGCTTAGCACATATATATAGTACTAGAAGTGAACATACTACATAGATATAGTACCAGGAGTGAGTTTACTTCATAGATATAGTACCAGAAGTGAGCTTACTTCATGATATAGTACCAGAAGTGAGCTTACCACACAGATATAGTACCAGAAGTGAACATACTACATAGATATAGTACCAGAAGTGAGCTTAGCACATAGATATAGTACCAGAAGTGAACATACTACATATATATAGTACCAGGAGTGAGTTTACTTTATAGATATAGTACCAGAAGTGAGCTTACTTCATAGATATAGTACCAGAAGTGAGCTTACCACATAGATAGGGTACCAGAAGTGAGCTTACTGCATAGATATAGTACCAGAAGTGAGCTTACCACATAGATATAGTACCAGAAGTGAACATACTACATATATATAGTACCAGAAGTGAGTTTACTTCATAGACATAGTACCAGAAGTGAGCTTACAGCATAGATATAGTACCAGAAGTGAGCTTACCACATAGATATAGTACCAGAGGTGAGCTAACTGCATAGATATAGTACCAGAAGTGAGCTTACCACATAGATATAGTAACAGAAGTGAACATAATACATAGATATAGTACCAGTAGTGAACTAACCACATAGATAGAACCAGAAGTGAGTTTACTGCATAGACATAGAACCCGAAGAAAGCTTACCACATAGATATAGTAACAGAAGTGAACATACTACATAGATATAGTACTTGAAGTGAGCTTACTTCATAGATATAGTAGCAGAAGTGAGCTTACTGCTTAGATATAGTCACAGAAGTGAGCTTACTACATAGATATAGTACCAGAGGTGAGCTTAATGCATAGATATAGTACTAGAAGTGAGCATACTACATGGATATAGTACCAGAAGTGAGCTTATTAGATATATATTGAATCAGACGTGAGTTTACTACGTATATATAGTACCAGAAGTGAGTTTACTTCATAGGCATAGTACCAGAAGTGAGCTTACTGCATAGATGTAGTACCAGAAGTGAGCTTACCGCATAGATATAGTACCAGAAGTGAGCTTTCTGCATAGATATAGTACCAGAAGTGAGCTTACCACATAGATATAGTACCAGAAGTGAGCTAACCACATAGATATAGTACCATAAGTGAGCTAACCACATAGATATAGTACCAGAAGTGAGCTAACCACATAGATTATAGTACCAGAAGTGAGCTTACCGCATAGATATAGTACCAGAAGTGAATATACTACATATATATAGTACCAGAAGTGAGCCTACTGCATAGATATAGTAGCAGAAGGGAGCTTACCACATAGATATAGTAGCAGAAGTGAGCTTACTACATAGATATAGTACCAGAAGTGAGCATACTGCATAGATACAGGAGCTAAACCAACTCATGACAGAGATATGGAATCTGAACACAATGTCAGAATAAAACATCTACATTTAGGGCCAGAAATATTTGGACAGTGACACAATTTTGGCGAGTTGGGCTCTGCATGCCACCACATTGCATTTGAAATGAAACCTCTACAACAGAATTCAAGTGCAGATTGTAACGTTTAATTTGAAGGGTTGAACAAAAATATCTGATAGAAAATGTAGGAATTGTACACAATTCTTTACAAACACTCCACATTTTATGAGGTCAAAAGTAATTGGACAAATAAACATAACCCAAACAAAATATTTTTATTTTCAATATTTTGTTGCGAATCCTTTGGAGGCAATCACTGCCTTAAGTCTGGAACCCATGGACATCACCAAACGCTGGGTTTCCTCCTTCTTAATGCTTTGCCAGGCCTTTACAGCCACAGCCTTCAGGTCTTGCTTGTTTGTGGGTTTTTCCGTCTTAAGTCTGGATTTGAGCAAGTGAAATGCATGCTCAATTGGGTTAAGATCTGGTGATTGACTTGGCCATTGCAGAATGTTCCACTTTTTTGCACTCATGGACTCCTGGGTAGCTTTGGCTGTATGCTTGGGGTCATTGTCCATCTGTACTATGAAGCGCCGTCCAATCAACTTTGCAGCGTTTGGCTGAATCTGGGCTGAAAGTATATCCCGGTACACTTCAGAATTCATCCGGCTACTCTTGTCTGCTGTTATGTCATCAATAAACACAAGTGACCCAGTGCCATTGAAAGCCATGCATGCCCATGCCATCACGTTGCCTCCACCATGTTTTACAGAGGATGTGGTGTGCCTTGGATCCTGTGCCGTTCCCTTTCTTCTCCAAACTTTTTTCTTCCCATCATTCTGGTACAGGTTGATCTTTGTCTCATCTGTCCATAGAATACTTTTCCAGAACTGAGCTGGCTTCTTGAGGTGTTTTTCAGCAAATTTAACTCTGGCCTGTCTATTTTTGGAATTGATTAGGGATGGGCGAATCTACTCGCTAGGACTCGTTACTCGGCGAGTAGTAAGGGACTCGCAGGACTCAGTAGTCTGCGAGTTTCCCAGTGATTACTCGCACGAGTCCAATGCAAATCAATATCAATCCTAGTTTTGTCAGAAACGCTGACAAAACTCGGATTGCCATTGTTTGCATTAGACTCGGCTACTGTGCCAGTGATAGCAGGGAAACTCGCAAAGTAACTGCTGTTTCTTTGCGAGCCGAGTCCAGCTGTCTTCTCTGTGCAGCTCCAGGGTCCTAGAACCTGCCTGCTCACAGAGATGATGTAGCAGTGCTGAGATTGTTCTCAGTCTGCTCATTCCCTGTGCATAGACATCTATATTTATGCACAGGGGATGTAGCAGAGAGGACATCGCGTTTTGGACTACGTCGGACAGACGAGGATTTTTTTAATTAAAGATGGAGTCCCTAATGGCTTTTTTTTTTATTTCAAATAAAAAATTTTCTCTGTGTTGTGTTTTTTTAACCCTTTATTGGAGATTCTTAGTGGCTGGGTCAAACGTGGCCTGACATTAAGAATCTCGGGCTTAATACCAGCTTGTATAACAAAGCTGGTATTAACCCCTTTATTACCCAGCATGCCACTGCCACCAGGGCCGCTGGAAGAGCGGGGTTCAGCGCCAGAGGATGGCGCTTCAATGAACGCGCCATCTTCTGGGGCGGCTGCGGGCTGCAATTTGCCCAGAAAGCTTGGGCATCCCTGCGCTGCGGATTCCAGCCCCCAGCTGCTTAGCTGTACCTGGCTAGACATAGAAATTGCGCGGAGCCCCACGCATTTTTTTTATTATTTAATGAATTTCAGAGTCAGAGTCTCAGAGTCGGAGTCGCCTCAGAGTCGGAGTCGCCTCAGAGTCGGAGTCGCCTCAGAGTCGGAGTCGCCTCGGAGTCGGAGTCGTCTCGGAGTCGGAGTCTCCTCAGAGTCGGAGTCTCAGAGTCGGAGTCGCCTCAGAGTCGGAGTCGCCTCGGAGTCGGAGTCGTCTCGGAGTCGGAGTCGTCTCGGAGTCGGAGTCGTCTCGGAGTCGGAGTCGTCTCGGAGTCGTCTCGGAGTCGGAGTCGTCTCGGAGTCCAGTCGGAGTCGGAGTTGGAGTCGTCTCGGAGTCGGAGTCGTCTCGGAGTCGGAGTCAAAAAAATGCGTGGGGCTCCGCGCAATTTCTATGTCTAGCCAGGTACAGCTAAGCAGCGGGGGGCTGGAATCCGCAGCGCAGGCACCCCCCGCTGCAAATTGCAGCCCGCAGCCGCCCCAGAAGATGGCGCGTTCATTGAAGCGCCATCCTCTGGCGCTGAACCCCGCTCTTCCAGCGGCCCTGGTGGTGGTGGCACGCTGGGTAATAGAGGTTAGGGCCAGCTTTGTATTATCAGCTGGCCCTAAGCCCGAAATTTATGGCGGTCACGCCAATATTAGACATGACCGCCATGAATTTCTATTAAATTGTTTAAAAAAAAACACAACACAGAGAAATTTTTTTTATTAGAAATAAAAATAAAAAAAAAAGCCATTAGAGACTCCATCTTTAATTAAAAAAATCCTCTTCCGTCCGACGCAGTCCAAAACGCGATGTCCTCTCTGCTCATCCCTGTGCATAGATATAGATGTATATGCACAGGGAATGAGCAGACTGAGAACAATCTCAGCTCTGCTACATCATCTCTGTGCACAGACATTCATGTCTGTACACAGGGAATGAGCAGATTGAGAACAATCTCAGCACTGCTACATCAGGCAGCAGGCAGGCTCTAGGACCCTGGAGCTAGCAGCCAGCACACAGAGGACAGGACTCTTATCTGTGCGAGTTTCCCAGCGATTACAGTTGCAAAGTAAACGAGTCCAATGCAAATAAATGACAAAACTAGGATTGCTTCAGGCTGAAGCTTCCGAGACACATCTGCGATTTGTAAATCTCACACTACTCGCTATTACTCGCTTCCCCATTCATTAACATTGGACTCGCTAGACTCGCAACGAGTCCTGTGCTCGGACTTGCTAGAGTCAAGCGATTCCGAGTAATTTAGGATTCGCCCATCACTAGAATTGATGAATGGTTTGCATGTAGATGTGAACCCTTTGTATTTACTGTCATGAAGTCTTCTCTTTACTGTTGACTTAGAGACAGATACACCTACTTCACTGAGAGTGTTCTGGACTTCAGTTGATGTTGTGAACGGGTTCTTCTTCACCAAATAAAGTATGCGGTGATCATCCACCACTGTTGTCATCCGTGGACGCCCAGGCCTTTAAGAGTTCCCAAGCTCACCAGTCAATTCCTTTTTTCTCACAATGTACCCAACTGTTGATTTTGCTACTCCAAGCATGTCTGCTATCTCTCTGATGGATTTTTTCTTTTTTTTCAGCCTCAGGATGTTCTGCTTCACCTCAATTGAGAGTTCCTTTGACCGCATGTTGTCTGGTCACAGCAACAGCTTCCAAATGCAAACCACACACCTGGAATCCACCCCTGATCTTTTAACTACTTCATTGATTACAGGTTAACGAGGGAGACGCCTTTAGAGTTAATTGCAGCCCTTAGAGTCCATTGTCCAATTACTTTTGGTCCCTTGAAAAAGAGGAGGCTATGCATTACAGAGCTATGATTCCTAAACCCTTTCTCCGATTTGGATGTGGAAACTCTCATATTGCAGCTGGGAGTGTGCACTTTCAGCCCATATTATATATATAATTGTATTTCTGAACATGTTTTCTTCTCCTTTAAGAAAACAGTGCTTTGTGGGACAGCCCTCTGCATCTCTAGGTAAGAAGTAGCCATATTAGATCAGTGCCAGACAGGATCCCAGGCAGGACACTTTGCATCCTGATCCCCTATTGTGAGCTCCCAACATCCTTGTCAAGCTAATCTGGTGTGAGTTATACTCCTGTCTACAAGTATGTTGCATTAGAGCCTGTTGTTAGGACTGTACAGCATTGATTTTTTACATAGGGATTATGTCTGTTGGGATGTATGTGTGTTATATGATCCTTCATTTTAGTGCAATAATCCTCTTTGCTGAACACCGTCATGGGTGGTTTTTGATATGTAAATCCATTGCTCATGTATTCTCTTTGCTGTGTATTATGTTTTATGTCATATTCTTATAACTGATTTGTATTATTTGTTTTCCTATAGTTTTACCACACATTGAATCACATCATTCACTCACTGTTGAAGAATAAACAATAAACTACAGAACCAACAGTCTGTTTACTGGGGATACAGAGAAGGTTAAGCTGTGTGCTGAAATTCACACATCATAGAATGTGGAGTAAGGCAGAACTGTGATTCTCAATTGAAAAAATGAGAGAAGCAGAAGAAAAAGCCATTGACACTTGATTGTCTACATGCAAATTGCATATGGATCGGTGATGTGACAGGTGCAGATGGTGTGAAAACAATCGAATCCTAATAGTACATTACAGAATGTGAGGAGTCAGACTGAAATCCTACATATTTCCTAGATACCTCTTTACAGTTAACTCGTCACCTCAGGAAATGTTATTTATCTGTAAGTAAGTAGATTTTTTAAAACCTGGTTGAGAAACCTTGACACCCTTTAACCCATAGAAAGGGATTTGGATTTACAATGGGGGTGCAGGGGATTGATACCCACAGAAGGGCTGCTGTTCAGAGATGCAAACCAAAGGCAAGAATGGTCACCCAGCTGGGTCTAAGGCTATATTCACACATAGCGTATTTACTGTGTGTTAATGCAATTGTGCACTTTTGCCCGCACTTTGCGCAAAAAAGCACGACTGGACACACATGCTGCGCTTTTTTGGCCGCACTTTTCCCGAGCCCATTTTATAATTTGGCCTATGAGATAAACATGCAGAAAAAGGCACAAAGAATTGACATGGTCATTCTTTTTGCGCACACACTTTGTAGTGAAAGCGCGTCCGCAAAAAGACGCCAAAATACGCAGCATGTGAACATGTCATGTGCCATGACTCAGGGTTTTGGGGGAAGGAAGGTGTGTAACAGTCCGCGCTGCCAGAATTTCCGCGTGTAAATGATACAAGAAGCCGATGTCCAAATCAAACCTTTCTTTTATTGCATCCAACGCGTTTCAACGCCTTTCCTGGCGTCTTCCCCTGAGGAAGACGCCAGGAAAGGCGTTGAAACGCGTTGGGTGCAATAAAAGAAAGGTTTGATTTGGACATCGGCTTCTTGTATCATTTACACGCGGAAATTCTGGCAGCGCGGACTGTTACACACCTTCCTTCCCCCAAGCCTCTGATTTCGTTTCCACAAGTGGAGACCGGTGGAAGTCCAGCAGCAGCCATCTGGGAATTGATCCTATCAGGTCTACTAACCAGTTGTGGGTATCACAACTGGCATAGGTGAGTGGTAACATTATTCTCACCTTTTTGGGTTTAGTGTCTAGTGATAGGGGCACTATTGCGCCTTTGTCCTCCCCCCTTTTTTCTCGATGACTCAGGGTTAACATTTGTTGCAAATGAATGGATACAACTTTGTCTCTGGTCTTGGCGTAGAACAATTTTTGCAATTTCGGGATGCGCTTCCAGCATTGCGTTTCACTTCATTTATGCAAGCGATAAATAGCGCTGCGTAAATGCGAAAAAATGCAACGTGTGAACATAGCCTTAGCCGGGAAGTCACATAAAGGACAATATCAGGGATCCATAAGAGGAGTCAAAAAACATCAGCCGAGGTCAAAACAAAGAACATTGATTACAAGAAGCAAAACAGAGAGGACCGAGCCAGGGAAGCACAAGACTATATCTGGCAGCTTCCAGTAGTAAGCTGGAAGCTTTAATAGGGTGTGGTGCTTTCCAACAGGCTGAAGCTAGGAGCTGATGACTTCAGCTGGACAGCACACACACACACATCCACTCTGTCAGACTGTGAAGTACTGCAGGTACCAGTTCTTAACCTTAGTGGATGGACACAGTCTGTGTCATTCAAAGCCTATGGTTCTGACATCTCCTCTATCACCTGCACCACCTACAGAGTGAATACAGCAATACCTGATGACAGAAGCAGACTATGAAGGAGCACGTTCTGGTGGAGATGTGACAGTGGCCAGAAGATATGGAGCACTGTAAGAGAAAAAGCAGTGGCTAATCAAATAATAAGATATATTACAAAATGGATCAGAAGAAAATGCCCAAAATACAGCATGGTATTAAAAGGTTCATATAGTTTCTAAAGGCACCAAGACATGCAGAATGTCTTTGGGTACAAGGGTTTTCTGATTTCCTTTAGTGCAGTTTAAAATTGAGCTTTCCTCATCCTCCCTGAGTCAAGGGTTAAGTCTCCTTTGGTCTGTTATTGTCCACTATGGGTAAAGGGGTTTCCCCAAATCGGGATCTGTCACCATGTTGACCTTTCTAGAGGCAGACAGGTATGATTCTTTTCAGCATTCTATTGCCTGTGTGCCCATATTAATAGTTTAGAAAGGTCAACGTGGTGACAGATTCCCTTTAATATACTGCCCATTTACTGTATAAACATTGTTGCTCCTCTCTTGACAGTGCCCTGTTGTATGCCTGGAAAAATTAACTCAGAGATTCTCCCTTTGATTAATGCTGTTATCCTACAAGTACAGAGTACGACCATTTGCACTGGTGCATACTTGTCAAGAGTTTAAACTTTGCTCGGACAGTTCAATATACTGTGTGTTCCTTGGGGTGTGGCTTAAATATTGTCCCGCCTGTGCTGTGTACAGTAACCATTTTATTTAGATATCTGACCACCAATTTAATTATAAAAAAGAAAATCTTTTTTGGAATTATCTGTAAACATGAACTTGTTGTTGGGAGCGAGGATAGAGGGTTTACTATATACTAGTAGCTGGGTGCTGTAAATCATTAACCAGTTCAGCTCAGTAATTACTCCATTTTCCAAGCTGCTTTCACCTACAGCAATAACATTTTTCGATAAGATGAGCACATGGTGTTAGGATATTTTCCATTGGATTGTTTGGGGACTTTATAATAAGCACTTGTCGTACTTTGAAGAAGGACATCGTGGATATTCTCCATCGTGCCATGAAAAGAAGCTGGCTGCACATGCAAAGTTATTTGTTTTATGGTTAAAATACATAATGTACATAATACATATACAAAATACATCATACATAATGTATATGAAGAAATATCACCGCTCCAAATGATTTCAGATCATAAATTGGACCTCAAACTAATATAGACCTAAGTCCTAACGGCCCATATCAAAGACACACAATTACAGATACAAGCACCCTTAACTAAAGGACATAGACCCAGATGAGGCAAGTCTTTAACAAAAACTTTGGACCCAATTTAAAAATTGAATTGATAAAATTGTGGCCGCCTGTACCCAACATTAGGGGGAGCTCTGTAGCTACAAATGTATACAGACCCCTTAGAATAATAAATGTACATTCTTAAAACCTGTGAAATTTTGCACCACTGCTTATCATTTTACTAAACTAAATAGTTTCCATATTCAGGTCTCTGCTACTCATAGTTCAAAGAGAGGCACACTTTATTGAGTCTATAGACATTCCAGTTCATTCACTTTTGTCTGCACTAGCTTCATACATGATGCTATAGACAGGACTGTAATTGTAGGAAAACAAGAGGAACGAGAGTTCTAGAGCCCATATGACGTTACCACGTATTTACTGTCCACACCAGTGTATATTGCAAATATAAGAACTTTATTAGATGCAGTGGATACAATAAATAAACGTGTCCCCAGTAAAATATGACAAGAATTCAAGGCAAAAGAGGGAGACAAATGACAAGTGGGCAAGACAGGCAGGCAGGGACAGTACAAAGAAGGTTCAGAGGGGTAGTTAAAGTGCACAGTGCTTACAGGTGCATAGATCAGGGTAGTAAGGTGCAATATAGCCAATTAGGTCTAACTCAAGCCCTGGTCTAAGCTGAAAGGTAAAACGCACACATCAGTAGCTTACCCATGAACCTAGTAAGGGGTCCTCGCCAATCTGCCCACTGGTCCAATAGCCCCGACACGTGTTTCGCGTCGGTTGCTTCAGGGGGCTAGTGGTCAAGTTTAATAAAAAATGTTTTGTGTACATTCTTATACTGTGAGGGGACCTGGTGAGTGGCAGCACGAGAGGATTTCACCTTTACTTTATTAGAATCAATGATTAAAGTCCTCGGCGGCTTTAGCCGCTGAAGCTGTACTTACGCTACTTCTGACAGTTCTCTACGTAGCTCCTATGTACTCTACATAGAGGTCAGAAGTAGTGTATGTCCTGCTCTAGCGGCGAGAAGTTGCGTATCTCCTGCTGTCACTTACACCACTTCTGACAGTTGTCTATCTAGAGAACTGGGAGACTTCAACATCCCCATAAACAGCCCCATCTCCCCATCTGCATCCCAGCTCCTATCTCTAACCACATCTCTTGGCCTGTCTCAGCTCTCAACCTCCGAGACACACAAGGATGGTAACACCCTTGACATGGTCTTTACCCAGCTTTGCTCAACCTCCTCCTTAGATAATTCACCTCTTCCACTCTCTGACTACAACATTCTCTCCTTCACACTCACAAATCCCCGCCCACGCCAGCACAGTCCGACCTATCACACATTCAGAAATCTACAGGCCATTGACCCTCAGACACTCACAGACTCTACACTCATCACTGTCCCCAATCTCCTCATTCTCCTGTCCCGATCTGGCAGTAACTCACTTAAATGACACTCTCAGAAGCTCCCTGGACCAAGTAGCGCCCCTCACCCTCAGAACTTTCAAATACAGAGTGAAACAGTCCTGACTCACATCACAAACTCGATTCCTCCAGAAATGCTCTGGGAGCGCTGAACGTCTATGGAGGAAAACCCGCACATAATAAAACTTCATTCACTATAAATTTATGCTGAGAACTTACAGCCCTTCACCTTGCCAAACAAACCTACTTCACCACCCTGACCTCCTCACTATCCAACAGCCCAAAAAAACTCTTTGAAACCTTTCACTCTCTCCTCAGTCCTAAAGTGCAGGCCCCCATCACTGACCTCTGCGCTGGTGAGCTCACTTCTTGCTTCACAGAGAAAATAGAAAACATCCATCAGGAAATCAACTCCCAACCTCAAATTGCTGTTACCACCTACCTCTCCCCACATTTCCTCCAGGCTTACTCTCTATTTTTGACCCAGTCACAGAAGAAGAAGTCTCCAGGCTCCTCTCTTCCTCTCGTCCCACCACATGCACTGCTGACCCCATCCCCTCTCACCTACTCCAGTCTCTCTTTCCGGTGGTCACCACTCACCTAACCAAAATCTTCAATCTCTCCCTCTCTTCTAGCATCTTCCCCTCCACCTTCAAACACTCGATCATTACTCCATTATTAAAGAAAACGTCTCTCGACCAATCCTTTACAAACAACTACAGACCAGTCTCCAATCTCCCCTTCATTTCTAAACTCCTGGAGCACCTGGTCTACTCCCGCGTCACCCGTTACCCCTCCACTCACTCTCTTCTAGACCCATTACAGTCTGGTTTCCTCCCCCTACATTCTACAGAAACTGCTCTCACCAAAGTGACCAACAACCTTCTGACAGCAAAACATAATGGTGACCACTCTCTGCTTATCCTTCTTGATCTCTCTGCAGCCTTTGACACTGTTGACCACCATCTCCTATTCTCCATGCTGCACTCCATCGGCATCAAGGACACGGCTCTCTCCTGGTTCTCTTTCTAACTTTCTGACCGCTCTTTCAGAGTTTCATTCGCTGGCTCCACTTCCTCCCCTCTTCTTCTCACTATTGGGGTCCCTCAGGGTTCAGTCCTTGGGCCTCTTCTCTTCTATCTCTACACTGCCCCGATTGGACAGACCATCAGCAGATTTGCTTTCAGTACCATCTTTACGTTGATGACACACAACTATACACTCCTTCCCCTGACCTTATTCCCACTCTAATAAAGAACGCCAATGACTGTCTAACCGCAGTTTTCAATATCATGTCTGCTCTCTATCTGAAACGCAACCTTTCCAAAACTGAACTTCTTCTGCTCCTGCCCTCCACTATCCTCCCTACATCTGACATCTCTCTCTCAGTGTACGGCACCATGATAACGCTTAGTCAGCAGGCTCGCTGTCTGCGTGTTATGTGTGACTCTGATCTTTCCTTCACCTTCCATATACAACCTCTCGCCCGCTCTTGCTGCTTGCTGAAGAACATCTCTAGAATTCACCCCTTTCTCACCTTGGAAACCACAAAAACCCTCACTGTGGCTCTGATTCACTCCCACCTTGACAATTGTAATTCTCTTTTAATTGGCCTTCCCTGCACTAGACTCTCCCCTCTCCAGTCCATCCTTAATGCAGCAGCCAGGGTCACCTATCTAGCTAACCGTTACTCGGGTGCTTCCCCTCTATGCCAGTCATTGCACTGGCTGCCTATATACGATAGGATGCAATTCAAACTGTTCTCTTCACAGTGCAGAACCTCCCTACATTCCCTCCCTCATCTCTGTCTATCACCCCACCCGTTCTCTTCGCTCTGGAAGTGACTTTAGACTCACTTCTGCATTAATCTGAACCTCCCACTCCCGGCTCCAAGACTTCTCCCGAGCTGCACCAATTCTCTGGAATGTTCTACCACAAGAAATTAGGTGTATCCACAACTTACATAGTTTAAGGCGATCCCTAAAAACACATCTTTTTAGGGCAGCCTATCATGATCCCTACTCAAAGCCATCTAAACACAGCCTATCCGCCTATCCTCTCCACCAGTCTCAAATGCATCACAAATAATGGTTGGTGGCAACGTATATTGCTCCCATCTGTTCCCATCTCCTCAACTCTGACTCTACCATCACTGTAAATAAGCCCCTGTACTTTGTGTCACCCCCACCTCATTGTGAGATTGTAAGCTCTTATGAGCAGGGCTGTCATTATTTTCCTCTAATTATTGTATTGTATTATGCTTTGTATTGTATTGTATTGTACTTTCTGATAACTGTTTCCTATGATTGTTTAAACATGAAACTCTGTATTGTGAAGCGCTGCGAAATATGTTGGCGTTATATAAGCAATGATCATTATTATTATTATTGATATTATTAGAACTGTCAGGAGTGGTGTATCAGTTTCATGAGATGAATCCCCCTGATGTCAGTGATAGAGTTAATTTTATGCAAGACCATCCCGGTGTGTGGAGCTCTCCTGTGTCTGCTGGAGATCTGCTGTCTAGGAGCTGAGGATTGTGTAGCCTTGGATTTGGGTTGTTTCATTCAAGTATTTGCATTCTTTTGTGTATCCCTGGTATATTAACCTATCAATGTGTTTCACTATGCAAGAGGTGACAGGTGCACTCACCTACCTATGCACTAGACAAGGCTATCATAGGTGACAGATAGGGACTAGGCATGTGATGGCGGAGAGGGGAAGGACCTACTTAGGGCTGACAGTAGAGGAAGGGACAGACACAGGCCAATTTTAGGAGATGTCCCAATCCCCACTACCTACTGTTAGGGCATTCAATTCCTATATCATCCCCCTGTTCTTCAATGTTGTGTTATGCAACAGACATTCTCCCTGTCTGCTCCTGACATTATCACTGAATTTTTATTTTCTGATTCCTTATGGCTCAAGCGGAAGCTTTTGTATGCCTGACCCAGACACTCATGGATAAGGTAACGGGTCTGCAGTCACAGGTAGCGCAGCAGCTTTAGCATGTTGTTAAGTTGTTGGTTTCGGCTCATGCCCAGACTGTGCTGGAGCCCACGTTATGTTCCCCCCGACAGGATTTCTGGGGGGAGTGATAAATTCATGACATTCAGGGAACCCTGTAAATTATATTTCAGGCTCCGCCCTCATTCCATAGGAAGTGATGGACCATGTGTTGGGATTGTTAACTCTTTTCTTAAGAGGGATCCTCTGACGTGGGCCTTCTCTCTGACAACCGAATTCTCCATCTTTGCAGTTGGTGGATGAGTTTTTCACAGCCTTGGCCCTGGTGTGTGGTGAACCAGATAGGGCCTCCCTTGCTGAGTCGAATCTTCATAAGCTCAATCAGGGGACTCGGCCAATTTTGCTCAGAGTTCTGTAGATGGCAACTGACACTCATTTTTGCCAGGGTCTGTCAGCTAGGTTTCAGGACTCTCTGGTCTGTATTGCAGTGGCATTCTGCATTGCAAATGGCAGGTATATGTCACAGAGGCAGATTGTATCCTTGGATATAAACCCAGAAGCATCACTATGGGAATTGTGGTGCCATAAGAGATAATGCATTGCAAGTGGTAGGTCAGTAGAAACACATGGGTGTGTCTGGATAGCATGAAACCTCCCATAGGTGTGTCTAATGTGGAACAGTTTAGTCACATGTCCCTGGGATGGCAGCAGCAATCTTGCCAGAAGCACATGTCTCTCTGTGTTTAGGTTAGGGATAAAATGCTGGAAGGGAAAAAAGGAGCACAGCACTGTTTATTTGTGTAAAGACATTAATCTCAGTAAAGAATCAGGCTCACCTGGGCCAGTTGTGATCCATCACAAAATTTTGTACCACACATGATATCATAGATATTCAGGATCAGCGGTCTACAGTGGTCTCCACAGTGTTGCAAATCCACCAACTTGTTTGCAGAAGAAAAGGGTACACGATCGCGCTCCCATTCAAATGATGCAATGAAATAAATAAAGTTATTAAAATCTCATTGGGCTGCTTATTCTATGCATTTCATGGTTAAAAACACCTTCATCAGGACAACCACAAGATGTACCTCTTGTGGTTGTCCTGATGAAGGGGTTTTAACCTTCTATGTACAAGTTAATGGATCTGTGTGTTTAGGAACAAGAGGCTCCTTGGAAGACACATGGTCAGTAGACCATGTGAGGAGCCTGGGATGGCTCTTACAGAACCTGTGAGAGCTTGCTCTTGATGCTTGGAGAAGCCGGTATCCTGGAATGCACCTGGTGAGGTATGAGTGAAAACGGCTGACATCTTGGAAGGTACACGACGAGGAAACCACAGGTGTAGGAAGCGGAAATCTTCCTAGACGACTGACAGGAGTCAGGGAATATAGACCTGGCAATAGCTCATGGAAGGTAACTTCGGCCCAGAGGGATGTATTCGGGAGCTACAATCCTGCTGCGGGTCTGGAACTGACAGCTGTTGGTGATTCCAGAGAGACAGTTTTCTGGATGGTGGGCTGAGAGGTCAGTGAGTGCAGGTTGTCAGTCTAGGGAAGCGGGTCAGAGAGAAGTTGTCAATTTTTAAAAACATGAAATGCCATGATATCTCAGAGTTAAATGTAGTGACCTGGTACAGATTATGTCTGTCCCCTTAAAGTGACCCTAAACCCAGAAGCCAACCCCACATCCCCTTCATACCTATACATGCAGCTTGTGAAGCTCCTGCCATCGATCCCTGTATCTTGCAAAACCGCTGGGGCATTCTTCATAATTCATACTTTTATAATCGCATTTCTGGGCGTTTCACTGAAATTTTAAAGCCGCAGCAGGCGGGCCTGTGTGCCGCTCTCCCCCTCCCTGTCCGTAATTCTGCACGCAGCGATGGGCGTGCTAAACAACAGAGAGGCGGCTCGCCTCATAGTATGGGCGGTGAAGCCGGTATGACGCGAATTACGTCATACCGGTTTCAACGCCCATACTATGAGGCGAGCTGCCTCTCTGTTGTTTAGCACGCCCATCGCTGCGTGCAGAATTACGGACAGGGAGGGGGAGAGCGGCGCACAAGCCCGCCTGCTGCGGCTTTAAAATTTCAGTGAAACACCCAGAAATGCGATTATAAAAGTATGAATTATGAAGAATGCCCCAGCGGTTTTGCAAGATACAGGGATCGATGGCAGCAGCTTCACAAGCTGCATGTATAGGTATGAAGGGGATGTGGGGTTGGCTTCTGGGTATAGGGTCACTTTAAGTACACGTGGACCATGAGTAACCCTTTACAATGCAGCTCACTCCCTAGCTACCCCTTTACTGTTATTAGTGATTGTCAGATATGTGCTTTCATTTCAATCCATGTATTTTTCCAGGAATTTTCTCATTTGTTGTGTTGCAGCACCACCTGATGGTAAAATGTATAGTTTACATTCCCCTTTGCATTGTAAATATTTGACATGTGAATTAAATGTTCTCCTAGTGGCCGGTGACCCAGATACAAGGTTTAGTAGGTGGAGCTACTTCAAGCCTCTGTTTAAACAAGACAGAGCTGGAAATTCCCCAGTCTAGTACAAGATGTGACATAGAGCAGAGCTTCTGTGAGGGCTCCCCTCACCACTTCCTGACCCAGGCCTGGGAGTTCATCCTTACCTTCACCACAAGACTTACAGCCATGCCTAATGCCTGGATCTTTCTCCGTTTTCTACCACTAAGATGACTTAAGACTTTTAAACTTGGATCCTCGCTGTCCGGATTTACGCGTGCTCCTTTCGCAGTAGGACGTACTCACTGTATAGTATTGCCCACTTGTTGAGAAATTTGAGGGTTTCTCATCTCACTCGCAGTTGTCCGTTATTTGCTTCATATTTTTCTGCATGTGCTGTGTTCAGCTGGGAAAATAATACAGGATTCCAGGTGTTTAAACCTCTTTTGCTATATATCTACTCTTCTGCTTTAAGACACAAAAGACATTGAACTTTACTATTACTTTCTACAAATACAACTTCTAAATAAGAAAGGTTCTTAAAGCTCCAGAACATCAACTCCATGTCAGAATCTAACTCTGAACTGTAACTGCCATGGACTACCCATGTGAACGGTGAAGAATTTAGTCCATGTTATACTTCCTCGTTCCTGCTGAATTAAAGCAACTGTTATTCTTGAGACCTGAGCCTGTGGTCATTCTCGGCTGCGGATGCTGTGTGGGGTTGAATAGCAGGGAATGAAAGCCCCTCCATATTAAGAGAGCTTTTTCATAAACACACACCTTGTCTGTGTCCTGCTCTTCTCCTCTTTGTCTTCTGACAGTCATGTGACCTTGAAATGTCCTGTGACTTAAAGGTCTCGGCAGAACCTTCAGTAGCTACATACACTGAGCGGTGGAGGAAAAATCTTACCTCTGTGCTCCAACATTTTTAGGGCTTGGATTCTACTATAATCGGAACATACTCCGGACCTCCTTTGGACAACAAAAACAACTAAAATTTTGGACAGTGCCACTGAATCCCAGACTGTTGGGAGGAATTTCTGTATAAAAGCAAAAGAAGGGAATGCAGCAGATATTTTGGCATGAATCTGTCACAGCTCAGGAATGGAGGTGTGGCGCCCCTGCGACCGGACGGCCACAGGGTGAACTGCAGTAGGACAGGTATGACGGTCAATTCAAAACAACACCCACACACACTCCGACCCTGAGCCCAGTCACTCTATGAAATGCGAAGGTTGGCGGGAGTAGCACAAGTGGGTGGGAAGAAAGAGAGAACCTGGACAAAGGGGTGGAGGAACAGTAGTAAGACACTGGAACACTAACTTGGACGAGACAATAGAGAGTCCCTGAGGGAGAGACACAGGCAACTGAGAAGTCCCTGGGAAGGAGACAGTTCCCAGGAGGATGGAGAAGGGAAGGATCCCCAAGCAGAAACACCCTTCAGCAGAGTCCTGATGGAGGCAGAGACTAAAAGACCATCGGGGCCTGGTGGTCTGTACAACTAATGGCCTGTCGTGAGCCCAAAGCTGACACCAGTGAGAGACTGAGGGAGCCAGGTGATCCCGACTAACACGGGTCACTAGTGGCTGGGCCAAAGGAGTCAGAGTGCCAGCTCTGTAGATGTGGCCGGGAATGCTTTATGCCCCTAACTACAAGACAACTGGCGGGGTGTGGGAACTACAAGTCCACGAGACCTAACTACCGCTACAGAGTATGACAAAGCATCGGACTAGGGCTGGTGACCCAGGCTAGGGAATTATACACCATAGAGCCAATGACGGCTGGACCGAACGCCGTACCCGAGGACAAAGACAGAGTGGAAGGGCCTGAGAGGTTTACAGAGGGGAATGACGCAGAGGAACTGTTCCCGCTGCAGTAAGAACCTGAGCTCGAGACTCCTGAGTGGACCCGGTCCACTTTAAGGTGTTAACAGCTGAACTGTGAATTGTGACTGTGAACTGAATGTTGAGACTAAGGAAAGTAAAGTACCCGGCCAACTGAAAGAACTGTGTGTGTGCTTTATTGGGACAATAATTACAACGGCTTGCCTGCGGAGCCATACTCCTGCTGCCTGCATACGCTGGTCGGAAGAGCTGCATGAAGAGGAGAAGTGCAGCATCCTGGGCGTGTAGGACCATCTCCCTCTGCTCGGGCACCCAGCCCTATTCGTGGAGGGCTTAACATCCCAGCTGCTGTCACTACCACCGTCCCCAGCAGACCCCACAGCAGCGGTGGCCACCCTGGTCACAACCCACTGGTCGTGTCGCGATTGCATTTTATATTCCTTTTTTCTTTTTTTTCTATTGCCACACCTAGGACAACGGGATCGGGCAACGGCACCCTGACACCCCAGAGACAGTATAGCTTGGTCTCGAGTACCGTGGTCCTTGAGGGTGCGACAGAGTTAAGGTGCAAAAGCCATAAAACACTGAATAAACTGTACAGAAAGTGTGTGAAAGCACAGCAGTGAAGACCGGGCACCATGCAGTCCTAGGAGACCGCAGAGTGTTACACACGTCTTTTCAGAGAAAATGAAGACTTTGAAGCATTCTCAGTTCACATCTAATTGATTCGCAGCTTATCAAATATGCTGGGAAGATTCAGAAGCTGGCACATTTCCATTTCAATAGATTTGCTTATCTCTATGAGCGATATTAATGATTTACCAGTATAATTGGGGACAAAGATTAACATTAAAACGGTTTTATGGTTTCAGAAAACCCCTGTTCCCGGGCTAAAGTTAGTTTTAAAGTAACAAACTTTTCCTAACTCACCCTCCCCAGGTCCAGTAATCGGGTTCAGCCTGAGGTGGCAACACATGCCCATTAAAGCCGATGAGCTCACTGATTGGGCTGATCCACTATCTACAATAGTAGTCACCAAGAACAGCAAAGGAGACTCATCGGTGGACCAGAGGAGTGTGAAGAAAGTACTTTTTATTTCATATACTTGGGCAAGGGGTCAGAGGTATTCCCAAAAATGGAAAATCACATTAAACATTGTTTCTCTCAAGTAGATCGTGCCACTGTAAAAAAAATGTCAGTAAGTGTTGCTGAAAGTAACCGTAACGTTTGTCCATCCGTCTGTGCAAATCCTTGCAGATCTACAGTACAATAATTCTCAATATAGTTGATACGGATTGTTTGTGATACCATTTTGCTGTGGATTCCACCCTCTATATGGCAGTGGATTAAACCCACAATGAAATGTCCTGAAATGCATTGGTTAAATTTTGCAGTTTAGGTCAACTCCTACACAGAAACTAACTGAATGCCTGAACTCCTTATCCATGGGCAGAACACTACTCAGACAACACAGGGTGAGGGAACCAAAAAATGGTAAGATTTTATTGGATCCCCAACAGTCAAAGGCATATAACACATAACCAGCAAGAACACCCAATGTCACATGCAACAGAGTCTCACCCTTCCGCTGGCTCACCAGAGATTAGAATATTCGTGCCTTTGGGGCTTCCAGGGTCAATAATTCCAGTCCATCAGCATCCCGCAAGCCTAAGAAGCTACCAAGCACAGCAAAGTCTGTAGACAGGTGAACGAATTGTCCCAACAAGGGTATCTTTATTAAGTAGTTTCTGATATTTCAGCCAAATCCTAGAATACTAGGCTGAACTCCTGCAGAATATAATCCAGTTTTGGTGCTCCTCTAGTCAGAACCGAAACTCCTAGATCGATGTCATGAAGATGCTATGTAATCCTCTAGCTGGGACCAAAGGCCACATAGCAAATGAACCTCTGGTGACTGAAGCAAGACCTTTTTACTACCCCTGGCAAAAATTATGGAATCACCTGGCTTGCAGGATGTTCATTCAGTTGTTTAATTTTGTAGAAAAAAAGCAGATGACAGACATGGCACAAAACTAAAGTCATTTCAAATGGCAGCTTTATGGCTTTAAGAAACACTAAAAGAAATCATGAAAAAAAATGTGCTAGCCAGTAACGGTTACTTTTGTAGACTAAGCAGGTGGAAAAATTATGGAATCACTCAATTCTGAGGTAAAAATTATGGAATTATGAAAAACAAACAAAAGAACATTCCAATACATTACTAGTATTTTGTTGCACCACCTCTGGTTTTTATAACAGCTTGCAGTCTCTGAGGCATGGCCTTAATGAGTGACAAACAGTACTCATCAATCTGGCTCCAACTTTCTCTGATTGTTGTTGCCAGATTAGCTTTGCAGGTTGGAGCCTTGTCATGGACCACTTTTTTCAACTTCCACGAAAGATTTTCAATTGGATTGAGATCCGGACTATTTGCAGGCCATGACATTGACCTTATGTGTCTTCTTTCAAGGAATGTTTTCACAGTTTTTGCTCTATGGCAGGATGCCTTATCATCTTGAAAAATGATTTCATCATCCCCAAACATCCTTTCAATTGATGGGATAAGAAAAGTATCCAAAATATCAATGTAAACTTGGACATTGATTGAAGATGTAATGACAGCCATCTCCCCAGTGCCTTTACCTGACATGAAGCCCCATATCATCAATGATTGTGGAAATTTGCATGTTCTTTTCAGGCAGTCATCTTCATAAATCTCACTGGAATGACACCAAGCAAAAGTTCCAGCATCATCACTTTGCCCAATGCAGATTCGTGATTCATCACTGAATATGACTTTCATCCAGTCATCCAAAATCCACAATTGCTTTTCCTTAGCCCATTGTAACCTTGTTTTTTTTTCTGTTTAGGTGTTAATGATGGCTTTTGTTTAGCTTTTGCTTTTCCTTTAGGCGGTTTCTTACAGTTTGGTCATAGACATTGACTCCAGTTTCCTCCCATTTGTTCCTCATTTGTTGTTGTGCATTTCCTGTTTTGGAGACATATTGCTTTAAGTTTCTGGTCTTGCTGCTTTGATGTCTTCCTTGGTCTACCAGTATGTTTGCCTTTAACAACCTTCCCATGTTGTTTGTACTTGGACCAGATTTTAAACACAGCTGACTGTGAATAACCAACCTCTTGTGCAGCATTGCGTGATGATTTACCCTCTTAAGAGTTTGATCATTCTCTCCTTTGTTTCAATTGATATCTCTCGTGTTGGAGCCATGATTCATGTCAGTCCACTTGGTGCCTCCAAGGTATGATCACTCTTTTTTAGAAGTAGACTAACGAGAAGATGTTAATTGATGCAGGTGTTAGTTTTGAGAATCAAAATTTACAGGGTGATTCCAGAAGTTTTACCTCAGAATTGAATGATTCCATCATTTTTCCCCCCTTCTTGGTCTACAGAAGTAACCGTTACTGACTACCACATTTTTTATCTTGATTTCTTTTAGCGTTTCTTAAAGCCATGAAGTCGCCATTTGAAATTACTTTAGTTTGTGCCCTGTCTGTGATCTGCTTTTTTTCTGCAAAATTAAACAACTGAATGAACATCCTCCGAGCCCGGGTATTCAATCATTTTTGCCAGGAGTTGTATATCCTGAGCCTTCACCTCACAGTATATTGTGTTCTTACAGGATTGGTGGAATAAGAATGTTATTTTATTGGATGACATTTCAATCCGACTGCATAATTCTCCTCTGAGTGATGTAAACAGAAGGGGTGAGGTCATTTATAGTCAGTTAGGAATGTGTGTGTCATCACTGCTGGGATGGATCTTTAGTGCTCACCGTGGGTTCATTATCATAAAAGTGGTGTTAGAACAGTCACAGGGGGCTCAGCTACACAGACATTACCACATGTTAGGCTTAAGACCCTGTTACACATAACGATCGCTCCAACGATCCCTTGATACCTGTTTAGAGCTGCCTGTAAGCAGGGAGAACGCTAGAAACTATGATAAAAAGTGGGTACCCAGGCAGTGCGCGCTGCCTGGATACCCGCTATTTACCATGGTTATCAGCCCTGTGAGGTCACTGATCGCTGGTTTCTCGCGGTCACATGCAGCGATGTGTGCTGACCAGCGGGAAACCAATGATCAAAAAATGACCCGCAGCACTTTGCAGCGATCAGCGACCTCACAGCAGGGACCTGATCGCTGCTAAGTGTCACACAGAACGACATCGCTGGAGAGATCTTTGTAACGTCACAGTTACAACAATCTCTCTAATGATATTGTTATGTGTGACTGGGGCTTAAAATACACAGCTTCATACAGTACCACACATGGTAAGCTTAGATACACCAGCCCCATAGACTGTATCACACATCCTAAACTTAGATACATCAGCTCCATAGACTGCATAATACATGATAAGCTCACCTACACCAGCTCCATAGACTGTATCACACATAAGCTTAGATAAATCAGCTCCATTGATGGTATCACACATGCTAAGCTTAGATACACAAGCTCCATAGACTATATAACACATGATAAGCTTTGATACACAGCACCATACAGTACCACATACGACAAGGTCAGATACACAGATCCGTATCACTATTACACATGATAGGCTTAGATACACAGCTCCAGATCAATATTACATATGATAGGATTAAATACACTAGATCCACAGACGGTACCACACATCATAGGCTTAGATGCACAACTCCACAAATGATAGCCTTAGAACCACTAGCTCTACAGACAGTACTACACACCATTGGCTTGGGTACACAGTTGAATAATCAGTATTACACATGATATATTTAGATAGAGATTACAAGAGAATATTGTGGTGTGATATAGTCTTCTGTGTATTTGTCTCTTACCTCCGGTGACCCGGTGTGCGGTTTTATCTCAATGTTGTCCGGTCTACAGGTGACTTCTACATGTAGTTTGTCCAGAAATCCAATATCTGCTGAATATGGCAACTTATCTTTCCGCTCTACTTCTTTCTCTGTCCAATCTGATTCAGTCTTTTTTTTTATAGGGAGAACTTTGTCCTCTCTGCCATATACTCACTGAGGAATGGAGAAAAGAGGAAAAGCACATAAAAATAAATGTAAAAAAATGATCACATTAGATTTTATGTGTTTTAAAACCTACACAGAATTCACAATATAGGGGCAGTGCTGAGCTCAGGCTGTTAGCACACAGCTCCTGTGGTCTTATCTGACTCCTCTCCATTCACAATGGCTCTGCTCCGTGTCATCAGCTGATGGCACAGAGCATAGCAATGTGAATGGAGAGAGATCACAGGAGCTTGTGTGCCAACAGTCTGAGCTCAGCACTGTCCATGCCTGAGGTAACCTGAGATTGATCTGCTGTATTGTGAACACTGTGTAGGCTCACCCCCTTTATAAGGCTGTATTACTGCGTGGAGCTGAAAACAGATTTCCCTGACAACCAGCATATGTCAGGTTTAAAAACAGCCTAGTGGGGACATCTTCAGGAAGGTTTTCTTCCAGATTTCACTTATGAAGTATATTTGAAAGTTTATTATAATCACTTGCTCCACATTATTATTAAATAAAAACGTAAACATCAGTTACAATTTAAAAATACTATTGATAAGTATGAGTACCTCTATCCAAATTTTGTTAATCTTAGGATAATCCCGAAATATATGGAGTTAGGCTAGGGTCATACCTGCGTCTGCCCTGAGCCTGCTGGATCTATTGAAAATGTCGAAATTCTCAGGCTGAGCGCATAGCGATATCGGCCGGTAACGTTATGCGCCGCATGTCTATGGATCTCTTTGGCAACCTGAAGCTTTGCGCCGCTGGCAGCTCCACTCACAAGTCCCGGATATGCGCTTTTAATGAGCACACAGGAAACATGTTTTGTATTAGGTCTTCTCTAATGTCACATGTTGACTGCTCTGCAGTCCACGTGAAAAGCGCTCTGTAGTTTAAATGAGAGTAAATTTCCTTGAGTTAATGTGTAGAAGCTGCTGTGTTGCTGTCTAGGTGTAGGAGGCTCTGCGGCTGGGGAGTTATGGGATTGTCAGGTGACCACTCCCCTGGCCCTTAAAATAGTTCCCTCTTCCACCAGAAGGTGTCCCTGATAGAGTTTAACCTCGGCAAGACCTGGAGATGAGAAGACGTCTTTGCTTTTTGCTGAAGCCTTGGTGTTTTCCTTCTGTTGGGAATTGCTGTGATTCCCGGTCTGTAGGTAGAGGTGAGGGCATCTTAGCCTTGGGATGATCAAGAGCAAAGGACAAAGGTGGTGGCCTGAACGTCCTCACCATCAAAGATAGAGGGTGAGTTAGGGACCCTCAGCCTAAGGGTCAGACTAGCTCTCCTAATCACCTCTTGCCCATCATACCATGTCACTTACTTACCCCTTTACCATTATACCACCATGTGTGACATCTAATAAGTTCAATATAGACTTCTGAATTGACTTATAAAAGACTTGTCTGTGTTTCGAATATTGTGGGACTCCTGCAAAACTTGGAAAGATATCAAGTTTTTACATCACGTACATCTTTAATTTTCTTTACACCTGTTGTTTCCCAGTCTTCAGGTATTTTGATGTTAAACAGTAACTCTAAAAATTTTAATGAGACGTCCTTTATTTGTTCATATTTAGATAATTTTTTTTATTTTCCACATGTTTAGTTAGTGTTGTCCAGGCCAAGAAAACAGCCTTAATTATTGGATTACATGGAGTTTTTAAATGAAGGTTTGTTATATAATTAATTAAAAGAAGCTATGTGGAAAATTCTCATTGGAATAGGTCTCAATCATTTTCCATAGTGGTGTTTCATTATTTAGCCAATTTTGATATGATTTGATTAAGGCTGTATGGTAATAGCTTGTAATGTTGGGTAAACTTAGTCCTCCTCTTCTTTTATTTTTCATAAAAATTTTGTTTAATGTTCTCGCTCTCTTCTGTCCCCAAACAAACCTGTTAAGGGTAACTTGTAGTTTGTTAAGACATTTTTGGAGAATTGGTGGAGGCTCCAAATGTGTGGAGGATTTTTGGGAAAGAGAACATTTTGAATGTAATTACCCAAGAGAGCCTGTGTTTCGAGATTCTATTTGATTCAGCTTGGACCTTCCCAATCAAATGATTCTAGTTGATTTCAGTGGTGGACCTTCAGCCTGGCGGGCCCTGGTGCAGCTTCAGGTGAGGACCGGGGGAAGATGGTTGTTTGTTGTGCTAGCAGGTGAGAATTGCGTGCGGCTCTTACTACGCTGAGCCGCGCATTGTAGATCTGGGAGCCGGGGCTGGAGAGGAGAGGAGGGGCGGGAGCAGCCAAGGGAAGCAGACAGCTTCCCTCACTTAACTTCCTCTCCTCTGACATAGGGTCACGGGGGGCCCCTTACAGGTGCTTGAGGGGCCCCCTACCCGGTCGGGGCCCTGGTGCAGCTGAACCAGCTGAATCTCAAGGTATTTCACAATGTATGTATCAAAAGATTCCCCTATATAATGTACATATCACCCCCTATATATTACCTTCATACTGATGATATCAAAATGTCGTTTTCTAACCAGAGAATATGGGTTAGTAATAAAGCGATTACCTGGATATTGTAACTCCAATGAGCTCACAATTCTATAGTATTTCTAGTTATAGGACGAGGACATAACTCCATAATGGGGGTACTTCATATGCGATTATGGGATTTAGAAAGTCGCAAGGATCCATATATGGCGCCCCGCAACGAGTGCGTCACAGGAGGGTACTGCATCCCTGACTGAAGGTGCAGTATTCTCCGTCTCAGTGATGAACAGGTTAATCCCAAGGCTCCATGTACCACATGCAACATCTAGAGGCAGAGGACCAATTAGATACCCATTTCCTGGGCAACCGGTCCTGGTGGGAGGAGAGTGAGATGTATAGTAGTGGGGAAAGGCAGAACAGAGTTAGAAAGTGGGAGAGACAGGAACAAGAACCAAGTCGTGACAGGAAACTAACAGGGAGGGCACCGAGCAGTGGTGACCCAGAAGTGAGAGGGGCCAAGAGAAGTAGAAATGGGGATTAGACAACCCGAGCCCAGTCCAAACCCGGAGTACCGGCTCCGAGGCGGTGCAGATGCTTTACCACTGTGCCACAGAACCGGAGAAAATGAGCGCTTCACAGGAGCGCAATACACAGCTTACCATCACCGCAGCTGTTTCGGGAGGGATACCCACCATTGAGGTTCAGGGACCTATCGGGAGTCGCTAGGCCAATGGCTCGGGTGCCCAACAGAAATTCCTCTGTATCCTGACCTGGTACGTTAGAAGCAGCGAAGAGAACAAGGGACAGTCAGTTAAATAAGGACACTGTGGAGCCTTGGAGGGACACTGTTCATCACAGGGACCACCCGGTCCGTTACCTAGAAGTGAAACCGTTATACCTGTAAACTGTGCAAGAACTAAGTAAAGACCCGTTCAGAGGAGCACCGTGTCCGAGCATTATTTCAGGACTATTGCTAATCACTTTATCTACAGAACTAACCGAGCTGCCATATTCCTCAACTGCAGCTCCTGACCCCGGGGAGCCCTGCTCATCCTGTAGAGAGCGGATCCATCCTTGCTGCCGCCCATCCCCCGGAGGTCCAAGCATCGCGGGTGCCATCACCGGACCCCTACAGGTGGCGTCACGAATCAATAACCGTATTTTTATTACATCATCTTACGTTAACCTTTCATTGACCACCGGGCCTCCTCCTCCTCAGGCACGGAACCGTGACCACAGCCTACGCCTGAGACCTGAGAACCCGGCCCACGGTGAGTCACATACATCTGACCCACATGAAAAGGAAGGAGGGAGCAAATTAAAATCTTGCACCAAGGACACCTGGATTTTAGTTACACCACTACTACCAATCATTTGAATTTAATCTCTTCTATTCTTATATTTTTACACCACCCATCTTTTATGTAATGTTAGTCAGTATGGAGGGAGCAGTATTAACCCTCTGTCTGCCCCATATGTGTCTGTCCTCTTAGATTGATATGTGTCCCCCTTAGTCAGCCCCTGTATTTGGTGTCCGGTTTGGCACTTGCCTGTAGGGGTGGTGTTCTCGATCTCTGAATGATGTCTGTGGGTATAGATAGGCGCGCCTTCCACACATTGAGCGCACCGGAGCACAATCACAATGATGAACAGCAGTCTTAGCATTTTCAACATGGAGCAATTTTGCATGTTGTGTTAACCACAAAGAGTCTGTACAGACAAAGCCTATTCCTGTGTGGTCTCTCAATATAACCAAGAATTGGGTGACATCACAATGAGAACCTGAGTGACATCACCAGGAGCAGCCGGCAGCTACACGAGTGATGTCACAATCGGGGCTCAGCCACTAAACTGCCCATCTCTATATAATTCCTAATATTACTAGTCTGGATCAGAATAACACATCAGGAATAAAACATTTATATTGGGACCTTTCTTCAGGCGATAGATACATGTATGTTATACATCAAGAATCTCAAGGTACTTCACAATGTATGTATCAAAAGATTCCCCTATATAATGTACATATCACCCCCTATATATTACCTTCATACTGATGATATCAAAATGTCGTTTTCTAACCAGAGAATATGGGTTAGTAATAAAGTGATTACCTGGATATTGTAACTCCATTGAGCTCAGAATTGTATAGTATTTCTAGTTATAGGACAGGGACATAACTCCATAATGGGGGTAAGTCATATGAGTTTATAGGATTTAGAAGGTTACAAGGGCCCATACATCTGACCAACATGAAGGGGAAGGAGGGAGCAAATAAAAATTATGCACTGAGGCCCCCGGACTCTAGTTACACCACTACTACCAATCATTTAAATTTAATCTCTTCCAGTATTATATTTTTAAACCATCCATCTTTTATATAATGTTAGTTAGTATGGAGGGAGCAGTATTAACCCTCTGTCTGCCCCATATGTGTCCATCCTCTTAGATCGATATGTGTCCCCCTTAGTCAGCCCCTGTATTTGGTGTCCGGTTTGGCACTTGCCTGTAGGGGTGGTGTTCTCAATCTCTGAATGATGTCTGTGGGTATAGATGGGCGCCTTCCTCACATTGAGCGCACAGGAGCGCAATCACAATGATGAACAGCAGTCTTAGCATTTTCAACATGGAGCAATTTTGCATGTTGTGTTAACCACAAAGAGTCTGTACAGACAAAGCCTATTCCTGTGTGGTCTCTCAATATAACCAAGAATTGGGTGACATCACAATGAGAACCTGAGTGACATCACCGGGAGCAGGCGGCACCTACACGAGTGATGTCACAATCGGGGCTCAGCCACTAAACTGTCCATCTCTATATAATTCCTAATATTACTAGTCTGGATCAGAATAACACATCAGGAATAAAACATTTATATTGGGACCTTTCTTCAGGCGATAGATACATGTATGTTATACATCAAGAATCTCAAGGTACTTCACTTTGTATGTATCAAAAGTTTCCCCTATATAATGTACATATCACCTCCTATATATTACCTTCATACTGATGATATCAAAATGTAGTTTTCTAACCAGAGAATTTGGGTTAGTAATAAAGTGATTACCTGGATATTGTAACTCCGTTGAGCTCAGAATTCTATAGTATTTCTAGTTATAGGACGGGGACATAACTCCATAATGGGGGTAAGTCATATGAGTTTTTAAGATTTAGAAGGTTACAAGGGCCCATACATCTAACCAACATGGAGGGGGAGGGAGGCGAGTGGGAGGGGTTACATTCAAATTTTGCACTGAGGACCCCCGGACTCTAGTTACACCACTACTAGCAATCATTTGAATTTACCTCTTCCATTGTTATATTTTTACACCACTCATCTTATATGTAATGTTAGTCAGTATGGAGGGAGCAGTATTAACCCTCTGTCTGCCCCATATGTGTCCGTCCTGTCAAATCAATATGTGTCCCCCTTAGTCAGCCCCTGTATTTGGTGTCCGGTTTGGCACTTGTCTGTAGGGGTGAAGTTTTCAATCTCTGAATGATGTTTGTGGGTATAGATAGGCGCGCCTTCCGCACATTGAGCGCACCGGAGCGCAATCACAATGGTAAACAGCAGTCTTAGCATTTTCAACATGGAGCAATTTTGCATGTTGTGTTAACCACAAAGAGTCTGTACAGACAAAGCCTATTCCTGTGTGGTCTCTCAATATAACCAAGAATTGGGTGACATCACAATGAGAACCTGAGTGACATCACCGGGAGCAGCCGGCAGCTACACGAGTGATGTCACAATCGGGGCTCAGCCACTAAACTGCCCATCCTCTATATAATTCCTAATATTACTAGTCTGGATCAGAATAACACATCAGGAATAAAACATTTATATTGGGACCTTTCTTCAGGCGATAGATACAGTTAGGGCCAGAAATATTTGGACAGTGACACAATTTTCGCGAGTTGGGCTCTGCATGCCACCACATTGGATTTGAAATGAAATCTCTACAACAGAATTCAAGTGCAGATTGTAACGTTTAATTTGAAGGGTTGAACAAAAATATCTAATAGAAAATGTAGGAATTCTACACATTTCTTTACAAACACTCCACATTTTAGGAGGTCAAAAGTAATTGGACATATAAACATAACCCAAACAAAATATTTTTATTTTCAATATTTTGTTGCGAATCCTTTGGAGGCAATCACTGCCTTAAGTCTGGAACCCATGGACATCACCAAACGCTGGGTTTCCTAGTTCTTAATGCTTTGCCAGGCCTTTACAGCCGCAGCCTTCAGGTCTTGCTTGTTTGTGGGTCTTTAGGTCTTAAGTCTGGATTTGAGCAAGTGAAATGCATGCTCAATTGGGTTGAGATCTGGTGATTGACTTGGCCATTGCAGAATGTTCCACTTTTTTGCACTCATGAACTCCTGGGTAGCTTTGGCTGTATGCTTGGGGTCATTGTCCATCTGTACTATGAAGCGCCGTCCAATCAACTTTGCAGCATTTGGCTGAATCTGGGCTGAAAGTATATCCCGGTACACTTCAGAATTCATCCGGCTACTCTTGTCTGCTGTTATATCATCAATAAACACAAATGACCCAGTGCCATTGAAAGCCATGCATGCCCATGCCATCACGCTGCCTCCACCATGTTTTACAGAGGATGTGGTGTGCCTTGGATCATGTGCCGTTCCCTTTCTTCTCCAAACTTTTTTCTTCCCATCATTCTGGTACAGGTTGATCTTTGTCTCATCTGTCCATAGAATTCATTTCCAGAACTGAGCTGGCTTCTTGAGGTGTTTTTCAGCAAATTTAACTCTGGCCTGTCTATTTTTGGAATTGATGAATGGTTTGCATCTAGATGTGAACCCTTTGTATTTACTGTCATGGAGTCTTCTCTTTACTGTTGACTTAGAGACAGATACACCTACTTCACTGAGAGTGTTCTGGACTTCAGTTGATGTTGTGAACGGGTTCTTCTTCACCAAATAAAGTGTGCGGCGATCATCCACCACTGTTGTCATCCGTGGACGCCCAGGCCTTTTACAGTTCCAAAGCTCACCAGTCAATTCCTTTTTTCTTAGAATGTACCCAACTGTTGATTTTGCTACTCCAAGCATGTCTGCTATCTCTCTGATGTATTTTTTCTTTTTTTTCAACCTGAGGATGTTCTGCTTCACCTCAATTGAGAGTTCCTTTGACCGCATGTTGTCTAATCACAGCAACAGCTTCCAAATGCAAAACCACACACCTGGAATCCACCCCTGACCTTTTAACTACTTCATTGATTACAGGTTAACGAGGGAGACGCCTTCAGAGTCAATTGCAGCCCTTAGAGTCCATTGTCCAATTACTTTTGGTCCCTTGAAAAAGAGGAGGCTATGCATTACAGAGCTATGATTCCTAAACCCTTTCTTCGATTTGGATGTGGAAACTCTCATATTGCAGCTGGGAGTGTGCACTTTCAGCCCATATCTACTTATATAATCGGGAGTTCTGGAATTCGGGCACTGTAGCCGAATCCCAGACTCCTTTGCGCGACTGCGAGCAATGACGCGCAGCGTCATTGCGAGCCGCTGCCGCATTACGCATCATCGCTCGCAGTCCCGCCGCACTACCTCACACCGCCGCCATCCTGGCAACCGTCGGCCCCGCAAGCCCGACGCTGCCCGGATGCCGGCGGTGCCTTCCGCCCCTCACCCCTCGCCCCTCTCACCGCTGGCGCCTCGGTGCTGTCCGACTTGCGGTGTAGGGGCTGTGGGCTGTGGGCTGTGGGCGGGTGACAGCAGCCACTCACATCCTCCTGTTGCCGCCGCCCGCCAATGGGAGTGAGAGGGGCGTGTCAGCCTGCAAATACTGACACGCCCCGGCAGCCAGTCACGTCCTCCTCTCGCCGCTCCCCGGAGCGGCCATACAGCACCCGGTACAACGATCCTCCCAGGTACACCCTGCCCCCAGACTGTGCTCACCAGCCTCAGTCACCGCTCCTCATCCCCTCTAACACACACCGGCTCCCCGCCGCTCCCGGCCCACAGAGGCAAGAGGACGGCACATCCAAAAACCTGTGTATATGTTATATATATATATATATATATATATATACACTGCAGAGTGCCATAACCCCTGTCCTGTGTATATATATATATATATACACTGCAGAGTGCCATAACCCCTGTCCTGTGTATATATATATATATATATATACACACTGCAGAGTGCCATAACCCCTGTCCTGTGTATATATATATATATATACACTGCAGAGTGCCATAACCCCTGTCCTGTGTATATATATATATATATACACTGCAGAGTGCCATAACCCCTGTCCTGTGTATATATATATATATATATATACACTGCAGAGTGCCATAACCCCTGTCCTGTGTATATATATATATATATACACTGCAGAGTGCCACAACCCCTGTCCTGTATATATATATATATATATATACACTGCAGAGTGCCATAACCCCTGTCCTGTGTATATATATATATATATACACTGCAGAGTGCCACAACCCCTGTCCTGTATATATATATATATATACACTGCAGAGTGCCATAACCCCTGTCCTGTGTATATATATATATATATACACTGCAGAGTGCCATAACCCCTGTCCTGTGTATATATATATATATATACACTGCAGAGTGCCATAACCCCTGTCCTGTGTATATATATATATATATATACACTGCAGAGTGCCATAACCCCTGTCCTGTGTATATATATATATATATATATACACTGCAGAGTGCCATAACCCCTGTCCTGTGTATATATATATATATATATATACACTGCAGAGTGCCATAACCCCTGTCCTGTGTATATATATATATATATATACACTGCAGAGTGCCACAACCCCTGTCCTGTATATATATATATATATATATATATATACACTGCAGAGTGCCATAACCCCTGTCCTGTGTATATATATATATATATATATACACTGCAGAGTGCCACAACCCCTGTCCTGTATATATATATATATATATATATATATATCTCTACTTATATAATCGCCAGTTTTGGGATTCCGGCACTGTAGCCCAATCCCAAGATGCTTTGCGGCACTGCGAGCGATGACGCGCAGCGTCATCGCGAGCCGCAGCCGCACCACTGTAAATAAAAAAAAAAAAATTCTCACCTCTCCCCGAGCCCCCGCCGTCTTCCTCCAGCCTCCCGGTGCCTGCAGACCTCTTCTACACCAGTACAGGACCTGCGGTGATGTCAGAGTCACGTGACACCAGCTTACTCCATGGTAACCGCGGGTCACGTCACTCTGACATCACCGCAGGTCCTGAACTGCTGTACAAGAGCTCTGCAGGCATCGGGAGCCTGCGGGAGCCACCGGGAGCCTGGAGGAAGACGGCGGGGGCTCGGGGTCATGTGAGCATAATATTTTTTTATTTTTTTTAACCCCTGCCTTGCTGGAGCGCCGCCACACACGCCTGTATACTCTGCCACCACCACAGACACCTGTATACTCTGCCACCACCACCACACACGCATATATACTCTGCCACCACCACAGATGCCTGTTACTCTGCCGCGACCACCACAGATGCCTGTATACTCTGCCGCCACCACCACACATGCCTGTATACTCTGCCGCCACCACAGACGCCTGTATACTCTGCCACCACCACAGACACCTGTATACTCTGCCGCCACCACCACAGACACCTGTATGCTCTGCCCCCACCACCACACACGCCTGTATGCTCTGCCCCCACCACCACACACGCCTGTATACTCTGCCGCCACCACCACACACGCCTGTATACTCTGCCGCCACCACCACACATGCCTGTATACTCTGATGCCACCACCACAGATGCCTGTATACTCTGCCACCACCACAGACGCCTCTATACTCTGCCGCCACCACACACGCCTGTACACTCTGCCACCACCACAGACATCTGTATACTCTGCCACCACCACAGCCGCCTGTATACTCTGCCACCACCACAGACGCCTGTATACTCTGCTACCCACAGACCCCTTTCTATACTCTGCTACCCACAGAGCCGCCTCTATACTCTGCTACCCACAGAGCCGCCTCTATACTCTGCTACCCACAGAGCTGCCTGTATACTCTGCTACGCACAGAGCCGCCTCTATACTCTGCTACCCACACAGCCGCCTCTATACTCTGCTACCCATACAGCCGCCTGTAAACTCTGCTACCCATACAGCCGCCTCTATACTCTGCTACCCACAGAGCCGCCTCAATACTCTGCTACCCACAGAGCCGCCTGTATACTCTGCTACTCACAGAGCCGCCTCTATACTCTGCTATCCACAGAGCCGCCTGTATACTCTGCTACCCACAGAGCCACCTGTACAATCTGCTACCCACAGAGCCACCTGTACAATCTGCTACCCACAGAGCCACCTGTACAATCTGCTACCCACAGAGCCACCTGTACAATCTGCTACCCACAGAGCCACCTGTACAATCTGCTACCCACAGAGCCTTCTCTATACTCTGCTACCCACACAGCGGCCTGTATAATCTGCTACCCACAAACCCGCCTGTATACTCCGCTACCCACAGACCCGCCTGTATACTCTGCTACCCACAGAGCCTTCTCTATACTCTGCTACCCACACAGCGGCCTGTATAATCTGCTACCCACAAACCCGCCTGTATACTCTGCTACCCACAGACCCGCCTGTATACTCTGCTACCCACTGACCCGCCTGTATACACACAATTTATTTCACCCTGCTCCCGATGCAATTGCATCGGGCCTTTTTACTAGTTATATATATAATTGTATCTCTAAACATGCTTTTGTAAACAGCTAAAATAACAAAACTTGTGTCACTGTCCAAATATTTCTGGCCCTAACTGTACATGTATGTTATACACCAAGAATCTCAAGGTACTTCACTATGTATGTATCAAAAGATTCCCCTATATAATGTACATATCACCCCCTATATATTACCTTCATACTGATGATATCAAAATGTAGTTTTCTAACCAGAGAATATGGGTTAGTAATAAAGTGATTACCTGGATATTGTAACTCCATTGAGCTCAGAATTCTATAGTATTTCTAGTTATGGGACGGGGACATAACTCCATAATGGGAGTAATTCATATGAGTTTATGGGAATTAGAAGGTTACAAAGGCCCATACATCTGACCAACATGAAGGGGGAAAAGGCAGGGGGGGGGGTAAGTTAAAATTTTGCACTGAGGCCCCCGGACTCTAGTTACACCACTACTACCAATCATTAGAATTTAATCTCTTCCATTCTTATATTTTTACACCACCCATCTTTTATATAATGTTAGTCAGTATGGAGGGAGCAGTATTAACCCTCTGTCTGTCCCATATGTGTCGTCCTATCAGATCGATATGTGTCCCCCTTAGTCAGCTCCTGTATTTGCTGTCCGGTTGGGCACTTGTCTGTAGGGGTGGTGTCCTCGATCTCTGAATGATGTCTGCGGGTATAGACAGGCGCGCCTTCCGCACATTGAGCGCACAGGAGCACAATCACAATGGTGAACAGCAGTCTTAGCATTTTCAACATGGAGCAATTTTGCATGTTGTGTTAACCACAAAGAGTCTGTACAGACAAAGCCTATTCCTGTGTGGTCTCTCAATATAACCAAGAATTGGGTGACATCACAATGAGAACCTGAGTGACATCACCGGGAGCAGCCGGCAGCTACACGAGTGATGTCACAATCGGGGCTCAGCCACTAAACTGTCCATCTCTATATAATTCCTAATATTACTAGTCTGGATCAGAATAACACATCAGGAATAAAACATTTTTATTGGGACCTTTCTTCAGGCGATAGATACATGTATGTTATACATCAAGAATCTCAAGGTACTTCACAATGTATGTATCAAAAGATTCCCCTATATAATGTACATATCACCTCCTATATATTACCTTCACACTGATGATATCAAAATGTAGTTTTCTAACCAGAGAATATGGGTTAGTAATAAAGTGATTACCTGGATATTGTAACTCCATTGAGCTCAGAATTGTATAGTATTTCTAGTTATAGGATGGGGACATAACTCCACAATGGGGGTAAGTCATATGAGTTTATGGGATTTAGGGTATGTGCACATCAGTCGTTTTGTGGGCTGCTTTTGGACGTTTTCCGTCGGCGTTTTCAGCTCAGTTTTATGTTAATTTATGTTAATCCTATCCTCCGGTTGGATTAACATGCTAGTCAATGGATTTTAGAAAACTCTGTCTTCATTAGAACGGTTTTCTTCTGGTCGTTTTCAGTCAAAACTGAGTTTTATCACCGTTTTCCAAAAATAGAGCAAGTGACTTCTTTCCTCCGTTTTTCCACCGGTTTCAGCTGAACAAGTGTACTAAAATCTCAGTTTTTAAAACCGCTCAGAAAAACAGCCGACAAAACCCAGCAGAAAACGAGCAAAAAACGAGCAAAAAACTAGGGACACTGCTGAGCACAGAAAACTCAGTTTCTGCTGAAAAACCCCAGGTTTTTGGACGGTCTGCAGAGATGCACAAACGTCAGATGTGCACATAGCCTAAGAAGGTTACAAAGGCCCATACATCTGACCAACATGAAGGGGAAGGGGGGGTGCAAATAATAATTTTGCACTGAGGCCCCCGGACTCTAGTTACACCACTACTACCAATCATTTGAATTTAATCTCTTCCATTCTTACATTTTTACACCACCCATCTTAGGCTACTTTCACATTACGATTTTTAGGGAGCCGATGCTGTCCGATATAAATCGGACAGCATCGGCTCCCTTCTGATGCCTGGAATCGGGTGCCAAATAGGCACCCAATTCCGGCATAAAATCGGTGCCTCCGGGGTGTAAAAGAAAAAAAAAAAACCTTATGCTCACCTCCCCCTGAGCCCCCGCCGTCTTCCGCCATCTTCTTGGAGGCTCCCGGTGGCTCTCGCAGGCTGCCGGTGTCAGCAGAGCGCTTCCTCTGCTGTACACAGGACCTGCGGTGATGTCACAGTCACGTGACCGCGGGTTCACCATGGTAACCCGCGGTCACATGACTGTGACATCACCGCAGGTCCTATAAGGCAGAGGAAGCGCTCTGCTGACACCGGCAGCCTGCGAGAGCCACCGGGAGCCTCCAAGAAGATGGCGGAAGACGGCGGGGGCTCGGGGGGAGGTGAGAATAACTTTTTTTTTTTTTTTTTAACCCTTGTGCTCCTAGTTAGGAGCAGTTTTACTGTACTGAGCATGCTCAGTACAGTAAAACGAGGTCCGAGGAGACATAGATGTTTCCTCGGACCCTTCTCCATAGGGCCCCATGTTATAGGGATCGGGTCGGATCGGATGTGCACTAAATGCCATCCGATCTGGTCCGATCCGAATCTGTCAAAATCGGACAGATTCGGATCGGACCAAATCGGATGGCATTTAGTGCACATCCGATTCGGTCCGATGCCCATAGGGCTGCATGGGGCCAAATTCGGATCCGATGCTGTCCGATTTTCATCGGACAGCATCGGATTTAGACAAATCGTAGTGTGAAACCAGCCTTATATGTAATGTTAGTCAGTATGGAGGGAGCAGTATTAACCCTCTCTCTGCCCCATATG
Organism: Allobates femoralis; assembly: GCA_033576535.1. Taxonomy (NCBI): domain Eukaryota; kingdom Metazoa; phylum Chordata; class Amphibia; order Anura; family Aromobatidae; genus Allobates; species Allobates femoralis. The sequence continues at coordinate 72,888,542 of JARQOC010000004.1, read as the reverse complement.
TGTCCGTCCTCTCAGATTGATATGTGTCCCCCCTAATCAGCCCCTGTATTTGGTGTCCAGTTTGGCACTTGTCTGTAGGGGTGGTGTTCTCAATCTCTGAATGATGTCTGCTGGCATAGATAGGCGCGCCTTCCTCACATTGAGCGCACCGGAGCACAATCACAATGATGAACAGCAGTCTTAGCATTTTCAACATGGAGCAATTTTGCATGTTGTGTTATCCACAAAGAGTCTGTACAGACAAAGCCTATTCCTGTGTGGTCTCTCAATATAACCAAGAATTGGGTGACATCACAATGAGAACCTGAGTGACATCACCAGGAGCAGCCGGCAGCTACACCAGTGATGTCACAATCGGGCTCAGCCACTAAACTGTCCATCTCTATATAATTCCTAAAATTACTAGTCTGGATCAGAATAACACATCAGGAATAAAACATTTATATTGGGACCTTTCTTCAGGCGATAGATACATGTATGTTATACATCAAGAATCTTAAGGTACTTCACAATGTATGTATCAAAAGATTCCCCTATATAATGTACATATCACCTCCTATATATTACCTTCACACTGATGATATCACAATGTAGTTTTCTAACCAGAGAATATGGGTTAGTAATAAAGTGATTACCTGGATATTGTAACTCCATTGAGCTCAGAATTCTATAGTATTTCTAGTTATAGGACGGGGACATAACTCCATAATGGGGGTAAGTCATACGAGTTTATGGTATTTAGAAGGTTACAAGGGCCCATACATCTGACCAACATGAAGGGGGGAAAAGAGGGGGGGGGGTAAGTTCAAATTTTGCACTGAGGCCCCCGGACTCTAGTTTCACCACAACTTCTAATCATTTGAATTTAATCTCTTCCAATATTATATATTTACACCACTCATCTTCTATATAATGTTAGTCAGTATGGAGGGAGCAGTATTAACTCTCTATCTGCCCCATATGTGTCCGTCCTATCAGATTGATATGTGTCCCCCTTAGTCAGCCCCTGTATTTGGTGTCCGGTTTGGCACTTGTCTGTAGGGGTGGTGTTCTCGATCTCTGAATGATGTTGCGGGTATACATAGGCGCGCCTTCCGCACATTGAGCGCACAGGAGCGCAATCACAATGATGAACAGCAGTCTTAGCATTTTCAACGTGGAGCAATTTTGCATGTTGTGTTACCACAAAGAGTCTGTACAGACAAAGCCTATTCCTGTGTGGTCTCTCAATATAACCAAGAATTGGGTGACATCACAATGAGAACCTGAGTGACATCACCGGGAGCAGCCGGCAGCTACACGAGTGATGTCACAATCGGGGCTCAGCCACTAAACTGTCCATCTCTATATAATTCCTAATATTACTAGTCTGGATCAGAATAACACATCAGGAATAAAACATTTATATTGGGACCTTTCTTCAGGTGATAGATACATGTATGTTATACATCAAGAATCTCAAGGTACTTCACAATGTATGTATCAAAAGATTCCCCTATATAATGTACATATCATAATATGGAAAGGAATGCCAAAGACCAAATCTTCTATTTCTCCTTTATTTCAACGTATTAAAATACACTGGACAGGACTGAACGCTGGACGCGTTTCGGGGAAGCAACCCCATATTCATAGACTGTGAGCCCTCGTGGACAGGGTCCCTGCCCCTCCTGTACCTGTACGTCCTGATCGCCTAGATTTAGTGTACTTGTTCTTGTCTCCCTCAACCTCATGTAAAGCGCCATGGAACCTAATGGCGCTATATAAATAAATAATAATAATAATAATAGTCCTCAGCATAATAAATAAAAGCATTACACATGTATATAAACATTATACCCTGCCCACTGATCACAGATGATAGAAATTAGCAATCGTAAAATTAGAAGTCATTTTAACCTATTTCATGCTGGACTCAAACAAGAAAGGGAGAAACCAGATATATCATACATGAAGAATAGTGTATGAGGGACAGTGGGAAAAATGCAAATTATAAAGTCATATTTTGCTTGATTATCAGGTGTCATCATGCATTAACCTGGGTTTGACAACAATGGATTAAAAGAATCCCATAGTTATAATATCCCCGACAATACCATAGACAATGGTAAGTATATGACACTGATCCAAACCAAATACTATAATATTTTCATATTTTTTCAATATATCATAAATTATTTAAATGATGTATTTGTCTTTACGTTTACAGTTGTCACCCCCACCATGTGATTAAGAACCTACCTGTGGGGGAACTGGTTCGGGCCAGGAGGGACTGTAGCAAAAACAGTGACTTTGCTTGTGAGGCGAATATAGTCTCAGACAGACTATACAAACGTGGATACAAAAATGGTCCATCACAAGGGCACGTAATATTGTAGACTCTAAAAATAGGAGAGAGTTATTGGCGGATAGATACAACAAAAATCAGACGGGAACTAAACATAATTTTGCAGAGATTCCAACCTTTATAACTCCATTTAGCTCTGATTTTAAGATGATAAAAACAATAATTGATAAACATCTACCTATATTATACCAGGATGATAAATTACGACATATATTATCAAACGGATGGAGATCAGTTGCTCGAGAATCTTGCACTATTAGAAATATGATATCTCCTAGTGCTTTTTGTAGTGAACCTGCCAAAAAAACGGTTTGGTTGACGTGCAGTGGTTCATACAAATGTGCGGGTAAAAAATGTAATCTCTGTCATCGTATTGACATCACTAATGAATTTCAGAATAAATGAAATGATAAAAGGTTCAGTATTTTGTCATATATCAACTGCAACACATCTCATGTCATATATCTTGCAACACATGTAATAAAGATTATGTGGGCTGCACTAGTCGTTCATTAAAAAAGAGACTTTCTGAACACATTACCGCAGCCATCCCCAACTCTGCTACATACAGAACAGGTATATCTGGGTTATCACAACATTTTAGAGATATACACCAAGGGGATTTATCATCTCTCCATGTGAAGGGCATAGAACGTGTCATCCGCCCATATAGGGGTGGGGATTGGGGGAGGTTACTCCATAATAGAGAACTTATATGGATTTTACGTCTTGACACCCGTAGTCCTTATGGATTAAATTACAGGAGCGATCTATCTTACTTTTACTGATTCTGTACACTCTGATACCGTACCAAATGAATGAATATGTACTATAGTTACATCTATATGGAATATTTTCCATTCATATAAATAAATACTTATGGAGAGGGAATGGAAGAATGCAAATTGTATTGTCTGTAAACAATTTTTTATTACTTCAGTTATGGTTCTAATGGTTTGGAATTGACCTTGAGAATCATGATTATAGTGATAAACAAAAAATAAACTAAAGAATAATAACGTAAAGACAAATACATAATTTAAATAATTTATGATATATTGAAAAAGTATGAAAATATTATAGTATTTGGTTTGGATCAGTGTCACATACTGTCCATTGTCTATGGTATTGTCGGGGATATTATAACTATGGGATTCTATTAATCCATTGTTGTCGAATCCAGGTTAATGCATGATGACAGACCTGATAATCAAGCAATATCTGACTTTATAATTTGCATTTTTCCCACTGTCCCTCATACACTATTCTTCATGTGTAATATATCTGGTTTCTCCCTTTCTTGTTTGAGTCCAGCATGAAATAGGTTAAAATGACTCCTAATTTTACGATTGCTAATTTCTATCATCTGTGATCAGGGCAGGGTATAATGTTTATATACATGTGTAATGCTTTTATTTGTTATGCTGAGGACTAAGGAGTTGCTTCCCCGAAACGCGTCCAGCGTTCAGTCCTGTCCACTGTATTTTAATACGTTGAAATAAAGGAGAAATAGAAGATTTGGTCTCTGGCATTCCTTTCCATATTATGATATGTACATTATATAGGGGAATCTTTTGATACATACATTGTGAAGTACCTTGAGATTCTTGATGTATAACATACATGTATCTATCGCCTGAAGAAAGGTCCCAATATAAATGTTTTATTCCTGATGTGATATTCTGATCCAGACTAGTAATACAAATACAGGGGCTGACTAAGGGGGACACATATCAATCTGAGAGGACGGACACATATGGGGCAGACAGAGGGTTAATACTGCTCCCTCCATACTGACTAACATTAGATAAAAGATGGGTGGTGTAAAAATATAAGAATGGAAGAGATGAAATTCAAATGATTGGTAGTAGTGGTGTAACTAGAGTCCGGGGCCTCAGTGCAAAATTTTAATTTGCTCCCTCCTTCCCCTTCATGTTGGTCAGATGTATGGGCCCTTGTAACCTTCTAAGTCCTATAAACTCATATGACTTACCCCCATTATGGAGTTATGTCCCCTTCCTATAACTAGAAATACTATAGAATTCTGAGCTCAATGGAGTTACAATATCCAGGTAATCACTTTATTACTAACCCATATTCTCTGGTTAGAAAACTACATTTTGATATCATCAGTGTGAAGGTAATATATAGGAGGTGATATGTACATTATATAGGGGAATCTTTTGATACATACATTGTGAAGTACCTTGAGATTCTTGATGTATAACATACATGTATCTATCGCCTGAAGAAAGGTCCCAATATAAATGTTTTATTCCTGATGTGTTATTCTGATCCAGACTAGTAATATTAGGAATTATATAGAGATGGACAGTTTAGTGGCTGAGCCCGATTGTGACATCACTGGTGTAGCTGCCGGCTGCTCCCGGTGATGTCACTCAGGTTCTCATTGTGATGTCACCCAATTCTTGGTTATATTGAGAGACCACACAGGAATAGGCTTTGTCTGTACAGACTCTTTGTAGTTAACACAACATGAAAAATTGCTCCATCTTGAAAATGCTAAGACTGCTGTTCACCATTGTGATTACGCTCCTGTGCGCTCAATGTGCGGAAGGCGCGCCTATCTATACCCGCAGACATCATTCAGAGATCGAGGACACCACCCCTACAGACAAGTGCCAAACCCGACACCAAATACAGGGGCTGACTAAGGGGGACACATATCAATCTAAGAGGACGGACACTAAGCCCAGGTGTTATCAATGTGTACTACAGCTTAGTAGATAATTGAATTGTATATAAAAAGTTAATAGGCTTGGTGCTAAATCTGTATGGCTAGAATATCAGGACACAGCCACAAACCTGTGGTAAGAAATATGTACTATAAAAACATCCAACCAATGTAATCATACCAGAGAGTCTAATTCTGAACATATTTGCAGGTACACCAACATCCAATGGTACCACACCCATGAGAGGATCCAATTAATCCCAAAAGGACTACTCCCACCAGACCACAAAGTACCCGAGGGAATTGATACTATGATATAGCAGAACAAGTGTTTTTTTTTTTTTGGATTTTCTGCATTTATCCCCTTATTTTCCATACAGTAAACATGACATCATCACTAAAGTCATTAACGTATACAACATTATTTAGTAACACATATAAATACATCTCATGACAAAAGAAGAGAAAACCATCCTCCCCTGACCACTCCCACCCCCCGCCCTCCCAATGATCAAACGGTAGTAAACATCAAATCTGCTAATGACTGCCTTCAGTCGGTTGTAGAAGTAAAGTGTTAACTTTTAATCCCCCGAGAGTGCTCCCCAACTCCTCCAAACAATACCATTGAGTATTACAGAAGGGCCTCATCAGTTGAGCAATTTCTGGTCTAGTTAAATTGTGTAAGATAAACTCTCTCCATACATAGAAAAATTTCTTCACCTTGTTTTCCTTGTCTGTTTCTGCCTCCAATTTTTCAAGCCCCAATGTACGTTTCAGATCTAAGATTAAATTAGATAAACTCGGTAGGGAAGCCTCCAGCCAATGACGTAGCATAAGTCTTTTGTATGAGAGTATTGCTATATGCAGAAAGGCTCGTCCCCCCCTAGGTATTGGATAGTCTGAGAAATTGTGAAATACCCATAGCATTTTATCCATCGGCAAGTCCACCCCTAATATTTTCCTAATCCATCCCTTGATATCTTTCCACTTTGCTTGTACCTGTGTGCAATCCCAAATCCCATGAAACATATCAGGTCTGTTCACCCCACACTTTGGGCACGTCAGATGTCTGTCTGGGTTAGTAGACGTAGCTGGGATATTAAACCCCAAAATTGCTCTGTGGATTAGTCTATAGTAGGTGTCTCTCCATCTCTCATCCATCACATGTCTGCGTAAAGCATTCCAGCCGTCCACTATCGCTTCTCCTACCCCTTCCTCCAACAATCTCCTCTCCCAACCTTTAAATAGGCACGTGGGCCCCGAAGGAAGCAGCCAACGCCTCAGCGCCAAATAAAGAGTGGATATGGTGGCAGGAGGCGCCTGTGGAGATATAAAATTGTCTAACACCGAGGGTTGGCATTCCCCCCCGACGTCTCGCAATCTCACGAATATATGGTATTTTATCTGGGCATATTGCAAGACGTGAGAGGAGTCCAAATGCCAAGTCTCCAACACCTCCTTGCCCGTCATCCACCTCCTGTCTGGGAATTTTATCAAATCCTGAAGTGTATTAATCCCATGCTCTCTCCATCTTCGGAATAAGGCATTATCCACCCCCTGTGGAAAGTCTGGATTGTCCCATAGTGGTGTGTATTTCGTTGTTCTCCATGCCAACCCCAATTTACCCCTAACCGCTTTCCAGGCTGCCCTAGTGTCTTTAAATATAACAGATTGTTTAATATATAGGTCCAGAACCCCCACCGGAGCCTGCAAACCGTCTCCAATCTCCATGGTGCATAGCATTGCCCCTCTAGTTCGAAATCTGAGTATGTGCTCGTGCCCCTCAACCAATCTATCACATTGCGGAAGACACAAGCCAGATTGTACCCACGTACATTAGGGAAGGCTAAGCCCCCCTCATCTTTAGAGAACATCAGTGTACGCAATTTGATTCGACTTCTCCTCCCCCTCCACAAAAATTTAGAAAGGGCCCTGTTGAGTCTTTCAACATCCGTATGTCTCAATAAAAGCGGAATCGTCTGCAGGGGGTACAGTAGACGTGGGAAACTAACCATCTTAACAAGATGTACTCTGCCCAATTGAGACAACGGAAGAGTCCTCCATCTCTCCAACTCCCGTTAAATCTTCATTATGATGGGGGGAAAATTCCTGCGATAAATTTCTGTGGCATCCGCGCCCAACACTATACCCAAATATTTAATTTCTTTAGTGGCCACTTTTATACCTTGGTATGTGCCCCGTCGCCGCTCATCCTGCAAAACCCGTCTACCATTCTCAGTTAGAGGCAGAATCTCGCATTTTGCTAAATTCAGGTGAAACCCCGAGATCTTATGAAACATCTCGAATCTCTCCAGCACACCCCCCAGGTCCCCAGCCGGGTTTGCCATGTACAATATAATATCATCGGCAAACAGATTTGATTTTAAAATTGTGTTTCCCACTTTAATGCCTGAAAAGCTGCCGGGCCCATTGAGATACCTGGAGAGAGGCTTGATGGCCAAATTAAACAAAAGCGGCGACAGGGGACACCCCTGACGCGTCCCCCTTTCAAGTTTGATTGGATCTGACAGAAATCCCGGGGTGTGGACGCGAGCTCTAGGGTTGTCATACAGTACCCCCAAAAACCTCCTAAAGCTTCCCAAAAATCCCATTTTATCGAGGACCCGCTCCAGCCATGACCATCCCACACTATCAAAAGCCTTTTCTGCATCTAGGATGACCACGGCTGGAGCCCCCTCCCTCGTCTGTTTACCCAAGCGGACTGCCTCCAGTAGCATTATGGCTCTTCTCACATTGCTGACAGCCGCCTTTCCCCTGACAAAGCCAGTCTGCTCTTTCCCCAACCATCGCGGGATCAGGGCAGCCAGTCGATCCGCCATAATCTTAGAGAGTATCTTTAGATCCTGGTTGATCAAAGAAATTGGGCGAAATGTAGCTGGGTCATCCGACACCTTCTCTCCCTTTGGGAGAAGCTTAATATAAGCCGTATTTAAGTGCTCAGGTATTCCTTTGCCCCTCAGAAAATCATTATACATAGCTTTCAAGTGTGGGGCAATTTGGTCAATCAGGATTTTGTACAGGCTGGCCCCAAACCCATCTGGACCTGGAGCCTTGTGTATATTTAATCTCTTGATAACATCCTTCACCTCTTCCTCTGAAATATCTCTATTTAAGTCCCCCATTTCCTCCTCTGTGACAGTTGCCATCTCCACCTCTAGCCATTGCTGACCTAATGCCAAATCGCTCGAACGCTTGCCATATAGAGTCTTGTAATAAGTACCCAAGATGGTGTTGATCTCTTTGGGATTGGAGGTGGGTACCCCGTTCGTATCTTTAATAGATGCTATCTGAGACGTGGAACTCCTGCCCTTAGCCAAATGAGCTAGCAATCTCCCAGCTTTATCCCCATATTTATGTAGCTCCGCATCCCGAGCCGATTTACCCATGACTTCCTTCCTCCGGGCCCACGCATCAAATTTTCCCTTCGCCTCCAGCCATCCCCGTTTGTTAGCTTCAGTCGGACTTTGCTGGTATTTCCTGTACTCCTCCCTCACCTGCCTGCTAGTCGATAGATAGTAGAATTGTGCTTTCTTCTTGAGTGATGCTACATGTGCTATTACCTTCCCCCTTAGTACCGCCTTTGCCGTTTCCCAGAACAATGTAGAATCTAAAGTCTCCGGCTGGTTGCAGATTACGTAGTCAGTCCACCATTCCCCCATGAGCCTGGCGAAATCCTTGTCCGTCTGCAAATAGTGGGGGAGCCGCCAAATCAGATCAGAGCCCCTCGGGAATGATTCACCCAATGTCATTGCCACCGGGCTGTGGTCAGAGATCACTAAATCCAAAATGTCAGTGTCCGTAACCCTTGTCAGCAAATCATTGCTGACCAATAGCAGATCAATCCTAGACCACGAGCCATGTGGATGTGAGAAGTGGGTATACTGGCGATCCAATGGATGCTGAAGGCGCCAAGTGTCATGAAGACCCAAGTCCTCCACCATTTCCCGGAGAGGTCCCGCTCTCATCCCCCCGGCTCCACTCACTCCATTCCCTCTCGAGCCCGATCTATCCTCTGCCACCTCCAGAACCTCATTCATGTCCCCTCCCACAACCAGGGTATTCAGACCAGTTCCCATCAATTTCTCACCTATCGTACCAAAGAAGGTGTTTCTGTCAGTATTGGGCGCATATAAATTGTGTATATTCAATGTCCCACTAGGAGTTTCCAGGACCACCTGTACATGTCTCCCCTCGTCATCATGATGATAGTGGACCAATTTATGGGGAAAGCCTTTGCTCACCAGGGTGAGAACCCCTGCCTGTCGACCCGTTGCCCCAGACCCATAGACCTCCCCTACCCATAGTCTATTCATCCTGAAAATATCCTGTTGGGGTAGGTGTGTCTCCTGCAGGAGCGCTATGTCAGCCCTCAGCCTCCGGAGGTGTCGCAACACCATCAACCGTTTCTCCGGGACTTTAGTCCCTTGATGTTCCAGGAAACAATTTTAACCATTATCTAGAGAGAAGAATGTTCCATGACTTTACCAGCATTCCGAAGGCAACACACCCCACAGTAAACATAAGGCATTTTCAATATAAGTCAAAAAGCAGAATCGATATCTCAACATTCCCAACCCATCACTCAGCGGCCCTCTCGTCTGACCACAAAAACGAAATCCCCCCCACCCAACATCTTCAACCTCGATATATCTACTAAGTCCACCCCACCTCCTCCTCTCCATCTTATCTCCCCCCTCCCCCCTTTTTCAACAAAATACCAAAACATCTCGCGACTCCCTTTTTTTCCAACGCAGATACCTCCTCCACCCACCAGCCGAACCCTTACTAACATGTTATATAGCATCCCCCTTATGCTCGACTAAGCCTGTCTCTAAATGACATTACAATAACCAGATAAGTAACCAAAACACTCCCCGCAGCCAATAATTGTGTACAACCACTGCCCAGAGAAAGCAAACATAATCAGTCTTCCCCCCTCCATCAAGCAGGAGCCTCGGTCAAGTTCGACGACTCTCCTCTCGGAGCGCCTCCCCCGTCCCTCCGACTGGACGGCGAAAGATGAGGAGATCTCATGAATGCCCTCATTGCCTCATCCGGGTCTCGCCACCGTCGAAAAGTGCCATCTTCTCCTCTTGTTCTAAGCACGGCTGGGTATTGGAGCTGGAACTGCACACCCCTCCGATATAACATAGCACAAACATCGCTGAAGGCTCTCCGTTGTCGTGCCACTGGAGCTGAGAAGTCCTCGTGTAAGACCATCTTGTGCCCCATTATTTCCAGAGGGCGCCTCCTGGCCCTGAAGGCCCTCAAAAGCCTGTCTTTGTCCTTGAAATTAAGATATTTGGCTATAGTCTGTCTCGGACCTCTGGACATTTGGCCATTCCGGGTGTCTCTTTCGCCAGTAGAGTTTCCTTGAGCAGATCCTTTCGGGGGCCCTAGTCTAGAACAAGTGTTTTTAAGGCTGGGGTCACATTTGGAAAGGTAATTGCGGTTACCGCATCCAGATCCGGATGCGGTAACCACAATTGCCTTTAGACACATTTTTTGTTCAAAATGTGTTCTGCAAACCGGAATGCGGTAACCGTATTGCTCCGGATGTGTAATCCAGAGCAATCCGGTTACCGTATGCTTTGTTCATCCCTGCTGCCGTAGGGATGAACAAAGGGTTAATCTTAATAATAGCTGTGGGCAACATGTCTCTAGGGGGTGCCCACCCTTCCTAGAGACATGCTGTCCACTCAGGTGGGCATGAGAGGGTTTAATGTTGTGAGTATAGTATTGCCGGCTATTGTCGGCTTTGGGGATTTTATGAATGAATGTGGAGGCTCCTCACTGTAGAGGAGATACTGTACATAATGTACGTACAGTATGAGCCCCTGTCCTTGGTCCTGAAAGTTGTACCATTAGTTCTATAGGCAGCGCACCGCCATACACCTAATGTTACAACTTTCAGGACCAAGGACAGGGGCTCATACACTACGTACATTACCTACAGTATCTCCTTTACTGTGAGGAGCCGCCGCATTCATTCATAAAAACCACAAAGCCAACAATAGCCGGCAATACTATACTCACAACATTAAACCCTCTCATGCCCACCTGAGTGGACAGCACCCCCTAGAGACATGTTGCCCACAGCTATTATTAACATTTAACCCTTTGTTCATTCCTGCGGCAGCAGGGATGAACAAAGCATACGGCTGCCACAGGCATTCACATGTGCCTTGCGGCAGCCGCATGGGCTCCCATAGTAGCCCATTATAGCAATCCCCGCTGCGGTTTCCTAACCACTGCGAAAACTGCAGCTTGCATGATTTTTACCGCAGGCTGCAGATCCGCAAGCGGTAACAGGATTGCATGTAGTGCAATCCGGTTACTAAAATGGGCTCCTGTAGGAATCGGTTCCTGATCCAGTTTTGAGCTTTTTAACAGCTCAAAACCGGATCAGGATCTCGAAGGATTACCGCAAATGTGACCCTAGCCTTAATCTTTTTATAATGAAATTTCTATGCTCTCAATAAATAAACATCCCATGAAAAAGGGTTAAACTATACAAAAGTGTACAGTCCCATCTTTATATATACAATCCTTCAATTTTGCATTTAGACAAATAAATTAGCATTAAAAAAAATAAGTGTTAATGTATCTATAGCCTTTAAATAAATAATATATAAAATATGTTATGTAAAAAAAGAGATAAAAAAATGGAATATGTTATGTATATATTTTTCCAGACTAAGGACATACTGTTGAAACCAGACGTTTCCATCCCCTATATAATAAGTCACATCTGCATGTTTTTCTCACTATCTGACATGAAATCAGATTAAACCTTTCCTGTTTTAGGTCAATTAGAATTACCATAATTATTAATATTTGCCAAATGCCAGAATAATGACAGAGAATGTTTTAAGGCATTTTATAACTTTCTGCAAAGTCACAAGTTTACATACACTGAGATTACTATGTCTGTAAACAATTTGGGACAGCCCATGTGATGATGTCATGTGTTTGGAATCTTCTGATAGGTTTATTGGCAATATCTGAGTTAATTAGCGATACATCTGTGGATGTCTTTTAATGCACACCTGAAACACACTGCTTCTTTCTTAAGAAATCAGCCAAGATATCAGGAAGAGAATTGTGAACTTCTACAAGTCTGGTTCTTGGGTGCAATTTCCAGATACCTGAAGGTGCCTTGTTAATCTGTGCAAACAATTATATGCAAATACAAACAAGATGGAAATGTCCAGCCATTATACTGCTCAGGAAGGAGACGGGTTCTGTGTCCCAGAGATGACAGTGCTTCGGTCCGACATGTGCAAGTCAACCAAAGAACAAAAGCAAAAGACCTCTTGAAGATGATGGTGGAAGCTGGTAAGATTGTGTCATTATACACAGTGAAACGAGTCCTGGATCAACAGGTGGTGAAAGGCCACTCTGCCAGGAAGAAGACATTACTCCAAAAGAAACATAAATAAGACAGATTAATTGTTACAAATGCACACAGGAACAAAGACCTACATTTTTGTAGACATGTCCTGTAGTCTGATGACACAAATATTGAACTGTTTGGCCATAATGACCATCATTAACATTTAGAGGAAAAAAGGAGGAGATTGGAAGCCTAAGAACACCATCCCAACTGTGAAACACAGGGGTGGCAGCATTATGATGTGGGGTTGTTTTGCTGCAGAAGGGACTGGTGAACTTCACAAAGTAGATGGCATCATGAGGAAAGAAGATTATTTGGCAATACTGAAGGAACATCCCAATACATCAGCCGTGAAGTTAAAACTTAGGAGGAAGTGGGTCTTCCAAATGTACAATGACCTGAACCATACTGCAAAACTGGTTACAAAGTGGCTTAAGGATAACAAAGTCAATGTTTTGGAGCGGTCATCACAAAGCTCTGATCTCAATCCTATTGAAAATTTATGGACAAAACTGAAAAGGCTGCGAGCAAGGTGACCTACAAACATGGCTCAGTTAAGGTACCGTTACACGTCGCGATATCGCCTGCAACATCGCCCAAAAATCACGTGATGTTGCAGTTGCAGTTGATATCGCTAGTGCATCGTGCTGTGTAACAGGGTGATGCGACTGCAATTTATCGCTAGAGCGACATCGACAGGTTTTTTCTCACGCACTTAAACCGGGCGATGTTGCTTACCGATGTGGTAGGATCGTGCTGTGTAACAACGCGATAACGATATTGCAAAGCAACTTCCCCTATTCATTGCATTGAAAAATATCGCTCGCTGGGTTGCTCCTACCCAGCGAATGAAAGTTGCTAGCAACATCCTAGTTGCGTTGCCTACCATATCTCCCCGTGTGACATCAATAAGGTGATCTTGGAAAAGTGCCAAAATCGTGCGCACTCCCGTGAAGTTGCAAGCGATATCGCAGCGATGTTGCGACGTGTAACGGTACCCTTACACCAGTTCTGTCAGGAGGAATGGACCCAAATTCCTACCAACTATTGTGAGAAAATATGGGAAGCAAGGTGTGCCACGGTCCGCGCTGCTGAGTCCACAAAATCACCTGAGATACAAGATGTTGTAGCAGTATACTTCTTTATTCCTTCCTACGCGTTTCAGCGCCCTTCCTGGCACCTTCCTCAGGGAAATCCCTGAGGAAGGTGCTAGGAAGGGCGCCGAAACCCGTAGGAAGGAATAAAGAAGTATACTGCTACAACATCTTGCATCCCAGATGATTTTGTGGACTCAGCAGCGCGGACCGTGGCACACCTTGCTTCCCATATTTTCTGGCTGTTTTTTCACGTTGGAGTGGTCGGTGGAGGTCCTGCAGCAGCTGATACTGTGATATGCTGTTAAACCAGTTGTGGGTCTCACAACTGGAATAGGTGAGTGTAACTGCATTACACCACTCACATCTGAGTGTCACTAGTGATAGGGCACTATTGCGCCTCTTGTTCCCCCACCTTTTTTGTATTGTTACCAACTATTGTGAGAAGCTTGTGGAAGGAGATCCACAATGCTTGACCCAAGTCATACAGTTTAAGGGTAATGGTACCAAATACTAATGAAGTGTATGTAAACTTGTGACTTTCCTGTAATAAAAATACCCTAAAACATTCTCTCTCTCATTATTATGACATTTGGCAAATATTAATAATTATGGAAAGATGGAAAAAGTTTCTTCTAATTTCATGTCAGATAGTGAGAAAAACATCATATGAGTCTTATTATACAATGGATGGAAACTTCTGGTTTCAACTGTAGGTTTACACTTGATTGTGTAAATCTTGTAAGAGTCTCTTCATTGTGGGAAATTCTCCTTAAATATGACTTTTTTTCTCCAGTCCATTTTTGTTTTCTTATTTTCTTAGCATTTCTGAGTTTTGTTAGCTAAAAAGTCCGACCATATATCCCGTAGCTCTTCTCCATGATAATGATGAACTGTGACAACTTTCCTAAATTTGCAATGGTTGTATTGAATCCTGTGTCCGTTAAATACACCTTTAGGGGTTCACTAGGTGGGATGTGGAGCTCATACAAGCAAATTCCCATAAAAGAATCCTCCATGGGGATGACCCTAATTTCTTGGGCCACATCATAGATTTTTCTTGCCATATCCACTGAATATACATATCCTGGACCAGAGCAATAGGGAGGGTAAGTGTCATTTGGGTAGATTTCCTTTGGTACGTACCATTTATAACCCTTCCCCCTCAAAGGTCCAGTGTTTTTAACTATGGCTCCAGTGAAGTAATTTGTACGAACAGGTAAATCTGGATAAAGAACATTATGAATCAGGTAGTCTACATTAAGGAACATGTCGTTGTCTATCTTCATGACATAACTGGTGGAAGGACAGAATTTGGTCACCCACTCCATACCCATTAAGGTTTTCAAGGTCAAATTGTAATAGGTGTCCATGAAGTCTTGTTGTACGATGTCCCCAAAGGTCGCACTTTCCTCTTCTAACAAATCCTGGGTTCGCTCAGGAGCAATCTGAGGTAGACCCACCAGGAAAACCCTGACCACCTCAACATCATAAATACTCTCATTACCCCATGTTTCTCGGATTGTATGTCTAGACTTCCAGTCATGGCACTCTCCTATTACCATTATAACAAGGAAAGGCTTCCGGTTCTTGCACTTGTCCGGCTGGTTAATGAGAAACTGGTATGGAAATGGGTACGGAGGAGCCAGGGGGTGCTGGAACGCCGGGTAAGTCAGATTGTTCACAGGTTTATTTCTCTCCTGTAATTTTAGAGAATCTTCAATCCACTTGTTGATCATTTTTATTTTTCTTTTGTAGTAGAACAGGCACCCGGACATTAACACATGGATCAGGAAAATTACGGTAAGAAATTTCCAACAAAAGTTTCGGCCATTCATACTGCCTCCAAGGATGCAGACCTCACCAGGATTTCTGTAAAGATAAAAGAGAATGTTAAGAAAACAAAAAATGTGTAAAAACGTAGACAGTAAATTTCATCAGTCTACATTATTTCCTGTAATAAGATGTAGGGGCATAATGAAAGCAGGTGCCGGAGTTGCACCCCTTGGAACTCAAGCAAAAATCTCTTTGCCTCACATATTAATATCAAAAGTATTACCATATTTTCCAGACCATAAGACGCACTCAGGTTTTAGAGGAGGAAAATAGGAAAAAATATTTGAAGCAGAAAACAATATGTCGTCATGATGCAGCAGTAAATGGTGGTGGGGAGGTCTGCTGCTGACATTGTTATGGCGTTAATGTCTCCAAATTCTGTACTTACTTCCCACATCCTGGGCCCCTTCTAGGTTTTATATGCCCTCCATCCTGCTTTATGTTCACTATCCTGATATATACGCTCTCCATTCTGGTATATGTTCACTATCCTGATATATACATCGTTCATCCTGCTCTATGTTCACCATCCTTATATATGCCCTCCATCCTGGTATATGTTCACTATCCTGATATATACGCTCTCCATCCTGGTATATGTTCACCATCCTTATATATGCCCTCCATCCTGGTGTATGTTCACCATCCTGATATATACGCCCTCCATCCTGATATATGTTTACCATCCTGATATATATGCCCTCCATCCTGGTATATGTTCACCATCCTTATATATATGTTCTCCATCCTGCTATATGTTTACCATCCTGATATATATGCCCTCCATCCTGGTATATGTTCACCATCCTTATATATGCTCTCCATCCTGGTGTATGTTCACCATCTGATATATATGCCCTCCATCCTGATATATGTTTACCATCCTGATATATATGCCCTCCATCCTGGTGTATGTTCACCATCCTTATATATATGTTCTCCATCCTGGTATATGTTTACCATCCTGATATATATGCCCTCCATCCTGGTATATGTTCACCATCCTTATATATGCTCTCCATCCTGGTGTATGTTCACCATCTGATATATATGCCCTCCATCCTGATATATGTTTACCATCCTGATATACAGTTAGGGCCAGAAATATTTGGACAGTGACACAAGTTTTGTTATTTTAGCTGTTTACAAAAACATGTTCAGAAATACAATTATATATATAATATGGGCTGAAAGTGCACACTCCCAGCTGCAATATGAGAGTTTCCACATCCAAATCGGAGAAAGGGTTTAGGAATCATAGCTCTGTAATGCATAGCCTCCTCTTTTTCAAGGGACCAAAAGTAATTGGACAATGGACTCTAAGGGCTGCAATTAACTCTGAAGGCATCTCCCTCGTTAACCTGTAATCAATGAAGTAGTTAAAAGGTCAGGGGTGGATTCCAGGTGTGTGGTTTTGCATTTGGAAGCTGTTGCTGTGACCAGACAACATGCGGTCAAAGGAACTCTCAATTGAGGTGAAGCAGAACATCCTGAGGCTGAAAAAAAAGAAAAAATCCATCAGAAAGATAGTAGACATGCTTGGAGTAGCAAAATCAACAGTTGGGTACATTCTGAGAAAAAAGGAATTGACTGGTGAGCTTGGGAACTCTAAAAGGCCTGGGCGTCCACAGATGACAACAGTGGTGGATGATCGCCGTATACTTTATTTGGTGAAGAAGAACCTGTTCACAACATCAACTGAAGTCCAGAACACTCTCAGTGAAGTAGGTGTATCTGTCTCTAAGTCAACAGTAAAGAGAAGACTCCATGACAGTAAATACAAAGGGTTCACATCTAGATGCAAACCATTCATCAATTCCAAAAATAGACAGGCCAGAGTTAAATTTGCTGAAAAACACCTCAAGAAGCCAGCTCAGTTCTGGAAAAGTATTCTATGGACAGATGAGACAAAGGTCAACCTGTACCAGAATGATGGGAAGAAAAAAGTTTGGAGAAGAAAGGGAACGGCACATGATCCAAGGCACACCACATCCTCTGTAAAACATGGTGGAGGCAACGTGATGGCATGGGCATGCATGGCTTTCAATGGCACTGGGTCACTTGTGTTTATTGATGACATAACAGCAGACAAGAGTAGCCGGATGAATTCTGAAGTGTACCGGGATATACTTTCAGCCCAGATTCAGCCAAATGCTGCAAAGTTGATTGGACGGCGCTTCATAGTACAGATGGATAATGACCCCAAGCATACAGCCAAAGCTACCCAGGAGTTCATGAGTGCAAAAAAGTGGAACATTCTGCAATGGCCAAGTCAATCACCAGATCTTAACCCAATTGAGCATGCATTTCACTTGCTGAAATCCAGACTTAAGACGGAAAGACCCACAAACAAGCAAGACCTGAAGGCTGCGGCTGTAAAGGCCTGGCAAAGCATTAAGAAGGAGGAAACCCAGCGTTTGGTGATGTCCATGGGTTCCAGACTTAAGGCAGTGATTGCCTCCAAAGGATTCGCAACAAAATATTGAAAATAAAAATATTTTGTTTGGGTTATGTTTATTTGTCCAATTACTTTTGACCTCCTAAAATGTGGAGTGTTTGTAAAGAAATGTGTACAATTCCTACATTTTCTATCAGATATTTTTGGTCAACCCTTCAAATTAAACGTTACAATCTGCACTTGAATTCTGTTGTAGAGGTTTCATTTCAAATCCAATGTGGTGGCATGCAGAGCCCAACGAGCGAAAATTGTGTCACTGTCCAAATATTTCTGGCCCTAACTGTATATGCCCTCCATCCTGGTATGTGTTCACCATCCTTATATATATGTTCTCCATCCTGGTATATGTTTACCATCCTGATATATATGCCCTCCATCCTGGTATATGTTCACCATCCTGATATATATACGCCCTCCATCCTGGTATATGTTCACCATCCTGATATTCATGCCCTCCATCCTGAATATGTTTACCATCCTGATATATATGCCCTCCATCCTGGTATATGTTCACCATCCTGATATATATACGCCCTCCATCCTGGTATATGTTCACCATCCTGATATATATACGCTCTCCTTCCTGGTATATGTTTACCATCCTGATATATATGCCCTCCATCCTGGTATATGTTCACCATCCTGATATATATGCCCACCATCCTGCTGTATGTTCACCATCCTGATATATATGCTCTCCATCCTGGTATATGTTCACCATCCTGATATATATGCTCTCCATCCTGGTATATGTTTACCATCCTGATATATATGCCCTCCATCCTGGTATATGTTCACCATCCTGATATTCATGCCCACCATACTGCTATATGTTCACCATCATGATATATACGCTCTCCTTCCTGGTATATGTAACCATCCTGATATATATGCTCTCCATCCTGGTATATGTTCACCATCCTGATATATATACGCTCTCCTTCCTGGTATATGTAACCATCCTGATATATATGCCCACCATCCTGCTGTATGTTCACCATCCTGATATATATGCTCTCCATCCTGGTATATGTTCACCATCCTGATATATATGCTCTCCATCCTGGTATATGTTTACCATCCTGATATATATGCCCTCCATCCTGGTATATGTTCACCATCCTGATATTCATGCCCACCATACTGCTATATGTTCACCATCATGATATATACGCTCTCCTTCCTGGTATATGTAACCATCCTGATATATATGCTCTCCATCCTGGTATATGTTCACCATCCTGATATATATGCCCTCCATCCTGGTATATGTTCACCATCCTGATATATATGCCCTCCATCCTGGTATATGTTCACCATCCTGATATATATGCCCTCCATCCTGGTATATGTTCACCATACTGATATATATGCCCTCCATCCTGGTATATGTTCACCATACTGATATATATGCCCTCCATCCTGGTATATGTTTACCATCCTGATATATATGCCCACCATCTTGCTGTATGTCCACCATCCTGATATATACGCTCTCCATCCTGTTATATGTTCACCATCCTGATATATATGCTCTCCATCCTGGTATATGTAACCATCCTGATATATATGCTCTCCATCCTGGTATATGTTTACCATCCTGATATACATGCTTACCATCCTGCTGTATGTTCACCATCCTGATATATACGCTCTCCATCCTGGTATATGTTCATCATCCTGATATATACGCTCTCCTTCCTGGTATATGTTCACCATCCTGATATATAAGCCCTCCATCCTGGTAGATGTTCACCATCCTGGTATATATTCACCATCTGATATATATGCCCTCCATTCTGGTATATGTCCACCATCCTGATATATATGCTCTCCATCCTGGTATATGTTCACCATGCTGATATATATGCCCTCCAACCTTCTATATGTTCACCATCCTGATATATATGCCCTCTATCCTGGTATATGTTCATCATCCTGATATATATGCCCTCCATCCTGGTATATGTTCACCATCCTGATATATATGCCCTCCATCCTGGTATATGTAACCATCCTGATATATATGCCCTCCATCCTGGTATATGTTCACCATCCTGATATAAATGCCCTCTATTCTGGTATATATTCATCATCCTGATATATATGCCCTCTATCCTGGTATATGTTCATCATCCTGATATATATGTGAATCGGTTGACAGGGTAGGGGTACTCGGGACAGGGGGTTCACTTCGGTGGGGATCACGGCTGGTCGATTCCTGGTTCCGTGCCCTGGACGCTCAGTAGCGGGGATGGGGGTGATGATGATGATGGGGGGAATGGTAACGTGATGCCACCTGTGGTACCTGATAATAGGGTTACCAACGCTGCGGCCGGCCGCTGAGGTGATGTAAATGCAGCTTTGATAGAACAGTCCCCACAGGCGGAGCTTTACCGCAGGGCAGCAGGGTGGATGAGGGGAGTAGTAGTAGCTGTTCTGCTGTAAACGCTGCAGGCGGTGGTGAAGCAGGCACTCACACACAATAGTCTGTGTTTTGGTACCTTTTTACTGATGTCCGGTAACAGGCACGGTCTAGGAGGGTAACCAGGTTTCGGTGCAGCTTCGGACGTTCACCTTGGAGAGCTGTGAGGCCTCCTCTGTTAGTGTGTGCTGTGATTGGGGTAAGCTCTGCCTGTAACTGAACCTGACGCTCTTTCTCCCTCTCAGGGTGCTGTTCCACAACCGACAATGAGGATCTTTCTGTGGGATCCCTATTCTCTGCTTAGGCCCCTGGTCCTATGCTTGGTCAGGTTTGGTGTCTTTTGTTCTTCAGCTTCAGGGGGCCTAGATCCTCCTGGTCTGTCCGGGCTTTCTCTGCTACCTTTAAATGAATAGCGACTTCGGACTCCGGTGTCCGGGTAGGCTAAAGGGATACCAGATACGTTCCCTTCTTCTTTCTTCCTACTTCTTCCACCGGCATCCGTCCCTCTCTCTAGGGCGCTGCACAGCTGGGTCAGGTTTCCTGGTTCTGGGCCTGGCTTGGTCCCAGCAACCAGCTCCTTCCGCTAACTGTTCTCTTCTCTGCCGACTGCAGACTGGCTGACTCCTCCCCTCAGACCTGGGTCTTTATAGGGGAACTGGCTTAAAGACAGCCAGTGGGGCTCCCCCTCCAGGTCTGGGGTGGAAGGTGTTGGGTCCTGTGGCAATCCCCCGCAAGAGGTGCCACATATGCCCTCCATCCTGCTATATGTTCACCATCCTGGTATATGTCCCCATCCTTGTAAATGTTTGGGACCATAAAAACCTTCACACCACTACGTTTGGCTAATTGAGGATTCTCTCTCTAAGCTCTGTTTATTTATTTAAATGTCCATTTATTATACCTTGCATCTGCTCTGGTTGGTTTGTCTTCTTAATATTTTGTCATACTTTGACTGATGAAGAGATTCAATAAGTCTCGAGTTCTTGCTACTTTGTACATCAATTACTTTATCTTTGTTAGCCATTAAAAGGTATCACAACTAAGAGCGCTAATGAGCCGCATGGAAGTCCGTGGATACTAATTCAAACATTCAGGTGACATACTGCAGTAATAACAAGGAGAATAGCTGTTCCCCCATACTGCAGTAATATCACATTAATATCTGCATTTTTTTCATACAGTGTTAGCAAGGAGGTTCAGTATTAAACTCCTCATTACTAACTTTGAATCTCATACTAAAATCTAAATTGAAAGCCTGTTGTGGGTCACTGAAAGTTTGATTCTTGTATTTTAAGTCATGCAAGCCAACTTAGTTTTTTTTAAGCAAAATCTCTATAATCCTAAAACTTAAGACACAACTGTTTATCTACCAAAGTGTATGCATTGGTTAAAATAATTTTTTTAGCCCACTTCATTGCTTTAATAGTCTAATATTTGGTGCGTATGCAACGGTCGCAAGAGCCTGGGTACTCGACCATCCGGGGTCAGTCAGACGGATGTCACAGTGGCAATCCCGGCGGTCATGGCCATGACCAAGCTTGAAAAGGATCTATTTACAAAGGAATGAAGTTTACATTGTGTCGCCACCTGTGGTGTCTGGTCAAGGATGACCAGTGCTGCCTTTATAGGTTCCCAGAGGATAGATGTTATCGTAGCTTGGATGGAACACTCCTCACAAGCGGAGTGGGCCCCTGGGAGGCAGAATGGTGAAATGTGGAGTTGATGGGATTAGTTGGAGTTGCAGGGAGGCGCAGGAGTGGGCAGACAAAGGTTTGCAGTTCTTACCAGTGTTAGACGGAGGCCATGGGTACCAAGGCCTCTGTCAGCCATTTTGTCTCTTGAAAATATAACTATTGAAACTTTCTCTGTTAGTAGAAATCTAAATGTCATGTCTTCTAGCTATAAGCAATGACCTAAACCTGTATAAGAAAACAGATGGAGTTAATTAGATTTGGTCTGATCATTTAGCAAAATTTATAATCAGGTCATAAGCCAGTTCTGAATTTGTCTTATATTTTACGGTGTATTCTATTCCTCTAGGCTAATATGACGTTTCTCATGATCAAGAACAGAGCTGATTAATGTCAATAAGTTGTGATTTGTGCTTGGTCCAAAAAAGGCTATTATAAGATAATTTGTGTAGATAAAATTAAGTATAGTATGTAGTTAGTAATGAAATTAATGTGCTTTTTCATGTCAATATATGTTGTATAATAATGTGAAGGGATCACTCATGACAGGTGAGGTAATCCTTTGTGTCCATAGAGGGTCATTGGTTACAGTTATTCTCTATGGAGAAAATTGGTATAAAAACGCCCTGCTTTAGACAGGCGGGGCGACACTATTCCATCTGGTGTGCCATGAGACGGGAAGCCATTATTTGGAATCCATCTTGAGTGTGACACCTGGGGCTTCCGCGCCTGTTATTTAAGATTCCTGCCATTTATACTGCTTTTGCTGTACATCTCTGTGTATTTGTTCCTGCCCGAATAAAACCCACTTTTGGTTCTGAAGACGCAGTCTATGGAGTTTATCGAACGAAGAAACTGAGTTGATTATTTCTAACAGATGGCGAGCTTCAGCCCGGTGGAAAGGGGGGAGATGATCCTATATCCTTTCTGAAGAACCTAGAAGATTCCTGCAAGTAAAGCTGTGAACCAAAGGGGTGAGAGGGTGAGGAATGGACTTTTCTTTCTCTTTTTTTGCCTTTATTGATGAAAAGCGTGGCGCCACGTGAAATCGCATTAAGGAAATCAGCCGCTGAGAATCTCTCGTTTGCGCTCCTATCTACCCTGAGTAACCAAGACTGAGCCTCTACGTGAGTTATACAAGGACGTGATTAACGCCGAGGGTACGGAGAAGGAGACGTGTGGCAACGTAACGAGTGAGGCTGATCATACGGCTGGACCTCTTTTGGTTGACCAAAGCCGGCACGTGTCTTCCATTACAGAGGTGTGAGTATCTAACTTTTGCCTGTAATTGCATTAAGTTGATACTGAAAGCAGTTTATAAAGTCGTCCTTGTGTTTCAACCGCTATGGAGTGGCTAAGGAAACAGACTGACAGGCACGCTGAAACCCCATAGCTAGAAAAAATTATTAGCAGAAAGGGCAGCCGAATAGCGGCTTTGTGTAAGTTAGTTATAGCTCAGATCAGGCTAGTGATAGCTTCAAAGACAGAATGTTAATGAAGTTACACAGGGAGGGGCAGCGGAGCAGAGTATGGAGAAAACACAGCAGCTACTGATACAATGATGGGAGTAGTAGTATCACAAAGGGAGGGGTATGAGATACAGCGGCTGGAGGCAGACAGAAAGGAGGAAGCAAAAATCCATCCATAGATTGTAGCATCCTTTAGAATAAGGAAAGGAAATTATCTTAGAATTAGAAGAAGGGCTGCCTGGTGTGTAACGTTTGATAAGTATTTTTTGATAGAATAGATCAGAAAGATGATTATGATCTGATGGAATAGATTGTAGAGAATACTTGGAAAGGTTTTGCAAGTTAGGGATTTTACATAATGCTAAATTTGTGGAGGACAAAATTAGGGCATTGGTAACCATTGATAGGGAAAATGCCATCCTAGACTAAGGGCGATGATACAGATGTTTTTGCATATCGCCCCTGCCTGAATGGCATCTGCTGTGGACAGGAGACCAGGACTTCCTGGGTTTATAATCAACTGCCGAAAGTGGGCTGGTCCCAGTCGGCAGAAACCCCTAGGAACTCCATGGGTTCTCTTGTATGTTATCCTTGTGGGCAATCAGGGCATCTTAGACGTAAGTGTTCCCATTTAGCTCCCAGGGATGATCCACAGGTGCACCTCTACAATGTCCCGAGATCTGTATGAGGGAGCCAGTGCTCCAAATCCTGCTATTAAGAACCCTGGACAGCCAGCGGTTAACGGCCCCAAACCGTGCCAGCAGTACAATGGTCCTCAGATAGTTAACCCTGTTTTTCGGGAGCCTTTTGCCCCGTCACCCAATTATGCGACCCTTGTCCATCCCAGCAGACAGATCTATGCTGTGAGGAGAGCTCACCCTCCTCCGGGAGGAATTCCTCCCACCCTCATGCTCCACTGATACAGGAGCTCGGGGGGACGAGGAAATGGCTCTTTCAAGCGATCTGTCCGGCTCGGAGGTGACAGCAGTGGGCTGTAGAATTGCCTCTGGTGAGGTTGGTGAATTTTCTTTTGGACTTCCTACTGCCGGTACTGATTGATGCATTGAACCCCCCTGTTCCCCTGTACCTCTTGGCACAATTATCCCTAGGCCAAGATGGACCGACCTTATGTCAGAGGGACAATAGAGGATACCAAAAATTGGGAAGATTTTTTAATTGATAACAGGAGCCTCTGTTTCAGTAACAGAACACAAATTGCAGCTCCCCCGGGCTGCCAGACACCACAACTTTAGTGGGATTTGAGGGCTCCTGTATACAGGCGAGCATTCGGTGTGAACTTTGGATCAGTCCGCAATTAAAGTTTTTTATTAATGGGTCAAATGTGTTGTCAGCCATGGGTATCATTGTTAATTTGGGTATCATTGATGATTTGTGTAATAAGGTCTTATGGCGTGACAAAGGAACTACTGTTTGTTCAGCTATTATGGATGCTGCAGAGTTGAAAATGTCACAGTCATAAATTAACCGTTGCTAGTTTGTGCTCAGCTGATAATGATGATGACATGCCTGAGATAAATGTTGCAGCTACGGCTTTGAAACATGAATTAGTGCAATCTTTTTCTCATTTATGGGTTTCAAAATGTACAGATTGCGGACTGATGCAAATTTTAATCAAGATTGACAGCGACCGTCTACCACCCTTTCAGGGCCAATACCATATTCCTGAGGAAGCAATTCCTTACATAAGGATTGCTGTCAGTGAATTGGAACAACAGGGCGTGATTGTGCGAGGCAACCCCCCCCCCCCGTGCAATAGCCCAATCCTGCCTGTAAAACAAAGGAGGATGGTAGCTATCGCATGGTCATGAATTTAAGACTTGTAAACAAATACACCCCTCAGCAACACATCTCGGTCCCTGAAGTGATGTCACTGCTGAGGAGTGAATGTCAGTTTTTTTTTTTTTTTTTTCTCTTGTTTGAATATTGCAAATGGCTTTTTCTGTGTACCCATTACACCTGATTCAGTTCTCCATTTTGCATTTACCTTAGAAAATGTCCAGTACCTGTTCTAGTCCAATTTATTTCCTTCAGGTGTTGGCACAGGTATTGGAACCCCTGGGGTACGGAGACAAAGTCCTGCAATATGTCAATGATTTCTTGATTTAAAATTTATGGACTCAAATTGTTGATGAAACTGACAATATGTGTGATGCATTGTGCAACTCAATATTAAATGTGAGTCGGGACAGAGTACAGCTGAATGCAACCAGAGGTTAAATGTTTGAATGTGTCAGTTTCAAAAGAGGGGACAGTCATTCAAGCTGTACCTGTGCCAAATCAATATCACAGAACTCAGAAAGTTTCTGGGTCTTGTGAATTTTTTTTCAGAGAATTTATTGAGGATTTTGCTTGCTTGCTAAATCTTTGTACATTTCCTAAAAGGTATTGAGAATGAGTTTACCACAATCACAATAGAGGGAGACGCCCTGCAGGCTTTAGAAAATTTAAAACATGCACTTGCAGGAGCAATAGCTCTAATTAACGCAGACCCATCCCAGCCTCATTATCTGCAAACACATGCAGGTGACGTAGCAATCTCATCTGAGCTGCTACAGAAATGGCCAAAAGAGAGCCCTGGGTTACTACTCACGGCTGCTTTCTCCCGTTGAAAAAAGGTTTTACACCTTGTAAGCATTTACTTGCCGAGCACTGGACCATGCTACAGGTCCGTCACATAATTGGCTTTTCACCTTGATTCTGCAGAACCCCCATGTAACCTTAAAAACACTGCTAAAAGGCAAAGTTTGGGGTGTGAATTTTCAGAGAATGGCCCAATGGATTGTTGACTTTTAGACTAGGGATTTGCAGGTAGAAGTGGGAGATAAATATCACTTAGCACAATTGCTGCAATATGCAGGTCAGTCTCATGATTGCCAAATTGAACAGACTCATGTCGCCCCCACCCCCTTCCGTGCAGACTTTCAAACCAATGTCCCCTGTGTATACATAGATGGGGCTCGGTATTGGCATGATGGCAAATATGTCACAGGTTACGCTTTGTGGTTCCCTGACAACGAGAATTTATTGCAATATAAGCTTCCTGGACATTTTTCCGCCCAGCGGGCTGAATTAGAGGCAGCTTTGCAAGTCATTCTTTTGTGTATTGATCCCATGATATTTTCCCAGAACAAGCCGCTTCAGCATGCAGATATTCTCAAGCAAATTGTGCAGAGAGGCAAAGAATTTCCAAATTTATGGTCCTTCTGTAAAATCAAAGGACATCAAAAGCTCACATCTGACCCCCACATCGTGGGCAATGCATATGTAGATTCCGCAGCCAAAGAAGCCGCCCTGATGGGCGTTGACAGATATCCACAGGCTACTATCTCTGCTGTCACGTGAAGACTCCGGGAGGAGCCGCTCCCTTCTGCATCTCAGTTCCACGACCTCTTAACCCCTTAGTGACTGAGCCAATTTCCACCTTAATGACCAGACCGTTTTTTGTAATTCTTACCATTGTCCCTTTATGAGGTTATATCTCTGGAACTTTTCAACGGATCCTAGCGATTCTGAGATTGTTTTTTCGTGACATATTGGGCTTCATGTTAGTGGTAAATTTAGGTTAATAATTTTTGCGTTTATTTGTGAAAAAATAAAAAATTTGGCGAAAATTTTGAAAATTTAGCAATTTTCAAATTTTGAATTTTTATTCTGGTAAACCAGAGAGTTATATGACACAAAATAGTTAATAAATAACATTTCCCACATGTCTACTTTACATTAGCACAATTTTGGAAAAAAAAAAAAAATTTGTTAGGAAGTTATAAGGGTTCAAAGTTCATCAGCAATTTTTCATTTTTCAAGCAAAATTTACAAAACCATTTTTTTTGTGACCACATCACATTTGAAGTCACTTTGAGGGGTGTACATGACAGAAAACACCCAAAAGTGACACCATTCCAAAAACTGCACCCCTCAAGCTACTCAAAACTACATTCAAGAAGATTATTAACCCTTCAGGTGCTTCACAGCAGCTAAAGCAAAGTGGAAATAAAAAATGGACATTTTAATTTTTCCAACAAAAATGTCCCTTTAGCCTAAATTTTTTCATTTTCACATGGGCAACAGGATAAAATGGATCCTAAAATTTGTTGGGCAATTTCTCCTGAGTACACCGATACATCATATGTGGTCATAAACCACTGTTTGGGCGCACGGCAGGGCTCAGAAGGGAGGGAGCGCAGTTTAACTTTTGGAGCTAATTTACCATTCAAAAAGTCAAATGGCGCTCCTTCCCTTCTGAGCCCTGCCGTGCGCCCAAACAGTGGTTTATGACTGCATATGAGGTATCGGTGTACTCAGGAGAAATTGCCCAACAAATTTTAGGATGAAATTTATCCTGTTGCTCATGTGAAAATGAAAAAATTGAGGACAAAAGAAAATTTTTGTGGAATAGAAAGTACTTTTTAAATTTTACGGATCAATTTGTAAAGCACCAGAAGGTTCAACGTGCTCACTATGCATCTAGATACGTTCCTTGGGGGGTCTAGTTTCCAAAATGGGGTCACTTGTGGGGGAGCTCCAAAGTTTGGGCACACAGGGGCTCTCAAAACGCGACATGGTGTCGCTAACAATTTGAATGGAAAATTAGCTCCAATTGTTAGCGGACACCAAGTCACGTATGGAGAGCCCCTGTGTGCCTAAACATTGGAGCTTCCCACCAAGTGACCCCATTTTGGAAACTAGACCCCTCAAGGAACTTATCTAGATGGGTGGTGAGCACTTTGAACCCCAAGGTGCTTCACAAATGAATCCGTAAAAATGAAAAAAGAACATTTTTGTGGAATAGAAAGTACTTTTTAAATTTTATGGATCAATTTGTAAAGCACCAGAAGGTTCAATGTGCTCACTATGCATCTAGATACGTTCCTTGGGGGGTCTAGTTTCCAAAATGGGGTCACTTGTGGGGGAGCTCCAATGTTTAGGCACACAGGGGCTCTCCAAACGCGACATGGTGTCCGCTAACAATTTGAATGGAAAATTAGCTCCAATTGTTAGCGGACACCAAGTCACGTATGGAGAGCCCCTGCGTGCCTAAACATTGGAGCTCCCCCACAAGTGACCCCATTTTGGAAACTAGACCCCTCAAGGAACTTATCTAGATGGGTGGTGAGCACTTTGAACCCCAAGGTGCTTCACAAATGAATCCGTAAAAATGAAAAAAGAACATTTTTGTAGAATAGAAAGTACTTTTTAAATTTTACGGATCAATTTGTAAAGCACCAGAGGGATCAACGTGCTCACTATGCATCTAGATACGTTCCTTGGGGGGTCTAATTTCCAAAATGGGGTCACTTGTGGGGGAGCTCCAATGGTTAGGCACACATGGGCTCTCCATAAGCGACATGGTGTCCACTAACAATTTGAATGGAAAATTAGCTCCAATTGTTAGCGGACACCAAGTCACATATGGAGAGCCCCTGCGTGCCTAAACATTGGAGCTCCCCCACAAGTGACCCCATTTTGGAAACTAGACCCCCCAAGGAACATATCTAGATGCACAGTGAGCACTTTCAACCCCCTGGTGCTTCACAAATTAGTCCGTAAAATGGAAAAAAAGATTTTTGTGAAAAAAAAAAAGTACTTTTTCATTTTTACGGATCAATTTGTGAAGCACCTGGGGTTTCAAAGCGCTCACTATGCATCTAAATAAGTTCCTTGGGGGGTCTAGTTTCCAAAATGGGGTCACTTGTGCGGGAGCTCCAATGTTTAGGCACACAGGGGCTCTCCATACATGACATGGTATGCGCTTACAATTCCAATTGTTAGTTGACACCATGTCACGTATGAAGAGACTCTATGTGCCTAAACATTGGGGCTCCCCACAAGTGACCCCATTTTGTAAACTAGACGCCCCAAGGAACTTATCTAGATGCATAGTGAGCATTTTGAACCCCCAGGTGCTTCACAAACTGATCCGTAAAAATGAAAAAGTACTTTTTTCCACAAAATCTTCTTTTTTTCCTTTTTACGGACTAATTTGTGAAGCACCTGGGGGTTGAAAGTGCTCATTATGCATCTAGATATGTTCCTTGGTGGGTCTAGTTTCCAAAATGGGGTCACTTGTGGGGGAGCTCCAATGTTTAGGCACACAGGGGCTCTCCATATGCGGTATGGTGTCTGCTAACAATTTGTATGGAAAATTAGCTCCAATAGTTAGCGGACACCATGTCGCATATGGGGGGCTCCTATGTGCCTAAACATTGGAGCTTCCGCACAAGTCACCCCATTTTGGAAACTAGACGCCTCAAGGATTATATCTAGGAGTATAGTGAGCATTTTGAACTTACAGCTACTTCACAAAATTTGATAAAGTCATATTGAACATTTTCTTTTTTTCACACAATTTCTCACTTTTAGAGCATGTGCACAAGATACGGAGACACCGTGTCCTGGTCGTCTCCTCTCCTGCTTTTTTTTTAGTATTTCTTTATTAAATTTAAAAAAAAAAACGACGTGGGGCTTCGCCATATTTTTGGTCCAGCCAGGTACAGCAGGCAGCTACGGGCTGCCACCAACCCCTTCTGCCTAGTTTTACCTGGCTGGAAACCAAAAATATAGGGAAGCCCTATTGTTTTTTTAATTATTTCTTGAAATAATAAAAAAAAAAATGGCGTGGGCTTCGCCACATTTTTGGGCCAGCCAGGTACAACTAGGCAGCTGGGGGCTGGAATCCTCAGCGTAGGGAGGCCCAAGCTTTCTGGGCCCCCCCCGCTGCGAATTGCAGTCCGCAGCCGCCCCAGAAAATGGCGCATTCATAGAAGCGCCATTTTCTGGCGCTGTATCCAGCTCTTCCAGCTGCCGTGTAGCGGTGGCAGACTGGGTAATAAGGGGTTAATGCCAGCTTTTTTTGCAGCTGGTACTAAGCCCGAGATTCTTAATGTCTGGCCAATATTAGACCGGGCCATTAAGAATCCCTAGTAAATTGTAAAGAAGACACAAGACAGAAAAAAATATTTTTATTAGAAAAAACACACAGACACTATTTAGACCCCATCTTTATTATTCTTTGGCATCCGACGTAGTCCAGCAGGAAGGTCCGACGTAGTCCAGTGGGAGGTCCCTCGATGATTTTCAGTCTTTTACAGCATATGGGGGCGTCCCCCATATGCTATAAAATCTGGCATTCTTCCAGGAGAATGACAGGTCATGACCTCAGTAGGATGATATCAGGTCAGGATCCTTGGTTCACAAAGCGTCAATTGTAATCCCATCATGGGATCACAATTGACCCTTTGTGAACCAAGGATCCTGACCTAACATGACCTCACTGAGATCATGAGCTGTCAGTCTATGCAGAGACTGCTCTGTCTGCTAACAGACTGACAGTTCATGACCTCAGTGAGGTCATGGCAGGTCAGGATCTTTGGTTCACACAGGGGTCAATTGTGATCCCATCATGGGATCACAATTGACCCTTTGTGAAATAAGGATTCTGACCTGACATGACCTCACTGCGATCATGAGCTGTCAGTCTAATCACAGACAGTGCAGTCTCTGCATAGACTGACAGCTCATGATCGCAGTGAGGTCATGTCAGGTCAGGATCCTTTGTTCACAAAGGGTCAATTGTGATCCCATCATGAAATCACAATTGACCCTTTGTGAACAAAGGATCCTGACCTGACATGACCTCACTGTGATCATGAGCTGTCAGTCTAATCACAGACAGTGCAGTCTCTGCATAGACTGACAGCTCATGATCGCAGTGAGGTCATGTCAGGTCAGGATCCTTTGTTCACAAAGGGTCAATTGTGATCCCATGATGGGATCACAATTGACCCTTTGTGAACAAAGGATCCTGACCTAACATGACCTCATTGAGATCATGAGCTGTCAGTCTATGCAGAGACTGCACTGTCTGTGATTAGACTGACAGCTCATGATCTCAATGAGGTCATGTTAGGTCAGGATCCTTTGTTCACAAAGGGTCAATTGTGATCCCATCATGGGATCACAATTGACCCTTTGTGAACAAAGGATCCTGACCAGCCATGACCTCACTGAGGTCATGAACTGTCTATTAGCAGACAGAGCATTATCTGCTCTGTCTGCGCATGAAGCCGGCAGACAGCACAGGGAGCCAGGAGAAGAAGGAGCCGCTCCAGGGAGATGAAGACAGGTGAGATCGGGGGATGACCGGGGGGGGGAGGGGGCTGTTAGAAACAGGGGGCAGGGGGCCAGGGTGCATTAGATCTCTCCCCGATGTGACATGTGTGACATGTCACATCGGGGAGGATTGTGCAGGAGGGGGCAGCCGGCGGTTCCTGAGCGCTGCGGCGCTGTTTTAGAGAGGGGGAGGAGGAGGAGGGAGGACGAAGGAGCGAGCTGGGCAGGAGGAACGTGGGGGGAACCGGAGGGGGCTGATGGGCATTGGACACAGAATGAGGCTGATGGGCACAGGAGGAGGCTGTCGGGCACCAGCACTGACATTTCCATGCGATCTGACATGTATGACATGTCAGATCGCATGGAGATGCAGCAGCGGTGGCGGGTTTTAGCACCCGCCGCCGCCATTTTGAGACAGATCGGGGGAGGGGTGGGGGTGGGAGGAAGATCCCCGGTACCGGGGGTCTTAGGACACTTAGGGGTTAATGCTTCACTGTCATCCGACGTGTGTTTTCACGTCGGATGAAAGTGAAAGCATTTTTTACCGGCAGTCTCATTTTTTGTAATGTGATGACCGGTAAACGGTGCTTACCGGTCATCACATTACCGGTGATGTTAAAAAAGCCCCCGATTCATAATCTTGGGGGTCTCAGCTACCCCCGGTAGCTGAAACCCCGGAGATTTTTGACCACTGGGGGGCGCTAGAGCACTTTCCCTGGCTGACGTCTACAGACGTCAGCCAGGCATAAGTACCCATTTTTTCCGACGTCTCTGGGCGTTAGGCCGTCGTTATGGGGTTAAAGGTACAGAGAGAACAAGGTGATGCATCTTTATTTAACTCCCTTGAATCAATACCCATTGATAAAGGAGAATATCTGTATTACAAAAGGGTTGATGACAAATTGTTACCATATATCCCAACTATAATGATTAAGTCTCTGATTAAATTTAATCATTCAGTCTTTGTTCAGCCAGAACTAGAAGCGCTCTTACAGCTAGTACAAAGGAAAAATGTGCCATCCCCAGAGTGGCTGATGGTCCATGGTAGTCGATTCAAATTGACTTCATTGGTCCATTCCCTCCGGCAGAGGGAGGATTCAGGTATGCCTTGGTCATTGTTGATGTTTTCTCAAAATGGGTTGAGGCCCTGCCTGCCACCAACAATACTGCCCTGACAACTGCCCGCCTCTTGTGGAAAGATGTGTTTTCACACTGGGGCTTCTCAAAATTAATTGAAAGTGACAATGGACCTCACTTAGTGAGACAAATCATGACCCACTTGCCTGGCAATAAGAGCTGTAGCCTCAGAGTCAACAGGAATTTATATGAGTCCAAATTTGTTGTGGGAGCTTAGTTCATGGTTAAGAATCTTAGGGAAAAAAAGGACCGTGGGATTCCAATTACAAAGGCCCATTTGTTATCACACAGGTGATAGGCCCAACTGTTTTGGGAGTGCTAAGGATTAGCAAGCCAAGAGACAAAAGGTGTTAAAATTGTTCATATTGATCAATGTAAGTTTGTTATATTGCCAGTTGAGAATTCTAGTGATGCTGGTGAGAACTGATACTGCGCTTTTATTTTATTTTTCAGGTCCCCTATTGGATCGGGATCCATGAATCCGCCTGTTTTCCTGGAGATGACATCTCACACCATCCAGTGGGACCCGGACAGTGTGATCGAGGGGGAAGACAGTGGAAGCTCCGAAGGAACAGAACAAGATCGAGAGCCACGGATCAAAAGACTCAGAGACTGTTATGGGACTTGGGACTCGGACACTTTATGTTTTTTCACTTCTGTGATGATTTTTTTGTTTTGTTGTGTTCTTTGCTTCTTTTTAGGACTCTTTGCCCACACCTGAACTGTCAATAAGACCTTAGCAGCCATGGAACAAAGACAATTTTTGAATTTTTTCTTTTTTTGAAAGATTGTAATGGGACTCATTAATACTTAAGAACTCTTACGTTGGTGATATTTACTGTAGATTTTTTGCTACTTTGTTTGTTTTTTCCTATATGTGTTTAATAAGTAGTAACCTAAAAGTTTTTCAAAAAAGAATCTGGCTCATGTTGAGGAACTAAATAACTTTCAGGCCCGTGTAATAACACATAGTACCACTTTTATCAGACCATACTGGAGACTTGGTGCGGGTAGGGTACCTACTCCCAGACCATGCTCACTTGTAGGTTGTACACCTATTGTTAGGGCCCTTCTTCCAAGGGTACCTTCAGTCCCTCCCAACACTCCTACTGACCAGACAGTGTACGAAATTATGTATTCCCTCAATACCATATATGAGAATTAGGACTAGACTCATATGCCAATTTGTACTTTGGGTAAATTATCAAATTACCATAAGTACAACAGAGGGATTTGTTAGACGGAGGCCATGGGTACCAAGGCCTCTGTCAGCCATTTTGTCTCTTGAAAATATAACTATTGAAACTTTCTCTGTTAGTAGAAATCTAAATGTCATGTCTTCTAGCTATAAGCAATGACCTAAACCTGTATAAGAAAACAGATGGAGTTAATTAGATTTGGTCTGATCATTTAGCAAAATTTATAATCAGGTCATAAGCCAGTTCTGAATTTGTCTTATATTTTACGGTGTATTCTATTCCTCTAGGCTAATATGACGTTTCTCATGATCAAGAACAGAGCTGATTAATGTCAATAAGTTGTGATTTGTGCTTGGTCCAAAAAAGGCTATTATAAGATAATTTGTGTAGATAAAATTAAGTATAGTATGTAGTTAGTAATGAAATTAATGTGCTTTTTCATGTCAATATATGTTGTATAATAATGTGAAGGGATCACTCATGACAGGTGAGGTAATCCTTTGTGTCCATAGAGGGTCATTGGTTACAGTTATTCTCTATGGAGAAAATTGGTATAAAAACGCCCTGCTTTAGACAGGCGGGGCGACACTATTCCATCTGGTGTGCCATGAGACGGGAAGCCATTATTTGGAATCCATCTTGAGTGTGACACCTGGGGCTTCCGCGCCTGTTATTTAAGATTCCTGCCATTTATACTGCTTTTGCTGTACATCTCTGTGTATTTGTTCCTGCCCGAATAAAACCCACTTTTGGTTCTGAAGACGCAGTCTATGGAGTTTATCGAACGAAGAAACTGAGTTGATTATTTCTAACAACCAGCTCTTTACTGTTGTTTTCTTCAGTGCAAACCCAGTCAGGGTACTGTGCTCTCCAGTGTGCAGCTTGGCCAGCCCTCAGATATTCCAGGAACACTCAACTGAGACACCTTTCATAAGCCTTTCTCTGCTGCCCTTTCTGCGCTGATCTTCTTGCCTTTTGCTGTCCTGCGCCTTCATGGCAGGCGACTGAGAGCACTGTCGAGCGATGGCCTGGCACGTCCTTTTGACCCTCTGTTCCTGTGAGTGTACACGAGGTTGGCTACTGCACGTGCAGTCCAGTAGCCTTCAGTTTCCTGGCTTGAACATACAGTTTTCACACCAGATTGGGGCCAGTCCCCTCATGCAGAACATTGTTCGACCACGGCCTGGAAGTCAGCTGTAGATTTGGGTTTCTCTCTGTCCTGGGGTTTCCTCGGACGACCTACCCACTAGTCCCACTCCACCACAGCTCCAGTTTCCTCTAGAACTCCATCTTGCTGCTCCTCACTCTTCATTGCTCTGTCTCAGACTGACTGCTTACTAACTGTGTTCCCACCCACTTCTAGTCTACTCCTTCCTCCAGCCAGCAGATGGCTTCTGCACTAGGTGAGTTTCTTCCCGCCCATCATCTCCTGGCCTGGAGTTGGGAATGGTGTTGGCTGTAAGATGGCGTGTCTCAGGTTCGTGTCCCTGTCTTACCTGAGAGCAATGATACCACGTGTGAATTAGGTACAGTACCACTGTATTGACCAAGATGCAGGGGCGCCACATGTACACAAACTACTTGAATACAGAGCAAGCCAGCCACACATCTTCTGGCTACCGTATTTTATAGGGCTACACTGTAGCACTGCTGTTGTTACCAGTACTGCAGTT
This sequence comes from Allobates femoralis, assembly GCA_033576535.1. Classification (NCBI taxonomy): domain Eukaryota; kingdom Metazoa; phylum Chordata; class Amphibia; order Anura; family Aromobatidae; genus Allobates; species Allobates femoralis. The sequence continues at coordinate 72,852,971 of JARQOC010000004.1, read as the reverse complement.
GCTTCCCATAAACTGTCACACATTTCTTTGCTTGCGCAGCCCTAATTCTCTACCGTGCTGCTCCTGCTGTAGCCACTGCATAGCCACACCAGCCACACATCTCCTGGCTGTCCACAGAGTTTCATATTGTTTGACTGTACTACTGATGCTGGGAAATGTACTCTGAATGATACCGAAATGAATTGAGGCACTCACCAGGTTAGGCCAACCTGTTTTTTGCGGTATGCACATAAAACAATCAGGAGGCATCTAGTGTCGGTGGTGCAGGGACCCATAGAAGCACCAGAAAGGTGCGAAATGTCACTGTAGTTCTGTGCCTCCCGCACCACCCTCCCTCCACCCTCCACCGCCGACACTAGATGTCTCCAGATTGTTTTATGTGCATGCCACAATAAAGAAGTTGGGTTAACTTGGCGAGTGCCTCTCCAATTACTTTCTGTATCATTTGGATCTCACTTGTGTTGCTCTCTGGAGAGGGGACAAAATGTACTCTGTTGAGGGTGCAGAAACATGAACAGTTCCCAAAATAGATGATTTTTTAAAACACTTGTTCACAACAAGCCATAGCTTCCTCATTCAGAAAACTGTGCTCCTGTTTTGTCTCTTTAAAAATATACAGATAATTTTTGGGCGACTTGGAAAAAAACAGCTTTGTAATTGCCTAATCATTTTGTGATTAGCAAACCAGTATTAGACCCCAAAAAGGGATATTTCAATCCAAGTTGAGAAAAAATTACTTCTTTATATTGAGAACAGTACACCGCATTTCTCTAATTAAAGGGATAATTTTTGGACTGCTTGTGCAAAAAGCCTGTTTTCACTGCCTCTGTATAAACAACAAGAAATCATGCATCAGCGCCCCAAAAGGGATAATGTTTAAATTGTTTATACAATATATGTAGCCTACAAAGACTAAAACCATAGTGTGTTGTTAAATATGCTGCTAATACCCTCTTGTTACCATTCATTCTTCCCTAGCCCAGGTGGCAGGGGGGCAAGTGCCCCCCAGGCTGGTGATATTGGCCTCATCTAGGGCCGCCCCCATACTGAAATGGGCCGGTTCGGCTCTGCTTTGCGGTCGCAGCCGCCACTAATCCCACAGCAGCCGACGCACATGGCAGTGTGGTAAGTGGGGCTGCTAATCGTAACATGAAGTGCTCCTAATACTCTGCTAGCGCCCCTCCTGGTCCTCAAACTCTGCCGGCAGCCACCCCCCTCCCCGCCCCAGTCCTCAAACTCTACTAGCACCCCCACCCAACCCCCCCCCCCCCACCCTTCCCGCTCCTCACCTCCTAGGGCTGGCAGGACAATTCCAATTCTGCCTCCTGGTATTTGAAGCACCAGCCCGCCCCTGGGTCTACCATTATATGTACGTGATACTTTGGACTTTATTGGTAAGTTGGGAAAAAGATTCCAGCGAGAGGATCTCCAGTTGCAGAATTTATTGTGCATATACCGTATATAAAAGCTCAATCCATACAGTGAGGTACATGGTGCATAAGCCAACATGTTTCGACATATACAGTCATATCAAAAAGTTTGGGCACCCCTCTTAATAGGTTTAGGTGCACCAGCCCGCCCCTGTAGCCAGTTGTCACTCATACACATATTTTCAGGCAATTTGAGACCTTTTCTTTTAGTAACTAGAGTTTCCCACAAATTAAATTTCAAAAGAGTCGCTCATCTCTATTAATCATTAAAAAATACTAAAACACTGGGTAAAACTGAAGAAAACCTTGGTGAACGGGTGGATCGTAAAATCAGCTTTAGTGGCCAGTGTCAGGCAGCTGCTGCCAAGGCAAGTAAAATAATGGGATGCATTAAACGTGGCAAAGATGCTCATGACTAGTGATGAGCGAGTGTAATCGTTACTATTCGCTTCTCGCATGGATAGTACAGTATTCACAATACTCGTTGAGTATCGCTAGTGGCCATGAGTGATGTGTGAATCGTTATCGATCTGACACAGATTGGCAGCTCCCTTCAGTATACAATGGCAGCTGGCACCTCAGTGAGAGCAGATTGACTGGTAGAGTCTCTCTGGGGCACGGCTTGGTGTTTTAGGTATTGAAATGGTAAAAAAGTTGTCCCGGAAAGACTCGTTTTATGGCCGAACGTGTGTGGGCGGAGCCTATCACTAATTGACTAACATTAGACTCGCTATTCGGATGGATATGCGAGTATTAAAAAGTACTCGTTACGAGTATAGCGGTTACAAATATTTCGCTGCTCACTCATCACTACTCATGACAAAAGCATAGTTTTGTCTCCATACTAGTGTGATCTTACTTAGAATCATTTGTACAATTTAGTGCTCTAGTTTATAAGGAGGACAGAGCTAAACTAGGGAGGATGCAGAGAACAATGACCTGTAACCTTTATTTGTACTTTTCCCATTGATTCAGATGGGTGAGGGCTTGTTGTTTTTGCATGGTATTATTTGGAGGTAGAAATGACATTTTGATAGCTTGTATTGCCTTTTTGGGGGGAGGTCTGGCAAAAAAAATTGCAATTTTGGTGTTATTATTCTATTATGCTGTTTTGCTGTTATCAAATCGGATCAATTATTTTATATTTTGATCAGACTCTTATGGACACACTGATAAAAAATGTGTTTACTTTTTGGAAATTTTTTATCTGGGAAATAGGGGCACAACTCAAATATTCTATTGTGTTAAATAGCTTTCTTTAAATAGTTTTTCCTATCTTTTTTCTCCACATAAGTTACTTTAACTTGGAATTGTTTGATTGTTTGTTCAGTATGCTGCATTACGATATTATTGGACTATACTGTCAGGTCTGGTGGTTTTGCACCTGAGCGGGTCCATCACGCTTCTGGGCGTACTCTGGCTCCCTATCAAGTCTCCTGTTACCCCTTGATGGCCATGAGGGGCAAGGTATTGCATTAGATGGCAGAGCTTGCGTGGGTGCTCGCTCTGACTGGGTATGTCATACTAAAAGATATACTATGGGTGTCTCCGGGAGACGGGACGTCGCCGTTCCCGGTGATGGTGCCACTCAGGGGTCCCGCGATGTTAGATGTAGCCAGCTGATATAGAATGTTGTATCTGATGTGGCAGTCAGATGGTGGGAGGTTCCTTCCACTTCACTCTCCTCCTGTGGTTCTGTGGCCAGAGGGTGGGGAGTGCGCATTGCTGTGGTTGTTTCGGTTGTGTTGGGTGTTAGGACACTGCTAGTGCTCTGTGGTTTACAGCTTTCTTTTTCTGTTACTGATGTGGTTTCAGATTTTGTTTCATTTGCTGTTCCTTTTTGCTTTGCTTTGATGTGTGATTGACCCATCTCCTTTAGTGTGCCCGGTCACCAGCCGCCGCTCTGTTTGCTGTTTGGGAAGGGCTTTGCTGAAGTCCCTCCTTCCACTGCCAGGAACGGCAGTGCGATGGCTTGTGCCAAGTGTAACATGCTGCGCTTGCTGGAGTGCAGCTGGTCACATCACTTCACCCAGCGTTATATATAGATATGAAATGATGTCTATGAAGCCCAGGCACAGGATGAGCTTCACAGTAGCAAAATGATAGCTGTCATGGAAGCCTTCAGTAGGCCCCCAGCTAAAATGGCAAATCATCAGTACTCCACGATCCAGTCAGAAGAGTAATTGACAGCAGTATTTAAATAATTAAAGAGATGATGGTACTAGCTGTAGTCACTGCTGTTAGAGGCAGGTGCACAGGATTCCAGGGGATGTGGAATATTCAGAAGAAGGCTTGGAGGTGATTGGGTGAGGAACAAGTAAGTGTGGAGGAGAGGAGGAGGTCTTGAGAAGATTGGAGAATACGTGAGGGAAAATATTGGGAGATTGGAGGGATTTGCATAGGGGATACGTAGTGGAAAATCGAAGGAGAGAGGTGGATTAGTCGGGCAGCAGAGTTTAGAACAGATTGGAGAGGTGTGAAAGTGTTAGTATGGCGTCCCGCAAATGCAGGAGTCACAGAGGGGTACTACACCCGTAAAAGAGGTGTAGATACTCCAGCTGCTAAAGTGCTGAGCTGTGAACTGTGACTGCTGCTGCTTCAAGTTGACAGTAAAGTACCCGGGAGAAAAGTGACTTTGCTTCTGCCTGTGTTTCTTCTGCATGAACTCGTTCCCTTTGGAGGAACGCTGCCCCGGAGGTCCAGCCCTACATGTAGGGGACTTTGCCAACTAGCCGCATTACTACCTACCTCCTAGGGACTGTGGCGGCGCTGGTGACACATCACCAGACACTACAGGTGGCGTCACGACAACTGAATATAAAATCCCCTTTAAATACATCGTTTTTCAAAGAAGTCCCCCAGGACACGAGATCAGGCGCGGCCACCACTCCCTGTGACACAGGAGCATTAACCTCTTGGAGCCTGATACCCGAGTACCCCAAAGCCTGGGGCTCGACATTAGCAGGGAGGCCACAGAGGAGGAGGTAGCAGTAGTCAAGGTGGGAGATGATAAGGTCCTGCACAAACATTTTAGTGCATTGAGAGTTGAGGAAAGGACGGATTCTGGAAATATTTTTGAGCTAGAGGTGACAGGAAGTAGCAAGGGCTTTGATGTGTGGTTTGAAGGACAGGGCAGAGTTGAGAGTTACTCAGAGGCAGTGGATTTCAGATGCGGAAGAGAGCGTAATGCCATTTACCGTAATAGATAGATCAGATAGGGAAGATACATGGGATGGAGGAAAAATAATGAGTTTGGATTTGTCCACATTGAACTTTAGGGAGCCAGAGGAGAAGGAGGGTATGGCTGACAGACACTCTGGGAGTTTTAACAGCAGACATGTGACATCTGGGCCAGAAAGGTAAATCTGTTATCAGTGTTCAGGTGGTACCGGAAGCCAAGGGATTTTATCAGTTGTCCTAGGCCAAGGATGTAGATGGAGAAAAGTAGGGGCTCCAGGACAGAGCCTTGAGGGACCCCAATAGAGAGAGGGCGGGATGAGGAGGTAGTGTGGGTGTGTTAAACGCTAAATGTGCAGTCAGAAAGGTATGAGGAAATCCAGGTTAATGCAAAGTGTTTGATGCCAAGTGAAGAGAAGATCTGGAGTAGGAGACAGTGACCAACTGTGTTGAAGATCAAGTTCAAGTGAAATTTCCTAAAATTTGTAGATGTACATGAATTCAAACCTTCTGAAAAGGTACAATTTCCCACACTGCTGAATCGTAAGCTCTTATTGTCAGTGGAATCCTCTCTTTCGTATCTGTAAATTGTAAGCTTTTATGGTCCTTTCAAATTTTAAAATTTATTCGTCATGAATCAATTTTTAGGGGAACATTTGGTAACCTTAAAAGATTAGCTAATTTCTTCCCAAGGCACATAAATTAAATATTTTTTCAATATCTGACTCATGCAATTGCCTCAAATACCCATTCAGTGTATGCAGTTAACTCTTAAAGGGGTTGGACACTTTGTTAATTCAGTTTTACCTCACAAATAGTGATGGGCGAATCCTAAATTACTCGGAATCGCTTGACTCTAGCGAGTCCGAGCACAGGACTCGCTACTTGTTGCGAGTCTAGTGAGTCCAATGTTAATGAATGGGGAAGCGAGTAATAGCGAGTAGTGTGCGATTTACAAATCACAGATGTGTCTCGGAAGCTTCAGCCTGAAGCAATCCTAGTTTTGCCATTGATTTGCATTGGACTCGTTTACTTTGCAACTGTAATCGCTGGGAAACTCGCACAGATAAGAGTCCTGCTGTCTCCTCTGTGCTGGCTGCCGCAGCTCCAGGGTCCTAGAGCCCGCCTGCTGCCTGATGTAGCAGAGCTGAGATTGTTCTCAGTCTGCTCATTCCCTGTGCATAGACATCTATATCTATGCACAGGGATGAGCAGAGAGTACATCGCGTTTTGGACTGCGTCAGACGGAAGAGGATTTTTTTAATTAAAGATGGAGTCCCTAATGGCTTTTTTTTTTATTTCTAATAAAAATTTTTCTCTGTGTTGTGTTTTTTTTAAAACAATTTAATAGAAATTCATGGCGGTCATGTCTAATATTGGCGTGACCGCCATAAATTTCGGGCTTAGGGCCAGCTGATAATACAAAGCTGGCCCTAACCTCTTTATTACCCAGCGTGCCACCGCCACCAGGGCCGCTGGAAGAGCGGGGTTCAGCACCAGAGGATGGCGCTTCAATGAACGCGCCATCTTCTGGGGCGGCTGCGGGTTGCAATTTGCAGCGGGGGGTGCCCAGAAAGCTTGGGCATCCCTGCGCTGCGGATTCCAGCCCCCAGCTGCTTAGCTGTACCTGGCTAGACATAGAAATTGCGCGGAGCCCCACGCATTTTTTTTAAATTATTTCATGAAATTCTGAGATTCTGACTCTGAGACTCTGACTCTGAGACTCTGACTCTGAGACTCTGACTCTGACTCTGAGACTCTGACTCTGAGACTCTGACTCTGAGATTCTGACTCTGAGACTCTGACTCTGAGACTGACTCTGACTCTGAGACTCTGACTCTGAGACTCTGACTCTGACTCTGACTCTGAGACTCTGACTCTGAGACTCTGACTCTGACTCTGACTCTGAGACTCTGACTCTGAGATTCTGACTCTGAGACTCTGACTCTGAGACTCTGACTCTGTTATACAAGCTGGTATTAAGCCCGAGATTCTTAATGTTAGGCCACGTTTGACCCAGCCACTAAGAATCTCCAATAAAGGGTTAAAAAAACACAACACAGAGAAAATTTTTTATTTGAAATAAAAAAAAAAAACATTAGGGACTCCATCTTTAATTAAAAAAATCCTCTTCCGTCCAGCGTAGTCCAAAACGCGATGTCCTCTCTGCTACATCCCCTGTGCATAGATATAGATGTCTATGCACAGGGAATGAGCAGACTGAGAACAATCTCAGCTCTGCTACATCATGTCTGTGAGCAGGCGGGCTCTAGGACCCTGGAGCTGCACAGAGAAGACAGCTGGACTCGGCTCGCAAAGTAACAGCAGTTACTTTGCGAGTTTCCCTGCTATCACTGGCACAGTAGCCAAGTCTAATGCAAGACAATTGCAATCCTAGTTTTGTCAGCGTTTGCCATTGATTTGCATTGGACTCGTGCGAGTAAACGCTGGGAAACTCGCAGAGTACCGAGTCCTGCGAGTCCCTTACTACTCGCCGAGTAACGACTCCTAGCGAGTAGATTCGCCCATCCCTACTCACAAACTGACCAGCATTTCTGACTATAAAATGGCTACTGATGGGCTGCACAGTGGTTATGTGGAGCCCCTGGTTTGGGGTACTCGGTACTGGACCGGGGTACTGCTGGGGATGTCACGGAGATCCTGGTCCGGACCGTGTCCCGGGTTCTCACAAGTAAAAGAGGATATATACAGGGGATAAAGTTTGTCGTGACGCCACCCACGGATTGTGGTCAATGATGGGACCACCGCTGCAGGGCTGCTCTGCCAGGAGGATGGAGGGATAGATGGGCTGCAGCCAGATGGATGAGCCCGCCGCGGGTCGGGCTGCTCCTGACAGGATAAAAGGTATGCAAAGTTCAATATACCTGGAATCAAACACGGACACTCAGGCAGAGTTCACCGGGTTTACTTGTCAGTTCTTCACAGTTAACACAGCTCACGGTACAGTTCATAACAGTTCACAATGCAGTTAACCCCGGGAACACTCGAACCCTCTGCAGCCAGGCTGTCACTCTGAGACCCATCACTCCTTCTAAGTCCTTCCAGGCAGTTGTTTCTCTCTCTCTCTCTGTTGTCTCTCCGGGTTGTATGGCGGCAGCTCAGACCCGTGTGGGTCCTCGTGGTTGCTGCTGTGCCTTCAACCTTTGTTGTGGGAACTCCAACCTGGAGTTAAAGCTCCTCATCGGTTAATCTGGGAAGCCGGTAGGAAATCTCTGTTCCCCTCAGAGCCGACACTCTGGTGTGTGCCTAGTCTGCAGTAACCCTTTCCTGCAAGGCGTTATCACACTCCATCTAGCCTGTGTGACTCCAGCTCAAATGGGGAAAACTTCTCCACCAGTTAGTCAGTGCTGCCGTGTTCCTCGGACCCAGTGCTGCTGGTCCGGTCTCTTGCCTCACATTCCAATGGGATACGCGCTATGGACGAGCTTTCTCTCCATGGTTTCTGTGACTCTGTGGATTCTGCATCTCCATCAAGCCCAACCCCATCGGGTGTGTCACTCTCTGCTTGGTGTCTTTTCAGCTCTGCTCACTGTGTCTTTTCTTCTCAGCCTGCTGTGTCTTGGCTGCTCAGCCTACCTCAGCCTACTAATTCCTTCCTCCTCTTTCTCCTCTGTTTGTGCTCTCTGTCACCTGATATACCTTCTTTCCCACCCACTTTCTTCTTAACCCACCATCCCTTACCCGCCTAGAGTCCCGGGCTCCGGGTTGGGTGCTGCCTCTAGTGGTGTGTGGTGTTCTGTGAGGGTGTCTGTTGCACAAACCGTCTATCTTTCTGCCTGGCTGCAGTTCCCTATGTGGCCACCCTGATCGCAGGGGCGCCACAGTTAGGACTGCAGTAATGCAGCACTGGGGACCTGGGTTCAAATTTCACCAAGGACGACATCTCAAGGAGTTTGTATCTTTTGTGGGTTTCCTCCAGGTTCTCCAGTTTCCTCCCGCACTTCAAAGACATACTGATAGGATGTTTAGATTGTGAGCCCCAATGAGGATAGTGTTGCTTATGTATGTAAAGTGCTGTGAAATTAATGGTGCTATGTAAGTGAATATATATTACTAGATGGGTGCCAGATTCTATCGCATTGGGAGGATGGTGACATCACGATAGGGCCGGCTATGTGGCGCTGGGCATGGCACTGTCTCTCCCTCCCTGTGCGCTCTCCCATATGCACTTATGCTGGTGGCTGCCATGTTTGAACACCTATGGTATCCAAAGAAGGCATCGGCAAAAAGTGCGCATGTACACACCGGGTCACACCACCACCATCTTTGTATACCCACGTGTCCAAAGATGGCAGCTACCGGAGTAAGTGTGTATGTGCGCTGGGTATATGCACATGCATTTGCTCAGGTGATGCGTCAGCGGCGGCGACTGCAGAACTGCTGGCGGTACTGCGCTATGTGCCAGTACCGACAATGGGCACCATATTTGCACACCCATCACTTGATGATGATGATGGTGGGGATGTCAGATGAGAGAACGTGAAGAAGCCAGGTGGAGAATTGGTCAATGAAGGCAGTGTCTGAGCCCGGTGGTCAGTATATAACAGCCATTTTGAGATTAGAGGGAAAGTAGATACGTACAGATTGAACCTCGAAAGAAGGGAGGATGAGCGAGGGTGGGGGAAGGATTGGGCTGAAAGAGCAGTTTGTAGAGAAAAGGAAACCCTCTCCTCCGCCATGTCTGTTGTCAGTGTGAGGAGTGTGGGTAAAGTGGAGCCCACCATAATTCAGTGCAGCAGTGGAGGCCGTGTCAGGCGCCTTCAGTCAGGACTCAGTGAGGGCCAGGAAGGAGAGGTTGCGGGAAGTAAAGAGATCGTGGATCCCATGGAGCTTGCTGCAGACGGAGTGCGCATTCCAAAGTGCTCCAGAGAGAGGAAGCAGGGGGGTGCAGGTCAGTGGCACTGATTTACATGTGATGGATTGCGGTAGTTTATCTTAGTTTGAGAAAGATAGGGGTGAGGATTAGTGGGACGTATGAGATGGGGGAAGCAGGATTGGGAGATATGTCACCAGCAGTGAGAAAAAGCAGAGAAAGAGAAAGCAGGTGGGTGAAGGAGAGTGACTGTTTTTTTTTATATTTTAGTGGGAGAGGTCTGAGATTAAGAAGCAGGTCTGCAGATGAAGCGTTGTGGGGGGGGGGGGGGTAAGAGGGAAGGGGAGATAGTTAATTGGTTTGAGCGTGCTGGGGTTTGGGGATAGCGAAGGAGGATGAGGATTAGTGGAGCACAAAAGGTGAAAGCAAATGTGAGCATGTTCAAAGACCAGGGTGAGAAAAGAAAGGCAAGTAAAATTAGAAGACAGTATTTACTGTACTGTAATTATCCAATGACTTGATACTATCAAGATAATGGCCGAGAAGACCCTGGTGGACCTATGTAGTCTTGGAGAACTCCCTGGGGGACCTAGCTAGGCTTGGAGAAGACCCTGGTGGACCTAGCTAGGCTTATAAAAGACCCTGGTGGACCAAGCTAAGCTTGAAAAAGACCCTGGTGGACCTATCTAGGCTGCACAAGATCGATCATCCTACACAGCATTCATCAATTAAATTGCCATGGTTCGAGATCAAGCTGAAGGCCATTAAATGAAATAATAAAAATAAGAGAAAATCATTGCCCCCAACTATTATTATTTAAATGAAGTATAATGAAGTTCTGCTCCACTGCCCAATACCTCCAGACTCCCAGGCTTCCGGATAGATGGGAGGCAACCATCCAGGATTAGTTTAAAAGGAATAATTCTGGTGCCACCAATGCGGTTTATGTCCTTTATTCAATAAAAATAGTAATACAGGTGCCCCCGAAGGGGAAAAAACACTAGACACGTTTCAGAGTAAAAACTCCTTAATCGTTAGTACCATACAAAGGATATAGTAGTGATATATATACATATTAAAAACAACATACACCAGATTCCCATTTTCAGTAATCATTATAGAAATAGATTAACTCCTGACATGCTTAGTGCAAAAAACAAAGAAGCAAATGTATTTATATCATTAGTCTAAATATATTAAAAATATATCTGAGATTCTTTAACAGCCAAATTTATATGGTATAATTCCATAATCCTATATATCTGTGTCAGAAAACAAATCTGCGATATACAATTATTAATCCCTATATTTTTTATATTTATGATTTTTCTTATCATGATTGTCCACATACATAAAAATAGAGAGGAAAACATTATCTCACCATCTTCATATACATATTTACTTATAATAAAGTATCTCCTATCACAGATACCCTCCAGCAATTTTTCCTGAAAAACCATATAACATTGGCTGACATATTATCACATTACAATCTATATCATATCACGTTTTTGGCTCACAGGGAGATATCGGGAGGCAACGCAACTACAATGGTGTATGCCCCTTCTTTGCGCTGGGTATGAGCAACCCAGGGAACGACCATTTAACATTGTAGTGAATAGGGGAAGTTGCACTCCAAATCATAGTTGCGCCATCACACAGCACGATCCTGCCAGATCGCATAGCCAACATTGCACGGTTGGAGAGCATGCACAATCTCGTTGCGATATCGTAGTTGCGTTGTTTTCGAGTTGCGTTGCCCATTTACACGACACAATGAATGATATCAACTGCAACGACCGTACCACGTGACTTTTTATCGATGTTGCGTTGCGATATCGCAATGTGTAAAGCGGCCCTTACTCACCTTGGTAGAGTTGTGGCACAACTGATGAGATTAGTATTCCACATGTAGACTGATAACACTGGGGAACAATTTGAAAAAAGTTTTCTGTTGAGTTAGGTTTTTGAGCTGATTTACACTAAAATTGGCATGCTGATTCCAAAAATGTAGTCAGTTTTTTTCTAGCACGTCAAGTTTTTCCTCCACAACTTTCATGCCAGAGTTGAACAATTGCACTGATATCTGTATTAAGACTTGTTATCTGATTACAATTCGACTCATATAGAGCTACGTGGCAACTTGTAAGAGTAGTCACAACTGAGACAGTGTGTTGAGAGGTGTGTGCAGCTCCCAATACGTCATAATTATCAATATCTTGAAAAAAAAACACTTTTTAGGTACAGTAGTTTACATATTTTTGAGAAGACAAAAATCCTATAGTTCAAAAACTTGACGTGATAGAGAAAAACTGAGATCATTTCTGGATTCAACATCCAAAAATTAATAAAGAACAGCTGTCTGACCTAACTCCTAAAAAATTGTGTTCCCCAGTGTAATTCAACCGACCAAGTGGCTCAAAAATGCAAAAAAGAAAGAAAAAAACGTTGTGGTTGGCGCTGACTAAGTGAAAGCCCAGGATTTAAAGAAGTTAAAAGCCAAAATATTTTTTGGAACAACGTGTTCCGAGATCGATTTTCAGGATGAAAGTCTGAAGAACAAATCAGATCGATCTCGAAATGTGTTGCCGTTCCAATAAATATTTTTGGCTTTTACCAAAATCTTGCATACACGTTAACACCTCCATTTTTGCTAGGTCAATCCATGGAACTTGGGCTACAAAGAAGCGAGGGTTAGATAGCCAGGCCCAAAAGTGTGTTTCTAATGGTCCCTTGGGTGAGACTGTCCAGCTTGCGCCTTGTATTTAAATTCAATCACTGATTTTATCTTTTCTAAAAGATCTTTGTACAGGAAAATGAGGAAAAAAATTCATTTTGCAGTCAAATTGCAAAAAAAGTGCAATTACACGTTTGTTTTTTTACTCACCATGTTCACTATATGGTTAAAACTGACATGTCAGTATGATTCACCAGGTCAATATTAGTTCGTAGACACCATACATGTATACTTTTGCTATTATCTAAGTGGTGAAAAAAAATCACAAGCTTAAAAAAAAGGTATTGCACTTTTGTCGCCATGTTCTGTGACCCGTAGCGTTCTAATTGTTCGAAATCTGGGGCTTTTTTATTTATTTTACCCTTCCCTTAGAGGGCCTCATTGATTCACAGTCCAATCGCTTGTATTATGTAGAGATGAGCTGAAGCTCATCTCTACATAGCACAAATGATTTTTAACCTGAGAACTTAAGCATGTGTACCCGTAGAAACCCTATCAGAAAATAATAGATCCAACTACAAAAGCATGGGCACAGTGTTTATTTTGTGAACACCAGTTGGACTATAGATAGACAGGGTATGTTACAATAAATTACAGACCAAGAGGGGCGTGGCCTGGCTATGGAGGAGTGAAGACGCGGGCTGATCTAGCTCCCGCTTCCAGGCACTAATATCTGCAGCTTACAACCAGATTTCAACGGCCAAAGGATAGCCATGCACAAGGGGAAGTCGGGGAGACAATCAGGCACCGGACCGCTGACCCCACGGACCCCGGGAGCGACCATACAGCGCTTTTTTAATAAGAAGGAAAATATTCCCGCCAAAAACGCGATACCCAAGATGGCCGCGACTGACAGGAGAAGCGGCGGTGTGGAGCCTGGCGTGCAGGAAGCTCCGCAACACAGGCGAGACGGACAGCGCCCAGAGGAGAGATACCACCGCCCGGAGGGCATACAGACCAGGGGATCCAGCAGCAGACAGGCTGCGACTGCAGAGGAAGCAGCGGATTCGCAGCCACAGCTCCAGGTGACGGAGGGGGATCGCACAGGGCGGAGACCCGGTCCCTCATCTGCTGAGGACAGAGAGCCAAAGACGGTGGCATACCGTTCTCCCCCCACTGAAGGTACTGTAACCCAACATGTCCAGCGGACACAGGGGAGATATGAGGGAGAAGAAATGAGAGAGCAAGCATGCGGAACAGCCCCAGACATGGACATAACTACCCCAGCAGCTCCCCACCTAGAAGGGCACAGACACCACTCCACTATGCAGAACCTGGGGATGATGCCCCCTCCAGATGACCACCTACAGAGTGTCAGTGTGCTGGAGGAATTGGGAGACCTAAGGGCTAGGATGGCCTCTATCCCCACGAGAGAGGACATGGAGTCATACATTGCACGACTAGAGCAAGCTTATAGAAGCGAAATGTCCTGCCTGAGAGGAGAAGTAAATAGAATTGATAATCAGGGCCAGGATCATGCCCACAGAATAACAGCTTTGGAAGAAATGTGTAGGTCACAGCAGAGAATGTTGCAAACTCAATCCAGCCAAATCTATCACCTGGTTGAAGCCCTAGATGATGGGGAAAACAGAGGGCGACGGAACAATATACGTATAAGAGGGCTACCCGAGACGGTGGAGTCTAGAGATCTCCCTGAGGTGCTTCAGGTTATGTTCAACGAGATCCTGGGAGACCCCCCCACAAATAATATCGAACTTGACAGAGCACACAGGGCTCTTGGCCCTAAACCGGCAGATCCTGAGTGGCCACGAGACGTGATATGCAGAGTCCATCGCTATGTTATTAAAGAAGCTATTATGACCAAAATCAGAAATGGGAAGTTGTGCAGATATGGTGATAAAAATGTGGCCATCCTTCCTGACTTGTCAAGTTTGACTTTGCAAAAAAGGAGAGCCTTGCGTCCCCTTCTGGAGATGATCAAAGATCACGACCTGACCTACAGCTGGGGATTTCCCTTTAAACTTCAAGTGAGAAAAGGAGGGCGAGTGCACATTCTTCGCTTCCCTGCAGATGTTCCGATCTTCACGTCTGGACTGGACATCCCACCTGTGTCCATCCATGGATGGCCGGAGTTTCCGTTGAGAGCTGGCGGAGGATTTCAGGGACCAATGGGAGGTGTACGCCGAGGTCAAAGGCTACGTGAGGAATTGAGACCCCACCGTTAGATGGTCCTCGCGATGAGAGGAATTGGTCCTCAATGCCAGTCTTGTTATTATACGTAATATTATTGCTCTATATGCAAGTTATTGATGCTGTGTTGCCCTTGTCATTCTTTCTCCCCCCTGTTCCTAATCCAATTCTATCCCCTACCCAACTCCTCTCCCCTCTTACCTTAAACTTACTCCCTACTTAATGCGATACAGTGTTTTTTCCTTTCTGAGGGGAGAAGGGAGAGCATTCTCTTACTCTCTGCAGATAAGCTACTGATATACCAATGTATAAATATTCCTGTATACCTTGTTTGACGGTTAATAAGGGCTAAAATATTAGTTCCTCCGCATTATATTTAGAAATTGATTTATGGCTAAGGCTAGACCACGCATGTTAACATATAAGATGACTACTTTAGAATTTGAGTTCATGGCCTGGGACAGGAGGCTCCTCTGTAGAAGGCCCTTTCCTAACCAGGGATTCCCTAAAGCACAGGTGCATAGGGATACATTTTACCCAATAATTCAAGTTAAAGTATAAGCCTGATATAACACAAACCACATTATCGGAGACATATCTGACGAGGTCTCTGATATTCTTTTACTTCTTGACTTTACCTCTCTATTTTATTTCTGCTCCTCCCCCCCCCCTCCTTTTTTTTTTTTTTTTCTCTTCCTCTTTTTCTCTATTTTTTATTTTCTCTCTTTTCTCTCTCTCACTCCCCGGGGACCCTTAACGCCCCCGCAGTTGCTGGGGGCTTCCCATTGTTTGGGTTAGTTGACGTTTCAGCTATCTAGATTGATCTACAAGGTTCATAATGGATCAACTGAAAATATGCTCCTATAATGTTAGGGGTTTTAATACCCCACAAAAACGTGTTCAAATAATGGAAGAAATGCATAAACAACATGTAATGTTATTGCTTCTACAGGAGACCCATTTCAAGACTGGACATATCCCTGGCATCGGTGGCAGACGATATAACGTATGGCTGCATAGCTCCAACCCGGAGGCACGATCTCGTGGAGTCTCTATAGCGGTACACAAATCTTTGACTCACACTGTACTTGATTCAGTCATAGACGAGGAAGGGAGGTATATCTTTTTGAAAATAAGAATAAACTCTACCATTTTTACCATAGCTAATTGGTACCTCCCAAACAATGGACCATTAGACAAATGCGTGGCACTTCTGGAGAAACTGGCCTCATTCTCTGAGGGGATCTTGTTGGTGGGAGGGGATTTTAATTTCAGCTTAGAACCACATATGAGTAATGCCCCAGGGGGGCGGGGACTCCCTAGATCCAAGCTGAATAGGGTTAGGCGATCAATACAAAATCTAGGTTTAGTGGATGCATGGCGGGCCCTCCACCCTAAAGATAGAGATTTCACCTTTTTTCCTCTGCCCACCAGACCTATAGCAGAATTGACATGATACTGGTGAGTCAGAGGGTCTTAACATGGGGAGTTCAGGCATCCATAGGTCAAATCTGCCTATCGGATCATGCACCCATTTTCTGTAGCATGCAACTGCCGGGGGGACACAAAAAACAATGGACGTGGCGGTTAAACGATAACCTTCTTAATGATACGATGTGCAGCTCTGAGATTCAAACAAATATCTCTGAGTTTCTAGAAGTCCATGCGAATGATCCCACGCCTCTCCCAACACAGTGGGAGGCGTTGAAATGTGTGATTAGAGGAGTTTTGGTGAAACACGGCTCCAGGCTTAAGAAAGACAGATGGGAAAAGATTAACTCCTCACCGGAAAAATAGCAGCCTTGGAGTGTGCCCATAAGCAGTCTCTGTCACAACAGACGCTAGCAGAATTGGTGATCGCCAGAGACGAGTTGAGACACCTGATCGATCAAAAATATTTATGGGGTAAAGAGAGACTACATAGGTTTGTTTATGAATATGGTGACAAATGTGGTAGACCATTGGCACGATTATTACACCCTAGGGGCACCCCGGGTAAGATTCCCCAACTTAGACGACCGACCGGGGAAATGACTCAGAACCCAGATGATATCTTACAAATTCTCAGTAGTTACTACAGTCGACTATACGACATTAAAAGTCACTATGACGATATGGACCAAAGACAGGTTGAGGAGAAGATCAAAGAATACATTGAGATGACAGCACTACCGACCATAAAACCCAATGACGCTGACTCCTTGGAAGCAGAATTCTCTGAGACGGAAGTGACAGAGGCCATAAAAAGTTCTCCGGGAGGGAAGAGCCCAGGCCCCGACGGTTATACAGCGAAGTTCTTCAAACAATTTGGTTCCCAGATCACACCATTTTTAACGAGGGTTTTTAATTCAATATCCCCGGATGATCCGTGGGTTCCCCAGTCCCTGGAGGCACACATAAGCGTAATACCTAAGCCTGGAAAAGATCACACCGAGGCAGCTAATTATAGACCTATTTCGCTGATCAATATTGACGTCAAAATGTTTTCCAAATTACTGGCCAACAGACTGGCTCCTCTCCTCCCTTCTGTGATCCACGGTGACCAGGTGGGCTTTATAAAGGGAAGGGAGGCCAGAGACAATACAAACAAAATAATGTTGCTGATGACACGGTCGAGGGCCTTGAAGACCCCGATGTGTTTTCTATCGGTTGATGCTGAAAAGGCCTTCGACCGTGTTAATTGGAGATTTATGAAGGCCTCCTTGATACAACTGGGACTGGGCGAACGCTTTGTAAACAAAATAATGTCTCTCTATAGAGGACCAACTGCGAAGGTTAGAGCAAATGGAGGACTATCTGCTGCATTCCCAATTAAGAACGGGACACGACAGGGATGTCCCTTATCCCCATTGATTTATGTAATAATAATGGAACATTTAGCAAATGCAATAAGACAAAACCCAGACATCAAGGGCATATCATGGAATGCAAAATCGTATAAGTCAGCTCTTTTCGCAGATGACCTCCTCCTTTGTGTCACGCAGCCTAGGACGTCCTTTCCCTCTATATTGAAGGTGTTTGAAGAATTTGGAAAGCTGAGTAATTTCAAAGTTAATGTAGCTAAAACAGAGGCCATGGATGTTTCCCTCACGGAGAACGACAGGACACACCTGATAGAGAGTTATCCATTTAAATGGAAGACCGAAGCCCTCAAATACTTGGGGATCTTAGTTCCTAGAGACCCAGCTCGGTGGTACGAGTTAAATTATCTTCCCCTACTACAGAGAACCTCTGCAGACATACAGAAATACGATAAAAGGGGTATCTCATGGTTTGGTCGCATTAATGCGATAAAGATGGACGTACTCCCGCGGTTCCTGTTTTTGTTTCAGACGGTCCCGATAGATGTCCCTACTTGTTTTTTTGATCGCTTAAAAGCCCTTCTCACAAGATTTATTTGGGGTGGTCGCCGACCTAGAATAGGCATTAAAAATCTATATCGACATAAGCTACAGGGAGGTGCAGGGCTACCTAACTTTAGGACATACTACAAGGCTGTAGTCTTGATGAGAATGTTCGACTGGCAATTCCATCACAAATCCAAACAGTGGGTGGAATTGGAGCAGGGAAACTTGGAGGTTCCCCTTAGATACCTACCCTGGCTAAAGCCAAATGATAGACCCAAGATTGACTCAGATAACCATTTCATTCTGACAACTCTTAAAATATGGGACAGTGAAGCTAAGAAGGGTATACTGACCAAACAACTGGGACCCCTTACTCCACTCTTCAAAAACCCTTCATTCCCCCCGGCTCTGCAGGCTACTTCGTTCTTGAAATGGAAAATTGAAGATCCTCGAATGTTCCAAGTTTTAGGTGAGGGAAGATCAAGGTCTGACAGAATAGTGACAGATTGCGATAGCGGGAGATCTTGGATAGAGGCTGCTCAGCTACAGTCATATGTGATTAAGATGGGACGGGAAGGCAATTTGTTTGCTCAACGTTCACAGTTTGAGGTCATATACACACAAGAGTGCCCCCCCACACATCTAGTTTCTCTCATTTATGCTACACTAAACAATAAAGATCCAGAGGATAAACCTAAGTATTTTGATAAATGGGAGATTGAGTTGGGAGAAGAGCTGACGGGAGAGGAGTGGAAACGGGCCGGTCTCTACACTCATGTCAATGGCTTGCTTGGCCCAGGAGAGAAACTTTAAAATTCTCTCACGATGGTACCAATGTCCCGTCAACTTACATGCCGCTTTCCCCTCCACGTCTGACAGCTGTTGGAGATGTAATAGTTCCAGGGGATCTATGATCCATATCTGGTGGGAATGTAGCAAAATAAAACCATTTTGGAACTCAGTGTTCAACTTCTACAAGGAAATGGGTGGACAGGATTTGGCAGTTTCTCCAGCTATGGCCTTGTTGTCTGTTCTTCCTTGATCGATAAAATCCCAGAAGTCAGACTTACTCCGATTTTGTCTAACAGCAGCTAGGACAGTTGTCCCGAGACATTGGAAGACCTCCCATACACCTACTTTGACTGAATGGTTAGAGGAAATGGGAAAAATCCGCAGAATGGAGGAGCTAACGGCGGAAGCCACCGATGCTAGGGATAATTATCTGAAGATATGGAGCCCTTGGGTCTTATTTTTGGACTCCCCAGGTTTTAGAGCTATTTTTCCTAGATAGCTGATGGATAAGATAGCCCTACGGGGCTGGTTCCTAGTGCTGCTGTGTGGGGTGGTGGGAACCCTGGGGAGGGCCCTTTTTTCTTTCTCTTAGATCTCCTTTCATACTAACTATTCTATATTTTATTATTTTTTGTTTGTTCTTCTTCTTCTCTCTCCCTATTACTACTCTTCCCTCTTTGTATATATTCCATAAATAATAAGATCTTAAAATAGCTCACACATGATAATAATCAATAGGAACCTACCTAGTGACGAATGTAACTGCATAATTGATTGGAGGTCGTTGGAGAAATGTTCCTAACCATAGAAGTATATAACATATTACGAATGAGCTATAATCAATAGTTCATATCTTCTCTGCGAACCCAATGCTGGTAATTATTACAGAATTTCATGATAAAGCTCGTATATAACGTTATGTTATTACAAAAATACACTGTACGCGAAGGAACTTTCTATCATCACTTTTTATTGATGTATGTTAACAATTTGATATACAATGTTACCAATAGGAGACATGTTGTCTCCAAATGTCTGTATGTTTGTTGGTATTTTTATGTTACCCTCTGTTCCCTTCCCCTTTGTTCAATAAAATCAGATTGAATATAAATTACAGACCAAGAGTAGTGACACGTAGAGGAAAAAACACTAGCTACACAGGATCCAAGCCATCAATAACAAGGGTATATATCATTGTACAGCAACATGATCCAGTACCAAAGGGGGCAGTCCAATATACAAGGAGAGTAAAAGTTACAAATACATCATAAAATCATACAAAATACACTGTACATTTTTCTTGCACCATGTGCCATGTAAGACCAATTGCTAGAACCAGTCACCCATGGAATTAGGCTTAGGCTATGTAGCACATGTCTAGGGCGACCCAGAAACGTGTTTCAATGGCTTCTTCAGGGGGTGTGCAGAGGAGTGTGGGGTAGCGGTGTATAAATAGGCCCTCCATAGGTCGCATAACTCACATAGGTATGCTGCAGGTGTGTGGGGAGCAAGGAGCAGCGCCTCGCCACCCATCGCGACGGGGCTTCTGGTATTGGAAGCGAACTTCCGGTGACATCACTATACCGGAAGCCGTGTATTGCGTGGTCTGCGCATGCACACTCCGTGCTCAACCCATTGCGCCTGCGCCGATGATTGTGGCGCCATCTTGGATATGGGCAGAGCAGTGGGCACCCGACTTAGACTAGAAATGGGGGCACAGCAATATACAAAAAGTGCTACAAATAGTTAAAGTAGAATATAGGGGCCTCCTGAACGCCCCCAAAGGTAGTCAAGGGACCTTTTATATAAAGAAAGTCCAAAGTGGGGAATTATAAATCCTAGCCACAGGTTGGATACCATACCACAAATGATGACTCTCTGTGGATGCTGGTGCTCGCCAGCTATCCACAGGAAGTGATCCCAGAGAGTTTCCAGGGTCATCATAGGTAATAGATGAAGATCCTGCGATCTCCAATCCCGGTGGGGAACAGCGAGATCCCTGCCACATTGGTTAGGATGAAGGAGAATGGAGGATTTACAATATTTTAGAACCTCTTTGCTGTTGAACATTAACCAGTCCAATACAAGTCAGCATTCACTTTATTTCCAAGCTGCTTTCATGTTATATTACCTGGTATAAAGCACAAACAATGTTGGATTTTTTACTGGATCGTTGTGGGATTATATTGCTCATACATCTTGTTCTTTGAAGGACATCAAGAATTCTGAAAAGTGGTGTAAAAAGATGTAAAAGATTTTTTTTGTTTTACTTAAACGCTCTAATATACTGTGGGACCAACTGTAGCATTAAAATCATGAATAATGCACAGGGATTCATTTCTTGTACCCAGAAATGAATGCAGACCTCTAACCTAATATTGACCAAAAATATGATAGTAGAGTTAAGAAAAGACCCCATACAGGTACAAAACTACAGACACAGACCCCCTAAATTAATTCAGAGCTCAGTGGTGAAGGTTACAACAGTCACCAGCGGAGGTGTACAAGCCTGTAGGCTGCCAGATAAAGAGGGTTTGTCAGATAATTAAGGACATTAGCACCGGGGGCCAGATTAATACCAATATCTTGCAGGTGTCTGACAGTGTTCTCTCATTTTGATCAGTGTCTTCTTCATTTATCTCATTTACATTTTTATTCTGCATTTTAGAATATATTGAATTTATGAAATAAGCTTAAAATACTGATAATTCACTCATGTTAGGATATTTTCACATAGGATATTGTGTATTGTTCTCTAATTTCGATCACCAGTGTATACAAGATTATCTCAGCACAGGGACATTTTTTTTAATCACATCAACTATGTAAATTATTATTACAAAATCTGTTGATTAAAATGAACTGTAAAAATAATGAATATGTGAACCTGGTATACAAGTATTATCCAATAAAAATATGGTGCTATTTGTTATTGACTATATAGTATGCTGTCACTATACAGTGATATATAGTACAGGGCCGTATTTGCATGTCCCATGCGGCTCATCCTCTACCCATGTGTCCTATGCAGCTCATCCTTTCCCCCATTCCACATCCATGTTTCATGCTGCTTATCCCCATTATCCATGTTCCATGCATCCTTCCTCCCATCCATGTTCCATGCAGATTCTCCCCCCATACCCCTTCCATATTTCATGTAGCTTCTCTCCCCCATCCACCATCCATGGTCCATGCAGCTTCTCCCCTCATCCATGTTCCATGCAGGTTCTTCCCCCCAACCCACCTCCATTTTCCATGCATCTTCTCCTCCATCCCCCTTCCATGGTCCATGCAGCTTCTCTCCCACATCCTCCATCCATGTTCCATGTAGCTTCTCTCCCCATCCTCCATCCATGTTCCATGTAGCTTCTCCTCCACATCTCCAATTCATGTTTCATGCAGCATCTCCTCCTTCCATGTTCCATGCAGCTTCTCCCCCCTTCCATGTTTCATGCAGCTTCTCCCCCTTCCATGTTTCATGCAGCTTCTCCCCCTTCCATGTTCCATGCAGCTTCTCCCCCTTCCATGTTCCATGCAGCTTCTCCCCCCTTCCATGTTCCATGCAGCTTCTCCCCCCTTTCATGTTTCATACAGCTTCTCCCCCTTCCATGTTTCATGCAGCTTCTCCCCCCTTCCATGTTCCATGCAGCTTCTCCCCCCTTCCATGTTCCATGCAGCTTCTCCCCCCTTCCATGCTCCATGCAGCTTCTCCCCCCTTCCATGTTCCATGCAGCTTCTCCCCCTTCCATGTTCCATGCAGCTTCTCCCCCCTTCCATGTTCCATGCAGCTTCACCCCCTTCCATGCTCCATGCAGCTTCTCCCCCCTTCCATGTTCCATGCAGCTTCTCCCCCTTCCATGTTTCATGCAGCTTCTCCCCACTCCATGTTTCATGCAGCTTCTCCCCCTTCCATGTTCCATGCAGCTTCTCCACCTTCCATGTTCCATGCAGCTTCTCCCCCCTTCCATGCTCCATGCAGCTTCTCCCCCCTTCCATGTTCCATGCAGCTTCTCCCCCTTCCATGTTTCATGCAGCTTCCTCCCCATCCCATGTTTCATGCAGCTTCTCCCCCTTCCATGTTCCATGCAGCTTCTCCACCTTCCATGTTCCATGCAGCTTCTCCCCCCTTCCATGTTCCATGCAGCTTCTCCCCCCTTCCATGTTCCATGCAGCTTTTTCCCCTTCCATGTTTCATGCAGCTTCTCCCCCCTTCCATGTTTCATGCAGCTTCTCCCCCTTCCATGTTCCATGCAGCTTCTCCCCCCTTCCATGTTCCATGCAGCTTCTCCCCCCTTCCATGCTCCATGCAGCTTCTCCCCCCTTCCATGTTCCATGCAGCTTCTTCCCCTTCCATGTTCCATGCAGCTTCTCCCCCTTCCATGTTCCATGCAGCTTCTCCCCCCTCCCATGTTTCATGCAGCTTCTCCCCCCTCCCATGTTTCATGCAGCTGCTCCCCTTCCATGTTCCATGCAGCTTCTCCCCCTCATTTGTCCATGCTCCCCCTTCTGCATGCCACACCCTCCAAGCTGGCTTTGTCGCTATCTTCACCTATTCAGTGCTCACCTGACCCAACATCTTCTTCCTCCTCCTGTGCGCTCCCGCTGTACAGTCACGATGGCACAGTATGATGACACATCATCATGCTGCTGACCTTGGCAGTGAGAGTGCACAGCTGCACGGCGGGGCAGGAAGCTGATTGGAGCTTCACTGACCCCGGAAGTACTGGAGAGCTTACAGATTCATTTGTAATCGCGTCTTAAAGGCACGATTACAAAAGAATGCTCCTCCAAAAACTGGTCAGATTTAATAAAGCTTTTGTAGGAAGATGAATTAAAAAAAAAAAATTACTCTTGATCCCTCTGGAACCTGCCGCCCGAGGCAAGTGCCCTCCAGTGCTTAGTGGCAAATATGGCCTTGGTATAAAGACATTATTCAGTTACGGTATGGTGGTATATCTCCATTGCAATACAGTAATATGTGATCCTAATTATATAACGTATAGCTGTGTTATTTAGTTGCTATACTGTATGTGACTCTGGTCTGAAGATATCACCCGGTAGCAGTATGGTTGGCGTCACTCTATAGTGAACGTTTGCGGTTCTATAATTTGATTTAGGAACAGTATGTCGGTGTTATTCCGGTCAGTGCAGGAGCACAACACATAAATACGCTAAAGAAAACCAGGAGAGAAGTGTATAAGTTATACACACTAAAAATATACAGATGAAATATAGATATCTTTGTACCGCGGTTTTTGTTGACATCGGTTTTGGTTTTCGACAATTTTTTTTTCAACAAAAATGTGTCTCGGCTTTCCTCAGTTTTCATAGATACATCACTGCTAAAATGGTGACCCACGTGACTCCCCTTCCGAAAAATATTATGTGCCCCCCCCCCCTCTTCTGTATCTCCCATATGTCAAAAATAATGTTTATGAAAAAAAATACCAAGTTAAATGTTTATTCATAGTCATTTTACATCCATTTCTGCGTATTTCTACTATCTTTATTCTCGATAGAATGTGTTTTTTCTATGTATTTTGAAGTGTCCAAAACGAATTACTGTATCTCTTGTATTATAAAATGCACTTTTTTCCCCTCTGAATTGGGGGGAAAACGAGGGCGCGTCTTAAAATCCAAATCTTTAAAAGCAAAAAAATCTTGCCAAGGGAGGGGGGTTGCGGGGGTGCGTGAGTCGGCCTTATGGGTCCACAGAGGGTGGGGGAAAAGCCCGGAGCTGCGAAGGGGTTGTGGCAGGGTCCAGTGGGCATCATCATTATCCATATCCCAGCATGCATAGCTGAGCTGTAATTCATACTCCAGTGTCCAGGCCTCAAGAAAATTGCCGCGGATAGCGGTCTGCCCATGTGCCGCCTCAGCGGTTTTCTGGAAGTCTGGACTCTAGAACATGAATTACAGCTTGGCAGTACATGCTGGGACATGGATAATGACGGCACCCACCGGACACTGCCACAACCCTTCCACAGCTCCAGACTTTGCCTCTGTGGGCCCATGAGACCCCACCTCCTGCACACCCGTTCCACTCTACCACTGCAACCTCCCCTTGATAGGCCATGGTGAGCAATGTACAACAGGAGTGGGCATCTCCAGTCCTCAAGGGCAATGCACAGTTCATGTTTTCAGGATTTTCTTAGCGATCTGCACATGTGCCGACTCAGCGGTCATTTTCTGGAAGTCTGGACACTAGAGCTTGAATTGCAGCTTGGCAATACATCCTGGGACATGGATAATGGTGGCGCCTACCGGACACTGCCACAACCCTTCCACAGCTCCAGGCTTTGCCTTCAGCCTCAGTGGACCCTTGAGACCACTTCAAGCACCCCTGTTCCGCTCCAACCCTGCAACTTCCCCTTGATAGGCCATGGTGAGCTATGTACAACAGGGGTGGGCAACTTCAGTCCTCAAGGGCAACACACAGTTCATGTTTTCAGGATTCCTTAGCATTTTGCAGTTGGAATCATCGCCTGTACAGAAGATTAAATTACCAACTATCAAATACTAAGAAAATCTTGAAAACCTGCAGTGGGTGCGACCCCTGAGGCCTGCCACAAAGGCCTGGTGGAGAGCTGCAGTGATAGGTGACTTTGTGGAATTTTCTCCCATCTCCCTACTGCATCTCTGGAGCTCAGCCTCAGTGATCTTGGGGTTCTTCTTTACCTCTCTCACCAAGGCTCTTCTCCCTCGATTGCTCAGTTTGGATGGATGGCCAGGTCTAGGAAGACTTCTGGTGGTCCCAAACATCTTCCATTTAAGGATTATGGAGGCCACTGTGCTCTTAGGAACATTGATTACTGCAGAAATTCTTTTATAACCTTGGCCACATCTGTGTCTTGTCACAATTCTGTCTCTGAGCTCCTTGGGCAGTTCCTTTGACCTCATGATTCTCATTTGGTCTGACATGCACTGTGACCTGTGAGGTCTTATATAGACAGATATGTGCCTTTCCGAAACAAGTCCTATCAGTTTAATTAATCACAGCCGAACTCTAATGAAGGAGTAGAACCATCTCAATGAGGATCACAAGGAAATGGACAGCATGTGACTTAAATATGAGTGTCTGAGCACCATGTGATATCTCAGTTTTACTTTTTTAATAGATTTGAAAAAATATCTACATTTCTGTTTTTTTCAGTCTAGATGGGGTTTAGAGTGCACATTAATGAGAAAAAAATGAACTTTTCTGAATTTACCAAATGGCTGCAATGAAACAAAGAGTGAAAAATGTAAAGGGGTCTGAATACTTTCTGTACCCGCTGTATCCTCTTTGGCTTGAAAGGGACCTGCAAACTGAGAAATTGGTCTTTTCCCCTCCCCCTGTGTTTGACTGCAACTGCTATTTTGATAGTGTTTGTTGTGTTCAGTATATAACAAGTCGCACCTTCAGTTTAGGTTGTCAGAAATTCGTGTATTTTTGTATCTTGGAGTCCTCCTCTTCGTCTGTGCTCCTCCCAGTCACTTCAGGTTTTTTTTTTTCATTTCTCTGTTTGTAGGTCTTTTTCCAGCCTAAATATAGAAGGTCAGTTTTGACAGGAAGTGAGGCATAAACTAGGTTAGGATCCAGTGGAGAGGTACACCTTGTCGTGGTAACTGGGCTCAAGTAAATTTGGCCATTTTTATTTGCAAAGTACCTCATTTTTCTCCAAGAACTTTCTCAGTTGTTTTATTGCCCTTATGCATATCCACATTTCAAGCTTCACTGTTTGCATCTATTGGTCTTTCCCCCTCTCCTGTGTTTGAGTCCAGCTGTTATTTTCATGGTGTTCACCCTCACCGTCACTGTCAAAAAGTTTTCACTAATATCGAATCGGTTTCCTTTAATTCAGTTTCATCCCATTGCTTCTAGTCTTTCCTTGTGCAAATGAGAATGAAACTGATCCTTCTACAGTGTAACAGCCCTATAATATAGCTAATCCCTCTACAGTGTGACATCCCTTGAGATATTTGTAGACAGCTATTAAGTCTCCTCTTGGTCTTTTTCACAAGATAAACATTCCCAAATCCTGTAAGTGTTCCTCATAGGACACATGGTTTGCAGACCGGTCACCATTCTGGTCGCTCTTCTCTGAACTTGCTGCAGTTTGTTGATGTCTTTTATGAAATGTGGAGCCCAGAACTGGACAGACTACCCAGATGAGGTCTGACCAAAGAGGAGTAGAGCGGGATAATGACATCACGTGATCTAGACTGTATGCTTCTGTTACATCCCAGAATCGTGTTTGCCTTTTTTGCTGCTGCATCACACTGTTGACTTCTGTTCAGTCTGTGATCTATCCTAGTCTTTTTCACACTTGCTGTTGCTTAGCCCTATTCCTCCCATTCTGTAGATGCTTTTTTCATTGTTCTTGTCTAGATGTTGGACTTTGCATTTCTCCCTGTTATAAACCATTCTGATAGTTGCTGCCCACTGTTCCAGGTTGTTTAGATCTTGTTGAATCCTCTCTCTCTCTCTCTCTCTCTTTCTCTTTCTCTCGCTCTCCCTCTCATCTCTAGTATTACCTATCCCTCCGAGCTTTGTGTCATCAGTAAATGTAGTCAGTTTACCCTCAATTCTTTCATCCAAATCATTGATAAATAAGTTGAATTTCTACACATGTACTATCTGCAGCGCGAGAATGAGGTTTTGTGTGGAGGGACGAGGAGGCACCGATAGATCAGTAGTGCTCACCGGGGGTCACTATAAAAGAAGTGGTGTAAGGGTATGTGTGCACGGTGGGCGGGTTTGTGGCGGCGGCGGCTGGGCGGGACCCGACAGGAAGCTCCGGAGCCGTCCACCGGCTTCCTGTCGGGTATGTGCGGCGGGAGACGGGCGGGTTAGCGCCGGCCGTTCTGCAGCGGCTGGAAGCAGTACATGATTCTGCTTGCAGCCGCTGCAGAACCGGCCGGATTATAGAACAAGCTCATTCTTTGCTAACCCAGCGGGTTAGCAACGGATGAGCATGTGTAAACCGCCGCTGTGTGCACAGCGGGTGTCGGTTTACATAGGTTTCTATGTTAATCCAAACGCCGGTTTGGATTAACATAAGTTTACACACCTAATCCGGCCCTAAGCCGACCAGTGCGCACATACCCTAAGGATGGTCACAGGGGGCTCAGCTACACAGACTGTATCACGCATCATACACATAGATACATCATCTTAATAGATAGTATCATATATGATAGGCTTTGGTACACCAGCTACACAGTTAATATACATGATAAACTTAGATGCCTACTTTGGAAGATAAAATCACACATGACAGGTTTAGCTACCCAGCTCGGCAGAGAGAATCACATATGATAGGCTTAGATACCCAGCTTGACAAAGAGAATCACACATGATAGCAGGGGCGTAACTACCACAGGTGCAGGGGTTGCGATCGTACCCAGGCCCTGCAGCCTAGGGGGGCCACAAAAGTCCCTTTGGCCCACAGAAAAAGACATGCTATTAAAGATTTGCAATAATTGGGGGCCCCATTGGAGCTTTCACATCGGGGCCCCAGAGCCTGAAGTTACTCCACTGCCTGATAGGCTTAGATACCCTGCTTGACAAAGAGAATCACACATTATAGGCTCACATACCCAGGTCGTCAAAGAGAATCATACGATAGGCTTACATGCTACGCTTGGTAGACACTCATATGTAAGTCACATGCTGTCCATTTCCTTGTGATCCTCCTTGAGATGATTCTACTCCTTCATTGGAGTCCAGCTGTGTTTAATTAAACTGATAGGACTTGATTTGGAAAGGCACACATCCATCTATATAAGACCTCACAGCTCACAGTGCTTGTCAGACCAAATGAGAATCAGGAGGTCAAAGGAACCGCCCAAGGAGCTCAGAGACAGAATTGTGGCAAGGCACAAAGAGTGAAAAATTTAGAGGGCTTAGATACCCAGCTCAACAAAGACAATCAGACATGATAGGCTTAGATAAAGGTAAAAATACAATATTGACCAGTGATATAGTTTTCTGTGTATTTTCTCTTACCTTATCTGAACCTGTGTGCAGTTTTATCTCAGTCATACCAATGATACAAGGACCTCCTGTAAGTGGCAAATCTTATCTCTTCTCATCCTATCTCTTTATTCCATCTACTTGTCCAATCTAATTGCCGCTTTGCTTTTATAGAAGGAACTTTGTCCTTTTTATTATGTATTGTAGGAGGAAGGGAGGTGAGAGGAAATACATATAAAAGCGTAGATCATTACGTGTCATATTAGATTGGATGTGTTGTCATACTGTGGCTTCATTGTATGCTTGATATGGTACATCACTTTGTTTATATAGGGCAGGGTAGGCAAGGATATGGTTGGCGGTTTCGGGGCAGCAAGGACAGCTCAGGTAGCAACAATACTAAAGAATAGATGACAAGATATACAGGGAATATAGCAACGAACATTGCACTCTGAATCCGCATAGTGTTGAATAGATTCATTTATTTTGGTGACAACAAAAATGTATAAACGTTTCGATCCCTCACCGAGACCTTCGTCAGTATACATATACATTGAGTATGAAAAGTATTCAGAGCCCTTTACGTTTTTCATTCTTTGTTTCATTGCAGCTATTTGGTAAATTCAAATAAGTCAATTTTTCCTCATTAATGTACCCTCTGCCCCCCATCTTGTCTGTAAAAAAACAGAAATGTAGAAATTTTTGCAAATTTAATAAAAAAGAAAAACTGAAATATCCCATGGTCATAAGTATTCAGACTCTTCGCTCAGACACTCAATTTAAGTCACATGCTACCCATTTCCTTGTGATTCTCCTTGAGATGGTTCTACTCCTTTATTGGACTCCAGCTGTCTTTAATTAAATTGATAGGACTTGATTTGGAAAGGCACACACCTGTCTATATAAGACCTCACAGCTCACAGTGCATGTCAGACCAAATGAGAATTATGAGGTCAAAGGAACTGCCCAAGGAGTTCAGAGACAGAATTGTGGCAGGACACAAAGAACAAAGAGTGAAAAATTTAAAGGGATCTGAATACTTTCTGTACCCACTGTAAGTTCTGAAGTGCTGCCTAGATGAGCATTAAAGTTGCACAGCCGCCATGTCCACTGCTTGGTTATGAGCGCCACGTAGCCAAGCGGTGGATGCCGCAGCTCTGCAACTTTAATGCTCATCTAGGCAGCACTTCAGAACTTATTTGCATAACGACGAAGATCTTGGTTAGAGACTGAAACGTTTATCCACTTTATTGTCAACATAATAAATTAATCAATTCAATATCATGCGGATTCAGAGTGCAAAGTTTGTTTCTATATATCAGGAAGGAGTTGGACTCTACTTTGCACCAACACCTCAGGAGTGACACAATATCCATTGCCAAGATAGAAAGGGAAACCGTGGCTAATGGAGTAGGGTCCATTGTACCGGTGAAGCAGAACTGTGTAGAAGACAGCCATTGGATATTCAGGCCGATGATATGGCTGTAATCATTGGCATCAGCTGTCGATGCATGAAAGTCTGTATTGATCCATGTATCATTAAGGTTGGAGTCATGCTTCCATATAACTTGGATGGGAACTGACCCAAGAGTGTCAGCTTCATGTGGTTTTATGCAGCTGTCATTCTCAGGTCAGGAGAGCTGCCAGCTGGTCCAAGGATTATGTTGTGATCCACGCATGAGTCATACGGCGATGTGACTCCAGCCTTACTTTGACAAATGTTAGGTTTTTCATGCTTAAAATGAATAACCCGGTCTGCTTTGGTGTGAGAAATCTTTCAGCCATGATGAACACCCGCTCTGAGATTGCACAGGGGGCACCCTTAGCAAACTGTACCAGAAATTACTAATGAGATCAAGGCCTCAGGGTATCTGCTCGAGAAATAACACAGTCTAGGTGTGACTTAGGCCAGATTCACACCACGTTCTTTTTGGGTCCGGGGCTGTCCGATGTGAACCTGAAATCGGAGGTACAAAATCGGAGCTTGCAGCATTTTTGTGTCCGGGCAAAAAGTTAAACAAAACCAGATCTAACTGGATCCACCCAGATCCTCCCGGATACGGCGTGATCCGGCACCCAATAACATAGGAGTCTATGGGTGCCGGACCCGACAGAAAATCAGTCTGGTTCCCGGACGCCGGGTGCTGAAGCTCAGCGCCGGTCGGTGCTGAGCTTCAGCACCTGCAGAGCTTCGACTGAGATTTTGAAATTTTCTGGGCCTGAACAGCGGCAGCCGCGCAGTCCTGAATCATATCTGGCCTCCAGTTCTGTTTGTCTGGGGCTGTCAAGCTGTGTCCGCTGCATGCAGCAAAACACCGGACACAGCCTGACAGCTCCAAAACCATGGTGTGAAGCCTTACCCTGAATGTTCAGTTGGTTCAACTCTGTTTCTGATGTGCATTGGTTTTTGACGCGGCAGATACACCATCTGGTCCATCTTGTCATATACTGGTGCATGTAATTGGTGCTTCGGCTGCCAAGGACGCTGTTTTGAATATTTATCTATCTACTAGCTAATACAGTACACATATATATTTTCTGCTATTGGTAAAATGATCCATTTTATTAACTAATAATTCACTTATGGATTTCAATGACTTTGGGTCTGATCATTTCAAACAATTCAGCTCTTTCTCATACGTTTCCCTTTCTGATCTGCCCTGAGCAGGGGCCAAACGTGAATTGTTGACTCTACATTTCCTCAAGTTGACTCTACCATCATTGTATATAAGCCCCTGTACTTTGTGTTACCCCCACCTCATTGTAGATTGTAAGCTCTTATGAGCAAGGTCATTATTATTTTGCTTTAATTATTGTATTTTCTGATAACTGTTACTTATGACTGTATATGAATGTCTGATTTGTTAAGCGCTGCGGAATAGGTTGGCGCTATATGAATAAAGATGATTATTATCATTAACACAGTGATCACTTGGTCATACATGAAGATTGACGAACATCCACTGTGCACAGACTTCGCCAACACAGAACACAGATTTCCCCAGTAATACAATGATTCCCCCACCCAAAAGATTTCTTAACAAATTTAAAAAAAATAAAAATTGGCAAAGAAGATTGCAGTGATGGAAATTAAGGACTTTTGTTTAATAATTTTCAACAATTTTTCCCATTCTGTATTTTTCTCTCTTTTTGACCTGCCCGCACTTTGCAGATAGTGCTGGCCTTACAGTGAGTGGAACGGGATCATACAATTGGCAACAGTCAAAGTTTTAATTGATTATAGTAACATATTTTCCTATTAATGTTCCATTGGAATGTTCCAAACTTTTATAACAATTTTGGTAATTATAGATAATTTTCACTTATGAGGCTCAAAGAATTTTGGTTTGAATATTTTCAACAATTTTGCCCTTTTTTTTCACAATCCTGAGCAAGATACACAGTGTACTGGGGCTTGAATTCAGAGTTTGGGTGTCTGATGTCTGCGGCCCTTGGACCCAAAAATAATTATTTTACTTCCATCAGTCCACACAATGTTCCTCCATTTCTCTTTAGGTCAGTGTCACGTATTGACTGCCTTCAGTCTATAGGTGGTGCAGCTGCTGCTGTAGTTTCAACTAAGCCTTTTGTTTTCTCAGTCACTGCGACTCTGCAAGTGGAGGTTGCTGAATGTTTGGAGGAAGTGACAAATAGCTCAGGTGAGCTGAAGGAGTGTGTCGGAGCCTTCTACTCTCTACCCCTCGGCCATAAATAATTCAGCGTCATTCCACCAGATGTCGCTGATTCAGCTCATTCCTGATCTGAGACCTGCTGTGTGCAGACATTCTTCTGGGGCTGCTGCAATCCTCTTCATATGAAACTGCTGGGTTTCCCTGGTCTGTGGGTGGAGGTAGGGGCTCTGTGCCTAGGGCTGCCTCAGGAGCTTAGGAGAAAGGATGGCGACTCGGACCTCCTCACCTTCAGAGGTACCTCCGAGAACAGGGTGATCCAAGGACCCCAATATCAGGGTCAGATTAGCCTCCCCAGTATATCCTCACCCACCTCACCATCCAATTCCTGATTCGCTCTCTCCCATTAGTGTGACAGTCTCTTCATGTGTTCTTTCTTCAGTACATGTCTTTTCTTTACCAGTGGGACTTTGCGTGGAATTCTTGCTAATAGATGATCTTTACACTGGTGTCTTCTAACTGTCACAGTCCTCACAGGGAACCTGAAATGTCTTTGATCTTCCTGGAGATGATCATTGACTGAGCCTTTGCCATTCCGGCTATTCTTTCATCCATTCGAATGGTCGTCTTCCATTTTCATCCACATTTCTCTGGTTTTGCTTTCCATTTTAAAGCTGTCACATGTTGACTGCTCTTCAGTCCTTGTGAAAAGCTCTGGAGTAGTTTAAAGGGGAGTAAATTCCCTTTGGCACATTCAGTATCAATGTCAGAAACTACTGCTGTCTATGGGTTTGTGGCTCTCCAGGCACAGGTGAGCTGCTGCTGCTGTGTGTGATAACTGACGTAGTTGTTCATTCCCCCATCCTTTAAATAGTTCCCGCACCAACATCAGCAGATGTTGCTGATAGAGTTTAATCTCTGCAAAACCTGAAGCTGAGGAGATCTGTGTGCTTTCTTCAAAAGCCTTTTTGGTGTTTTCCTTCATTTGTGGGAGTTGCTGTGCTTCTCGGTCCATGAATGGAGGTGAGGGGGTCTTAGCCTATGGCTGATCAGGAGAAAAGGCCAAGGGTGGCAGTCAGGATAACCTCACCATCAGAGGTAATTCCAGGAACAGGGTGAGCCAGGGACCCCAAGTCTAAGGGTCACACTAGTTCCCCTGATTACTTTTTGCCCATCTTTTCATCTTAGGCTGCTTTTACACCATGGTGGGATCAGGTCCGGGGCTGTCCGGTATGAACCTGAGAGCCTCAGACCCGATTCTGTGGTAATTCAGCCCTATGGTGCCAGACAGGGCCGGAAGGCAGCTATTAGCCATCCGGTTTTCTCCCTGTCCGACAGCATCAGGCTACATTCGGTTTTTGTCCTGGACGAAAAAAGGTTGTTTGCAGCGTTTTTGTGTCCGGTGCAAAAATCTGCACAAATCGGATCCTGCCGGATCCTCCCGGATCTGGCGCGATCTAGCGCCCCCTAACATGGGAGTCTATGGCAGCGGTTCGCATCGGATCCGACAGAAAATCGGATTTGGCAGCCAGACGCTTAGTTCTCAAGCTCAGCGCCGGCTGGTGCTGAACTTCAGCATGTGGAGCTGTCCCCTGTTCAGATTCGCGATCCTGATATTTCAGCAGGGAACAGCTCCTCCTTCAGCGACCTGCCGCATCCGGCAGAAAACAGGACCTGAGAGCATATGTGCCCTCCGGTTCTGTTTGTCCGGGCCAGTCAGGTTCTGTCCGGTGTTTCCTGCAAAACCCTGGACAGAACCTGACACTCCAAAACCGTGGTGTGAAACCGTCCATACTTCCTTATCCCCTTACCAATTATACCACCCTACATGAAAAGAAGATTTGGAGATCATTTTAGCTGAATGCTGACACCTGCTGATAGCTATCAGAGGCTACATTATCTTACTGTCATTAAGATGAGTGATTAGACATATACTACATTATGCCCTCTGCTTTCTGCCCGCTAATGGTGCTACATCGGTTATATTTCTTGATGGTATCATGATGTTCTTGTTTTCCAGTATGTTGTATGCTAAAATGTACAGTGCCATTCAAATCTACAACTTGGCAAACAGAAAAACAAACAAGCCCTCATACGGCTAAATTGATGGAAAAATAAAAAAGTTATGGCTCATGAACAAAAGTCCAAAAACTGTAAAATTGCCAGTTAAGGGCCCTTTCACATCAGCGTTTTTTTCAAATCGCGGCAGATGCGGTGAAAAAAACGCATCTGCCGCGATTACCGCATACCGGCTGCACTTGCGGCACGGTTGCGGCACGGTTGCGGCATGGTTGCGGTAAACGCCATACAAGGTATAGGCGGACTTGCGGCAGGTGTGGCAAGTGCGGTTTTGGCACTTGCGGCAGGTGCGGCCGCGAAAAAAAATGCTGTCAGCCGCGTTTTTTTCGCGGCCGCACCTGCCGCAAGTGCCAAAACCGCACTTGCCGCACCTGCCGCAAGTCCGCCTATACCTTGTATGGCGTTTACCGCAACCGCGCCGCAACCGTGCCACAAGTGCAGCCGGTATGCGGTAATCGCGGCAGATGCGTTTTTTCACCGCATCTGCCGCGATTTGAAAAAAACGCTGATGTGAAAGGGCCCTAAGCCAGACATGAATAGGAGTGAGGTTCTCCTATTTCTTCTGATACAAGTACTTTTGTGAAGAAATATCAGAACTCACTTAGAAGTAGGAAACACAAGCAATGACTTTAAAGCGAACCTGTCACCCCCTCCAGGCATCTAAAGATAACATAGCCACCTTCTGCAGCACTAAGGCTGCAGTCTCAGAAGGTGTCTATAGCATTTATGCTCCCTTGATTTACTGAAATAAAGACTTATATAAAATCTGTTTCAAACCAGACCCAAGACCGGGAGGCGGGTTTTCAAGCGTCTATCTCCTTCCTCTGTGGTGTCAGTCATCCCTCTCTGCTCTCTGTGCACCTCCTCCAGGGCCACCTCCCTGCATTACAGAGCTTTGTCAGCTCTGCTACAACATAGAGCTGCTATTATAGGAGACCCCACAGTAGTAAATCTAGCAGGAGGACCCTGAGCAGACAAAGCTCTGCCTGCTACATAGCAGCCCTTGAGCTGTCAGCAGTGCAGCAGAGTGGAGTTTGTGCTTTAGATCAGGGGCCGAGGACGGAGCAATGCTGCTGGGTACAAGAAACTGAAAGTGAAACCTGCTCAGCTCAAGGGCTGCTATGTAACAGGCAGTGCTTTGTCTGCTCAGGATCCTCCTGCTACCGTGTTTCCCCGAAAATAAGACCCTGTCTTACATTTTTTTGGGGGCCAAAAGTGGCCACCGGTCTTACTTTCGGGGGGGGTCTTACATTGGGTGCCCCAGCAGTGTGGCCTACAGGCCCCCTCCTGCTGGGACACTGCGGGAGCGGGTCGCACGTCACGTGCGCCCGCTCATTACATATGCACTGCATCCCCCTGTCAATCAGCGACATGGGGAGCAGTGCATTATACGGTATATATGGGCCCCCTCCTGCTGGCACACTACCCCCCTGTTCTGAGGCCCCCACCGCTGCTGCTGCAGACATCTTACCCTCCAGGGTCTTCTTGCAGCAGCCAGCGCGTCGGTCCTCTGTCCTCGGCTGTCTCCCGGATCATGTGACCCGTCGCAGCGCATGACGTCATCGCGACTGCGATCGGCCGGTCACATGATCGCTGATTGACAGGGGGATGCAGTGCATATGTAATGAGCGGGCGCACGTGACGTGCGACCCGCTCCCGCTCCCCCCCCCCCTCCGCTAGGGGCCTTACATTGGCCCCCCCGGTTGTAAGGCCTTATAATCGGGGGAGGCCTTACATTAGCAGGCCCCCCCTTTACCCCTAGGCGGCCTTACAATCGGGGGGGCCTTACTTTCGGGGAAACACAGTAGATTTACTACTGTGGGGTCTCCTATAATAGCAGCTCTATGTTGTAGCAGAGCTGACAAAGCTCTGTAATGCAGGGAGATGGCCCTGGAGGCGGTGCACAGAGAGCAGAGAGGGATGACTGACACCACAGAGGAGGGAGACAGACACTTGAAAACCCGCCTCCCGGTCTTGGGTCTGGTTTAAAACAGATTTTATAAAAGTCTTTATTTCAGTGAATCAAGGGAGCATAAATGCTATAGACACCTTCTGAGACTGCAGCCTTAGTGCTGCAGAAGGTGGCTATGTTATCTTTAGATGCCTGGAGGGGGTGACAGGATCGCTTTAAGAAGAAGAAATCTTATAATTTTTGACAATGTGGCAGTAATAGCTGTAGTATGGTGGTTATAGATCATTAAAGGGACACTGTCAGGTCATTTTTCAGTATGATACTAATATTACCCTTAAATAGTGCTTGGGCAGATGTTTTAAAAACATGTAAAATCATTATTATACCGTTTGTAGTTTCCATGTTATCAGCATTGTCACACCCTGCAGGGAGCTCCTGGATTAGTCCTCTCCATTATAACCAAACAGGAAAAGTCCTATGCTGTATAAACTGCCATGTAATTATGCACTCCATCTCAGCAGTTCCCTCCTCCCTTTGCTAACAGTGCTGTGTCAGGTTTCAGTAGCTTCTGTTCTGATGAGGACAAGGAGGGAGAGAGCTATTGCCGATTTGACTTCTCTAGTCTGTTTCTGTAAGCAGGCACCCTGCTGTGACAGTTTCTGTGCTGTATTTCACCTCTTTCTTGACTGCAAACACAGAGAGCAGAGAGGAGAATACATCCCACCCCCACAGTGATCTCCCGTGCAGTGATGTAATGTGAGTATGTAACATGCATATCACCCACCTCAGGGCTGGGGTACTTGAATCCAGGGCATTGGTTACTGGGGATGTCGCTGTCGGTCGGTGCCCGAGTCCATGCCCTGGTACGTTTCCTTGCTTGAGATGTACTGGTAGGTTTCCATGCTTGAGATGTAATCAATGTTCTAATGTGACAAAGGGGGAGACATTCACCCATCCAAGAACGGGTAAACGATTTAGGATCAAGGGATTCCATACATGTGATGCCACGTATGTGGTATATTTAATAAAATGTCCCTGTCGCTTAGGATACGTAGGGGAGACAACCCAACATATCCTTGATAGAATCTCTAAACATAGATCAAGCATTACGTGCAAATACAATCTTCTCCCGATACCGCTCCATTTTCTATAGAGAGGTCACAACATCTTTCAATTATGGTTTCAGGTAATTGAGAGTGTACCCATACCCAGAAGAGGTGGGGATAGGATCCAAAAAATTAAAGGAAAGGGAAGCCTTTTGGATTCATACATTACAGACCCAAGAACCCCATGACCTAAATAGGGAATATGAGAGCTTTTAATAACAGCTCTTTTAAGTATGGGAAGTATTATTCCAAGGGACATGTGGAAATGATATGGATTTCATTATCAGTCAATAACAAAAGTTATATAGAATTCATCAAAGCTGTATGGTATTACCCCTGATAAATTAAATAAAATAATAATGCCAACAAATGAATAATTCACTATATTGGAGATTATGATTATTGAAACCATGTTTCCACATGTCTCTTATTTATCTTCATAAGTAATTTTGGAGTATTCAATACCAAGCTGGAACCATCCAAAGAGGTGGTATGCGAATATATTGACATATGAGTCTTTTCAGATGAGAATGGGATGAAAAAAACAGGTGATATTAATAATTTAAGAGGATTTCCTAACTAGATATTATGGAGATATGAAATCTCTAGATAGATTTATTTGTATTCATCAAATATGACTATAAGTCACATGCATAATATGTTTTAGATATTGCCTGTTTTACTTTATCAATAAGAGACATACATTTAACCTTAGTTTAAAGATATTTCAAATAACATCACTTTGTATTAATTATATTTAATGTATTAATTATATAAATTATTATTTTTCTTTCTGCTTCTAGATGTGAGGCAGTCGACAGGGTAGGGGGTACTCGGATCCCGGGACAGGATGACTGCTTCGATGGGGAATCATGGCTGTTCGGTTCACGGTTCTGCGCCCTGGAACCTCAGTGGCGGGGATTAGGGGTGAATGATGATGGATGGGGAATGGTAACGTGACGCCACCTGTGGTACCTGGTAATTTAGATACCAGCGCTGCAGGCCGGCCGCTGAGGTGATGTGATGCAGCTTGGGTGTTACAGCTCCCCACAGGTGGAGCTTTACCTAAGGGCAGTGGGATGGATGAGGGGAGTCGTAGTAGCGTCTCTGCGGTGAACGCTGCAGGCGGCGGCGGTGAAGCAGACTCACACACAAAATAGTCTTTGTTTCGGTACCTTTTACTGATGTCCGATAACAAGTACAGTCCAAGAGGGGTACCAGGTTCTCGGTGCAATTTGGGATTTTCACCTTGAGAGTTATGAGGCCTCCTCTGCTACTGTGTGTGGTGTTTTGGGGTAAGTTCTGCCTGTAACTGAACTCGCCGCTTTCTTCCCTCTCAGGGCTTTACTCTTTAATCGACAATGAGGGCCTTCTATGGGGTCCCTACACTCCTTTTGGGCCCCTGGTCCTGTGCTTGGTCAGATTTGAGTGTCTCTATTTAGTTAGTACCTCAGGGGAATAGATCCTCCTGGTTCCTCTGGGCTTTTTCTGCTTCAGTGTTTCTCCTGCAGGGTCGTACTCCGGTGTCCGGTTGAGCTAAAGGGATCCTATATACGGTCCCTTGTCCTTTCTCCTTTCTCCTCCACTGGCCTCAGTCCCTCTCTCTGGGTGCTCCACAGCGGGTCAGTGTCCCTTGGTTCTGGGCCTTGCTTTGCCCAGCGACTGGATCTTTCCAGCACCTTCTCTAGGCTGTCTCACTGGACTAACTGCTCTCTTCACTGCTCAGAGCAGACTAACTCTAACTGACTCCTCCCCTCAGGCCTGGATCCTTATAAGGGAACTTGCGTAAGGCAGCCAGTAGAGCTCCCCCTCCAGGTCTGGGGTGGAAGGTGGTGTGTGCTGTGTGTACCAAAGTGTGAATCCCTCCTTGCACCGGATGGGTCCTGTGGCACTCCCCCGCAGGGGTGCCACAGATGCAACACCGAATAGTGGGAAGAGATGTCTTTATATCCGAAGCGAGATTGCTACTGCTTCCTGAATTGTTTTGACTATGTAGCGCTTACTGCGCATGCCTGTAAACACGACACACATCCGATACTTTATACGCATGCGCCGGCGTGCGGTTCATTTTACTTCCTTGCGGTTCAACCGCAGGAAGTCTAATTAGTATGGTCTCCGGCCCTATGATTATTTAAGGGCGGGGATTGTTACACACAGGGCGCTTGGCCAGACACGAGACACAGACAGTACCTAAGGTAAATTAACAGGCTCCCTATGTAAATGCTGTGATTAATGTTTGACTAGATACGGTGGTATTGATTTGTACTAATCTCCACCGTAGGTATACAGAGGTTTCCTCACATTCACGTTTCACTGGTATGTACTTAGGGAGATTTAGTCTCATTACAATTATTATATTGTTGCTCCCTTTATAACTTTCCTTTTCTTTTATGTAGAAATAGATTATGAATTTAGAACAGCGCTTTCATTGTGTTAAATAGGGACACTTTGCCCTTTAGTAAGTGTTGATATTTTTGTTACATACCATGTACGTCACTATTTAATATGGGTATATGGAAGGTATCCTGATTTTAAAGGCACACACATATTACATCATAATGGAATTGTATGAAAGTATATCCCTCAGGATGTATTAAAATTAGACTATGATTATACAATAGGGAATTGATACCCAATTGAATATTACGGTATATAATATAGAAATTAATATATAAATAAAAAGTTATAATGATATTATTTTTGGCCCAGAGATAAATGAAAGGGATAAAATACAATTCCTATAAGATAAAAATAAGAGAATACAATGATAGATTTTCATTATAATTTTGTTTTATTTTTCCGGTACAGTTTTGATATTAGAATTCTGTGTACAAAAGGATAAACCTAATCTTTAACCCTTAATGGCCACTTTACACTCGGCAACAGGAAGATAGAAAACGGCAGGTGTCGGAGACAATTGTACCTTTTACCTTCAAAGCACCTTGAAGTGGCTGCGTGTAATTCAGGTATCTGCAAGGTGTTTTGAAGGTAAAAGGTACAATTGTCTCAGACACCTGCCGGTTTCTATCTTCCATGTAAAGTGGCCATAATAGTTAACAGGTATATTCCTCATTCACTTTTGGTTTCACATTATGAGATTGTATACATTGCTATGTTCTTACCCTTTTCCAGTTTCTTACTATTTAGGGATATGGGTGCACCTTATGGATAATTCTCCATTAATATCATGTATGATCATTTCAAAAAATGTATATACTCATGGTTGGTAACACTAGATTTTTGAAAAAATGACGTAGGATGGGTTCACACCTACGCACAGCGGACGAGGTTCTTTTGCTTTCCCTTTTCCTTCACAGATGGTCACTATACATTTAAGCACGAAGTGGAATAAATGATGAAAGATATATTTATGTTTGATAAATGTTTGTATTAATGGTGTTATGTACCATGTTCGTTTATATATTCATTACATCAATGAGGAAGGCTTATGTGCCAAAATGTTGGATCTAGTTAATCTTGTTCAGTGTGTGATAATAATAAAGAATATTTTTGGAACAAAAGAAAACATTTTTTTCATTTATAAAGGTGTGCCAGGGTAATCTTTTATATAGTGTGTACTCGCTGGCATCATTGGCCCGACTACCGGAATTCCACTGTAGCGGTGTTGCTGTTTTGTATTGATAACAGTCTAGTTCCAGGAAAGCTCTCTGCTAGAAGATCTCTGCCTGGGGAATGGGAGAAAGGTGAGTTGTCACACAAAACATTATAATTAGGGCTATCTGGGCATGCCCACATCCCCCGTAGATTCAGACCCTAGGTGGTAGCCCAGATTGCCCTCATTATAATCCACCTGTAACTTTAGCGTATATGTGTATGATTTATCCAAAGTTTTTGGCGTCACGTTTTTTTCTCTCAAGACAAGCATTCTTAGTCAAAATACTGGACTTCATCCTTCATTTCTAATTATTCCATGTCCAA
Source organism: Allobates femoralis (assembly GCA_033576535.1). NCBI lineage: Eukaryota > Metazoa > Chordata > Amphibia > Anura > Aromobatidae > Allobates > Allobates femoralis. Next base: position 72,811,880 of record JARQOC010000004.1, on the reverse strand, counting down.
TGGTGATTGAAGTTTAGTATCACTGATGCCCTGCTGCCCCATACATCGAGACCTTCTGTCAAGGGGAAACAACCCCTCAATCATAAAAATGTTCCTATTTCCTTAGCACTTCTGAGACTTCTTAGCTTGAAAGTCTGCCCATACATCCCGTAATTCTTCTCCAGAATAATCCTGCACTCTGACAACTTTCCTAAATTTGCAATGGTCATAATTAAGCCTGTAGGTGATAAATGCACCTCTAGGGGGTTCAGTAGGTAGAATGTGGAGCTCATACAAACAAATTCCCATAAAAGCATCTTCCATTGGAATGACCCTAATTTCTTGGGCCACATCATAGATTTTTTTCGCCATGTCAGCTGAAAAGACATATCCAGCACCAGTGCAGTAGGGAGGGTAGGTATCATTTGGATAGACTTCCTTAGGTACGTACCACTTATCAGCCTTGTTCCTATTAACTGTAGCATCATAAATTGTGGCGCCAGTGAAGTAATGTGTACGTACAGGTAAGTCTGGATAAAGAAGATCATGAATCAGGTAGTCTACATTAAGAAACATGTCGTTGTCTATCTTCATGACATAACTGGTGGAAGGACAGAATTTGGTCACCCACTCCATACCCATTAAGGTTTTCAAGGTCAAATTGTAATAGGTGTCCATGAAGTCTTGTTGTACGATGTCCCCAAAGGTCGCACTTTCCTCCTCTAACAAATCCTGGGTTTGGGCAGGAGCAATCTGAGGTAGACCCACCAGGAAAACCCTGACCATCTCAACATCATAAATACTCTCATTACCCCATGTTCCTCGTATTGTTCGTCTAGACTCCAAGTCCTGGGAGCCTACAACCACCATTATAACAAGGAAAGGCTTCCGGTTCTTGCACTTGTCCGGTTGGTTAATGACAAATTTGTATGGAAATGGGTATGGAGGAGCCAGGGGGTGCTGGAACGCCGGGTAAGTCAGATTGTTCACAGGTTTACTTCTCTCCTGTAATTTTACAGAATCTTGTATCCAATTGCTGATTGTTTTTATTTTGCTTTTGTACAAGAAAAAGATCCCAACCATAAACACCAGGATGAAGAAAAATAAGAGAAATAATTTCTGGAAGTGGAAATGTCTTTTCATTTTGTCCTGAAAACATCAGAACCTTTCCAAGATGTCTATAAAAATGAGAGAAAATGTTAAAAAAAATAAACTACAACAAGATTTTGGAAAAATGTTGACCTTAAATGACATCGGCCTACATTATTTATATTCCTAACAAGTTCATAATGAGGAGAAGTCACCGGAGGCAAAACCTAAACCTCACTGTCCTGGATGCCAGACCCTGGTCTAATATAGTCCTGATCACACCACAATGGGTATGAAGATAGCAGCATTGAAAGGTCATTACAATTCCGAAAGAGACAGGAGAATCTGGGAACACAAATTGATGATGACCTTTGACACATTCAAAGCAGGATTGAATGTGTAGCATGGATTTATGTCTTTTTACATCAATTAAAGAATCTTCCAATCCAGGACCAGACCACCAATAAAAGGACAATACAACTATCACACTTCTTATCTTTTGAAGACTGATATTTACTGCCCCAGCTGCTCTTCCCCCCTCCCTGCACTGACCACTTCTGCTTCACCTCACCTGTCTTATGTACAGCATCATCCAATCATCCATTTGTGTATATATGTGCGTGATCAGAATTGGTGTCATTATTAAGCCTGATTAAGAGGCCATAGAGTCTCCACTGGGGTCACACTTTTAAAGACAATTGCGTTCGCCAGATCCAGATACGGATGCGGTGAACACAATTGGTTGCAGGGATGAACAAACTGTTAACAGTGTAATAAAAGATGCAATATTAATAATAGCTATTATTATTATTATTTATTTATATAGCTCCATTATATTCCATGGCGCTTTACATGCTAAAAGGGGCAGACTAGGACAAGTAACATAGTAGCAATACAAGTCACAATAAATGTGGACAATTCGGTCGTACAGATACAAGATGGGAGAAATAGTTGTGGGCAACATGTCTCTAGGGGGTGCCCAGGGGGTGACATGGGTTAATAAGTGATGTACAGTAAGCCGGCTATTGTCGGCTCAGTAGAATTTTATCAATGAAGCCGCGGCTCCCTGTCAGCTGCGCACATACTATACGTAATGTACGCATAGTATATGCTGCTGTCCAGGGTACTGTAAATCAGTTATTAACCCATGACATGCCCACAGTAGTGGGCAGCATGTCTCTAGGGGGGGTGGGCACCCCTAGAGACATGTTGCCCACAACTATTATTAATATTGCTTCTTTTATTACACTGTTAACAGTTTGTTCAGGGATGAATAAACTATACGGTAACCGCATTGCTCAGGATTACACATCCTGAGCAATCCGGTTACCGCATTGCGGGTCAGAGAACCGCTCCGAATACTGCAGCCTGCATAATTTTTCACGAAGGCTGCAGATCCGGAGCCGGTCTGTAAAGCAATCCAGTTGCCATAATGGGCTCCTATGGAGAGCGGTTCCTACTCCGGTTTTGAGCTTTTTGAAAGCTCAAAACCGGATCAGGTTTTAAATTAAAAAAAGGTAAGTGTGACCCCAGCCTATGGGGCAAATCTGCACGGTGAACTCAGCATACCCACAAGAGAAATTGACAAGGTTCAGATTTGAAATATTTTATCACATTACAGTTTATACTGAGTACAAAAGGAGCACAGTGGGCAAGAGAGAGAGAGAAAGAGGGAGAGAGAGAGGAGGGAGAGAGAGAGAGGAGGGAGAGAAGGGAGGGATAGAGCGAGGGGGAGAGAGAGCAAAAGAGAGAGGGATAAAAGGAGGGAGAGTGGGGGGGAGAGAGAAAGGGAGGAGAAGGAGATAGAGAGAGAGGGAGAGAGAGCAGAAAGAGGGGGGAGAAAGGTAGGGATAGAGAGGGGGAGAGAGTAAAAGAGAGAGAGGGGAGAGGAAGAGAAGGAAGTAAAGGCAGAGAGAGGGAGAGAGGGAGCAAAAGAGAGAGAGAAAGTCAGAGATGGAGAGAGGGACAGAGGGAGAGAGAGAGGGAGAAGGGGAGAAAGAGAGAAGGAGAGAAAGGATGGAGAGAAAGGGAGGGATAGAGAGAGGGGAGAGAAAGAGCAAAAGAGAGAAAAGAGGAGAGGGATAGAGGGAGAGGGAGAGAATGAGGGAGATGTAGAGAGAAAGAGAAAGGGAGAGAGGCATAAAGAGGGGGAAGAGAGAGCAAAAGAGAGAGAGGTAGACAAAAGGAGTGAAAAGGAGAGGAGGAGAGAGCAGAAGAGAAAGGGTAAGAAAGGGAGAGGAAGAGATTGAGAGAGAGAAAGAGAGAGAAAGAGAGGGTGAGAGAGAGGTAAAAGAGAGAGAGTCTTGCATTCAGAAGTGCTGCATTTTGGTGGAAAAATCCAAAGCAATAATTACCATGTTACAGATTTTCCCGCACTGAAAATGCGCAGCGTTGGCACTGGTCTTCCGATATCACATACACTTATCTTACTTTATTCTGTGCTGCAGATTTTATGCAAACCTGCAGCAGATTGACATGGAAAATGCGGCAAAATCTGAAATAAATCTGCATCATCTGCACATAGCCAAAGACACGGCCTTATTGACGCAGCGAAAATGCACAACATGACAAAAATCACACAAAGCCTAATAGTGCGGGTAGGTATCATATGAATAGGCTTAATTATGTTTTACTTCTTAAAGGTCTGGATTTGATAACTACGGTTCCTGTGAACCTACATGTACAGACTCGCTATTCTGCATAAAAACATTGTCAATCAAAAGCTAAACAAAGATCAAGAACATCTAGGGCCACTTTACACACACCAACTTATCTGTCCAACTTCTGACGAACTTGCTGGTTGCAGTGAAATCATGGACACATTGTTACATTTGTACACAGCCACAAAATGGAACAATGTGTGCATGATTTCACTGCAACCAGCAAGTTGGTCAGAAGTTGGACAGATAAGTTGGTGTGTGTAAAGCGGCCCTTAGAGTAAGTGCAATGTGCAGGTACATATATATATATATAACATATAGTACTTGGTCAACATTTTTTTTATCGAAAAAGCATAAAATGCATCCCACCGCGACAAAGGGACCCAATCAGGATGACCATTAGCTTTGGTTACTCACCTTGCTTTGTGCCTACCAATGTCTTATAATAGAGAAGGATCAGTGCCTGACTGTAATGAAATTGTTTTAGCAAATAACTGAGTAGATGTATGTGCACGGCCCACAGATGCTGGAGGCACAAAACTAGAGCCAAAACAAAAACCAGTGCCAGCACTCCTGTTAGTATAAGTGTAATATCCAGGTGCACATGTACTCTGTGGCCATTATAACACAATGCAATCTAGAATAAAAACTTTATGCACAGGTGCACTGCAGTGAAAAAAACATAGTGATACATGTAAAAAAAGTATTGGGTTGGCAGTGGAACAGGTGACAGTAGGCAGGAGCAGGATCACTTCTGCAGGAAGAAGGTGACTGGGGCACTTGTGTCTGCTATTACAAAAAGTGAATAAATGAATATTCACTGATCTACACACCCATAATCCAGCCCACCTCTTGACACTGAAGCTGGCACCGAGAGGTGGGTGGGACTATGGTCATAGGAAGCAGTGAATATTCATATTCGATTAGTCTGCAGCTGACATCAGTGTGTAACTTACAGTGTTGGTCAAAAGTATTGACACCCCTGCAATTCTGTCAGATAATACTCAGTTTCTTCCTGAAAATGATTGCAATCACAAATTCTTTGGTATTATTATCTTTATTTAATTTGTCTTAAATGAAAAAACACAAAAGATAATGAAGCAAAAAGCAAAACATTGATCATTTCACACAAAACTCCAAAAATGGGCCAGAGAAAAGTATTGGCACCCTCAGCCTAATACTTGGTTGCACAACCTTTAGCCAAAATAACTGCGATCAACCACGTCCGGTAACCATCAATGAGTTTCTTACAATGCTCTGCTGGAATTTTAGACTATTCTTCTTTGGCAAACTGCTCCAGGTCCCTGATATTTGAAGGGTGCCTTCTCCAAACTGCCATTTTTAGATCTCTCCACAGGTGTTCTATGGGATTCAGGTCTGGACTCATTGCTGGCCACCTTAGAAGTCTCCAGTGCTTTCTCTCAAACCATTTTCTAGTGCTTTTTGAAGTGTGTTTTGGGTCATTGTCCTGCTGGAAGACCCATGCCCTCTGAGGGAGACCCAGCTTTCTCACACTGGGCCCTACATTATGCTGCAAAATTTGTTGGTAGTCTTCAGACTTCATAATGCCATGCACACGGTCAAGCAGTCCAGTGCCAGAGGCAGCAAAGCAACCCCAAAACATCAGGGAACCTCCGCCATGTTTGACTGTAGGGACCTTGTTCTTTTCTTTGAATGCCTCTTTTTTTCTCCTGTAATCTCTATGTTGATGCCTTTGCCCATAAAGCTCTACTTTTGTCTCATCTGACCAGAGAACATTCATCCAAAACGTTTTAGGCTTTCTCAGGTAAGTTTTGGCAAACTCCAGCCTGGCTTTTTTATGTCTCGGGGTAAGAAGTGGGGTCTTCCTGGGTCTCCTGCCATACAGTCTCTTTTCATTCAGACTCCGATGGATAGAACGGGTTGACACTGTTGTACCCTCGGACTGCAGGGCAGCTTGAACTTGTTTGGATGTTAGTCGAGGTTATTTATCCACCATCCTTACAATTTTGTGTTGAAATCTCTCGTCAATTTTTCTTTTCCGTCCACATCTAGGGAGGTTAGCCACAGTGCCATGGGCTTTAAACTTCTTGATGACACTGCGCACGGTAGACACAGGAACATTCAGGTCTTTGGAGATGGACTTGTAGCCTTGAGATTGCTCATGCTTCCTCACAATTTGGTTTCTCAAGTCCTCAGACAGTTCTTTGGTCTTCTTTCTTTTCTCCATGCTCAATGTGGTACACACAAGGACACAGGACAGAGGTTGAGTCAACATTAATCCATGTCAACTGGCTGCAAGTGTGATTTAGTTATTGCCAACACCTTTTAGGTGCCACAGGTAAGTTACAGGTGCTGTTAATTACACAAATTAGAGAAGCATCACATGATTTTTCTAACAGTTCAATACTTTTGTCCACCCCCTTTTTTATGTTTGGTGTGGAATTAGATCCAATTTGGCTTTAGGACAATTCTTTTTGTGTTTTTTCATTGAAGACAAATTAAATGAAGATAATAATACCAAAGAATTTGTGATTGCAATCATTTTCAGGAAGAAACTGAGTATTATCTGACAGAATTGCAAGGGTGTCAATACTTTTGACCACAACTGTATTATATAGAGTCATTACACACAGAGTGATCTATTTCAAGTGTTTATGTTAATATTGATGATTATGGCTTACCGCCAATGAAAACCCAAAGGTCATTATCTCAGAAAATTACAGTAGGGAGGATGAAAGGTTAAAAACTGCACTGCCATATTCCAGGAGGCATTAAAGGGTGTCTGGGACACTGAGTTATCATGAGGAATCCATGTGCTTATTGGGGGATAAAATCACATACAAAAAACTCCCCAGTGACCCAACCGGAACATTCATCAAAGAACTCGGGACACTAATCGGCAGGGGTGTCTCATCAGGTATCTTAATCAAGAAAGAATTCGCCTTTATCTGGAGCAAAACACCAACAATTGCGTTATTTAACCACATCTCAAAGATTCACAAGAATTTAGAAACACCTCCGGGGCATCCAATGATTTCAGGCATTAATTGCCTAACATCAAACGTCTTACAATATGTGGATTACCATCTTCAAGCCTGTGTGGTAGGCCTTCCGGCTTACTTAAAGGACTCTGTACACACTGTTCAGCTCCTAGAAAAGATTGAATGGAAATCAGGCTACATACTAGGCACATTAGGTATAAGATCGCTATACACAGTGATCAATAAAGACACAGGATGTGAGAAAGTATCGCTTTCAACCTTGAACAGAATTATTTTATGTATGACAAGCAGTTTTATACCAAACGTGGGGAACGGCAATGGGAACAAACATTGCACCCAGTTATGCTAATATAGATGGATTAATCGTCTGGAAACGTTTCATTGACGACATTCTGTTTATCTGGGACACTGCAGTAGGTTCTGTATCGAGTTTTTTGGAAGAGCTAAATGAGAATGAATTGGGTCTTGAGTTCACACCAACAACCAGTGAACACAGACTTCATTTTCGGGACCTTACTATGTATGTGGAGAACAACAGGTGATCCACAAAATGTTTCAGAAAAGAAGTGGACTCCAATAGTTTTATTCGTAGAGTGAGATGCCACCTTCCCATCTGGCTCCTGACTGTTCCAAAGGGACAATTTGTGCACCTAAGACGTAACTGTACTCATGTTAATAATTTTACTTTGGAAGACGATTTTCTCAAGAATCAGTTTGTTGAAAAGGGACATGATCCTGAATTTGGGAATGGGCAGCTAGAAAAAGTTAGTTACTTGCAGAGACATACATTGATAACTGGAAAGAACAAAGCAAAAATCACTCCAGAAATTGAAGACCAAATTAAACAATTGGCGATCATAACGAATATCATGATAAGCATCGAACATTCAAAGCCGTTTGTTGGTCAATACTGGCACCTCCTCCTTCAAGATAAAGTCATGGGTCAAATATTACCAGACTAACCAAGGTTCGTGTTTCATAAGGCTGGAACATTAGGTAGCTTGACTGTGCCAACATTAGGTTAGAAGAAGATGTTTTGGTACTGTGTTAGCCAGTTGAGGAAATGTTGATGGCTCTTAATGGGAGAAACAAGATAAGAATCTTGTAGTTGTGATATCTTTTAATGGCTAACAAAAATATAATAGGTGATGTTACAAGACGAGCTTTCGAGACATCTTAGGTCCCTTCATCAGGCATGGTATGACAAAATATTGAAAGAAACTCAAAATATATACATGGACAACTGGAATGAATCGACATTTAACTACCGTATATACTCGCGTATAAGCCGAGTTTTTCAGCCCAAAAATTGGGCTGAAAAGTCCTCCCCTCGGCTTATACGCGAGTCATAAGGTGTACACAGGCGCCCGCTCCCCCCATCAGTATACAGGCGCCCCTCCCATCGGTATACAGGGCCCTCCCTTGCTGCCGCAAACCTGTAAAGTAATAGATCATTATACTTATCCCTGTGGCCGCCGCCACTGCTCTGCACCGCGCTCCTCCGGGTCTTCATGCCTCTTACGGCTTCCTCCGGCACACAGACAATGACGTCATTGCCTGTGACTCACCGTGGCCGGGTCTCCGGTAGACAGGCGTTTTCTTCCTTCCTCCTTGTCACGGATGGACTGCGCCTGCCGGTAGATTTAAATGAAGACGTCGTTAGTGGAACAGTTTAGGGGTTAAATTGTTTCGTGACGCCACCTATGAGAGTTCCGGTAACGATACCGGCGCTGCGGGGCCTCCGGGGGATGGAATGCAGCAAGATGGAACGCTCCCCACAGGCTGAGCGGTGATCCCCGGAGCCAGAAGCTGCACAAGATGTTCTGAGGCAGCTGCGGTTACCTTAGTATGCGGATAGAAAGTTCATAAGAAGGCACGGACACTGTAAATCTCTGTAACGGGTTCTTTACTGTAACCAGCAAACAGTACATGGTATACAGTGACGGGTAGTGGATCGGGTGGACTCAGCAATGACCAGTGTTTCTCAGAGATCCGCGGTGTTCCTCCATTCTAACTATTTATGTTGCCGTTGTCGCCCATGAATGCCAGATTGGGTACAAGTAGGCTTCTTCAATGCGCTACCCAGGGTATACGTTCTGGGTGCTTTGGGGAGGCTTGGGTCCTTTTGTTGGGTACACCGCTGGCTAGACGAGTGTGTGTGGCGGTGGTGGGGTGTTGCTGTAAAGCGGTCCCTCCACTCCTCTGTTTGCATAGAAGTGATAAACGACTCCTAGCTTCGGTACCAGCAAACCGGCTGTAGATGGGCACGGGAGGATTTTGGACCCGCATGTAGATGCCCGTAGATCGGTTGATTAGGCACCGGGGTATTGGCGCTCAACCGGGGTGATGGCCAGGGGGCTGCACGGGACTGTGCAGGCCCCCTCTCCTAGGTTGCAGAGCTCGTTGGTTTAGCTCCTTCTCCTACGTTGCTCGGAGAGTTCTCTTTTTCTTGACTAACTAATTGTACTCAGTTCTCCACTACACACTACCACTACACTCCGCCCACCAGGACCTGATTGGCCCTCTATGCTGATGATGCATGTAGGGTATGGATCTCTGAGTTAACTGTGTGACTGCTGAGTCAGAGAATATTGCTGCTGCTGTTTTGGCTGCAATACCCTCCTGTGACGCACTCGGTGCGGGGCACCACACCGGCGCCCACCGGAGGAGGAAGCCGGAAGAAGCTGGAAGAAGCATGAAGACCGGAGGAGCGCGGTGCAGAGCAACGGCGGCGGCGGCGACAGGGATAAGTATAATGATCTATTACTTTACAGGTTTGCGGCAGCAAGGGGGGCCCTGTATACCGATGGGGGGGGGGGGGCGCTTGTACACCTCTGGGGCTGCTGCTGTATATACCACTGGGGCTGCTGCTGTATACACCACTGGGGCTGCTGCTGTATATACCACTGGGGCTGCTGCTGTAACACTGCTGGGGCCTGTATATACCACTGGGGCTGCTGCTGTATACCACACTGCTGGGGGCTGTATACCTGTGCTGGGGTCCACCCTCGGCTTATACACGAGTCAATAGGTTTTCCCAGGTTTTGGGGGCAAAAGTAGGGGGGTCGGCTTATACACGAGTATATACGGTAAATAAGCAAAACAAAGCCTGGAGAGGATCCTTAACCAGCAAGGCTTAGTGATGTCAAAGTTTTTATGACTCTAATTTATACAAAAACCTGGTGTCTTAAGTCTTCAGTGTCTTTGAACAACATTGTTCAGATGTTATAATGAGCCATACATCCATCAGAGAGGTTGAGCCCTTCCTGGACACAATCAAAAGTTCTAATTAATTTGGATTCACAGACCCTTCGATGTTTTAGTGATTTGAAATTACCTCTCAAAATTAAAACTTTCATATTTTCAATGTTGGGAGGATTTCAGGTAACATCCGGAAAGATGTAGGGCGCTCCCAAAGTGATGGAGTAAAGCCTTCTTCTTATTTTTCAAAGGTTTATTCAAAAAAATAATTTAACAACAAAAAAAAAGGTTTTGATGCATAAAAAAGGGGGGTCATACAACGCGTTTCGGCTGAATATTTTGTACACACAGCCTTCCTCAGGTATGTCAGAACATAGAATAAATGGTCTTTATATACATATATAGATCAAGTAATCAGCTGTTTAGTCTATTCAAGTGTTTTGCCTTCATTGTTTAGAGGCGTTATGGTGGGTTTACACGTTTCAATATCGTTGCGATATCGCAACTCAATGGCGCAGGAGCGCGCATTTAGTGCACGTTTCTCCCGCATCGCATCGGAGGTTTACACGCTGCGATATCGGAATACAACGTCCATGCGATGTCTACGCCCCCCAACCCAGGAACGACCATTTAACATGGGAGTGAATGGGTGACGTTCAAAATCGCATCGTAGTTGGGCGTTTACACAGCACGATCCGACTCCAATCTCCCTTCAATATCGGGGCATTGAATAGCACGCTCATTCAATCCCCGATATCGCATTGACATCGTTCCTGCATCGTATTGGACGATATCGGCTCCAACGATTGAACCACGTGACTTTTCATTGAAATTGGACTCCGATATCGCAACGTGTAAACCCGCCATTACACCCTCTTGGAGAAGTGCTGTTCACTTTAATGTGTGTGGTTAATTAGCTCAGAGGTGAACATGTATGTATATAGTATATTATACTCTCCACTCTTATAGTTTTTCTTATTCATAAACAATCATTTTTTTTTTTAAAACAAATATGTCTATGTTCTTCTTTTGCAGATTATTATTCCATGGAAGAATGCCTTATTCAAAACAGATTTAACACCATATATATACACTGTCTATTAATTTGCGTTTGTTTAAAAACATCTTTGTACATCCTACTTCATCCTTCTCACATTACCTAAAATATGATCCGGGACGGGGCTGCACACCATAATCGCAGGACTATAATCATTAGACCAGGCATGGTCAGATAAGCAAGAGACAAGACATCTATAAGGTGAGCAATAAGATTTATTTACACCGCATAATAGATCTTGTTTATCTCCCTGCCCACCCTTTAGACTCCACAGCCTTGGAGATCTACATATATTGCAATATTTTCAATGTTATGACCTTGACTAGAAAAATGTTTGGCTACTGGAAAATGGCAGACAGCATATCCTTAGTGTAAAGGTTAAATACAGGTAACAAGTAGACCATTATAGTCTGGTTTCTTTTGGGCAGGCTGCATTAAAAGAGTTATTAATTATTTCTCTCTTAATTCGTTAGACAAATAGTCAAATCTTACTTCTTAGTGATATTGCATAACCCCTTCCTGCTACATACAAGCTTATAAAGCTAGTCTAGGATTAATAGGGGGAAATATTAGACATTGTTTGCACTTGTCGTTTATTGATACTTATCAAAAAACACTTTCCATCTACTTTTAGCTTTTATCACCTAAAGGCTACTATTTCCAAAGAAACTTAAAAAAAAACTTCAAAAAAACCTCTGAATTATCGCTGTCATCAAAGCATCCCCCATATCCGGCAATGCATTATTTCTCAGCCCCTTATCTTTAGTTTTATCACTATCAGACCTTGATGGAGGTGGAGCGCAGATGTTTTTCCTCTAAGAAGATATTAATTGGTATACAATTGTCTACAGCAAATATTTAACTTGTGCACACATCCTTAGGTTGTTAGTTATGACTATTGCAGAAAAAGTGTAACGTGTCAGTATAATTGAAGTCATTTGTCTGTTGTAAATATTTTGTACTAATATAAGGCTACTAGAAATAGACCTGGTGCTATTGCATCGGGAGTGCGGTGAAATGAACAGGTGCCGTAGAAATAGCCGCTGAATAGTGCAGTCCTCTCTCCAGAAAGTACGCTGTTGTTGTGGGATTTATATGGTGTATATGGTGGCTCAGTGGTTAGCACTGTATATGGTGGCTCAGTGGTTAACACTGTATATGGTGGCTCAGTGGTTAGCATTGTATATGGTGGCTCAGTGGTTAGCACTGTATATGGTGGTTCAGTGGTTAGCACTGTATATGGTGACTCAGTGGTTAGCACTGTATATGGTGGCTCAGTGGTTAGCACTGTATATGGTGGCTCAGTGGTTAGCACTGTATGGTGGCTCAGTGGTTAGCACTGTATGGTGGCTCAGTGGTTAGCACTGTATATCATGGCTCAGTGGTTAGCATTGTATACGGTGGCTCAGTGGTTGGCACTGTATATGGTGGCTCAGTGGTTAGCACTGTATATGGTGGCTCAGTGGTTAGCAGTGTATACGGTGGCTCAGTGGTTAGCTCTGTATGGTGACTCAGTGGATAGCACTGTATACGGTGGCTCAGTGGTTAGCACTGTATACGGTGGTTCAGTGGTTAGCATTGTATGGTGGCTCAGTGGTTAGCACTGTATACGGTGGCTCAGTGGTTAGCTCTGTATGGTGACTCAGTGGATAGCACTGTATACGGTGGCTCAGTGATTAGCACTGTATATGGTGGCTCAGTGGTTAGCACTGTATACGGTGGCTCAGTGGTTAGCCCTGTATACGGTGGCTCAGTGGTTAGCACTGTATATGGTGGCTCAGTGGTTAGCACTGTATATGATGGCTCAGTGGTTAGCACTGTATACGGTGGCTCAGTGGTTAGCACTGTATATGGTGGCTCAGTGGTTAGCACTGTATGGTGGCTCAGTGGTTAGCATTGTATATGGTGGCTCAGTGGTTAGCACTGTATATGGTGGTTCAGTGGTTAGCACTGTATATGGTGGTTCAGTGGTTAGCAGTGTATACGGTGGCTCAGTGGTTAGCTCTGTATGGTGACTCAGTGGATAGCACTGTATACGGTGGCTCAGTGGTTAGCACTGTATATGGTGGCTCAGTGGTTAGCACTGTATACGGTGGCTCAGTGGTTAGCTCTGTATGGTGACTCAGTGGATAGCACTGTATACGGTGGCTCAGTGATTAGCACTGTATATGGTGGCTCAGTGGTTAGCACTGTATACGGTGGCTCAGTGGTTAGCCCTGTATACGGTGGCTCAGTGGTTAGCACTGTATATGGTGGCTCAGTGGTTAGCACTGTATATGATGGCTCAGTGGTTAGCACTGTATACGGTGGCTCAGTGGTTAGCACTGTATATGGTGGCTCAGTGGTTAGCACTGTATATGGTGGCTCAGTGGTTAGCATTGTATATGGTGGCTCAGTGGTTAGCACTGTATATGGTGGTTCAGTGGTTAGCACTGTATGGTGGCTCAGTGGTTAGCACTGTATATGGTGGCTCAGTGGTTAGCATTGTATGGTGGCTCAGTGGTTAGCATTGTACGGTGGCTCAGTGGTTAGCATTGTATGGTGGCTCAGTGGTTAGCACTATATGCTGGCTCAGTGGTTGGCACTGTATATGGTGGCTCAGTGGTTAGCACTGTATGGTGGCTCAGTGGTTAGCACTGTGTGGTGGCTCAGTGGTTAGCATTGTATGGTGGCTCAGTGGTTAGCATTGTACGGTGGCTCAGTGGTTAGCATTGTACGGTGGCTCAGTGGTTAGCTCTGTATGGTGACTCAGTGGTTAGCTCTGTATGGTGGCTCAGTGGTTAGCACTATATGGTGGCTCAGTGATTAGCACTGTATATGGTGGCTCAGTGGTTAGCACTGTATACGGTGGCTCAGTGGTTAGCCCTGTATACGGTGGCTCAGTGGTTAGCACTGTATATGGTGGCTCAGTGGTTAGCACTGTATATGATGGCTCAGTGGTTAGCACTGTATACGGTGGCTCAGTGGTTAGCACTGTATATGGTGGCTCAGTGATTAGCACTGTATATGGTGGCTCAGTGGTTAGCACTGTATATGGTGGCTCAGTGGTTAGCACTGTATACGGTGGCTCAGTGGTTAGCATTGTATGGTGGCTCAGTGATTAGCACTGTATATGGTGGCTCAGTGGTTAGCATTGTATGGTGGCTCAGTGGTTAGCTCTGTATGGTGACTCAGTGGATAGCACTGTATACGGTGGCTCAGTGATTAGCACTGTATATGGTGGCTCAGTGGTTAGCACTGTATACGGTGGCTCAGTGGTTAACCCTGTATACGGTGGCTCAGTGGTTAGCACTGTATATGGTGGCTCAGTGGTTAGCACTGTATATGATGGCTCAGTGGTTAGCACTGTATACGGTGGCTCAGTGGTTAGCACTGTATATGGTGGCTCAGTGGTTAGCACTGTATATGGTGGCTCAGTGGTTAGCATTGTATATGGTGGCTCAGTGGTTAGCACTGTATATGGTGGTTCAGTGGTTAGCACTGTATGGTGGCTCAGTGGTTAGCACTGTATATGGTGGCTCAGTGGTTAGCATTGTATGGTGGCTCAGTGGTTAGCATTGTACGGTGGCTCAGTGGTTAGCATTGTATGGTGGCTCAGTGGTTAGCACTATATGCTGGCTCAGTGGTTGGCACTGTATATGGTGGCTCAGTGGTTAGCACTGTATGGTGGCTCAGTGGTTAGCACTGTGTGGTGGCTCAGTGGTTAGCATTGTATGGTGGCTCAGTGGTTAGCATTGTACGGTGGCTCAGTGGTTAGCATTGTACGGTGGCTCAGTGGTTAGCACTGTATGGTGGCTCAGTGGTTAGCATTGTATGGTGGCTCAGTGGTTAGCATTGTACGGTGGCTCAGTGGTTAGCATTGTATGGTGACTCAGTGATTAGCACTGTATATGGTGGCTCAGTGGTTAGCACTGTATATGGTGGCTCAGTGGTTAGCACTGTATACGGTGGCTCAGTGGTTAGCATTGTATGGTGGCTCAGTGATTAGCACTGTATATGGTGGCTCAGTGGTTAGCATTGTATGGTGGCTCAGTGGTTAGCACTGTATATGGTGGCTCAGTGGTTAGCACTGTATATGGTGGCTCAGTAGTTAGCACTGGATATGGTGGCTCAGTGGGTAGCAGAGTATACGGTGGCTCAGTGGTTAGCACTGTATATCGTGGCTCAGTGGTTAGCATTGTATACGGTGGCTCAGTGGTTAGCACTGTATATGGTGGCTCAGTGGTTAGCACTGTATATGGTGGCTCAGTGGGTAGCAGAGTATACGGTGGCTCAGTGGTTAGCACTGTATATCGTGGCTCAGTGGTTAGCACTGTATATCGTGGCTCAGTGGTTAGCACTGTATATGGTGGCTCAATGTTTAGCACTGTATGTTGGCTCAGTGGTTAGCACTGTATATGGTGGCTCAGTGGTTAGCACTGTATATGGTGGTTCAGTGGTTGGCACTGTATATGGTGGCTCAGTGGTTAGCACTGTATATGGTGGCTCAGTGGTTAGCACTGTATATGGTGGCTCAGTGGTTAGCACTGTATATGGTGGTTCAGTGGTTAGCACTGTATATGGTGGTTCAGTGGTTAGCACTGTATATGGTGGCTCAGTGGTTAGCACTGTATACGGTGGCTCAGTGGTTAGCTCTGTATGGTGACTCAGTGGATAGCACTGTATACGGTGGCTCAGTGATTAGCACTGTATATGGTGGCTCAGTGGTTAGCACTGTATACGGTGGCTCAGTGGTTAGCCCTGTATACGGTGGCTCAGTGGTTAGCACTGTATATGGTGGCTCAGTGGTTAGCACTGTATATGATGGCTCAGTGGTTAGCACTGTATACGGTGGCTCAGTGGTTAGCACTGTATATGGTGGCTCAGTGGTTAGCACTGTATATGGTGGCTCAGTGGTTAGCATTGTATATGGTGGCTCAGTGGTTAGCACTGTATATGGTGGTTCAGTGGTTAGCACTGTATGGTGGCTCAGTGGTTAGCACTGTATATGGTGGCTCAGTGGTTAGCATTGTATGGTGGCTCAGTGGTTAGCATTGTACGGTGGCTCAGTGGTTAGCATTGTATGGTGGCTCAGTGGTTAGCACTATATGGTGGCTCAGTGGTTGGCACTGTATATGGTGGCTCAGTGGTTAGCACTGTATGGTGGCTCAGTGGTTAGCACGGTATGGTGGCTCAGTGGTTAGCATTGTATGGTGGCTCAGTGGTTAGCATTGTACGGTGGCTCAGTGGTTAGCATTGTACGGTGGCTCAGTGGTTAGCACTGTATGGTGGCTCAGTGGTTAGCATTGTATGGTGGCTCAGTGGTTAGCATTGTACGGTGGCTCAGTGGTTAGCATTGTATGGTGGCTCAGTGATTAGCACTGTATATGGTGGATCAGTGGTTAGCACTGTATATGGTGGCTCAGTGGTTAGCACTGTATACGGTGGCTCAGTGGTTAGCATTGTATGGTGGCTCAGTGATTAGCACTGTATATGGTGGCTCAGTGGTTAGCATTGTATGGTGGCTCAGTGGTTAGCACTCTATATGGTGGCTCAGTGGTTAGCACTGTATATGGTGGCTCAGTGGGTAGCAGAGTATACGGTGGCTCAGTGGTTAGCACTGTATATCGTGGCTCAGTGGTTAGCATTGTATGGTGGCTCAGTGGTTAGCACTGTATATGGTGGCTCAGTGGTTAGCACTGTATATGGTGGCTCAGTGGGTAGCAGAGTATACGGTGGCTCAGTGGTTAGCACTGTATATCGTGGCTCAGTGGTTAGCACTGTATATCGTGGCTCAGTGGTTAGCACTGTATATGGTGGCTCAGTGTTTAGCACTGTATGGTGGCTCAGTGGTTAGCACTGTATATGGTGGCACAGTGGTTAGCATTGTATGGTGGCTCAGTGGTTAGCACTGTATATGGTGGCTCAGTGGTTAGCACTGTATATGGTGGCTCAATGGTTAGCACTGTATGATGGCTCAGTGGTTAGCACTGTATATGGTGGCTCAGTGGTTAGCACTGTACCGTGGCTCAGTGGTTAGCACTGTATATGGTGGCTCAGTGGTTATCACAGTATTGTGGCTCAGTGGATAGCACTGTATATGGTGGCTCAGTGGTTATCACAGTATTGTGGCTCAGTGGATAGTACTGTATATGGTGGCTCAGTGGTTAGCACTGTATGATGGCTCAGCAGTTAGCACTGTATACGGTGGCTCAGTGGTTAGCACTGTATACGGTGGCTCAGTGGTTAGCACTGTATATGGTGGCTCAGTGGTTAGCACTGTATATGGTGGCTCAGTGGTTAGCACTGTATGGTGGCTGAGTGGTTAGCACTGTACGGTGGCTGAGTGGTTAGCACTGTATATGGTGGCTCAGTGGTTAGCACTGTATGGCGGCTCAGTGGTTAGCACTGTATGGTGGCTGAGTGGTTAGCACTGTACGGTGGCTCAGTGGTTAGCACTGTATATGGTGGCTCAGTGGTTAGTACTGTATACAGTGCCTCAGTGATTAGCACTGTATATGGTGGCTCAGTGGTTAGCACTGTATGGTGGCTCAGTGGTTAGCACTGTATGGTGGCTGAGTGGTTAGCACTGTATACGGTGGTTCAGTGGTTAGCACTGTATATGGTGGTTCAGTGGTTAGCACTGTATATGGTGGCTCAGTGGTTAGCACTGTATACGGTGGCTCAGTGGTTAGCCCTGTATACGGTGGCTCAGTGGTTAGCACTGTATATGGTGGCTCAGTGGTTAGCACTGTATATGGTGGCTCAGTGGTTAGCCCTGTATACGGTGGCTCAGTGGTTAGCACTGTACGGTGGCTGAGTGGTTAGCACTGTATATGGTGGCTCAGTGGTTAGCACTGTATGGCGGCTCAGTGGTTAGCACTGTATGGTGGCTCAGTGGTTAGCACTGTACGGTGGCTCAGTGGTTAGCACTGTACGGTGGCTGAGTGGTTAGCACTGTATATGGTGGCTCAGTGGTTAGCACTGTATGGCGGCTCAGTGGTTAGCACTGTATGGCGGCTCAGTGGTTAGTACTAGAGATTAGCGATGTTCGATTCGAATTGTTTGCCAATCTCAAATTAGAGCTGTTTTTGGTGGTGTTCGAGTCATTCGCTGAATTACAACAATTTGCTTGAATTTCTGCAGTTCTACTATATGTTCGATAATACTTCGATCCACAAAAGCTTAATCTTCCTAACCCTAAACCTAGCCCTAATACTGCAAATGAATGTTAATACCCAGTTTGTGTGCATAGTGTGCAGGGGGGTTGCATCAGAGCTGCAGCGATAAGGTCGCGCTCTTTCTTTTTTTTCTCTCCTAAAGCATGTACAGTGGAGCGGTCCAGGCTGCTAGCCAATCACAGTGTCACACGGCACAGTGCAATTTTCCACACAACTAATGTCATCATTGGCTGTGTCTGTCACATGTCCTAGCCCTATAAAACCCGGCCATCTTAAAGATCTCCACCATTTTGCTGATAGCTGCTGCAGGTGTTAGACGGCCCCCGCGGCTGCTGCTGTGTGCGACCGCTAAACAGTGAAAACTAAATTGTGTTCTCTCAGTTAGCTAGTGAGCGAATACATAGTTAGATATATAGGTTTAGGGAGTAGGGACTAGTAATATCCGCCCTTTTTAGGTGTAGTGATTAGGGATAGGGACTAGGGACTAGTAGTCTATCAGCCCTTTTCAGGGCTACTTCATAGAAGCAGGGACCAGTTTTAATTGCAGCCCTTATCAGGGCTAGGTTAGAGCAGTCTCTATTAGTTTTTGCCAGGCAGGGGTGTGTCAGGTGTGTGCCAGTGCTGTGCAAGTCTTTCTCATAGCATCTGGCCACAGTAATATAGCTCTCTCAATCCATTAGGGCCGGAAGTGTAGCACTGCTGTGAAGAAAGCTACACCACCTGTCTTAATTAGGCTTTTTTCTTGCTGCAGCTAGTCCAGGCACTTTGTTCATAGCAGACTAGCAGTGTCCCACAGTGGTGTAGCCGACTTGTGAGAGAAGTGCACCTTCAGTGTAGTTCATTCTACTAACTGCTACAAGCAAACCTGTCATTTTTTGCTTACAAGCAGTGTTCACTAAACTATCACAGTAGGCTGGGCCGGCTCCAGGTTCCTGTGGGCCCCGGATGAAAAAGTCTCCGTGGGCCCCATTTAGTACATATTGCTGCATATATAGGTATATATATATATATATATATAGGATATATAGATATCCCTCACAAATTTAATCCCTACCATGCTGTCTCTCCCCCCCACCAAATGCTGTCTTTCCATCCTGTGCACTGTCTCTCCACTCTCTGTGCATATCTCTCCCCTTGTGCAGTCTCCACTTTCTCTGTGCAGTCTCTCTCCTCTGTGCGCTGTCTCTGTCTCTCCCTTGAGCCTGTCTCTTACCTGTGCTTGTTCCCCTCCCTGTGTGCTGTGTCTCTATCCTACACCTGTCTCCCCCTGTGCCTGTCCCCTTCCTCTATTCTGTGTCAACCCTGCGCACCTATCTCCCCCCTGCGCACTGTGCCTATCCACTGCACCTGTCTCCACCAGCACGCTATCTTCCCCCTGTGCCTGTCCGCTCCACTGTACGCTCTGTCTCCACCCTGTGCCTGTCTCCCCCCCCCTTCACGCTGTCTCCCCCCTGGTGTAATTTGACCCTGACAGGGCCCACCCTCGGGGGCCCCTGAGTGCTTTCCCCAACACCGGGGGACCCCTGGGCACTGCCCCTAACACCAGGGGGCCCCTGAGCACTGCTCCCACACCGGCCGCTGATCTCTCAGACTCTCAGCCTGTAATGTAGCGTGAGCTGCAGCTGCTGCTCTATTTCCTGTGTGTGCAGAGATGCAGGAAATAGAGCAGCTGCAGATCTCACTAAATGACAGGCTGTCTGAGATCAACGGCTGCCGCTGTGGGCAGAGGTGTATCTAGGTTTTCTGGCACCCGGGGCAAGAGTTCAGTTTGGCGTTCCCCCGCGGTCTGAGTAGACGTCATGTGACCAATTATCCATATTCGATTTTTACACTTAGGGTCTTTTCACATAGGCGTTTTTTGAAAAATGCAGCAGTTGCGGTAAAAAACCCACATCTGCTGCATTTTCTGCCTACCGGCCGCACCTGCATCGCGCTCGTGGCAAGCCCCATGCATTGTCTATGGGGCTTGCGGTAAGTGTGCGGGAGGTGCGGCAAGTGCGGTTCCGGCAGTTGCGGCCACAAAAAAAACGCTGTCAGCTGCGTTTTTTTTGCGGCCGGAACCGCACTTGCTGAACACTTACCACAAGCCCCATAGACAATGCATGGGGCTTGCCGCAAATGAGTAGCAAGTGCGGCCGCTAGGCGGAAAATGTGGCAGATGGGTACTTTTTACTGAAACTGTCGCATTTTAAAAAAAAAAACGGCTATGTGAAGGCAGCCTTACAGGAACAGTGACCGCTGAAACCAGCAAGAGCTGTTTCTGACAGTGAGTATATTACACGTTGTTAGGAGCGGGCTAAAATGCGTTTGCGTTCCCTTTTTAAAAGTACCCTGCAAACGCAACATGCTGCATTTTTTGTGCGTCTGAGGATGTATATACGCAAGCATCCTGAAGACAAATAATGCAAGCAGCTCAATGGAGGCACACTGCCATATGGGTGGCACCGCAGCCAAGCGGAGTGTCTGGCACTCCGGATCTTTCTCCTCACCTCTCTTCTCGCTGCTCCGGTCTCCTCAACATTTGCTCTGCCGCTCTGCACATATCAGCACAGTGATGACAACATCGTGCCCCTCCATGCTGAGCTGCAGAATGAAGACAGCGACAGAAGAGACTCTGGAGAAGAATGCTGCTGGCAAAGGCAGCTGGGACTATAGTAGTGGGAGCGGAATCCGCGGGGGGCTGCCACCAGTACACATACCTCACATACCTCGTATGCATGCGGCTCCGCTCCGTACACCTCGTATGAGCGCGGCTCCGCTCCATACACCTCGTACGCATGCAGCTCCACTCCGTACACCTCATACAGATACAGCTCTACTCCGCACACCTCGTACACATGCAGTTCTGCTCCGTACACCTAGTACACACACGGCTCCACTCCGTACACCTCGTAAAGATACAGCTCCGCTCCATGCACCTTGTACACATGCGGCTCTGCTTCGTACACCTAGTACACACTTGGCTCTGCTCCGTACACCTCATACACACTCGGCTCTGCTCGGTACACCTTGTACACACTCAGCTCTGCTCCATACACCTCATACACACACAGCTCCGCTCCATACACCTAGTACACACTTGGCTCTGCTCCATACACCTCATACACACTCGTACACACTCGGCTCCGCTCGGTACACCTTGTACACACTCGGCTCCGCTCCATACACCTCATACACACGCAGCTCTGCTCCATACACCTAGTACCCACTCGGCTCTGCTCTGTACACCTCATACACACTCGGCTCTGCTCCGTGCACCTCGTACACACTCAGCTCCGCTCGGTATACCTTGTACACACTCTGCTCCGCTCCATACACCTCGTACACACTCAGCTCCGCTCGGTACACCTAGTACCCACTCGGCCCTGCTCCGTGCACCTCGTATACACACGGCTCCGCTCCGTACACCTAGTACCCACTCGGCTCCATTCCATACACCTAGTACACACTTGGCTCTGCTCCGTACACCTCATACACACTCGGCTCTGCTCGGTACACCTTGTACACACTCAGCTCTGCTCCATACACCTCATACACACACAGCTCCGCTCCATACACCTAGTACCCACTTGGCTCTGCTCCATACACCTCATACACACTCGTACACACTCGGCTCCGCTCGGTACACCTTGTACACACTCGGCTCCGCTCCATACACCTCATACACACGCAGCTCTGCTCCATACACCTAGTACCCACTCGGCTCTGCTCTGTACACCTCATACACACTCGGCTCTGCTCCGTGCACCTCGTACACACTCAGCTCCGCTCGGTATACCTTGTACACACTCTGCTCCGCTCCATACAGCTCGTACACACTCAGCTCCGCTCGGTACACCTAGTACCCACTCGGCCCTGCTCCGTGCACCTCGTATACACACGGCTCCGCTCCGTACACCTAGTACCCACTCGGCTCCATTCTATACACCTAGTACACACTCGCCTCTGCTACATTAACACTGTAAATCCCTCCTGACTCCACACATAAACTTCACCTAATCCAGCAACATGATGGCCAGCACAGCAGAGTCCTGCATACACTGAGGAGTTGATCATGTGACCCCTGACTCCTCCCCTCCATTGACATCATCACAGGTCCTGTCAGCACAGTGTGCGACTCTGTCGGCACAGGTCTTGTCAGTACAGTGTGCAGCTCTGTTGGCTCCCAGAGAGGGGGGAGGAGGGAGACTTCCGGTGCAGCAGGAGGCTGCAAATGACCTCCCTGCAAATGATCCCCCAGCTGCACTCTGGATATCGCCCTGGCTGTGGGGGTAGTGCTCAGGGGTCCCTGAGGCTAGGGTCACACTTGCGTTGTGACCCTAGCCTGATGCAGGTATTTTCAGCTGCAGCGCATGGCGTTTAATGTTATGCGCTGGAGCCCATAGAAACCCACTGTTTACCTTGTCAACCACATGATGCTGAAGTTGGTTTCTTATTCGGCAGTTTCTTATTTTCTGATTTTTACAGGTTTTTCAATAAAAAGAAAACATTCTACGTATATAATAGTATGCAATCATGCGACCTGTTGTGAATACACATAAAAACGGATACAAAAATTAGAAGACTGGCACAAAAATGGGCATCAAAGTGGCCACTGAGGTATGGTGTTGAAGGGGTTAAATGGCTTTGGGCCACTGATTTAACACCTGACTTACATACTTAGTGATGCCCCACATCTAATTCATGTCACTCCAGCCTAGCCCAAATGAGTTCTGTGCATCAAAACTGGCATCAAAGTGGGCAGAGGCCCAATTTTCACACATTTGAATAAGCAACAGCTGTTTTTGAGGGGTTAAATGGCTTTGGCCCACTGATCTAACACCTGATTTACATACCTAGTGTTGCCCCACATCAAATTCATGTCACTCCAGCCTGGCCCAAATGGGTTCTGGGCATCAAAGTGGGCAAATCGCCCATTTTCACAGATTTGAATAAGTAACAGCTGTTTGTAAGGGGTTAAATGGCTTTGGGCCACTGATATAACACCTTATTTACACACCTAGTTATGCGCCACATCAAATTCATGTCACTCCAGCCTGGCCGAAATGGGTTCTGGGCATCAAAACTGGCATCAAAGTGGGCAGAGGCCCAATTTTCACAGATTTGAATACGTAACAGCGGTTTTTGAGGGGTTAAATGGCTTTGGGCAAATGATCTAACACCTGATTTACATACCTCGTGATGCCCTACATCAAATTCATGTCACACCAGCCTGGCCCAAATTGGTTCTGGGCATCAAAACTGGCATCAAAGTGGGCAGAGGCCCAATTTTCACAGATTTGAATATGTAACAGCAGTTTGTAAGGGGTTAAATGGCTTTGGGCCACTGATCTAACACTTCATTTACATACCTACTGATGCCCCACATCAAATTCATGTCACTCCAGCCTGGCCAAAATGGGTTCTGGGCTTCAAAACTGGCATCAAAGTGGGCAAATTGCCAATTTTCACAGATTCCAATAAGTAACAGCTGTTTTTGAAACGTTAAAAGGCTTTGGGCCACTGATCTAACACCTGATTTACATACCTAGTGATGCCCCACATCAAATTCATGTCACAATGTATGTAAATTAGGTGTTAGATCAGTGGCCCAAAGCTATTTAACCCCTCAAAAATAGCTGTTACTTATTCAAATGTGTGAAAATTGGGCCTCTGCCCACTTTGATGCCAGTTTTGATGCCCAGAACCTATTTGGGCCAGACTGGTGTGACATGAATTTGATGTGGGGCAACACTAGGTATGTAAGTCAGGTGTTAGATCAGTGGCCAAAGCCATTTAACCCCTTCAATACCATACCTCAGTGCCCACTTTGATGCCCATTTTTGTGCCAGCCTTCTAATTTTTGCATCCGTTTTTATGTGTATTCACAACAGGGCAGATGACTACATACTTATATATACTTAGAATGTTTTATTTTTAGTGAAAAATGTGTAAAAATCAGAAAATAAAAAATAGCCGAATAAGAAACTGCCGAATAAGAAACCAACTTCAGCCCAAATAAGAAACTGGACGAATAAGAAACCAACTTCAGCATCGTCGAGGTGTACGGAGCAGAGCCGCATGTGAATACGGAGCGGAGCCGTGTGTGTACGAGGTGTACGGCGCGGAGCCGTGTGTGTACGAGGTGTACGGAGTGAAGCCGTGTGTGTACGAGGTGTACGGAGTGAAGCCGTGTGTGTACGAGGTGTACGGAGCAGAGCTGTGTGTGTACGAGGTGTACGGAGCGGAGCCGTGTGTGTATGGGTTGTATGGAGTGGAGCCGAGTATGTACAAGGTGTACGGAGCGGAGCCGCATGTGTACGACTGCATACTTATATATACTTAGAATGTTTTATTTTTAGTGAAAAACGTGTAAAAATCAGAAAATAAAAATCAGCCGAATAAGAAACCAGCTTCAGCCCGAATAAGAAACTGAACGAATAAGAAACCAACTTCAGCATCGTCGAGGTGTACGGAGCGGAGCCGCATGTGTATACGGAGCGGAGCCGTGTGTGTACGAGGTGTACGGAGTGGAGCCATGTGTGTACGAGGTGTACGGAGCGGAGCCATGTGTGTATGGGTTGTATGGAGCGGAGCCCAGTGTGTTCGAGGTGTACAGAGCGGAGCCGTGTGTGTTCGAGGTGTACGGAGCGGAGCCGTGTGTGTATGGGTTGTATGGAGCGGAGCCCAGTGTGTTCGAGGTGTACGGAGCAGAGCTGCCTGTGTACGAGGTGTACAGAGTGGAGCCGAGTATGTACGAGGTGTACGGAGCAGAGCCGAGTGTGTACGAGGTATACAGAGCGGAGCCGTGTGTGTACGTGGTGTATGGAGCGGAGCCGCGTGTGTACGAGGTATACAGAGCGGAGCCGTGTGTGTACGTGGTGTATGGAGCGGAGCCGCGTGTGTACGAGGTGTACAGAGTGGAGCCCAGTTTGTACGAGGTGTACGAAGCAGAGCCATCTGTGTATGAGGTGTACGGAACAGAGCCGAGTCTGTACATGGTGAGTATTCACAACAGGGCAGATGACTACATAGTATTATATACCGTACTTAGAATGTTTTATTTTTAGTGAAAAACGTGTAAAAATCAGAAAATAAAAAACAGCCGAATAAGAAACCAGCTTCAGCCCGAATAAGAAACTGAACGAATAAGAAACCAACTTCAGCATCGTCGAGGTGTACGGAGCAGAGCCGCATGTGTATATGGAGCGGAACCGCATGTGTATATGGAGCGGAACCGCATGCGTACAAGGTGTATGCAGTGGAGCCGTGTGTACGAGCTGTATGGAGTGGAGCCGCGTGTGTATGGGGTGTATGGAGCGGAGCCCAGTGTGTATGAGGTGTCCGGAGCGGAGCCCAGTGTGTACGAGGTGTACGGAGCGGAGCTGTCTGTGTACAAGGTGTACGGAGTGGAGCCGAGAGTGTACAAGGTGTGCGGAGCGGAGCCGAGAGTGTACAAGGTGTACGGAGCGGAGTCGTGTGTGTACGAGGTATACGGAGCAGAGTCGTGTGTATACGAGGTGCACGGGGCGAATCCGAGTGTGTACAAGGTGTACAGAGCGAAGTCGAGTGTGTACGAGGTGTACGGAGAGAAGACGAGAGTGTACAAGGTGTACGAAGCAGAGCCGTGTGTGTACAAAGGTGTATGGAGCAGAGCAGTGTGTTTGAGGTGTACGGAGCAGAGCCATGTGTGTACAAGGTGTACGGAGCGGAGCCGAGTGGGTACTAGGTGTATGGAGCGGAGCCGTGTGTTCGAGGTGTACGGAGCAGAGCCATGTGTGTACGAGGTGTACGGAGCAGAGACGAGTCTGTACATGATGTACGAAGCGGAACCGCATGTGTACGGGGTGTACGGAGTTTAGCCGAGTGTGTACGAGGTGTATGGAGCAGAGCCATGTGTGTACGAGGTGTACGGAGTGGAGCCGAGTGTGTACGAGGTGTATGGGGCAAAGCCGAGTGTGTACGAGGTGTACGGAGTGGAGCCGAGTGTGTATGAGGTGTACGGAGCAGAGCCCTGTGCCCCCTAGCCCTCTGCAGTGCTGTATGTGCTCTGTTTGTCCTGTATATTGTATATATATTCGTCTCTTATGCGATGTATTTGATTTACAATACTTATTGTCACAGAGTTAACTGCGCTCCAGACCAATGCAAACCTGGAAGATCAGATATCACCGAACATCGCAGGACACAGAGAAGCAGCTGCAGCCGTCAAATTAGGTGAGTTAATTAATTAAATGTAGCCGGGTAATTTTCATGGTGATGTGCTGCCCGCAAATGACGGATAAAATTTCAAAATGTCCCCCCTGCAGGAAAAAGACCCACCCCTGTACAAGGTAATGAATAACAGCAACAGTATTATTCTGCCTCATGTGGCAATTATTGTTCACATCCCTCCACAGCTCTAATAAAGAACAATGTATAGAAAAAGATTGATGTGTGATTGGTGAGGACGTGGTGCAGAAGTGGAGTTTTTCCAATAGTGGGCGGTGAAACTATGGAAGGTTCGATGGGTGGAGGCGGAGCCTGGGTGGAGGTGGGCCTTGGTGGAGGCGGAGATGGGGTGGAGTCTCAGGGGGTACCCAAACTTTTGCCAGTAAGGGGCCCCGAAATTCCTAGTGGTAGCCCTGGACAGATGTGATAAGCCTCTGATCATCCTTCTCCTTTTGTCAGCGTTGTCCTTTTTAGTGGTGATGTCAGCAATAGAGTCTTACATCTATACACCTCCCCTGATTACTTCCCCCAGGATGTGCAGAAATACTATGGACAAGCACTAAAGTGGGGGCCATGAGTTGGGCTTCCTTAAACTTATTACTATCAATCTCCCCCCAGTCAATGGCCACAGTCTGGTCAGGTTTACTCACTGTTGTTAGCTCTGAGGAGGATGATGGAGGCTGGGAATGTTTGTTATGCTTGGAAAAGATGGTAGAAAGATCCACATCAGGGTGCTGCTTGACTTGGATGTGGGTGACTGCTGTGAAAAATTGGCTGCATAGACTTTGTCCTAGGTAATTTTGCAATATAACCAATGTGGGGAGGCTGTCTATGAGCCCCACTTCAATTTCCTCCAGGTTAGGCCCTGAAATAAGAGGGGAGGGGAGGCTGTCCATGAGCGCTACATTGACTTCTTCCTTGTCAGTCCCAAAAATAATAGATGTGGGAACACTGTCCTTAAGTTCCACCTTGATCTCTTCCTGCTCAGTCTCCAAAATAACAGGCGTGGGGAGGCTGTCCATGAGCTTCACATCAACCCTTCCCTAGTCAGTCCTCAAAATAACAGGTGTGGGGATGCTGTCCACAAGTCCCACTTCAACCTCTTCCTGTTCGGTCCCCGAAATAACAGGTGTCGGGACGCTGTCCATAAGCTCCACATCACCCTCTCATTAGGAATGCACAACCTTAAACAATGGGAGACTCCAAAGAGTCTGGCATAAACAATGATTAATTATCATAAGGTAACAAATAAAAGACCAACATGTCTGGCTAATTTAAGAAACGTAACCAATGCCACACATTGCAAAAGTCCATGTCATCACAGTTGGGACTATAGTCGTGCAGCGATTATTCATTTTCGATTAGCCGGCAGCCGACATCAGCATGTAACTTGGGGCTCATGGCAGAGACATCTTACAATGCCCCATCTACATCCCAAAGTCATTTGCTGGCATCAAAAAAGGACACCATGCACTGAGGGAACCAATGGAAGGTGATAAGTAGAATTATTTATTTTTTGTGTGTTAAAAAAAGGCAAAAAAGGAGGCAAATATACCATGATGGGCCAGTGATGGGGACATATATACTAGGATGAGGGACAATTGTAAAAGGATGGAGGTCATATACAACAGTATGGGCCTAGGATGGAGATCATATGTACCGGATGGGCCACATATATACAGTGAGTATGGAAAGTATTCAGATCCCTTCACATTTTTTGCACTTTGCTACATTGCAGCCATTTAGTAAATTCAAAAAAATATTATTTTTCCTCATTAATGTGCACTCTGCACCCCATCTTGACTGAAAAAAACAGAAATATTTGTGCAAATTTATTAAAGAATAAAAACTCAAATATCAAATGATCATAAGTATTCAGACACAGTAGAAGCACCCTTTTAAGCTAGTACAGCCATGATTCTTCTTGGGAATGATGCAGTTTCCCCCTGGATCTGGGGATCCTCGGCCATTCTTCCTTGCAGATCCTCTCCAGTTCTGTCAGGTTGGATGGTGAACGTTGGTGGAGCCATTTTCAGGTCTCTCCAGAGATGCTCTATTGGGTTTAGGTCAGGGCTCTGGCTGTTAGTCAGGAATGGTCACAGAGTTGTTTTCAAGACCCTCCTTTGTTATTTTTGCTGTGTGCATAGGGTCATTGTCTTGATGGAAGGTGAATTTTCGCCCAAGTCTAAGGTCCAGAGGACTCTGAAAAAGGAGATCTCTGTACTTGGCCGCATTCATGTCTCCTTCAATTGTAACAAGTCGTCATGTCCCTGCAGCTGAGAAACATTCCCATAGCATGATGCTGCCACCACCATGTCACACTGTTGGGATTGTATTGGGCAGGTGATGAGCAGTGCCTGGTTTTCTCCACACATTCCTCTTAGAATTATCATCAAAAAGTTCTATCTTCGTCTCATCAGACCAGAGAATCTTATTTCTCATAGTCTGGGATCCTTCATGTGTCTTTTAGCAAACTCTATGTGGCTTTCATATGTCTTACACTGAGGAGAGGCTTCCATCGGGCCACTCTGCCATAAAGGCCCGACTGGTGGAGGCTGCAGTGATAGTTGACGTTGTTGAACTTTCTATCATTCCCCTACTGCATCGCTGAACCTTAGCCACAGTGATCTTGGGCTTCTTCTTTACCTCTCTCAGCAAGGCTCCTCTCATAAGATTGCTCAGTTTGGCTGGACGGCCAGGTCTAGGAAGACTTCTGGTGGTCCCAAACCTCTGCCATATAAGGATTATGGAAGCCACTGTGCTCTTAGGAACCTTGAGTAATGCAGAAATTCTTTTGTAACCTTGGCCAGATCTGTGCCTTGTCACTGTCTCTGAGCTTATTGGGCAGTTCCTTTGACCTCATGATTCTCATTTGGTATGACATGCACTGTGAGCTGTGAGGTCTTACATAGACAGGTGTGTGTCTTTCCAAATCAAGTCCTATCAGTTTAATTAAACACAGCTGGACTCCAATGAAGGAGTAGAATCATCTCAAGGAGAATAACAAGGAAATGAACAGCGTGTGACTTAACTTTGAGTGTCTGAGCAAAGGGTCTGAATACTTATGACCATGTGATATTTCAGTTTTTCTTTATCAAATCAAATTTATATATATAAACACTCTACAAAACGTAACTGGAGAAACCCCTTCCCTCCCTTCTTCCCTTCCTTTTTCATTCTTCCCTTTTTCTCTTCCCCTCCCCCTCCCTACAAACTAACGCTATCACTTTTTTCAACAGGGTCATTCTACATCCTATTTGTCCAGGACTTATAAAAAGGTTCTTTTAATTTAATCAAACTGATTTTCTCTTTCTTACCTACCACAATTTGCGATATCTCCTTTACTTTATGCTCCACAATTTTGGGCACAACGTTGAACCGCCCCTCTGTGAGGGAACACTTACCATAATTGTGATCCTTACAGAGAAGCAGGCTACACAGTTGCATCATTGAGACACAGTTTCCCTAGTGCGCCCTCTATTGTGATGCCTGCTCTGTTCAGTTAAGCGCAGCATAGCTATGCTAGCACTTTCCTGACATGCGCAGTACATCTTCTGACCGGCCGGTCCCGCGCCTGCGCTCTGATGCCTAACAGCGGATGTTGGTTCTCATCTCTATGTGCGTCATCACTGATGCCTGCCCCTCATTTCCGGACGCCAGATTATGGTGCCAGCTGCAGATTCCTCTATTGCGCACTGCTTAAGGGCACTTTCTATGACAGGGTCTCGTGCTCCTCTACCCTGACGAAGCCGCCCTCGGGACGGCGATACGCGTTGGGTGACAGGACCCTTTTCCTCCATGGCACCATCACCGCTGCAGGTTCACATTTGACCCAGAGACCTACACATTTCTTGCTGTCTTTATTCCAGGTTGTATAACCAGTTTATTCTCTACGTTTTCACAGATATTCCAATTGTGGATCCTATATTTTATGGCAGCCCTGTAATAATATAAGTATATAGATTATTTGGCTTCTCAGCTTACATCTGTGACAATTGTCACGAGAGAAACTAGTGTTGTAGGCTATTTCTTAGCTGCAGATATACTCTATGTTCATTGTTACCTTTGGAAATTACGCTATTTGTGACATTATTGCTTCAGCAGTTTATCGTTTTATTGACAGAACAACCTCATCTGTGTGTGACACTCTAACTTTATAGGTTTCTTGACAACATAAAATTTTCATCTGGTTATACGACCTTCTTCTATACTCAGCATTCACTGGCTTATATGGTTGTAATCATTCCGACCATTCTAGGTTCTCTATCTTACTTGTACTGCATGCAGAGGTGTACTCTCAGTGATAAATTCAGAGGTTCTCTACTACCCCTGGGCCATTGTAATAATATTGCCACGGAGGTTTATGTATTGTGGGTTTTACCACTTTTAATTGTTTTTAATTGTTGTGTCCCTTTGCGTACTTCATATATTGAATAAATTGAATTTTTCACCATTTATTGTTCCGAGCCAGATCCCAGTATGTATATACACTTTATTTTACTTTTCTTTCCTCTATTAACATAACTGAGGTCCACCAACCGGGTAGACAATTAAGGAACACATGACGATGCTATGAGGGATACCTCTGTCTTAACTTAATTATAACACTCCCCCCTTCCTTTTACCGCAAACCCATAAATAAATGACATGACTACATATGCTGGACGAATGGCCACAACCAGGGCCGCACCTTCCATTGGACAGTGTGAGCCCTTTCACTCAAGCTGGCAGGGGGAGCGGCTGTGCAGAAGGGGGCGGAGCCATATCCACACAGCGTCTCCTTGCCATCGCCTGTGGCAAGAGGCAGGTAAGACACGCCGAGCGGCGGTCCTTTCCCCCCGCTCCGCAGCCGTGGCTGCAGGGGTGGTAGTGCTAAACTGTTCCCTCTTCAGGTCTCTGGCGGTCTGCACCCCCAAATCATTCCCTCCCACATGCAAAACAAGGATGTTAGGGTCCTGATCAACCCTGGAATAATACGTGATTTCCGGGAGCACTCTCCCCCACGTCATGCCGCGTATTCCAATCCATTTTACCCGCGCGTCCTCTCTTGCCAGTCCAAACTGTCTGCCCTCCGGACGTAACGCTCCCCAGTAAACGTAGGAGTGCACGGGGATCCAGACCAAACACGCACCTACAAAATAAACACCATTAACGAATGCCACCAACCTGTCATACAATAGTTAACTCCCCCATTTCAACAACAACAACTATTCCCCCCCCCCCCGCACGTTCAGTGCGTATTTCCCTTCAACAAATGCAGCTGCACATAAAGGCGAAAACGAGAGGATTCCCATCTCCCAATCTGACGGATCAACTCATCACACAACCCCCATCTAGAAGCCTCCGTCGCCGCCCCTATCTGAAATGAATGCGACCCATACTCACTTGGCACCTCTCCCACCCGTGCCAAACAAACCTTTTACACTGATATAAGCTGAAATTTTGACAACGATGACCCATCCTCATGTCTTAATAAGGACCCAGGGTATCCTCCGCGCAGCCTCAAAAAACCCGCCACCTGCGAAACTGGACACAACTGATGTCCCGGTATACCATACATCACCACCAAGCGTCCCCGACCCAACTGATCCATTTTGGAACGACGCAACTTACACTCCACCCATCCTCCGTAATCACCACATCCCCGAACAAAAGACCTCCTGACACATGCTTCACAGGACTAACCAATTTGCTAATGCGAAACGCCCCAAAAAACGCCAAAACAAATGCAACCGTAAATAATTTCTGTTCATACCGGGAGGAACACACCTCCCCAAAACTGCACACCAACTGTTCCAGCAATTGAAATAAAATCGGCCTCCTGGTGTCCGGGGCCCTCGCCCCCTTCCTAAAACCCTTCATGGCCTGTCGGACCAAAATATCCTTCGTGGCATCTTTGACCCCTTGCAACTTGAACCAAAATGCTAAAGCGGCCAACCTGTGTCCCATCGCTGACACTGACCGGCCTACTGCGAAATCTCCGCTCACAAACGACAACACCCCATAAACCCTTCCTTAGTAGCCCGGCCCCAATAATCCGCCTCCCTCTAATTCCTCCCTCTCCTGCCACACCGACTGATATCGGCACCAAGTAGCCTCGGTCACGGATCTCCTGATCCCTTCATAGGCTAAACTGATACCAGATCCCACAACCAATCTGGACACTGCTCTCCCTCCTCGTCTGCTCGTGGTACCAGGCTCCGCAGACCGCAAACCGGAAGTAGGGCTCCGTGTAGCTCCGCCCAATTCCAGTTGGCGGGATCCACAGCGCGGATTCCTCCCAGTGTCCGGGGAGAGCCCAGAAGGCATCGGGCGGCTCCCCTGATGCGGAGGGTCCCCCAGGGGGCTCCTAGACCGTCTCCTCCCCCCCTCAGCGGAGAAGCGCTCCGGTGGCCATCACCACCGAGCGCGCAGTTCAGGCCCAGGTGCATGGATAGGCACCGCCGGGCGGGGAGCAAACACCGCGGCCAGCACATCCACTCCGAGGACTTCAGAGGCCCCGCGCACCATCTCAAGCAAAGCAGCCAGGTCAGCCATCGCAGTGCAGGAGCTGCAGACCACCAAGATCTGGCACCGTCCAGCAAAGAGGAGGTACCCAAACTCGGCCCCCTTTATATACCCTCTCACAGCCCGTCCCCCCCAATCCTTTCCCCCAATCATCCTGGTCCCCCTTTCAACTAATCCCTTAACCTCAAATTTGTTCCCTGTAGTTTAAACCTTTAACCCCTTCAGACCCGAGTCCCCTCCAGCTCGTCATGGGCTTATTCGTCCTTACAGGACTCTTTGGCCCTTCTAAGCAAAAGGAAAGAGAAATAAAGTAAAATGTAGAACGGCACCCCATAATTACACAGAAACTGTATAGACAGCATACATAACATCAGAACTCGTGGACTCGAGAAAAGCAAATATATAAACACACATTACAATTCAAATTTGAAGAGAAGCATGAATAAGAGTAGCGTAAAGACCAAACATAGACAAACTATCGGGTTCAAGTGAAAGTATATACCGTATATACTCGTGTATAAGCCGACCTGTGTATAAGCCGACCCCCCTACTTTTGCTCCAAAAATCTGGAAAAACCTATTGACTCGTGTATAAGCCGAGGGTGGACACCAGCACAGGTATACAGCCCCCAGCAGTGTGGTATACAGGCCTCCCCAGTGGTAGTATACAGCAGCCCCAGTGGTAGTATACAGATTCCCCAGCAGCCCCAGTGGTAGTATACAGATTCCCCAGCAGCCCCAGTGGTAGTATACAGATTCCCCAGCAGCCCCAGTGGTAGTATACAGATTCCCCAGCAGCCCCATTGGTAGTATACAGGAGCCCCAGCAGCCCCAGTGGTAGTATACAGGAGCCCCAGCAGCCCCAGTGGTAGTATACAGGAGCCCCAGCAGCCCCAGTGGTAGTATACAGGAGCCCCAGCAGCCCCAGTGGTAGTATACAGGAGCCCCAGCAGCCCCAGTGGTAGTATACAGCAGCCCCAGTGGTATACAGCAGGCCCCCAGGGGTACATATAGCAGCCCCCAGGGGGTACCCAGCAGCCCCCTGGGGGTACCAGCAGCCCCCTGGGGGTACCAACAGCCCCCTGGGGGTACCAACAGCCCCCAGGGGGTACCAACAGCCCCCTGGGGGTACCAACAGCCCCCAGGGGGTACCCAGAAGCCCCCAGGGGGTACCCAGCAGCCCTCTGGGGGTACCAACAGCCCCCAAAAGCTGGCACTGTCCCCCTTGTAAGGGCCCCCCCCCCCGCTGCTTATACATTACCATCCCGGTGTTCTGATCGGCGCCGCTCCTCGGAGCTTCTTCTTCATCCTCCCGTCCTCGCTGGCTGCATCCGGGATCTCCGGCCGTCGCGCGATGACGTCATATCGCTGCGACAGCCGGAGATCCCGGATGCAGCCAGCGAGGACGGGAGGATGAAGAAGAAGCACCGAGGAGCGGCGCCGATCAGAACACCGGGATGGTAATGTATAAGCAGCGGGGGGGGGGGCCCTTACAAGGGGGGACAGTGCCAGCTTTTGGGGGGCCATATGCACTGCTTCCCCCTGCCGCTGATTGACAGGGGGAAGCAGTGCATATATAATGAGCGGCCCCACGTGACGGGGCCGCTCATACAGCAGCCTCCCCCCGCCTCCTCCAGCCTCCACAGCCCCCACCACAGCAGCCTATATACCGTATAGACCCGTGTATAAGCCAAGGGGGGTACTTTTCAGCCCAAATTTTGGGCTGAAAAACTCGGCTTATACACGAGTATATACGGTAAGTGAGGTACCTCAGGGCATTGTATACCAGTCAGTTTGATGAGATGGAAAACTGGCTATTAATACATGGGTCCCATATCTGAGATATCCTCTTTTTTGCACATGTCGAATGTGCGAGAGCTAATTCGTGTTGACAATGGAGATTTGTGGCGCCCCACTAGTCAGTTCTCCATGGAGGAGTACTGCACCCAGACCAGCGTGTGTAGTATCCCTGTGACCAGGGGATTGGGATGTTAATCTGGGGCCCTCACCCTGCGCATTCACACAACTAGAGCCAGGGGATCAATTGTTTAACCCATTGCTAGGGATCCGATCCCGGTGGGAAGAGTCTTAAGTGGGTAGTGAAGAGTGGGAAAGAGTTAGTGAGCAGTTCGTGAGGGAAGCTGAAGGAGAGGGGGCCCTGTGAGTGGCACAGAGGGAGGGCACCTAAAAGACGGTGACCCGGACTGAAGGGGGATCCTCGGGTGTCAGCTAACACCCTAATCTGGTCCGGTACTGTACCCGGTCAGAAGGACCCAGTACACCAACGGAGGAACGGCTCCTAGAGCGGTGCAGGAGTTCAGCTCTGAGCCGCCAAAGCGGCAAACACGAGCAACCTCAAGGGAGTCATGCCCTGCATACATCCCACAAAGGCCCCGTATAGGGTTATGAGCCCCTCAGTTAAGAGATGACTCTAGTACAACCCGTGGGGACCGGCGAAGGGCTCTGTGGAAGGGGAGAAGCACTAGGAATGACAAGAGTAACAGCATAGTGATACAACAGAGGGAGATTCCTGAAGGAACATCACCGAGGGCTTCAAAGAGACATTCCATCCTCTGGGGGCTACCCAGGCCAACTACCCGTGAGTGTGCCGGGGTCGTGTAAGCACGGCAATTGCTCATTCACCAGTCATTCCAAATTAGACTATGAACATATGGTACCGTTATAAGAATAAATCAGACTGAGATCTGTTTCAAACTTATATTATGCTCATAGTGATAACAACCTCAGTAACAACTTCCTTGTTTCCGGGATACAACACATTTTATACTTCTAATAGACTAGGCGGGAGTATTCAAAACTGGGTGTATTAACTAGGGTGTTAGGTGGTCTGCATGCTAATATACGCGTATAGATTGGTTAATTGTAATTACCGTATATACTCGTGTATAAGCCGACCCGTGTATAAGCCGACCCCCCTACTTTTGCCCCCAAAACCTGGGAAAACCTATTGACTCGTGTATAAGCCGAGGGTGGACCCCAGCACAGGTATACAGCCCCCAGCAGTGTGGTATACAGGCCTCCCCAGTGGTAGTATACAGCAGCCTCCCCAGTGGTATATACAGCATCCCTAAAGGTATAAACAGCAGGCCCCAGAGGCATACAGCAGGCCCCAGAGGCATATACAGCAGGCCCCAGAGGCATATACAGCAGGCCCCAGGGGTATATACAGCAGGCCCCAGGGGTATATACAGCAGGCCCCAGGGGTATATACAGCAGGCCCCAGGGGTATATACAGCAGGCCCCAGGGGTATATACAGCAGGCCCCAGGGGTATATACAGCAGGCCCCAGGGGTATATACAGCAGGCCCCAGAGGCATATACAGCAGGCCCCAGGGGTATATACAGCAGGCCCCAGGGGTATATACAGCAGGCCCCAGGGGTATATACAGCAGGCCCCAGGGTATATACAGCAGGCCCCAGAGGCATATACAGCAGGCCCCAGAGGCATATACAGCAGGCCCCAGGGGTATATACAGCAGGCCCCAGGGGTATATACAACAGGCCCCAGAGGTATATACAGCAGGCCCCAGAGGTATATACAGCAGGCCCCAGAGGTATATACAGCAGGCCCCAGAGGTATACAGCAGGCCCCAAAGGTATACAGCAGGCCCCAGAGGCATACAGCAGGCCCCAGGGGTATATACAGCAGGCCCCAGGGGTATATACAGCAGGCCCCAGCAGGTATACAGCAAGACCCAGCAGGTATACAGCAGGCCCCAGCAGGTATACAGCAGGCCTCAGCAGGTATACAGCAGGCCCCAGAGGTATATACAGCAGGCCCCAGAGGTATACAGCAGGCCCCAGAGGTATACAGCAGGCCCCAGAGGCATACAGCAGGCCCCAGAGGCATACAGCAGGCCCCAGAGGCATATACAGCAGGCCCCAGGGGTATATACAGCAGGCCCCAGCAGGTATACAGCAGGCCCCAGCAGGTATACAGCAGGCCCCAGCAGGTATACAGCAGGCCCTAAGGTATATACAGCAGGCCCCAAGGTATATACAGCAGGCCCCAGAGGTATACAGCAGGCCCCAGAGGTATACAGGCAGCCCCCAGTGTATACAGGCAGGCCCCAGAGGTATACAGGCAGCCCCCACTGTATACAGGCAGCCCCCAGTGTATACAGGCAGCCCCCAGTGTATACAGGCAGCCCCCAGTGGTATACAGGCAGCCCCCACTGTATACAGGCAGCCCCCAGTGTATACAGGCAGCCCCCACTGTATACAGGCAGCCCCCAGTGTATACAGGCAGCCCCCACTGTATACAGGCAGCCCCTAGTGGTATACAGGCTGCCCCCACTGTATACAGGCAGCCCCCAGTGTATACAGGCAGCCCCCACTGTATACAGGCAGCCCCCACTGTATACAGGCAGCCCCCACTGTATACAGGCAGCCCCCACTGACAGTCGTCCCCCCATCATGGAAAGAG
This sequence comes from Allobates femoralis, assembly GCA_033576535.1. NCBI lineage: Eukaryota > Metazoa > Chordata > Amphibia > Anura > Aromobatidae > Allobates > Allobates femoralis. Next base: position 72,774,607 of record JARQOC010000004.1, on the reverse strand, counting down.
CCCCCACACTTTGCAGAGTCCCCCCCCGGCCCCCGCTGCATTATCTTACCATCCAGGGTCTTCACCGCGGGTCCTCCAGTCCTCCTTCCTCGCGCGCTGTCTTCCCGGTCTCATGTGACCCGGCGCGATGACGTCATTTCACTGCGACCGCCGGGTCACATGAGACCGGGAAGACAGCGCGCGAGGAAGGAGGACTGGAGGACCCGCGGTGAAGACCCTGGATGGTAAGATAATGCAGCGGGGGCCGGGGGGGCTCTGCAAAGTGTGGGGGCTCTTTCCATGATGGGGGGACGACTGTCAGTGGGGGCTCCCTGTATACAGTGGGGACTGCCTTTATACAGTGGGGGCTGCCTTTATACAGTGGGGGCTGCCTTTATACAGTGGGGACTGCCTGTATACAGTGGGGGCTGCCTTTATACAGTGGGGGCTGCCTGTATACAGTGGGGGCTGCCTGTATACACTGGGGGGCTGTATGCACGGCTCCCCCTGCCGCTGTGATGGGCGGGGGGAGCCGTGCATATCTAATGAGCGGCCCCACGTGACGGGCCGCTCAGTAATCAGCCTCCCCCCGCCTCCTCCAGCCTCCCCAGCACCCGGACACAGCCCCCACCACATATATTACCGTATTGACCCGTGTATAAGCCGAGGGGGTGACTTTTCAGCCCAATTTTTGGGCTGAAAAACTCGGCTTATACACGAGTATATACGGTAGTATACTATCTTCTTTCTTGAGTTCACGCCTCTCTCCTCGGTGTCATCTCCAAACTGCCAACCGGTAACTCATCTCACATTCCTTTCTCAACACTTTCTTCAATAGAAGCCTTCATAGACAGATTTTATCTCTGTTGTTCCCATCCATCCCCAATTCTGTGTCTTCTTCCAGCTGCATCCATATATTCTGTAAGACTTAAACTCACACATGAAATGGCACAAGAGGCCTGAGGGAAGGCCTAAGATGGAGGCAGTGGTGAGCAGACAAAATGGAATAAGGGGAGAGAGAGAGAGAGAGCAAAGTAATCAGGATAGATATAGTGAGACAGACAGACAAAGAAGAATATACAAAGAGAGAAAGAGAGACAAAGAAATAGACAGAAAGAATATAAAGAGATATAGAAAGAAGAACCGTCTATATCTACTATATATATAAGTAAATATAGAAAAACTTTAATATTTTATTCCAAATATTATTACAAACATATTTATAATTATAAGACATATTGCTATTCTATAAATCTATAGGAAATTGCCAGATTTCCCCCACAAGTGTATACCTGTAAGCTGCCTGAAGGTTTCCAGTTAACCCGCGCAGAGCCTAATCAACGTGTGGTCTCTTACTCCATCTGGCTGGGGAAAGCTGCATTCCAGTCTCCTCAGGCAGACTGCATCAAACCTGCGTAGCCGCCTTCCTGTGTGAGTTCTCCATTTCCATCACTGCCCCAGGGATTCTGCTCCACCTGCGGTGAGCATTACCATCTGGCTGCCTAGCATCATCCCTGGAGGTCTGAAGCAGCACTGGTAATATTACCAGGTACCGTGGATGGCGTCACAAACAATTTATTTTATTATTTTATTTTTACACACTTATCAGGGAACACCAGGGCCACGGCCACGGCCACCGACCACCAGTGACAGCACCTTAAACAACGCCCGGGATCCGAGTACCCCAAGGGCCCTGGGGTGGGTCAGATTTGTCTGGCCCACAAGGGTCTGGGATACTCAGATCTCGGGCATTTGCGTATGGTGGGTGTTGTAGCTCCCTATAGGTAGAGCCGGGTCCCCCGGGGCAGTGTAGTGTTTAATGGAGGAATAGGGTAGCACGGTAGGAATGGGGCAGCACAGTCTCTGCTTCATGGTGTAGAATTATCTCCGCTTACCAGGAAGAAACACAGACACTTGCTCACTCTGCACGGGTACTTTACTCCGATAGTCTTCAGCTTACTGGGTATGCAGTTGTTACACATAAGGTGGTGGACCGGGTGGTCCTGGCAGTAGGCAATGTCCCTCTGAAGCTCCAGTGATGTTCCTTCTCTATCTTTTTCTCTGTCTTTCCTCTGCGCACTCCTTCTTCCTCGCGCTGCCCTGATCGAATCCCGCTTACTACCAAGCCTGTCAGGTGATACAAGGATCCCTTCTCTCTCTAAGGGGTGCTCAACCCGGTTTGGTGCTTCTGATGGGGACCGTACGTAGGTCGGGCTGGATCGTGCTCCTATGAAGCTTTCGATCCCTTTATTACCCAGTGAGTCACCGCACCAGGGCCCTGGATGAGCTGGATACAGCGCCAGAGGATGGTGCTTCTCTGAACGCGCCATTTTCTGGGGTGGATGCGGGTTGCAATTCGCAGCGAGGGGTGCCCAGAAAGCTTGGGCCTCCCTGTGCTGCGGATTCCAGCCCCCAGCTGCCTAGCTGTACCTGGTTGGACATAGTAATATTGTGGAGCCCCACGCATTGAAGTTCATGAAATAATAAAAAAAAAAGGGCTTCCCTATATTTCTGTTTCCAGGCAGGTACCAATAGGCACCTGGGGGTTGGGGGCAGCCCGTTCCTGCCTGCTGTACCCGGCTGGACATAAAAATACGGAGAAGCCCACGTCAAATTTTTTGTGGAAAAAATCCCCTGCCTGCCAGATGTTGGTATGGTGTGTTGTGCGATAAAAAGAGAAAGATGTGCCGCAATTGTAATATAAAATAGGTTGGATATAGAAGGGAACTTATATATTTAGTACTATGTTTCTGGGGGAACAATTTTAAGGTTGCATGGGAAGAGGAGGGGAACGGATAGATCGATGCACGGCGAGCTCGGGAGGAAGTGTGCTCCATTCATTGGTGTAACTGAGACGCCGGAGCATGCGTAATGGAACTAAACCTGATAACCAATCAGCACTCGAAGAGTAGCGCATGCGCAATATGAAACGTCCCCTATTGGATGTGGGGCGGAGGTAATCATGTTGCAGGACGTTTAATGACAATGTTACTATGGCAACATACACAGGCGCCGGCCCGGATTGGTGGATGCAATAACAAGGAAGTAACTATATGAACTGAGGATACAATGCGGACATTACCTGGATTATTTATATAATGATCATGGACATTATGAGCATCGGTGCGCAATAAGGACTGAAATGTGAGTGGACGGGGTAATTTTATCTTTATGTATATTAAGGGAAAGTGTTAATTGTTTTGTATACTGCACGATTGGTGAAATGTGATTAAGGGGAGGAGTTTTATACTATATAAAGTGGACTGTTTCTGTGTATCCTGTTGCTTGAAAAAGGACACAGTCCGAAATGTCGCTTGCACTGGGGTGCTGGAATAAAGAAGTTATGAAGGATCCCGTTTGGTATGTGGTGCTGTCTCCCTCTATTTAACAGCTTTGCACGTGAGAGACGGTGCATGAGACTTTTTGAGCATTGAACTTTGAACTGCTTTTTGAGACTTTTTGAAACTTTTTGCACTTTTTGAGAAAACCAGAACTTTTATAATTTTGATAGAAAGTAGTGCCTTTTATATGTTTTATCTGAAGTAAAGTGAATGCGTTGTAGCATTAGACCCGGCAAAGGTCTAGAAGGTTAGTGAAGTAAATGTACCCATGCACTTGTAGATAGTTCATTTATGCAACGTTTAAAGAACTCGTACCTCCCGGACGGGAAGAAACCAAGAATCCTTACTGTTTAATGTTGTTATAAATAAAAATGTTTTCAGGGGAATCCATAACGGGCAGCGTGAGGACACGCTGGTTTAACTCCGGGAGAATGTGGCACCCCTGCATACAGGAGGCCACAAAGGGAACTGCAGCCAGAAAGGTAGGCACGACAGTTGAACACCAACTCCCTCACAGCCCACACAACCCACGTACCAGTAGAGGGCAGCACCCAACCCGGAGCCTGGGAACTCTAGGTAGGCAAGGGGTGGTGGGTTTAGAGACAGTGGTTGGGCAAACACTTAAGTCAGGTGACAGAGAGTAGATATAGAGAAGGGGGAGGAGAAAGGAGTCAGTAGGCCGGTGTAGGCTGAGCAGTAAAGACAGATATCACACGTCCTGGAAGAGTGGGGTGGAAGGAGCGCAGAATCTGAAGAGCCAGTGCGAGCCACAGAGAGAAAGCACGTCCGGAGCACCCCAGGAGTGTGAGGGACGAGAGGACCAGTAGCACTGGGTCCTAGAACCACGGCTGAGATGGCAGACTGCAGGCGGAGTAGCCCTCCTATTGAACCCGAAGACATGGTTAGAGAGAGCCTGGTAAAGCCTCACCACTGAGGACTATTGGAGGCTAGGCTGAGAGTAGAGTGTCGGCTCTAGAGGGGACCGTTGCTTCACCCGGCATCCCCAGACAACCGACGGGGGACCTCAGCTACACCTTAGGGTCCCTACCCCCAAGGACAGGCAGCTCAGTGGCAACCCAGAGGGCTCACAGGAGTCCGAGCCACCGCCATACTGTCCAGAGTCACGCACACCAAGTGAACGGGAGAGAGAGAGAACCAAAAGCCTGGAAGGGACAGAGAGACAGAGTGAGGGGTCATAGAAGGAGAAACCTGGCTGCAGGGAGTAAAGGAACCCAAAAGGGAGGGTGTGCCCATGTAAAGAGTGTAAACTGTGAACTGTACTTGAGACGTTTGAGAAGTAAACACGGTGAACCCTGACTCCGACTCCCTCGCATGTTTCTACTTGCATAGAATTCCCTCTACACAGGTCTGCAGAAGATCCCCGCCTGGAGAGCCACAGCTTGTCAGCTCCAACACTGAAGGAGGATTTCTGCAGCATCCGGACAGTAAGTGTACTACATTCAGCACACTACACAATAGACTTTACCAACACTGCCCCGGGGAACTCAGTTTCGCCCACAGAGAACTATTCCATCCTAGCTGCCATCACATCATCCCCGGAGGTTCTGCGGCAGCGGTGGCCCCATTACTGGCCACTGTGGGTGGCGTCACGACTGACATTATCCCCTGTAAATATTTCCTTTTCACTGTCAAGCCAGGGACACGGTCCGGACCAGGACCATCCGTGACTTCCTCAGTAGCAGACCCGGTCCGGTACCGAGTACCCTGTCCCATAACGGGGCTCGACAGATGCACGGTCGGTTTCGTGGTTCTGCCGGTAGCTTTCCACGGTAGCTCTGATGTCGCCACCATGGATGGACTTGGTAGCCCCGCACCAGGCTCCCTGGGCCTCAGGTGACGTAGCCCCCAACGGTTCTTCTCCGGATCCTCCTTCTCCCCGGAGCTCGGCTGGTCTGCCTCTTCACTCTCATCATGAAGCTGGTCAGGATCCTCCTCGACGGCCTCTATCATCAGGTTAGGCTCCTCGGCAGGTGGCTGCACATCCTCCGGTTTTCTGGCGGGTCTATCGTCCTGTACATCTAGGTCATCTGGGTAGTCTGGGTCAGTTGTAGTCTCGCCGTAGTCCTCCAGCGGTGCTTCAGGGCTGCCCACTTCCTCTGTGTCAGTGGCTGGTGGCACCGGGTCCTCTAGTGGCTGGTGGCACCAGGTCCTCTCCTATAACCGTGTGAACCTCTGGTTGCTGGTTGCTCACCCCCGATTCCAGTTCTGGATAGCCAGGCTGCCTCCGCGTGGCCTCATGGCGTATCTGGCGGACGACGCCAGCGCTCCAGCGCCGGATTGTCCACTCCACCGTCTCTAAGAGCTGGACTTTCAAGTCTTGGTGAGCTGTCCCCAAAAAGGCTGGATCCCCCTCGTTAGTGTTGAGGGAGACCACCTCCAGGTTCCCAACTGCAGCGCGAGCCTCTTCCTCCACTTCCCGCATTAAGTCTCTCAGCCGGATTGCCTCCATGTCTCCAAGACCTGTACCCGTGCAGATCTCGTCCAGTTGTGCCAAACCCAGTTCTTGTTCTTTTAAAGTCCAAGGGAGGGTTAAAGTCTCTGGCCCGCCTCCTTGGTTTTCCTTCAGCAATCGGGGCGGGCAAACAGTTTGGCGCCTTTGTCATGGCCCTCCAATGACGAATAGCCGAGGCACGCCCCTGGGCCAACACATAGTTCCTTACATTGTTGGACCTACCATCTTGGGCCCAGTAGAAAATGGCGGGAAATAGTTATTTTAGGCCGAGTGGTAAAGTCTATAAGGCGCACAATACCCGTAGTTCACGGGTGGGTTTGATCCTGTTCGTAGACGCCAAAGATGTCTGGCGCACAAGGGTCTGGGATACTCAGATCTCGGGCGTTTGGGTATGGTGGGTGTCACGGGTGGACGGTGCCCGAGTCTATGCCCTCGGTGACAACAAAAAGGGGTATTTACAGGGTTAAAAGTTTATAGAAGTAAATGTCGTGATGCCACCTGTAGATCCGGTGATGGCACCGGCGTTGCTACTGACCTCTGGGAGGATGGATGGCAGCAAGGTGTTGTAGCTCCCTACAGGTAGAGCAGGGTCCCCCGGGGCAGTGTAGTGTTTGATGGAGAAATAGGGTAGCAGGGTAGGAACGGGTCAGCGCAGTCTCTGCTTCGCAGCGTAGAATTACCTCCGTTTACCAGGAAGAAACACAGACACTTGCTCACTTTGCACTGGTACTTTCCTCCGGTAATCTGCAGCTTACAGGGTATGCAGTTGTTACAGATAAGGTGGTGGACTGGATGGTCCTGGCAGTAGGCAATGTCCCTCTGAAGCTCCAGTGATGTTCCTTCTCTATCTCTTTCTCTGTCCTTCCTTTGCGCACTCCTTCTTCCTCCCTGCATGAATCACGCTTACTACCAGGCCTATCAGGTAATATGAGGATCCCTTCTCTCTCTAAGGGGTGCTCAACCCGGTTTAGTGCTTCTGGTGGGGACCGTACGTAGGTCAGGCTGGATTGTGCTCCTATGAAGCCTTCGACCACGCCGGTGTTTGCGGCTCAGGGATTGTCCTCTGCACCACTTCGGAGCTGGTACCCCGTTTTAGAGTGGGCCGGGGTATTTAGTTACCCTCTATCCGCCCCTCTCTGCCCTCCCATTGCTTCTCCTCTTTACTGACTCTGCTGTGTTGTCTGTTCTGTTCTTACTACTGTTCTGTTTCCCGCTCTTTCCCCACTCACTACATAACCTAGCTCTCCTCCCACCGGAAGCGGTTGCCCTAGTAACGGGTTGTCTGATTGGTCCCCTATCAATAGGTGTGTGTGTGTGGTTGTGGAGCTTCAGGCTTCTATTACCCCCTAGCAGGACAAAGCATACTGCACCTTCTGTTAGGGGTGCAGTAGGGGCGCTACAGATTCATCCTGTCTATTACATCTTGAATGACTGGGACCCTTTCCCCCTTCCATTTAGAGATGAGAAGATGAGATAAGGTACTGTGGCGCCCCACTGGTCGGTACGCCATGAAGGGGTACTGCACCCAGACCAGTGTGTGCGGTATCCCTGTGGCCAGTGAAGGGGGTGGTTTGTGTGGCGCCCCGCAACGAGTGCGTCACAGGAGTGTATTGCAGCCGGGACAGCAGCAGCAATGTTCTCTGACTAAGCAATGACATGGTTAACTCAGAGCTCCATACCCTACATGCATCACCAGCATAGAGGGCCAATAAGGTCCTGGTGGGCGGAGTGTAGAAGTAGTGTGTAGTAGAGAAGAGAGAGAGGAACGAGAGAGGAAGGAATGTAGGAGCAGGGGCTCTGCACAGTTCCGTGCAGCCCCCGGACCACCCCGGTCGGCGCCAATGCCTGGCACCCTGAAACCAGACTCTGGGCAACCATATGCGGGTCAAACTACACCCGTGCCCACTAACCACCAGAATACTGGTTCCAAAGCTAGGAGTCATTTATCACTTCTATGCAAACCAGGAGTGGAGGGACCGCTCTCCAGGAGCACCCCACCACAACCACACACACAGAGTCGTCTTGCCAGCGGAGTACCCATCAAAAGGACCCAAGGCTCCCCAAAATCCGGCTACAATTCACTGGTAGGGAAATTAAAGCAGCCTCCTTGTACCCAACCTTGGCACTCAAAGGCGATAACGGCAACACAACTAGCTTAGAATGGAGGAACACCGTGGAGCTCTGAGAAACACTGGTCATTGCTGAGTCCACCCGGTCCGTTACCCGTTAACTGTATATCATGTATCACCTGCTGGTTACAGTGAAGTACCCGTTACAGAGACTTTCAGTGTCCGTGCCTTTTTCAGAACTGTCCATCTCCGCATACTAGAACTGCAGCTGCCTCACAACATCTTGTGCAGCTCCTAGCTCCGGGGACTCCCGCTCATCCTGTGGGGAGCGTTCCATCTTGCTGCATCCCATCCCCCGGAGGCCCAAGCAGCGCCGGTGGACATCACCTGAACTCTCACAGGTGGCGTCACGAAACAATTAACCCCTTAACTGTTCAGCCATCCCCTTATTTGAATCTGGACCACCGGGCCCCACTACCGGCAGGCGCGGTTTCCGTGACAAGAAGGAAGAAGAAACGCCTGTTGTGGCTTTCATTATGCATTCACACACCTAGCTCAAGGGGCCAATAGGTTAAACCTGTTACCAGGGTAACCGGTCCCAGTGGGAGGTTATATAGGTGGGTAGTGGAGAGCGAGAGAAGAGAAGCAGTAGCAAAGTGGTGGAAGTAAAGTGAACTGTGGAGGATGACCCTTCAGGGGAACATACAGGGAGGGCACCCAGAAAGAACGGTGACCCAGACAAGAAAAGGGGAGCCTGAGGGTGTGTGCTAACACCTGGCGTCAGACCGTCTACCTACCGGTCTGGGAGGATCCCAGTGCACGGACCGGAGTACCGGCTCCGGGAGCAGTGCAGACAAGTCTAACTCTGAACCGCCAACACCGGTCAGACCGAGGAGTGTCCAGCCTCCTGGTCACCTGTAACAGTAGCCAAACAAGGAGCCAGGACCTACGGAAAATCCCCAGAGGATCGGCAATCCAGAGAAGGTTCCTACATGAGCGTAGAGTTACAGAGGAGAGAGCAGGAGGTCAGGTCGGGCTCCACGCAGGCCAGACTTCAACACTAGGAAGGACATAGGGTGAAGCTGAGAGAAATAACTTGAGAGCCACAGACGAACACCCATTCATTGGTAACTACCCAGGCCAGCTACCCGTGACTGTAGACCTGTTGTTGAACTGGAACATGACCAGTAAACCTGTGCAGAAACTCAGCTACGCGTTCTTTCCCGCTGTGAGGGATCAGACAGCTTCTCAACTGCAGAGCCGCCTTCCAGTTATTACAGCATCGCTGCCCTGGGAACACTGTTCTACCTGCAGGGAGCAACACCAACTGGCCACAATAACACCATCCCCAGAGGTTTGAAGTAGCGCTGGTGTTATCATCAGAGACTGCAGGTGGCGTCACGAACAATACACTTTTATTATTTTTTATTTCAACACTTTTCAGCGACCACCAGGGCCATGGTCCCGGGCATCGACCACCGGTGACAGGATCCAGCAGCAACGCCCAGGATCCGAGTACTCCAGCCCTGGGCGAATCAGTACCCCTTATTATATGTGGCACATTGTCCAAAGCAATATGCAATAGTACAGTGCTGTGCAAATTATTTGGGACAAAGCAGTTTTTTTATCATTCATTTTACTATTTCTGATAAGTGTTTTATCAGTTCTTGGTGTCGTTTTCCTTTTTCTTCCACATTTTCCTTTTCGTTTTGGAGAAAACGGTCCAGTTTCATTGTGTGCGAATTATTCTTGAAACGGTAAATTTTCCAGTACTAAAGGTGGAAGCGATTTCTCTTACAGTCATACTTGTATGTTCATTAAGAGTAATAATTCTAGACCTCGTCCGTGGAGTAACATCCATTTTTACAGGCACGAATCATAGAGAGAAAAAGTACACTAAACCACTCCTCACAGAAACAAGCTCTCACCTGAAGCTGAGGGGGCAGCTAGCTGTTATTTTCTGACTAAAACCAGTCAAACCACATTTTGTTACTCAAGGTTGTACACTCACACCTGTTCAACCCAGTTAAAACTGGTTTGAATCACTGACAGGTAACCCCAACTTATGATTTTACTTAAAAAAATGCTTTGTCCCAATTCATTTGCACAGCACTGTACAATACTAGGTGTTAAATCCATTTGTATCCCAAGCACCTCCCCTAGCAAATTTCCAAGATTTTCTCCAAATAAATTAAATTTTGGACAGGACCACCACATATGACAAAGGGTTCCCATCATTCTGCAGCCTCTCCAACATTGTGAGGAGAGACTGGAGCCAAAATGGGCTACTTTAACTGGGTAGTAGTACCATCTGAAATTATTTTTTTTTTAGCTGCTCAAGATGATTTAGGCTGGACGATACTCTCTGAACCTCCCTTATAGCGTCCCTCCATGTCTCAAATGACAGGTTCAAATGAAATCCCCACATCACCTTCCCACTGGTTCATGTAATGTAACTTTTCCTCTAAATTTGGATCATTTAAGGCTTTGTACAGTATAGACACTGCGCCTGGGCCAGATTCATGTATTGAAAAGTATCCATTGGCTCTTCGCTCTAGTTGAGAGTCAAAAAAGGATGATGTCTATGTGTTTTGAACTAAATGTCGAATCAGTAAATATTGGTAGAATCGGCGGCATATGCCTGGGTATTTTAAGGCTAACTGATCAAATGCCTTAATCATACTGCCTTCGAAAAGTTCATGTAACGTTTTAATTCCTGCATGTACCCAGGGCTGTAAATCAATATATGGAATGTGAGGTTCTAACGCCTTCAGTGACACTTCATTCAGGGGAATATTTATTAAAGTAGAAACAGTTTGCCTCCAATAATGTAATGCGGCTGTCATGGTGGGCAATTCAGGGTTGTATGCACTCACTTTAAAGGCCTCAGCTTCTAAAAGTAACCGGGTGGAGCATCTGTTCGCATAAAATTTTTCAATTTGCAACCACCCATGGTCTTTGTCCATATGCTACCAATCTCGAAGTCCGGATATAACTATGATACGCCATTAGATTAGGCATGTGACCCACCCCAGGGTCGTGGGGTACCCGGTTCCGGGTGTTGATTTACTGAGGGATGTCACGGGTGGCCTGTGCCCGGTCCCATGGCCCTGGCAGTCGCTGAAAAAGGGGTTAAAAATAAAAAGGAAGGGATTGGTGACGCCGCCTACGGTATCCGGTAATGATAACAGCGCTGCTTGCAGACCTCCGGGGTGATAATGAGGCAGCTGGGTTGGTAACGTTCACCGTGGGTGGAGTGGGATCCCTGGGGCAATGATGGGATGAATAAGAATTTACACAGGGAGGCAGCTCTTCAAACAGCTTTGTCCCTGGTGCTGCAGGAGAAGGCGACTCCTCAGGTGGAGATGCTGGCAGGCAGTTTATGTTAAGGGCAGGATCAGGGGCTGTAATAACAGACACACACACGCTAGAAGTTGTTTCCGTACTTTTTACTGATGATAGTGATTCAAGTAACATCCAGGGTACTGTCTAGGTGGTTGGGTGGCAGATCAGGATTTCCACACCCGATGATTTGTGAGGCCTCCTTGCTTCTGTGTGTGTGTGTACTTAAGTCCTGGCCTGTTTGAAACCTGACCCTGACCTCTCCTGTGTTCCTTACTTGTATAGCAGGCTGTGAGAACCGTCTGACGTGCACCGCTGCCCCTCCGCGGTCCCTGGTTGTGTTAGTAGCTGTGCTCCAAGTGTCACCAGGAGACTGAAGTCTTGCTGATCCTCCAGTATTCTCTGCTGGGCTAACTGGACCCTTGCAGACTCGGACTCCGGTGTCTGGGTTGCTTCCTGGGGTGAACCGGTATGATTCCTCTGCCCCCACTCTATCTCCGGTATGCCTTGACTCCGACCCTCACTCTTGGATCCCTTACACTGGCTAGGCTCCCTCACTGGCACAGGCCTAGTGAGGCACCTTTCATCAGGATGTCTTCACAGTACTGCTCCGTACTGCACTGTCTAACTCCTCCCCCGGGCCTGAATTTATAGGGGACCTTGCCAGAAGTCAGCAAGTAGAGCTCCCCTTTCAGGCCTGGGGTGGAAAGTGTTGTGTGTAAGTTTACCTGATGTGGAAATCCCTCCGTGCACCAGGTGTTCCTGTGGCAACTTACCCGCAGGGATGCCACATTCCCCCTAGTTAAATTCAGTACTCCTGGACTGAGAAACATTTTTCAAACATTATAACATTAACAGCTATTATGAACAAAGTCTTAAAATTCAAAAATTTAGAAAAGCCAATAAAACGGGAAAGACGGGGAAAAGGTGTAGTCCATACGGCGCTAATCCATTCGCCGCAGGCTGTTAAAAGAGTTTTTGCCACAACCAGTCCCGTGGCCGATGGTCCATGTTTAAATAAAATATTAGTCCAAGCAATTGCAATAGTTTGTACAGGTCAGTCTCTGTAGGCCCAAAACTTTTAACGGGTTCAAGTTGCAATAAATAATATACACATTTACATTTACCTATGGTTAACTATGGTTTCCTATGGGCGTCTCTGCTTAGGAGTCCTGGCTTTCACTTTCCACCCCCAGGAACTTTCTCTTCCTAACTTAATGGGCATGGTGGTTAGTCCAGTTCTTCCACCCTTCTGTACACTACTATTTACTGTCTATTTACATGCAGGTACTCTCATTTACTCATTTACATTTCTTCATTTCTCACCTATTTTCTGTACCTAGGTGGTGGTTTCCCAAGGTTACTATGGTTTGATCTACGTAGTACTGGCGTGTTTACAGGTTGTGCACTAGTGTCTACTTCTAGTGTTGTGCGTGCACTATCCACTAGTCCACGAGTAGACCTACGTAACACTGGTATGCCTGAGCATCTTCTTGGTCTTACTACAGGACTGGCAGGTTCACCGATTGCAGGATCCTCTGGTTCTGCTACAACGGTGGTTCTTCTTGAACTTGTATGGGTTTTTCCAGTCTTTCTTGCTCACTGGTTGTGGAAAAGTGAATAATGGTACGAGTATGGCTCCGTTGAACTGAGGCCATCTTTAAGGAAAGTCTCTAAGTACCGTATGGATCATCTTCTTCTTCTAGTTCAGTTGGACATGGAATCTCTTCTTAGTTAGAGGTCTTAGTTAATCAGGGCATTTCTTTAGATGGTCTCGGGAAACTGCTGTTGTGGTTCTAGCTTCATCTTTACTGATTAAACAAGTCTTCTTATTATCAAAGTTAGAGGGTTGCACGGTGTAAGGTTCTGCTTCCCATTGGTCATCAAGCTTGTGGATTCTTCTCTTTCTCTTGAGAACCATTTCTTTAGGTGTTAAGGGAACAGCTTGTGCATTCTTATTGTAATCCTTTTCTTGTTTCTCTCTAAATTGATTTAGAATTTTGTCCACACATTCTTGTACCTTCTTGTACTGTTCTTTGCGGTTTGAGTCCCAATCAGTATCAGGTGAACTGGTTTCAGGTATGACAATTCCCTTCTCGAGATCAACTAGCAATTTTCCGGATCTTGCTCTCATGAGATATGCTGGTGTGCAATTGGTGGAACTTGCAGATATGATGTTGTACATGTCCACTAAGTCTGGTAACTTTTCCGGCCACATGTTTCTTTCTTCCAAAGGCAGTGTTTTTAACAGGTCTATGACCACGTTGTTCATCTTTTCGCACATGCCATTGGTTTGTGGATAGTAAGGCGTGGTTCAGATTTTCTTGCACCCATACATGTTGCAAAACTCCTGGAATACTTCAGCTTCAAACGCAGGACCCTGGTCAGTCAACACCTGCTCTGGATACCCCTGTGGTCTACAGAAGTAGGCTTGAAAGACTTTCGCTGTAGTTTTAGCTGTTAAGTCTTTTACCGGGGCTACCACTAGGAATCTGGAATAGTGGTCCACCATTGTAAGAGCATAAGTATAGCCTGAGCTTCTGGGTGTCAGCTTTACATGGTCCAAGGCTACAAGTTCTAGGGGCTGTTTGGTGACAATTGGCTGTAGTGGTGCTTTTTGGCTGTCACAGTCTTTTCTTCTTAAGTTGCATGGCCCACAGTTTCTACACCATTTCTCTAGGATGTTCCTCATGCCAACCCAGTAGAATCTCTCGTGTAACAAGACTTTGAGCTTCTTCCATCTGAAGTGTCCTGCTCCATTGTGGTGTGCTTCTAACACCATCTGGACATCTCTCTTCGGTACCACTATTTGCAACACCATCTCATGGGTTCTAGGATTGATGAAACGTTGACACAGCCTACCCTGCTAGATGAACAACCTGCTTCTCTCTTTCCACAGGTGTTGCGACTCTGGTGCAGCATCTGGGCTAAGACGGGACCCTTCTTGGATTATCAGCTCTTTGACTAAGCTAACAGCTGGGTTACTGTCTTGCATCTCTTTCCAACCATGATGAGGTAACGGGTTTAGTCTGATGTCTTGACGTTTGATACAGGTTTGCTGACACTGGGATGCGCTGTGGCTGTGGAAGGCTGGTGGCTCTATTTCTTCTAGCACATCCACATCTTTGCCTGTATCTGGGAAGTGAGGCATCCTTGACAGGGCATCTGCATTGTTGTTCTTACGGCCTGCCTGGTATTTGATGCGAAAGTCAAAGTTTGACAACCAGGCCATCCAGCGTTGCTCTAGTGCACCTAACCGCAGAATCCAAGTGGGTCAGAGGATTGCTGTCCGCGAAGACAGTAAACTTTGCAGCCGCCAGGTAGTGCTTGAACCGTTCGGTGATAGCCCAGACCAAGGCCAGGAGATCCAGCTTGAACGAGCTGTAGTTCTCTGGGTTCCTCTCGGTAGGACGGAGCTTCCTGCTGGCATAAGCAATTGCACATTCTATGCCATTCTGCTTCTGTGATAAGACAGCTCCCAATCCCATATTGCTGGCATCAGTGTACAGCATGAATGGTAAGTTGTAGTCGGGATAGGCAAGGATTTCTTCACCAGTCAAGGCCCACTTCATCTGTCGAAAGGAGTTCTCTTCTTTTTTACCCCATTCAAACGGAGGACCTGAGGTCTTGCTCTTCTTGGGCTGGCCTACCAGGAGATCTTGCAAAGGCGCTGCCATTTTCATGTAGCATTTTATGAACCTCCTGTAGTAGCCTACCAGCCCCAAGAATTGACGCATCTTTCTGACAGTGGTTGGTCTTGGTCAGTCCTTTATGATGGTGATCTTGTCAGGGTCTGGTGCCACTCCCTCTGCATTGACCATATGCCCAAGATACTGAACTTTTGGTTTCAGCAAATGGCAAATGGCAATGCTTCAAATACCTCCGCCAGGTGTTCCGGATGTTCCTCATAGGTTTTGGAGTACACTATGAGGTCATCCAGGTATAGTAGCATGATCTCAAAGTTTTGGTGCCCCAGGCAACAATCCATCAGTCTTTGGAACAATCCGGGTGCATTGCAGAGTCCGATTGGCATGCTGTTAATTTCACACAGACCCATTGGTGTTGTTAGCACGGTCCTTTCCCGGTCTTCTTCTGCAACGGCGACCTGCTAATACCCACTAGTAAGATCTAGGGTTGAAAAGTAATTAGCAGCCTTTAATGCAGCAAGTGACTCTTCTATGCGTCGTAACGGGTAAGCATCTTTATGTGTTATGCTTACATTGTAAGTGTTATGCTTACAATGTGTTACATTCTCATAGTGCTGTCTTTCTTTCTAACTAGGACCAATGGAGCTGACCAGGGGCTACAACTATCTCTACTAACCCCTGTGTGCTTCATGTCCTGTAACATTTCATTGGCAAGCTGATAGTGAGCTGGTGTTACAGGCCTATATCGTTCTTTAATGGGTGGATGGTTCCCAGTGGGTATATGATGGTGTACCCCTTTAATCCTCCCAAAATCCAGTGGATGGTTACTAAAGACCTGTTCATACTCCTTTACTACCCAATAGACTCTGTGCTTCTGGTAGGAAGGAGTGGAATCAGTGCCTACATGCAGGTCCTGACACCAGTCCTCCAGCTGTCCCTTGGAATTGTTGTCCTCCTCCTTGTTGGCGGGGTCAAGGGTTCCACTGCCTGGATAGAGTTGTTGTCGACAGTGAACAGCTTGGCAATGGTGGAATATCTGGGCAGTTTGACTTCCTCCTTGTGATGAAATGGACCCCTTTAATATATAATGTAGGAGGGTTTCTTATTTATCCAGACAATATTGTATTTTGGTTTGCAAACTTGTAATATGCCACTCATGGGTTACACAAGATTTCTAGAAGCCTGCTAGTATTTAAAGTGGGTAACATAATTATCTATCTTGTGATAACCAACTCATTGTAAATACAAGTCTTGTAGATGACTGGTAGTGTTTAACGTGTAATGTAATTATCTACCTTGAGATGGCCAACTCATTGTTCCTACAGTATTGTAGATGACTGGTGATATTGACCATGTGTAATGTAATCAACTCAACTCTTTGTCTTACGAAGCTCAGAGGACTTAATCCTCTAAAATTCCTTTGTATTAGTATGGGTATTGCTGATACTATGTAGATTACTTCAGCCACCATTGTTTGTGGTCAGGATGTTATACGAAATGTCTAAATGTCTATACTAAACCCTCCATGACCCTTCTCTGCAAACATCATTTAAATGAACCTTGTCCAGACAGCTTGATATCCAGCCAATGAGAAGACAGTTTTATTCTACTAATTGTGAAGTCCCCAATATCCTGCAATGAGATTTGAGGGTATATAAGGAGACCTGTTGATTAACCAGGGTGAGTTAGATTCTGTCTACTGACCTCAGTGTAGGGATTTCAGTCCCGGCTAGAGGTGCACTGGATTGGATACAGGCAGCTAATCTAGGATCTTCGGGTCCGATTGGCAAGCCATAACCCCAGGCCTAGGCATTTCGGTGCCGACCAAGGGGATCAGAACCTGGATTATAAGACCACAAGGACTTCAGCATCGAATGATCGGATTCGGCTGGGGATAACAAAGACTGCATTAGGATGCAACCCAGGTTGGGATGATCCAGTCACCTGGCTACAGACTTTGCTTTGCTATATTCTAATCCCTGGGGAGCCAGCGGAAGGGTGAGACTCTATTGTCTGTTACATTTTGTGTTTTGCTGGTTATGTGTTATGGGTTCTGTTAACTGTTTGGGGATCCAATAAAGCCTTAATATTGTGGTTCCCTCCCCTGTGTTGTCTGAGTAGTGTTCTGCCCACGGTTAAGGAGCTCAGCCATTCAGTTTGGGGATGAGCCCTGGTCCACATTGTCTTTCTAATGGTGGCTGGGCCAGTGGATGAGAGTACTCAGTTACCCCCGTGTCTCCACACTCCTCTCCACAGTTTAATACACTTACGGGTACCCTCCCCTTGCATAAGTCAACCACAAACCTGGATGTCAGGATTGTAGGCCTACTCTCTGAGTACAAGGGTTCTACCACTGCCTGGTAATCCTGCCCTCTGAGGCCTATTGCTGCCCGACACCATATCATCATTTCACTTCTTGGGGGTAACACAATAGGGATAAGGTCTGTCACCCGTACACTACCAATTTCACCACTGGACAAGGTTACCTGTTGTCTTCGCAGGAGGGCTCTGATCTCCTTCTGCAGGACCCGCTTATGCCGGATGCTGGCAGTTTCTGCAGTCTGTTGGAGTAAAACAACACTTTTCCCAGGCAATTTTCAATTACATTTGTACCAAATACCATCTGCGGTCATTGGGGTCTGTTTCTACCACAATAAGTCCTTAGCCTTTTAGCTCCACCCTCTCCACTCTTATTGTTACCTCCCTAATCCCTACTTGTTTTACTGGTATCCTATTTACAGCATAAATAGTGAGGTTAGGATCTGGAGGAGCAAGTTCAACATTGGCCCAAAACCTTTCCTTTTGTAAAGGATCTGTGGTATGGTGGTCACCTGCGACCCAGTGTCCAACAATGCAGATGTGAGAATTCCGTCCAGCGTGATAGACAGGATCTGTCTTAAATAACATATACTGAGATCACCGCTAATTATTAGTGATGAGCGAGTACTAAAATGCTCGGGTGCTCGAAGCTCGGGCCGAGCATCCCGAGATACTCGTGTACTCGGCCCGAGTACCGAGCCCAATGTTATCCTATGAGAGACCCGAGTATTTTTATGAAATGACTGCCGGCAGCATGGAAAAACCCTAAAAATGTCACAAAAGTCTCAGAAGAGTGCTGAAATGACATGGCAACACCATGGGGAAGACCCCTGGAAGCATTTCTCACTCAAAAGTCACAGCTGTGAACAATGTTGTCCGAGTTTTACGCCAATTTTACGGAGTCTCCAGAAAACCTTCCAAAATGACACCAAAATGAATATTCAGGGTGGAAATGTTAAGGGCACATACCCAATAGTTAGATACAGCTGGTGGTATGTTACTTTTTGTGATTACATGAAAGATTTTACGTGAAAACATTGTGCGGCACTCCGATGACCCTGAGAAGAGACGAACATGAAGCCCTGTCTTGAATTAATGTGCCCATTTTGAGGAACTGGGTCTATTGTAGTATCTTCCTTTGCCAGGGCAGTCCAAAATTGGGAGGTTCACCAATGCCCCTGGATACAGACATGCAGGATGGCCTGTAAACAAGAACTGGGTGTATTGTAGTATAGCCCTTTGGCCAGGGCAGCCAAAAATTGGAAGGTTCAACAATGACCCATGCATTCAGACATGTAGTAGGGCCTGTAACCCTCAAGTGGGTGTATTGTAGTATAGGCCTTTGGCCAGGGCAGCCAAAAATTAGGAGGCTCCTCATTGTCCCTGGATAGAGACGTGCAGGAGGGCCTGTAACCCTCAAGTGGGTGTATTGTAGTATAGCCCTTTGGTCAGGGCAGTCAAAAATTGGGAGGTTCAACAATGACCCATGCATACAGACATGTATTAGGGCCTGTAACCCTCAAGTGGGTGTATTGTAGTATAGGCCTTTGGCCAGGGCAGCCAAAAATTAGGAGGCTCCTCATTGTCCCTGGATAGAGACGTGCAGGAGGGCCTGTAACCCTCAAGTGGGTGTATTTTAGTATAGCCCTTTGGCCAGGGCAGCCAAAAATTGGGAGGCTCCACATTGTCCCTGGATAGAGACGTGCAGGAGGGCCTGTAAAGAAGAACTGGGTGTATTGTAGTATAGCCCTTTGGCCAGGGCAGCCAAAAATTTGAAGGTTCAACAATGACCCATGCATACAGACATGTAGTAGGGCCTGTAACCCTCAAGTAGGTGTATTGTAGTATAGCCCTTGGGTCAGGGCAGTCAAAAATTGGGAGGTTCAACAATGACCCATGCATACAGACATGTAGTAGGGCCTGTAACCCTCAAGTGGGTGTATTGTAGTATAGGCCTTTGGCCAGGGCAGCCAAAAATTGGGAGGCTCCTCATTGTCCCTGGATAGAGACGTGCAGGAGGGCCTGTAACCCTCAAGTGGGTGTATTGTAGTCTAGCCCTTTGGCCAGGGCAGCCAAAAATTGGGAGGTTCAACAATGACCCATGCATACAGACATGTATTAGGGCCTGTAACCCTCAAGTAGGTGTATTGTAGTATAGCCCTTGGGTCAGGGCAGCCAAAAATTGGGAGGTTCAACAATGACCCATGCATACAGACATGTAGTAGGGCCTGTAACCCTCAAGTGGATGTATTGTAGTATAGCCCTTTAGCCAGGGCAGCCAAAAATTGGGAGGTTCAACAATGACCCATGCATACAGACATGTAGTAGGGCCTGTAACCCTCAAGTGGGTGTATTGTAGTATAGCCCTTTGGCCAGGGCAGCCAAAAATTGGGGGGTTCAACAATGACCCATGCATACAGACATGTATTAGGGCCTGTAACCCTCAAGTGGGTGTATTGTAGTATAGCCCTTTGGTCAGGGCAGCTAAAAATTGGGAGGTTCAACAATGACCCATGCATTCAGACATGTAGTAGGGCCTGTAACCCTCAAGTGGGTGTATTGTAGTATAGGCCTTTGGCCAGGGCAGCCAAAAATTGGGAGGTTCAACAATGACCCATGCATACAGACATGTAGTAGGGCCTGTAACCCTCAAGTGGGTGTATTGTAGTATAGCCCTTTGGTCAGGGCAGTCAAAAATTGGGAGGTTCAACAATGACCCATGCATACAGACATGTATTAGGGCCTGTAACCCTCAAGTGGGTGTATTGTAGTATAGCCCTTTGGTCAGGGCAGTCAAAAATTGGCAGGTTCAACAATGACCCATGCATACAGACATGTATTAGGGCCTGTAACCCTCAAGTGGGTGTATTGTAGTATAGCCCTTTGGCCAGGGCAGCCAAAAATTTGAAGGTTCAACAATGACCCATGCATACAGACATGTAGTAGGGCCTGTAACCCTCAAGTAGGTGTATTGTAGTATGGCCCTTTGGTCAGGGCAGCCAAAAATTGGGAGGTTCAACAATGACCCATGCATACAGACATGTAGTAGGGCCTGTAACCTTCAAGTGGGTGTATTGTAGTATAGGCCTTTGGCCAGGGCAGCCAAAAATTGGGAGGCTGCTCATTGTCCCTGGATAGAGACGTGCAGGAGGGCCTGTAACCCTCAAGTGGGTGTATTGTAGTCTAGCCCTTTGGCCAGGGCAGCCAAAAATTGGGAGGTTCAACAATGACCCATGCATACAGACATGTAGTAGGGCCTGTAACCCTCAAGTGGGTGTATTGTATAGCCCTTTGGCCAGGGCAGCCAAAAATTGGGAGGCTCCACATTGTCCCTGGATAGAGACGTGCAGGAGGGCCTGTAAAGAAGAACCGGGTGTATTGTAGTATAGCCCTTTGGCCAGGGCAGCCAAAAATTTGAAGGTTCAACAATGACCCATGCATACAGACATGTAGTAGGGCCTGTAACCCTCAAGTAGGTGTATTGTAGTATGGCCCTTTGGTCAGGGCAGTCAAAAATTGGGAGGTTCAACAATGACCCATGCATACAGACATGTAGTAGGGCCTGTAACCCTCAAGTGGGTGTATTGTAGTATAGCCCTTTGGCCAGGGCAGCCAAAAATTTGAAGGTTCAACAATGACCCATGCATACAGACATGTAGTAGGGCCTGTAACCCTCAAGTGGGTGTATTGTAGTATGGCCCTTTGGTCAGGGCAGTCAAAAATTGGGAGGTTCAACAATGACCCATGCATTTAGACATGTAGTAGGGCCTTTAACCCTCAAGTGGGCGTATTGTAGTATAGGCCTTTGGCCAGGGCAGCCAAAAATTGGGAGGTTCCACATTGTCCCTGGATAGAGACGTGCAGGAGGGCCTCAAAACATTTTTCCCATTGAAAAGGAGCGGGTCTCCTGTTGTTGTAATGCCCATTCTAAAAGAATGGGCAAAAAAATTTACCACTGCGGGTATACCTCAAACAACAGCCTAACTATTGTAACGGTCATCATGGTGTCATATGAGGAGAAGGAGGAGCAGTCCAGCGATTAGCCAAAGTCCAGAAGTGTGTACCCATGGTTGAGTGGAGGTACATGGCAAATTCACATAACAAAATTTTAATTCAGTTGTCATTTGCTGGTGGTGTGGTGAAGTCTGGCCCAATCCAACCCTTGTTCATCTTGATCAGAGTCAGTCTGTCAGCATTTTCAGTTGACAGGCGGGTGCGTTTATCAGTGATGATTCCACCTGCAGCACTGAAAACACGCTCTGATAAAACGCTAGCGACAGGGCAGGCCAGGACTTCCAAGGCGTAGAGAGCCAACTCATGCCACGTGTCCAGCTTGGAGACCCAATAATTGAAAGGCACAGAGGAATCTCGCAGTACAGTTGTTCGATCTGCAAGGTACTCCTTCAGCATCTGCCCAAACTTAGCATTTCTGGTGGCACTACCCCGCACCTCAGGGGCTGTGGTACGTGAGGGGCTGAGAAAACTGTCCCACATCGTAAAGACAGTTCCCCTACCTCTGGCGGATTGGACTTGTGCCCCTCTCGGCCGTATGCCTTGGTTTTCCACCGAATCCTGACCTATGCCGCTAGCGTTTTGTGAGGGGAATGATTTCACTACTTCCGTGACTATGGTCCTGTGGAACTGCTGCATTTTGGCTGACCTCTCCGCCTCAGGAATGAGAGACATAAAGTTCTCCTTGTAGCGTGGGTCTAACAGTGTTGCCAACCAGTACTGATTGTCGGCCAAGATGTTCTGAACGCGAGGGTCACGAGACAGGCAGCTTACCATAAAGTCAGCCATGTGCGCCAGACTCTTAACAGTCATCACTTCAGTATCCAGACCAACACGATGACTGAACATGCTGTCCTCCTCCTCCTCCTCATCTCCCCTGTCCTCTGGCCAGCCACGCTGAATCGAGGGTATGACTGGTGTGCATGTCATATCCTCAATTTGGCCAGAGAGTTGCTCCATGTCTTCATCCTCCTCCTCCTCGTCATAGTCCTCCACTGCACGTTGTGATGAGATGAGGCTGGGCTGTGTGTTTTCACCCACACCCACTACTGTTTCTTGCTCCAAGTCATCGCGCTCGGCCT
Source organism: Allobates femoralis (assembly GCA_033576535.1). Lineage (NCBI taxonomy): Eukaryota > Metazoa > Chordata > Amphibia > Anura > Aromobatidae > Allobates > Allobates femoralis. The sequence goes on along the minus strand of JARQOC010000004.1, from coordinate 72,752,344 downwards.
GCAATGCATCCTCTTTGATTTTCAGCAGAGACCGTTTTAGAAGGCAGAGTAGTGGTATGGTGACGCTAATAATGGTGTCATCGCCGCTCACCATCTTGGTGGAGTCCTCAAAGTTTTGGAGGACGGTACATAGGTCCGACATCCATCTCCACTCCTCAGGTGTTATGTGTGGAGTTTGACCCATTTCCCGACGGCTTAGGTGATGCAGGTAGTCCACAACTGCCCTCTTCTGCTCACATATCCTGACCAACATGTGCAGAGTTGAATTCCAACGCGTGGGGACATCATACACCAGTCTGTGGGCCGGAAGACGCAAACGGCGCTGAAAGCCGGCAAGGCCGGCTGAAGCAGCAGGTGACTTGCGAAAATGTGCAGACACACGGCGAACTTTTACCAGCAGTTCAGACACCTCTGGGTATGACTTCACAAACCTCTGAACCACCAGGTTGAGCACATGGGCCACGCATGGAACATGCGTCAGCTGGCCTCGCCTCAAAGCTGCCACCAGGTTCCGGCCATTGTCACACACGACCTTTCCTGGCTTTAGGTTCAGAGGTGTGACACAGTGATCTGCCTGCTGTTTCAGAGCTGTCCACACCTCTTCTGCATTGTGGGGTTTGTCACCTATGCAGACTAGCTTCAGCACAGCCTGTTGCCGCTTTGCAGAGGCAGTGCTGCAGTGCTTCCAGCTTGGGACTGGTGTGGAGGGTACAGTGGATGAGGATGCGCAGGAGGAGGAGGCTGAGGAGCATGACATTCCGGAGCTGTAGAGTGTCGGTGAAACCCTGACAGAGGTAGGGCCTGCTATCCTTGGTGTGGGAAGGAGTGTTCCGTCCCTCGCTCAGACTGGGTCCCAGCCTCCACAATATTAATCCAGTGTGCCATCAAGGAGATGTAGCGGCCTTACCCACAAGCACTTGTCCACGTTCTGTGGTTAGGTGGACTTGGCTGAAACAGCGTTGTTCAGGGCACGTGTGATGCTGTTGGACACGTGGTTATGCAATGCGGGGACGGCACATCTGGAGAAATAGTGGCGGCTGGGGACCGAGTAACGTGGGACAGCAGCCGCCATCAGGTCGCGGAATGCTTCCTCTCCACCAGCCGGAAAGGCAACATTTCTAGCGCTATGAGTCGCGAAATGTGATCATTCAGGACTGTGGCATGTGGGGCGTTGGCAGCGTATTTGCGCCTGCGTTCAAATGTTTGCTGAATGGATAATTGAACGCTGCGCTGGGACAAGGACGTGCTTGTTGGTGGTGTAATTTGTGCTGGGCAACTTCAGGTGCAGGGCCGGAGGCTTGTTCGCAGCCAGCATGGACAGGGGATTGGCTCGCACGCACAACAGGCGAAGACGTAGCAGTGACATCAGCAAGCACCGCTCCTCGACTCTGTTGTACTTCCCACAAAGTCGGGTGCTTGGCTGACATGTGCCTGATCATGCTGGTGGTGGTCAGGCTGCTAGTTTTCATACCCTGCTGATACTGGCATGGCAGGTGTGGCAAATGGCCTTTTTAGAGTCTTCTGGAGCCAACTTAAAAAACTCCCAGACTTGTGAAGACCGAACATTTGCACAGGCACCTTGAGTCTGTTGTTGTTCCGGGGAACGGTTGCCTGCCTTCTGCCTGCGGACACGACCCTGCTTCGTACTGCCTGTTGGGATGCTACGCCTCCCTCCCCCTGTGCACTGCTGGCCTCACTCTGCATATCCTCCTGCCATGTTGGGTCAGCTACTGGATCATCCACCACGTCGTCTTCCTCTTCCGCACCCTGATCCTCCTCCTGACTTCCTGGCAATTGTGTCTCATCATCGTCCACCCCTTGTTGAGACACTTTGGCAACGTTCCGTTCGTGAGAACGTGGCTGCTCAAATATTTGGGCATCTGTACATACCATCTCCTCATCACCCACTTCAAGAGGAGGTGGGTCAGGCCAGATTCTGGAATGGATACATGAACAGCTCTTCCGAAGTATCCTAGTGTGGGATCAGTAATGTCCGTGGACGTGTACTCGGCCTGGTGGTAGGAAGGAGGATCAGGTTGGGAAATGTGCGGTGCAGTATCACGGCTACTGACACTTGACCGGTGCGGAAGACAGGGTGTTTATGGAGGTGCCCATCTGACTTGAAGCATTATCCGCTATCCAAGTAACAACCTGTTGACACTGCTCTTGCTTCAACAGCGGTGTACTGCTGCGGGCTCCAAGAATTTGGGACAGGACGTGCGAGCGAGGAGATGTGGCCCTTTGTTGTTGCGAAATTAGTGCTTGCACACGACCTCGGCCTCTGCCTGCACCACCATCACGTCCACTTCTTGTTCCTTGCCAACGCCCTTGGCATTTTGCCTGTATACTGCGACAACTGTCTGGTGACTGGAGAGGTCACAGGAGATTAGGATTTTAGTCCCTAACCTGTATCAAGGTATGACGTACACCAGTCTGGTGACTGGTCAGATCACAGGTGATTAGGATTTTAGTTTCCCTAACCTGTATCAAGGTATGACGTACAAACCAGTCTGGTGACTGTCAGATTTCCAGGATTAGGATTTTAGTCCCTAACCTGTATCAAGGTATGACGTACAACAGTCTGGTGACTGTAATGGTTTCAGGAGAGGATTTTAGTCCCTAACCTGTATCAAGGTATGACGTACAACAGTCTGGTGACTTGAATGGTTTCAGGAGAGGATTTTAGTCCCTAACCTGTATCAAGGTATGACGTACAACAGTCTGGTGACTGTAATGGTTTCAGGAGAGGATTTTAGTCCCTAACCTGTATTAAGGTATACGTACAACAGTCTGGTGACTGTAATGGTTCAGGAGAGGATTTTAGTCCCTAACCTGTATTAAGGTAGTACGTACACCAGTCTGGTGACTGTAATGGTTTCAGGAGAGGATTTTAGTCCCTAACCTGTATTCAAGGTATACGTACAACAGTCTGGTGACTGTAATGGTTTCAGGAGAGGATTTTAGTCCCTAACCTGTATCAAGGTATGACGTACAACAGTCTGGTGACTGTAATGGTTTCAGGAGAGGATTTTAGTCCCTAACCTGTATAAGGTATGACGTACAACAGTCTGGTGACTGTAATGGTTTCAGGAGAGGATTTTAGTCCCTAACCTGTATCAAGGTAGACGTACAACCAGTCTGGTGACTGTAATGGTTCAGGAGAGGATTTTAGTCCCTAACCTGTATTAAGGTATGACGTACACAGTCTGGTGACTGTCAATCCAAGAGATTAGGATTTTAGTTCCCTAACCTGTATCAAGGTATGTACGTACACCAGTCTGGTGAGTGTTCAGATCACAAGAGATTAGGATTTTATTTCCCTAACCTGTATCAAGGTATACGTACACCAGTCTGGTGACTGTTCGGATACAAGAGATAGGATTTTAGTTCCCTAACCTGTATCAAGGTATGACGTACACAGTCTGGTGACTGTAATGGTTTCAGGAGAGGATTTTAGTCCCTAACCTGTATCAAGGTATGACGTACACAGTCTGGTGACTGTAATGGTTTCAGGAGAGGATTTTAGTCCCTAACCTGTATTAAGGTAGTACGTACACCAGTCTGGTGACTGTAATGGTTTCAGGAGAGGATTTTAGTCCCTAACCTGATCAAGGTATGACGTACAACAGTCTGGTGACTGTAATGGTGTCAGGAGAGGATTTTAGTCCCTAACCTGTATTAAGGTAGTACGTACACCAGTCTGGTGACTGTTATGATCCAAGAGATAGGATTTTAGTCCCTAACCTGTATCAAGGTATGACGTACACCAGTCTGGTGAGTGTAGATCAGAGAGATTTTTAGTCCCTAACCTGTATCAAGGTATGACGTACACCAGTCTGGTGACTGTAATGGTTTCAGGAGAGGATTTTAGTCCCTAACCTGAATCAAGGTATGACGTACAACCAGTCTGGTGACTGTAATGGTGTCAGGAGAGGATTTTAGTCCCTAACCTGTATCAAGGTATGACGTACACCAGTCTGGTGACTGTAATGGTTTCAGGAGAGGATTTTAGTCCCTAACCTGTATCAAGGTATGACGTACAACAGTCTGGTGACTGTAATGGTGTCAGGAGAGGATTTTAGTCCCTAACCTGTATTAAGGTATGACGTACAACAGTCTGGTGACTGTAATGGTTTCAGGAGAGGATTTTAGTCCCTAACCTGTATAAGGTAGACGTACAACAGTCTGGTGACTGTAATGGTTTCAGGAGAGATTTTAGTCCCTAACCTGTATCAAGGTATGACGTACACCAGTCTGGTGACTGTAATGGTTTCAGGAGAGGATTTTAGTCCCTAACCTGTATTAAGGTATACGTACAACCAGTCTGGTGACTGTAATGGTTTCAGGAGAGGATTTTAGTCCCTAACCTGTATAAGGTATGACGTACACCAGTCTGGTGACTGTAATGGTTTCAGGAGAGGATTTTAGTCCCTAACCTGTATCAAGGTATGACGTACAACAGTCTGGTGACTGTAATGGTTTCAGGAGAGGATTTTAGTCCCTAACCTGTATTAAGGTAGTACGTACACAGTTGGTGACTTAATGGTCACAGAAAAGCTTGGATTCCGATCTGTATCACCCTGCCTATATCCTCCTAGATTAGTCCTGAGAAGGACTGTTGTGGTCAGCAGCAGTTTGCAGCCCTGCTCCGGATCTACCTGTAAGGGCCGCAAATCTGTCCCTAAGCAGCAGCAGACACTCTCCCTACACTGACTGTCTGGATGGCTGTGTGCCTAGCACAGCGCGCCGGGGGTTATAAAGGCTCGGTCACGCTGTGCAGGCGGCCAATCACTGCTATGCCACAACTAACAGGGCTGTGGCATTGCAGTGGTCTGCCAGCCATCCCTGCCGTGGGCTGGCTCTCAAAAGAGCGCCAACATGCAGAGATGACGACCACGAGCACAGCACGAGTATCGCGAGATTACTCGGTGCTCGCCGAGTAGCCCGAGTACAGTGATACTCGTGCGAGTACCGAGTAGTGGCGAGCATGCTTGCTCATCACTACTAATTATCACTATAAGGATCCATCCCATTTATGTGTATATAACCATTGAAAATGAGAGAGAAAAAGTATTTCCATCCAACACATTTCGGTACTGACCTTGTACCTTCCTAGGGTTGCTCTGAGGAAGGTACAAGTCTGTAACCGAAACACATTTGATGGAAATAATAATGGAATAAAGAAGCAGCTTGCATACTCTTGGTTCCCTGGCATTTTTCGTACAGGTGGACGATAGCGCGGATCACTAAAGCACAATCTCTCTCTGGTCTTTTTCTTGAATACTGGATATACTCAGATATTGATGGAGGTTTATTTGACATTGTGATTGGCTCCTGCACTCTCTGATACTGCATCCATGTTCTTGGAGTGTACAGTACATACATTGTAATATGTATTTAAAATAGTTTTTATCTATTGTGGTCATATGTTTAGTTTGCTGTGTCTAGTCTTTTTGATATAATAAAGTGTTTTTTTGATTAATTCAAGTGATCATTCCAGCATATTATGTGTCTTTTTCTCTCTCATTTTCAATAGACAGGATTGGTCGTCCTCCCACATATCAATCATGCCAGTCAGATGGGCCTGGTTGTCTTATTCCTGGGGGTTGGCCCTCGGCCCCAGGGATTGCTGGTTTAAAGGGCAAAACCTAGCTAAGTGGTCCATTTCCTTGCAGCAGATGAGTTGTCCTGTGTAGCGGTCTGGAGCGACATGGTCTTCTTTCCTCTCATCCATGGGAGGTCCTTGGAGCTGTCGGCCAGCTGGATCTTTTCTGAAGCTTGGGCTCTGGTTTTAGCTGCAAAGCCTTTAGTATCATGGCCATGTCTTTGCACGGCTGTTGCACCTCTGAGTGTAGGTCATCAGAAGCAGCAGGTGTCACAGCCTGTGTATCAGTCTTTATGGAAGGTGAGGAAGAGGTTGTCACCTTCAAGGGAGAGGAACTGACCTGCCATGGCTGATATGTAGAGCCTGCAGGTGTAGGGGGTTGCAGCGCTTGTATGGCCTGCTCTTTTAAAACAGCAAAGTCTGCATCTGTGTGTTCTAGGGCCCACCAATGCAGTTGTTTATGGTCACCGGACGATTGCAACCCTTGGATAAACTGTTCAACCAGCATTTTGTTTTCATCCCACACACTAGCAGTGTCTATCTGTTTCAGACTCCGCAGCGCCTCCTGAAGGCGCAAGGCATAGTCTCTAATACTGCCATGCAGCCTTTGTTTAGTTATAGAACCTCATTCTCAGCTCCGCCTCAGTGCGGGTTTCAAAAGCAATTTTCAGGTTGTCAAAGATTTTAGTCACTGACTCACAATCTCATCTGACCAGGATTCAACCTCAAGCTCTGCTTCACCTGTTAACTGTCCCATTACAACAGACGCTTTCTTCTTGCCAGTCATTGCATACATGTCAAGTAATTACAGATCTTTTTCTTGAACCCAGCCAGGGTATCTGGTTTGCAATCGTACTGCAGTAACCACACCGCTGCTGGGACATACAGCAGGAGATTGGCATGATTGGCGCTACAGCTCCAGGTGCTGCGGCTACTCCGCCAGCTGAGGTCCCGGATGGTGTTGCGTTGAGAGAAAGATTTGGGATGCATCGGTGTCCCCTTGTGCATCCATCCTTGCTCCCTCCTAGTTAACTTTAGCCAGTCTCTTAAAAAGGAAAAAGCAGTCGGGGCTCCTCAGGCAGGGAGTTGAGTTCTTCAGGTATTTCCAGATCGGGCCGCTGCACTTCATCAGTTCTCGGCAGAGTGCGGGGCGGGGCTTGTCTTTGCGCTCTTTCTGACTGTTACACCCCCCTTTCTTCCCGCTCTGTGGCGCAGTAATGGCGGCCCGATGTTAACAGTTCAAAACACAGTCAATACATTGCCACACAGTACACGGTTTTACCGGGCACAGGATCCTGTTTGTGATGCCAAAAACTTACCCACCCATGGCCGTGGGGTACCCAGTTCCGGGTGTTGATTTACTGAGGATGTCGCCGGTGGCCTGCTACTGGTCCCATGACCCTGGCGGTCACTGAAAAAGGGGTTAAAAATCAAAAGTAAAGGATTTGTGATGCCACCTATGGTATCCTTTAATGATACCAGCGCTGCTTGCAGACCTCCGGGGTGATGATGAGGCAGCTGGATTGGTTACGCTCCCCGTAGGTGGAGCGGGATCCCTGGGGTGGTGAAGAGATGAATAGGGAATTACACAGGGAGGCACTCTCCACACAGCCTTGTCCCTGGTGCTGCAGGAGAAGGCGGCTCCTCAGGTGGAGATGCTGGCAGGCAGTCTATGTTAAGGGCAGGATCAGGGGCCGTAATAACAGACACATAAACGCTGGAAGTTGTTTCCGTACCTTTTATTGATGATAGTGATTCAGGAAACATCCAGGGTACTGTCCAGGTGGTCGGGTGGCAGTTCAGGATTCCCACACCCGATGAGTTGTGAGGTCTTCTTGCTTCTGTGTGTGTGTACTTAAGTCCTGGCCTGTCTGAAACCTTGCCCCGACCTCTCCTGTGTCTTTCACTTGTATAGCCAGCTGTGAGAACCGTCTGACGGGTACCGCTGCCCCTCGGCGGTCCCTGGCTCTGTTAGTAGCTGGGCTCCAAGTATCACCAGGAGACTGAAGTCTCCCTGGTCCTCCAGTATTCTTTGCTGGGCTAACTGGACCCTTGCAGACTGTACTCGGTGTCGGTTGCTTCTGGGTGAACCGGTATGGTTCCTCTGCCCCCACTCTGTCTCCGGTACGCCTTGCCTTCGACCTTCACTCTTCGGTCCCTTACACTGGCTAGGCTCCCTCACTGGCACGGGCCTAGCGCGGCACCGTTCACCAGGATTTCTTCACAGTACTGCTCTGTACTGCACTGCCTAACTCCTGCCCGGGCCTAAATTTATAGGGGACCTTGCATGAAGTTGGCAAGTAGAGCTCCCCCTTCAGGTCTGGTATGGAAGGTGTTGTGTGTAAGTTTACCTGATGTGGAAATCCCTCTGTGCACCAGGTGTCCCTGTGGCAACTTACCTGCAGGGGTGCCACATATACGCATTCCCTCTAATCATAGGGATGATATAGAAGGGACTTGGCCACACTCGGTATATTGTTTGCCCATATATATCTTTTTACTGAGCTTTGGAGAGACGCAATCCTACTATATAATTACCCTATTGATCATGTCTGTCTTTATGTAACGCAAGTCCCGCGTCACTGATTGGTCGCGGCTGAGTATTTTGGTGAGTATTTTGAACCCCCAGGTGCTTCATAAATTAATCTGTAAAAATTAAAAAAGAAAATTTTTTGTGGAAAAAAAATATTTTTTCGATATTACGGATCAATTTGTGAAACATCTGGGGGTTCAAAGTGCTCACTATGCATCTAGATAAGTTCCTTGGGGAGTTTAGTTTCCAAAATGGGGTCACTTGTGGGGGAGCTTTAATGTTTAGGCAACAGGGGCTCTCCAAACGCGACATGGTGTCCGCTAACAATTTGAGCTAATTTTCCATTCAAATTGCTAGGGGACACCATGTCGCGCTTGGAGAGCCCCTTTGATAGCCCCCCAAAGTGACCCAATTTTGGAAACTAAACTCCCCAAGGAACTTATCTATATGGGTGGTGAGCACTTTGAACCTCCAGATGTTTCACAAATTGATCCGTAATAATAAAAAAGTACTTTTTTTCACAAAAAAATATTTTAGCCTACCTTTTTTCATTTTCACATGGGGAACAGGATAAAATGCATCCTAAAATTTTTTGGGCAATTTGTCCTGAGTACACTGATACCTCATATGTGGTCATAAACCCTATTTGGGCGCACGGCAGGGCTCAGAAGTGAAGGAGCGCAATTTCACTTTTTGAATGGAAAATTAACTCAAAAAGTGAAATGGTGCTCCTTCCCTTCTGACCCTGCCGTGTGCCCAAACAGTGGTTTATGACCACATATGAGGTATCTGTGTACTCAGGAGAAATTGCCCAACATAATTTTAGGATCCATTTTATCCTGTTGCCATGTGAAAATGAAAGAATTGAGGCTAAAAGAACATTTTTGTTAGAAAAATAAAAATGTCCATTTTTTCCTTCCACGTTGCTTTAGTTCCTGTGAAGCACCTGAAGGGTTAATAATTTCTTGACTGTAGTTTTGAGTAGCTTGAGGGGTGCAGTTTTTGGAATGGTGTCACTTTTGGGTGTTTTCTGTCGTGTACACCCCTCAAAGGGACTTCAAATGTGATGTGGTCACTAAAAAAATGGTTTTGTAAATTTTGCTGGAAAAATTGGAAATTGCTGATGAACTTTGAACCATTATAACTTCCCAGCCCAAAAATGTTTTTTTTCCAAAATTGTGCTGATGTGAAGTAGACATGTGGGAAATGTTATTTATTAACTATTTTGTGTCACATAACTCTCTGGTTTAACAGAATAAAAATTAAAATTTGAAAATTGCGAAGTTTTCAACATTTTTGCCAAATTTTTTATTTTTTCACAAATAAATACAAAAATTATTGACCTAAATTTACTACTAACATGAAGCCCAATATGTCATGAAAAAACAATCTCAGAATCGCTCGGATCCAATGAAGCGTTCCAGAGTTATTACCTCATAAAGGGACACTGGTCAGAATTGACAAAAATGCCAAGGTCTTTAGGGTCAAAATGGGTTAAAGGAATATGCTCACCTGGTATTGTTGTCACAACCACTATAATCATCAATACTTTTACTTTGGCTGCTGCAGTCTACCCTATATTTTAATGGAAATCGTCACTCACAGAGAGGCAGCCCCCCCCACAGTAATGTGCCCAGACTGCTGTCACTCACATAGAGGCAACCCCACCCCACTAGTGACATGTCCAGACTGCTGTCACTCAGAGAGGTAGCCCCGCCCCCAGTAATGTGCCCAGACTGCTGTCACTCACATAGGGCAGCCCAACCCACTAGTGACATGCCCAGACTGCTGTCACTCAGAGAGGTAAGCCCCCGCCCCCACCAGTGATGTGTCCAGACTGCTGTCACTCACAAGAGGCAGCCAACCACTAGTGAATGCCCGACTGCTGTCACTCACATAGAGCAGCCCCAACCCAACAGTGATGTGCCCAAACTGCTGTCACTCAGAGAGGATCCCCCTGCCCCACCAGTGACTGCCCAGACTTCTGTCACTCACAGAGAGGAAGCCCCGCCCCACCAGTGATGTGCCCAGACTGCTGTCACTCACAGAGAGGCAGCCCCGCCCCACCAGTGACATGCCCAGACTGCTGTCACTCACAGAGAGGCAGCCCTGCCCCCACCAGTGATTGCCCAGACTGCTGTCACTCACAGAGAGGCAGCCCCGCCCCCACCAGTGACATGCCCTGCTTAGTTTGTCTGATTCCAGTCCCCAGATCGGGAGTAGAACATAAAACATCAACAGAGGAATATAGGAGATCAGCTTACAGAAGCAGGGTAAGCAGCAGAATTATATTAAGAAAGCAAAAATAAGTTGCTGAAAAACTTCAGACTTTGCTAAGTCAAAACCCATGACCGTCAGATACACTGATCCAGTTGAAGGATAGGGTCGGTGTTCGCCAGAGAAAGCCCAGAACTGGGCAAAACAATCCAGAGATGCAAATAAGGCATTCCATGACACACAATCCTTTAACATTCCAACGACAGGACTGAAAAAGATGATGGTTCATTTCACCCCTAGAAGACCCATGGAAGCACAGTCACGTGAAGTGGACAGTAGGGATGGGCGAATCTACTCGCTAGGACTCGTTACTCGGCGAGTAGTAAGGGACTCGCAGGACTCAGTACTCTGCGAGTTTCCCAGCGTTTACTCGCACGAGTCCAATGCAAATCAATGGCAATCCTAGTTTTGTCAGAGACGCTGACAAAACTAGGATTGCCATTGTCTTGCATTGGACTCGCTACTGTGCCAGTGATAGCAGGAAACTCGCAGAGTAAGAGCTGTCTGCTCTGTGCAGCTCCAGGGTCCTAGAGCCCGCCTGCTGCCTGATGTAGCAGAGCTGAGATTGTGCTCAGTCTGCTCATTCCCTGTGCATAGACATCTATATCTATGCACAGGGGATGTAGCAGAGAGGACATCGCGTTTTGGACTACGTCGGACGGAAGAGGATTTTTTTAATTAAAGATGGAGTCCCTAATGGCTTTTTTTTTTATTTCTAATAAAAAATTTTCTCTGTGTGGTGTTTTTTTTAACCCTTTATTGGAGATTCTTAGTGGCCGGGTCAAACCTGGCCTGACATTAAGAATCTCGGGCTTAATACCAGCTTGTATAACAAAGGTGGTATTAACCCCTTTATTACCCAGCGTGCCACCGCCACCAGGGCCACTGGAAGAGCGGGGTTCAGCGCCAGAGGATGGTGCTTCAATGAATGCGCCATCTTCTGGGGCGACTGCGGGCTGCAATTTGCAGCGGGGGGTTCCAAGAAAGTTTGGGCCTCCCTGCGCTGCGGATTCCAGCCCCCAGCTGCTTAGCTGTACCTGCTAGACATAGAAATTGCGCGGAGCCCCACGCATTTTTTTTTTCATTATTTCATGAAATAATAAAAAAAAAGGGCTCCCATATATTCTTGTGTCTGGCCAGGTACAAATAGGCACCTGGGGGTTGGGGGCAGCCCGTCGCTGCCTGCTGGATCCGGCTGGTTCCAGAAATACGGCGAATCCCACGTCAAATTTTTTTCTGACAAATCCATAAAACAATGTGAATAAAAGGGACTGCATCTTTATTAACCCCTGGACCATGGGCAAGGGGTTAATAAAGATGCAGTCCCTTTTTCAGAATTTTTTATTGATTTTTCAGAAAAAAAATGACGTAGGCTTCGCCATATTTCTGGAACCAGCCGGATCCAGCATGCAGCGACGGGCTGCCCCCAACCCCCAGGTGCCTATTTGTACCTGGCCGGACACAAGAATATAGGCGAGCCCTCTTTTTTTTATTATTTCATGAATTTCATGAAATAATAAAAAAAAAATGCGTGGGGCTCCGCGCAATTTCTATGTCTAGCCAGGTACAGCTAAGCAGCTGGGGGCTTGAATCCGCAGCGCAGGGAGGCCCAAGCTTTCTGGGCACCCCCTGCTGCAAATTGCAGCCCGCAGTCGCCCCAGAAGATGGCGCGTCCATTGAAGCGCCATCCTCTGGCGCTGAACCCCGCTCTTCCAGCGGCCCTGGTGGTGGTGGCACGCTGGGTAATAAAGGGGTTAATACCAGCTTTGTTATACAAGCTGGTATTAAGTCCGAGATTCTTAATGTCAGACCAGGTTTGACCCGGCCACAAAGAATCTCCAATAAAGGGTTAAAAAAACACAACACAGAGAAAATTTTTTTATTAGAAATAAAAAAAAAAAGCCATTAGGGACTCCATCTTTAATTAAAAAATCCTCTTCCGTCCGACGTAGTCCAAAACGCGATGTCCTCTCTGCTACATCCCCTGTGCATAGATATAGATGTCTATGCACAGGGAATGAGCAGACTGAGAACAATCTCAGCTCTGCTACATCAGGCAGCAGGTGGGCTCTAGGACCCTGGAGCTGCACAGAGCAGACAGCTCTTACTCTGAGAGTTTCCCTGCTATCACTGGCACAGTAGCGAGTCCAATGCAAGACAATGGCAATCCCAGTTTTGTCAGCGTCTCTGACAAAACTAGGATTGCATTGATTTGCATTGGACTCGTGCGAGTAAACGCTGGGAAACTCGCAGAGTACCGAGTCCTAGCAGATAGACACATCTGCAATTTGTAAATCGCACATTACTCGCTATTACTCGCTTCCCCATTCATTAACATTGGACTCGCTAGACTCGCAACGAGTAGCGAGTCCCGGGCTCGGACTCGCTAGAGTCAAGCGATTCCGAGTAATTTAGGACTCGCCCATCACTAGTGGACAGTGGTCTTTTTCAGCTGACATACTGCTGCTCCCTCTCCTGCACTGCTTGTATGCACTTTTAAGGTATGAAATAAATGTTGGCATTTTAAAGGATCATGTGCCACGGAACGCCTTATTTGATTCACTTATTCTAGGAAAGTGTTATTTAGGAAGAGTTAGGACAAATAAAATGGTTAGTTAGTATCGGGAAACCTCTTTAAACCTCAGACTGGAAGTTACCGTAGGCAAAGAATATGAGTCCGCACACATTGGAAGCAGCAGTGTGAACTGCGACCAATCCCCACCAAAAACATGAAAAACCAATGCAAAAACATATAAGTATCACACAAAAGGCGCTCTGCTGTAAAAATAAATAGCAAGTGCCGTAACAAAAACAGGGCCTTTTGGTTTATACGTTTTTGCAAAAAACGTACAGTAAGCTGCCTCACCAACTTCACGGTGGGCCCTGGTAGAGACAGTCCTAACTCTGTCCCTAGATGCTACGTTAAAAACCTGCCAGTGTGTACATACCTCTGGACAGGGCGCGGGAGAGCACAGGACAATCTCACCTTGTAAGGCTGTGTGGCTGGCAGCTCTGTGTGCAGACTTCATAAGGGAGGGGCAGGTGCCTCCAAATTCTGCTGCACCCTGTCCAGAGGTATGTACACACTGGCAGGTTTTTAACGTAGCATCTAGGGACAGAGTTAGGACTGTCTCTACCAGGGCCCACCGTGAAGTTGGTGAGGCAGCTTACTGTACGTTTTTTGCAAAAACGTATAAACCAAAAGGCCCTGTTTTTGTTACGGCACTTGCTATTTATTTTTACAGCAGAGCGCCTTTTGTGTGATACTTATATGTTTTTGCATTGGTTTTTCATTTTTTGGAAGTTACCGTAGTTGATTAAACACCTATGGAAAGTTTCATTCAATTGTCTGCGGTGGCACCCAGGAGAGCAGGAATGGCCGGAGGACAGTATAGTTTAGAAAGGTGGCCACTAGTGAGATAGGTGGGGCCATCCCTAATCTCTAGAACTGTGTCCAGAAGAGAAGGGACGCAGGAAAATCAAGGATATATTTCGGTGAAGCCTGTTCATCTTGGTCATATTTTTTTCTTTCCACATGACTCTTAGTAGTCAAAATACTGGACTTTGCCCAACATTTATTCTCATTCCATATATAATGTTGACAGAAATTCTGTGTCACAGCCCCGTACGCCAAGATCATCTGTCATCTGATGTTTTTGGGAGGAAACACAACCTTGCGTCTAAAACATTTAACTATTTTCTGAGCAATTCTGGGACTTCTTAGCTTGAAAGTCTGCCCATACTTTCCGTAATTCTTCTCCAGAATAATCCTGCACTCTGACAACTTTCCTAAATTTGCAGTGGTCATAATTAAGCCTGTAGATGATAAATGCACCTTTAGGGGATTCACTAATAGGAATGTGGAGCTCATGCAAGCAAATTCCCATATAAGCTCTTCCATGGAGATGACCGTAATTTCTTGGGCCACATCATAGATCTTTTTTGCCATGTCAAGTGAAAAAACATATCCAGCCCCAGAGCAATAGGGAGGGTAAGTGTCATTTGGATAACTTTCTATAGGTACATAGTACCTAGAATCCTTATTCCTCACAGGTCTGAAACCCCTAACTATGGCTCCAGTAAAGTAATTTGTACGTATGGGTAAATCTGGATAAAGAACATTATGAATCAGGTAGTCTACATTAAGAAACATGTCACTGTCAACCTTCAAGGCATAGCTGGCGGAAGGACAGAATTTGGTCACCCACTCCATACCCATTAAGGATTTAAGGGTCAAATTGTAATAGGTGTCCATGAAGTCTTGTTGTACGATGTCCCCAAAGGTCAAACTTTCCTCTTCTAACAAATCCTGGGTTTGAGTAAGATCATTCTGAGGTAGACCCACCAGAAAACCCTGACCACCTCAACATCATAAATACTCTCATTACCCCAAGTTTCTCTTATTGTACGTCTAGACTCCAAGTCCTCGCTCCGTACCAACACAAACATTACAAGGAAAGGCTTCCGGTTCTTGCACTTGTCCGGCTGGTTAATGAGGAAACTTGTATGGAAATGGGTACGGAGGAGACCTGGGGTGACGGAACGCCGGGTAAGTCAGATTGTTCACAGGTTTATTTCTCTCCTGTAATTTTCCAGAATCTTGAATCCATTTGCTGAGTATTTTTATTTGGCTATTGTAGTTTGAAAAATGCCCGAATATGAACAAAAGGATGACGAAAACTAAGATAAAACATTTCCACAAGTAGACTGGTCTATTCATTGTGTCCTCCAAAAATTAGAACCTCCCCAAGATTTCTGTAAAAAAAAGCACAGAAATTATAATATAGCAATAATATACCGTAATATTATTATAAAAATTATTTAAGAACTTTGTCATTAAGGTTTATCCATCTACTATATTTACATTCCAATTTGTGTATACAATAATGAGAAGTAACCTGAGGCTTGAATGCAAAATCCGTAATATTATCCATATACCACAGTACTGTATGTCAGAAGCTCCTGAGCCTCAATGCAAAATCTGTCTGTTTCCAAAGAGCCTCGTCATTGTGAAAAGATCAATACTTTTTCTATTTGAATTTACATGTTTTATTCTCCAGTCTTTCATTTCATACAAATTTTCTGATTTCGTTATCAATTTCTTTCCTAAAAGTTTGCCCATATTCCATAGCTTTCACCACCTTAATGATGCACTGTGACAACTTTTCTAAATTCTCAGTGGTGATAATTAAACACCTGTAGTTACTGAATGCACCTCTAGGGGCACACTAGAAGGAATGTGGAGCTCATACAAATTCCCATAAACTGTCTTCCATAGTGATAACCCTAACCTCTTGGATAGTGATGGCCGAACCCGATGAAGTTCGGCTACGGTGCACTCAGCCGGACTTTTGTGAACCCCTTCACCCCCCGGCAATTTTCCGTTTTCCGGTTTTTCTTTTCCCTCCCCTTCTTCTAAGAGCCAGAACGTCTTTATGTTTCCAACAATATAGCAATATGAGGCTTCTTTTTTGCGGGAGAAGTTAGTGTGCCATTTAGTGTACAGGAAAATGGGGAAAAAATTCAAACTGTGGTAAAATTGCAAAAAAAAGTGCAATTACAAATGTATTTTTTGTTATTTTTTATTCACCATGTTCACTATATGTTCGGGTAAGTACAAGTTCATAGATATCAAACATGTACTCTTTTACTGTCATCTAACTGGTTAAAAAAAATTACAAAGTTTTTAAAGAAAAGGAAATGCACTTTTGCGCCATTTTCTGTGCCCGTAGCGTTCTCATTTTTCGGGATCTGGGACTGTGTGACGGCTTATATTTGGGCAGCTACTCATCTAAAGACGGGAGAAATGATCACTCCCTATCGGTGACATCACTGGGAAGGCAGGAAGTGAATCAGGACAGCTTCCGGGGTCATTACAGGACTCCGGGCTGTCCAAGTTACAGCAGATGTCCCGAGATCACGCACGGGTCTTTGCATCACGCTGTCAGTGAATTAACCAAAGGGTTATCATTGGTGATCGGATCGCGGATCTGATCGGCGCTTTTAGATACACATCTCAGATGATCATATCAGCTGAGATGTGGGGGGGAGCATGAGGGCTCACAGCTTGAGCTCACATTAAAGGGTGGGAGGCAACCTATGACACACATGTACATCGCAGGTCGTGAAGGAGTTATACCTGCGACACACTACTATCCAATGTAAAGATCCAGTTACTTTATCGGCCAACAATTTTCTTCTATAGTTTCCCCCTCTTAGTGGCTTATTAACCTTTTCAATTTTCTGAAATATAAAACTTTTAAAATCCCCTTTATGTACTTGGGAACAATGCCGTCATACTGCTGACATGCTACAGCATTAGGATTAACCGCATTAGACATGTGTTTTATGATGCAAATTTTCGGCGGTCCTGTCATTTATCCTACATATTGAAATCGTGATAACATCCTGTGGCTATGTCAGAGGAGGTGTTCACCAACCAGAGGACGAGCAAGCGGTTGCTATGATGCTACATGACAACCCATCTGCCGCCGTTGCAACGAAGCAGGCTACATTGCAAGGTTTTGTACTTTAAACGAGAAACCCCTGGGGCAGCGGGCCACCCCCCAGGAATGAGACAGCCTGGCCCGCAGAACTGGTGCGACAGGTATGTCCTGCCTGTTGTGCTGGATGGAATCCCCATGAATGATTTACTGGACAACGTTTTGCAGGTGACAACGATGCCTTATATCTTTTATAAACGGTACTGGGCCGACTCTGTTGCCGTGATGATAGCTTTATGATATATGCTAGCAATGGCCAACCTCTGTCACAGGTGGGATTCAAAGAGGTGACAATTAAGGTGGGGTGCGCAGAACTAAACACCCAGGGACTGATAATTGTTGATGTTGATCGGCGAGAATGTCACCCAATGATTACTATAGGCACTAATGTAATTGAGCATTGTTTAGGAGAAATTATTGCTTTGTTAAAACAAATTGCCGAGACTGCCATCACCAGACACCAGAGAGTCCTGCAGAAAGAGATAAAGGCCCTGATGCAGAGGCAGCAGGTGGAGCTGTTTATCTGGAGAAGTAGGCAGTGTAAGAGTAAGTGACTCGGTCCCCATTGCAATATCCCCAAAAAGTAAAATGTTAGTCTGGTGTAGGGCAGCAATAGGCCTTCGGGGTCAAGATTACCAGGCCCTGGTAAAGCCTGTGTACTCAGACAGTTGACCCACTGTCCTAACAGAGGGAGGGGTAGTAGATGTCCGCAAGGGGAGAGTACCTGTACATATCTTAAACTGTGGAGAAGAAGAGGTCAAACTACCATGGTATGCTACCATTGCGAAGCTGTTTACTGTCAATAACAACACCATAATGGCAGTGGAACCTTTGAATCCGTCTGACCAGGCGGAGGACAATAGCTCCGAGGGGCAGCTGGAGGACTGGTGTCAGAAACTACACGTAGGCACTGACTCCACCCCTTTACACCAAAACCATGGAGTTTACCCGGTAGTTCAAGACAATAAATGGGTCTTTAGTAAACATCCTTTAGATTTTGGCCAGGTAAAAGGGGTACAACATCACATACCCACTGGTGACCATTCGCCTATTAAAGAGTTGTACCGGCCTGTACAACCAGGTCACTGTCAATGTGCCAAAGAGATATTACGGGAAATGAAGGAGGCTGCGGTGATCAGATAATTGTATTTCCTGGGCAGCTCCATTAGTCCTGGTAAAGAAAAAAGATGGTACAATCAGAATGTGTGTTGACTACAGGCAGATAAATTGCATTACACGTACGGGTGCATACCAGTTACCCAGGATTGAAGAGTCATTAGCTGCACTGAGAACTACTAATTATTTTTCCACCTTAGATCTCACCAGTGGGTATTGGCAGGTTTCTGTGGCAGAGGCGGACAGAGAAATGAACTTGTTCGCGACACCAATGGGCCTTTGTGAGTTTAACTGCATTCCGTTTGGACTCTGCAATGCACCGGGGATGTTCCAAAGGTTGATGCAGTTTTGCCTGGGGCATAGAAACTTTGAAACCGTGTTACTGTACCTAGATGATGTAATTGTCTACTTGAAGACATACGAAGACCATCTGAAACACCTGGCTGAAGTATTCCAGGTATTATCCAAGTTTGGCATGAAGGTGAAGCCATCCTGGTGCCACTTACTACAGTACCTAGGACATGTGGCCAGAGCTGAAGGTGTGGCACCAGACCCTGATAAAATAACCGTAATCAGGGACTGGCCGAGGCCCATAACCATCAAATAAGTACAACAGTTCCTGGGACTGGTAGGCTACTGCTGGAGCTTTATCAAGGACTTCACAAAGATAGCACTGCCTTTGCAGTCCTGGAAGGTCAGGAACCTAAGTCCTCCATTTGAATTGGATAGCAGCGTAGAAGACTCCTTTACGCAGTTGAAGTGGGCCCTTATGGGGGACGAGATCCTTGCCTACCCTGACTATGACCTACCGTTTGTGCTTTACACAGATGAGAGCAATGTGAGATTGCACCTGGGATAAGATGACTCCCAGAGAGGCAAGGAGAGAGTGATTGCCTATGCCAGCAGGAAGCTCTGTACTACATAAAGGAACCCTGATAACTATAGCTCCTTCAAGCTAGAGTTCCTTGCCATAGTTTGGGCTGTAACTGAACACTTTAAACACTACTTGGCTTCAGCGAAGTTCACCATCTATATGGACAATAATCCAGTTACTCATCTAGAAGCTGCGAAGTTAGGAGCACTGGAAGAGTGATGGATGGCCCAGGTGTCCAATTACAACTTCACCATCAAGTACCAGGCAGGCCATAAGAACACCAACGCTGAGGCACTGTAGAGACTGCCCCACTTGCCAGATGCGGGAGAAGACCAGGAGTAGATGGAAGAGATAGAGCTATTGGCTTTTCACCGCAGCAGTGCATCCCAGTGTTCCCATGTTGTGAGAGACAAGCAGCCTGTCAAGCAAGAAGCCACGTTCAATCTGTTACCCCATCACGGTTGGGCCGAGACACAAGATAGCAACCCAGCCATTTTGTCAGTCAAAACGTTATTGAAGCAAGCTGACACGCTCTGGTCAAGATGCTCTGCCAGAGGTGCAACAGCTGTGGAAAGAGAAGATCAAGTTATTCATTTATGCAGGTAAGCTGTGTAGGCGGAACATCAATGCACTAACTTATGAATTGGTGTGGCAAATAGTGGTCCCAAAGAGAGATGTCCAGATGGCCCCGGAGGCATACCATGATGGAGCCGGGCATTTTGGTTGGAAGAAACTGGAAGTTCTGTTGCGTGAACGTTTCTATTGGGTTGGCATGAGGAAGGCCATCGAGCAATGGTGCGGAGGCTGCGGGCCATGCAACCTGCGTAGGATGGAGTGTGACAGCCAGAGAGCACCCCTACAGCCTATTGCCACCAGGCAGCCACTTGAACTTGTAGCCTTGGACCATGTGAAGTTGACCTCAAGCTGGTCAGGCTACGTCTACGCCCTCACCACTGTAAATCACTATTCTTGTTTCTTGGTAGTAGGGCCGGTGAAAGACTTAACAGCGAGAACAGCGGTTAGAGCCTTTCAAGCCCATTTCTGCAGACCTCATGGTTATCCTGAACAGGTTCTTACAGATCAAGGTCCAGCATTTGAGGCAGAGGTGCTCCAGGAGTTTTGCAACTTGTACGGCTGCAAGAAAATAAGAATGTTGCCATACCATCCACAGACCAATGACATGTGCAAGAATATAAATCAGGTAGTGATAGACCTGTTGAAGACACTGCCACTGGAAGAAAGAGGTATGTGGCCAGAGACGTTGTAATATTTAGTGGACTTATACAATCATATTCCTGTGAATTCCACCAACTGTACTCCTGCTTACCTGATGAGGGCAAGACCTGGCAAGCTGCCCATAGACCTAGATACAGGAGTCCAAACACCTGAGACAAATCCACCAGAAGCAGATTGGGATAGAGAACATCAACAGAAGTACCATCAAGTGCAAGAGTGCGTTGAGAGAAACCTGTCTCAAGCAAGAGAAAGGCAAGAGAAAGCCTCCAACAAACATGCACCTGCAGTTCCCTTAATACCAGGAGAACAAGTCTTGAAGAGAAAAAGGTGAGCAAACAAACTGGAGAACCAGTGGGAGGCAGAGCCCTATACTATATTGCCTTCAAACTTTGACAATGCCAAAGTCTGCTTAATCAGTAAAGATGGAGGAGAGACCTTAGCGGCAGTTTCAAAAGACCATCTAAAAATATGCCCTGAACAATTACTGTAAGAAGCAGAGAAGAAGTCCAAGATAAACCCGAAGAAGAAAAAGAAGAGATGATAAATACCGTCCTTGGAGACTTCCCCAAAACGTGGACTCCGATAAATGGAGCTATCATAGTGCCTGTATTGATCTTTCCTCAACGTGTCATATCTGAACCAGTTGCGACTCAAGAACCACCAGCTGTAGTGGAACAAGAGAATCAACCCCCTGCTAACGGTGAATCTGTCATGCCCATGGTGAGCCTAAGAAGTCGCAGAAAGCTGCCTAGCCTACCTGTGAGTGTTGGAATATGTTAAGTGCAACAACTCCAATCCTGTATGTGTAAGAGTTGTATTGCTAGGTTTGTGCATTGTCAGTTAACTTAGTTTTTTAAAAAAAAAGGAGAGAAACACTCCCAGAGACTCACACACAGGAGATACCATGTGATTGTAACCAGTTTCCTGTGTCTGTGCATGTGAAAAGAAGCACAGCAGATTGCTGATGCTGCAAAGAGACATTTAAGATGTATATTCCTGTTTCCAAAAAGCCCTTCATATCTGTACCTGTTCGTTGCTAATTAAAGCTAAGTTCTCTTGAAAAGGCGCTTTCAGTGTATCCTGAATGATCCGCTGCCAACAGGTTATGGGCCCAGCATGGCACAGAACTCCAGCGTGACACAGAACCCCAGGAGTGACACAGAACACAGAATCACACAGAAGAAATATACAGCAACAGAAGCAAAAGCAGCAGAGCGACAGATATGTCCACAAGCAGGGATCACTGCAAGTTCTCAGTGCAAAGTCTCACCAATCAGAATTATCAATCCTTGAAATTCAAGGTGAAGATGCTGCTCATAAGAGAAGGTACGTGGAAATATACACAGGAACAAGTGCCTCATCCATTACCAGATGACTGGGTAGAGAAGCACTATCTCCCTCAGTGTAGATGATGATCAGATTGTGCAAGTGTGCAACTGCAAAGGAGATGTGTGATGAGTTACAGAAAGTGCATGAAATCTCAAATCTTAGCAATAAGCTTTATCTCATGAGAAAGCTGTACCAGTCTAAGCTAAGTGATGACTAGAATATGCAGGACTATATAAGAAACACCCTAGAGATTGTGGAGAGTCTCATGGATATTGGAGAAGAAATTAAAGACTTTAATGTAGCTGCACTACTATAAAGTGGTCTTTCAGAAAGTTATGACACACTTGTCACTGCATTAGATGCACGGCCAGATGATGAGCTCACGCTAGAATATGTCAAAGGCAAGCTTGTAGATGAATTCAAGCGAAAAATGCAGAATGTTAGCAGCAGTAATGAATCTAAAGCAGAGACAGCATTAAAGACATAGGACTTTCCTAAATATAAGAGCAATCAAAGGGAAACTCGCGAATGTTTTGTCTGTAAAAAGCCTGGCCACCTTAAAGCAAACTGCTGAATTTGGAAAGCAATAATGAGCCAGTTTAAAAAGTAGAACAGTGATCAAAAGGTGAAAAAAGCTGTAAAGGAAAAGTCTGCATGTGTTGAAGCTGCATTTAATACCAGTACAGGCTCATCTGCAAAGCATATATGGTGTATAGACTCTGGTGCTAGTAGCCTTATGACAAATGATAAGGACTTCTTCACTGACCTTGATAAAAGCAAGTCAGAAAAGGTCATCTTAGCTAATGTTCACTATATGACTTCAGAAGGAGTAGGAGATGGCTACCTCCACTGTCCAGTTTCGTCAGCACAAAGCAGAAAGATCCCAGTAAAGGATGTTCTCTGTGTTCCCAGCCTTGAAAGCAATCTTCTGCCTGTAAAGAAGCTTACGCAAAAAAGGGAATATAGTTACTTTTAAACACAACAGCTGCATTATATGAAAGTAGGGTCACACTCTTGCAGAAGGAAAAGCCCAAAAGAAACTTTATCAGCTAAAATGCAAAGAAAGAGTGTACAGTGCTAGACAAGATCTGCATAAGAACTGTATCCATGTATGGCACAGACGTTTTGAACACAGAGACCCAGAAGCAGTAAGGAAGCTAGGTTAACTAGCAAATGGTGTTGAAATCAAGCAATGTAGTCAAATAATAAAGTGCACTAGCTGTCTTAAAGGGAAAATGTCCAGAAAATCCTTTCCTAAAGTAAGCACCACTAGATCTGCACATCCACTGGATTTGACACACACAGATGTTTGCGGTCCAATGAGTGTTTAAACTCCAAGTAAGAAGAGATAGTTTCTCACATTTATTGATCACTACTCCAGATATACAGTCGCCTACCTGCTTCACAGTAAGGATGAAGTTCCACAGAAACCTGAAGAATATCTTGCCGTAGTGTTTAACAAATTTGGAAGAATGCCAAAAGCCCTGCGTGCAGATAATGGGACTGAGCATACAAGTGGTAAGGTGCAAACCATTTAAAAAAGAATGGAATCATGTTCCAGAGAACCATTCCATACAACCCAGAACAGAATGGTATTTTAGAGAGAAAGAACCGCTCTCTCTATGAAAGTGGAAGAAATATGTTGTTTTATGCGAATCTGCCTACAACGTATTGGGGAGAAGCCATCATGACAGCTTGCTATCTTCAAAACAGACTACCAGGTATAGACACAAATAAAAGTCCATATGAGCTATGGAACTGTGAAAAGCCGAACCTGAAGCACCTCAGGATATTTGGAAGCAAAACTTTGTGTATGTTCCCAAAGAAAAACGTTCCAAGTGGGAATCACATGCAAAGCAAGGAGTCCTGGTGGGCTATAGCCAAACTCAAAAGGGATACAGAATCCTGCACCAAGAGCCCAACACAGTAACAATCAGCAGAGACGTAGTGATTGATGAGAACTCTGTTTCGCTCCAATTTCATGAAGTTACAAGCAAAGGAACAAGAAAAAGAATCTCAGTCACCAAACCCAGACACTGAAAAAGAAAACAGTGAAGTCTGGATAAGCTCTGAAGCCAGTGAAGAAGAAACAGAAGACCCAAGTCAACCTCCAGTTAGGAGATCAGAAAGATCAAACAAAGGTATCCCAGCTAGACGCCTTTCTTATAGGGTCAAAACACTTCCTGAATCAGAGCCACTGTCAAGGTAAGGAAAAAGAGCCATCAGAAGCCAAAGATTCATCAAAACTCCAGCAATGACAGTTACAGCCAAGCAATGGGGGCACGCCTGTATATAAGAACAACCAGGGATGTATTGTACTTGCCAGCAGTGAGAAGATCAGTGCAAGGACTAAGCACATCGACATTAAGCATCACCACTTACATAACTTAGTGGAACGTGATGTACTAAAGTTTGTTTATTGCGAGTCTGACAAGATATTTACAGATGGTATGACAAAACAATTGCCAAGAGCCAAGTTTGAGGGCTTTAGAACCACAATGGGACTAACAGGATAAGTAGTTGTTGAGTGGGGGTGTTGGAATATGTTAAGTGCAACAACTCCAATCCTGTATGTGTAAGTGTTGTATTGCTAGGTTTATGCATTGCTAGTAAAGTTAGTTAAAAAAAAGGGTAGGAAACACTCCTAGAGGCTCACACACAGGAAATACCATGTGACTGTAACCAGTTTCCTGTGTCTTTGCATGTGAAGAGAAGCACAGCAGCTTGCTGATGCTGCAAAGAGACATTTAAAGGGGACCAACCACCCAAATGACCCCCCCGGACTGTTAATATGTGTCCCTACACCCAGCACACACATTTGGGGCAATCGTTTTTGCTAAAAAAACTGTTTAGTAGAAGCTAAGATATATGTTTATAAAGTGTAATAAATCGAGACGGCTGGGTGTTACCTAGCTTTGTCCACGTGCAGTGTTCGTGCTTGTGATCCTCCTCTCCCCCCTCCCCTCTCAATTTCTAAGAGCCTGGCCGCGTCATGAAAGGGGCGGGGCTAAATCGTGACGAGCCCCGCCCCTTTCATGACGCATATTAGCCCCGCCCCTTTCATGACGCGGCCAGGCTCTTAGAAATTGAGAGGGGAGGGGGGAGAGGAGGATCACAAGCACGAACACTGCACGTGGACAAAGCTAGGTAACACCCAGCCGTCTCGATTTATTACACTTTATAAAGCTATATCTTAGCTTCTACTAAACAGTTTTTTTAGCAAAAACGATTGCCCCAAATGTGTGTGCTGGGTGTAGGGACACATATTAACAGACCGGGGGGGTCATTTGGGGTGGTTGGTTCCCTTTAAGATGTATATTCCTGTTTCCACAAAGCCCTTCATATCTGTAGCTGTTTGTTGCTAATTAAAGCTAAGTTCTGTTGTCAACACACTTTCAGTTTATCCTGAATGATCCGCTGCAAACAGTGAGACATAGGCCTACCTGCAGTACAGTCACTAGTGGGTCCCCAATAGACACATTAGACCAGGCTAGGTCATCAGTAGAGACACCCATGCTGTGAAGATCCCAGCGCAGTACCCAAGGTCAAATTCCTGTTACATACCAAGATTACGGTGTAAACCAGGTTTCAAATGTAAATATGTTTTGTTTATGATTAAAACATCAGAAATGTATGGGGGACCCCTTGCCTGAATGCAGCATACATGCTGCATTCAGTGCTGCCTTTAGATTGAAATCTTTGGGGGGGGTGACAGGTCCTCTTTAATGTTTCATTAGAAATGTTTGTTCCCTATCTCTGTTTAGGAGTATAATACTGTATTAGAGAGAATGTTTTTGTCGAGCCCACTGGGACGGGGTACTTGGTACCGGATCGGGTTGCTACTGGGGGATGTCACGGAAGTCCTTGTCCGGACCGTGTCCCGGGCCCTGGCAAGTAAAAGAGGAATATTTACAGGGGATAATAGTTTGTCGTGATGCCACCCACGGCTTGTGGTCAATAATGGGACCACTGCTGCAGAACCTCCGGGGATGATGTTATAGCAGCTGTAGATGGAATAGTTCTCCGCAGGTAGAACTTAGTTCCCCGGGGTAGTGATGATTTAGGCTACTTTCACATAACGATTTTGTAAAATCTGATGCTGTCCGATATAAATAAAAAATCCGCAATGTGAAAGCAGCCTTAGGCTTTTGCAGTTCCGATGCTGTCCGATAAAAATCGGACAGCATCGGACCGATTTTGGGCCCCATGCAGCCCTATGGGCATCGGACCGAATCGGATGTGCACTAAATGGCATCCGATTTGGTCCGATCTGATTCTGTCAGATTTTTTTATCGGTGCAAAAATTGGAGCATGCTCCGATTTTTGCACCGAAAATAAAATCTGACAGAATCTGATCGGACCGAATCGGATGGCATTTAGTGCACATCCGATCCGACCCGATCAATTTAACATGGGGCCCTATGGAGAAGGGTCCGAGGAAACATCTGATGTCTCCTCAGACCCGATTTTACTGTACTGAGCATGCTCAGTACAGTAAAACTCCTAACTGGGACACCAGGGGTTAAAAAAAATAAAAAACATTTTATGTTCACCTCTCCCCAAGCTTCCGCTGTCTCCAGCCGTCTTCCTGCAGGCTCCCGGTGGCTCCCGGTGTCTGCAGAGGTCTTCTACTGTAGTACAGGACCTGCGGTGATGTCACAGTCACGTGACAGCAGGTTACCATGGTGTAACCTGCTGTCACGTGACTGTGACAGCACCGCAGGTCCTGTACTACAGTAGAAGACCTCTGCAGACAACGGGAGCCTGCGGGAGCCACCGGGAGCCTGCAGGAAGACGGCTGGAGATGGCAGGGGCTCGGGGAGAGGTGAGCATAAAATGTGTTTTATTTTCTATTCTGGAGGACAGGGGAAAGGAGGGGGAGCACTGGGGGGCACAGGGGACGTGAGGGGGCCACACAGGGGACGTGAGGGGGCTACACAGGGAAGAAGAGGGGGGGACACAGGGGACGTGAGGGGGCCACACAGGGGACGTGAGGGGGCCACATAGGGGAGAAGAGGGGGGGACACAGGGGACATGAGGGGGCCACAGAGGGGAGAAGAGGGGGTGGACACAGGGGACATGAGGGGGCCACAGAGGGGAGAAGAGGGGGGGGGAAACACACAGGGGTGAAGAGGGGGAAAACGAGGGGTGATGAGGGAGACACACAGGGGAGATGAGGGGGAGCACCAGGGGAGAACAGCTGTGACAGCTGACAGCAACTGATCCTGCAGAATGTCGGATCGGATGCCTATTTGGCATCCGACTGCAGGGATCAGTTTAGATCCGATGCTGTCCGATTTATATCGGACAGCATCGGATTTAAAAAAATCGTTATGTGAAAGTAGCCTTAGGAGTATGGTATAGGTTTGTAGTAGGTGCAATACACTTACTCTCCTGCTGCTGCAGTCTTCCTCATTCAGTGTCCAGAGCTGACAGGCTGTAGCTTTCCAGGTGGGATCTCTCTGCAGTCCTATTGGAGGGAATCATGCACTGGCAATACAGTTCTGTCTTAATCAGGCAAGGGAGTCAGAGGCAGGGTTCACCGTGTTTACTTTGCACTTCTGTTGGTACAGCAGTTCAGTCACAGTTCTTACACAGGTTACAAATTTCCCCTCCGGGTTCCTCTTTACTCCCTGCAGCCAGGTCGTTCCTCTCTGTGACACCTCACTCTTTCTCTGTCCTTCCCAGGCTTTACTCTCTTTTCTCTCTCTCACTGTGCACGTGTCTCCGGACAGTTTAGCGGTAGCTCGGACCCCTGTGGGTCCTCTTGGTCACCACTGAGCTGCCTGTCCTTTGGAGTAGGAACTCTAACGTGGAGTTAGAGCTCCCGATCGGTAATCTGGGGAAACCGGGTGAATCGTCGGTCCCCTTCAAAGCTGACACTCTGCTACTAGCCTAGCCTCCAATAGTCCTGCTGTGCTAGGCTCTATCAGGCTCCCTTCTAGCGTGTGACTCAGGTTCCATACAGAAGGCTACTCCGCCTGCAGTCGGTCGTCTCGGCTGTGTTCCTAGGACCCATTATCACTGGTCCTCTCTTTCCTCACACTCCTGGGGTGCTGGCTCCGGATGGGCTTTCTCTCCGTGGCTGCGCTGGCTCTGCGGATTCTGTGCTCCATACACCCCACTCCTCCAGGACGTGTGCTTCTGGTCTGTACTGCTCAGCCTACCTCGGCCTACTGACTCCTTCCTCCTCCCCTTCTCTATTTCTACCATCTATCACCTGACCTGCTTGCTGTCCCACCCACTGTTCTCTAAACCCACCACCCCTTGCTCGCCTAGAGTCCCGGGTTACGGGTTGGGTGCTGCCCTCTAGTGGTGTGTGGGATGTCAGTGAGGGTGTTGTGATGCAACTGTCTTCCCTCCTACCTGGCTGCAGTTCCCTATGTGGCCTCCTGGTCGCAGGGGCGCCACATTTTCATATCCCTCTATATAAAACAGATTAATAAAAAGTTTCCATTCATATAGATAGTTGTGTCCCCAGGAATATGCAGGTAAATAATAATTTCTATGTTCATAATTTCTGTATCAATTGTACACAGGGTGGGCCATTTATATGGATGCACCTAAATAAAATGGGAATGGTTGGTGATATCAACTTCCTGTTTGTGGCACATTAGTATGTAGGAGAGGGAAAACTTTTCCAGATGGGTGGTGACCATGGTGGCCATTTTGAAGTCAGTAATTTGGGTCCAACTATATTTTTTTCAATGGGAAGAGGGTCATGTGACACATCAACCGTAGTGAGGATTTCATAAGAAAAAAAATGGTGTGCTTGATTTTAACAGAACTTTATTCTTTCATGAGTTATTAACAAGTTTATGACCACTTATAAAACGTGTTCAAAGTGCTGCCCATTGTGTTGGATGTCAATGCAACCCTCTTCTCCCACTCTGGACACACTGATAGCAACACCGCAGAAGAAATGCAGCACAGGCTCCAGTATCCGGTGTGTCAGATGCTGCACATCTCGTATCTTCACAGCATAGACAATTGTCTTCAGATGAGGGATGAGGCAAAGTTTATTGTGAATGGTGAAGTTACCAAACAAAACCAGCGCTATTGGTCTGACACTAACCCACAGTGGATAGATCCCTCCAAGACTGTGGGAACACAAACATTGATGGTATGGTGCGGTATATGGGGTACAAAGCTAGTGGGGCCATTCTTCATCAATGGAAACCTCAATGTCACCGGATATCTGAAACATTGATGATATGGTGTGGTATATGGGGTACAAAGCTAGTGGGGCGATTCTTCATGAATGAAAACCTCAATGTCACTGGATATCTGAAATTGCTACATGATTCAGATATCCAGTGGCATTGAGGTTTCCGCTGATGAAGAATGGCAAGTATAAGTATATGACTCAGAGGTATGCAAATGCTTAGATCTGCTGACATACCATATCCTCAATAAAAAGGATTCACTCCCAATTGTAATTAATTAGAAATATGCAAAAAACGTTACACACCCTAAAGTAGAGATAATGGCAGCAACCATTGAATCTGTAATGTGACCGTGAAGAAGGTCAATAGCGGAAACCTGTTTTCTAGGGCACTGCCTGTGTCATATACTATGCCCATTATATGAGCCCTGGATCTGTCTTTTGTGACTTGCTATATTTTAAAGAATAAACACAAATGAAGGATTCTTTTTAATCTATGGAAACTCAGATGGATTTACTTTTTCCATTTGTATCATTCCGAGGGTGAGCCTTCACCTGATTCGAGGTAGCTTCTACATGGCTGACGGGATCCCGACTGCATCCTACTTGTAGTCAAGTGGCTTAGACTTAATTTTTTCCTTATTATTATACTGGTTGTAAAGAATAAGCACACAAAGGATTCTTTTTAATCTATGGAAATTCTACTGGATTTACTTCTTCCATTAATAACAGTAATAATACCTGGCCGGCCGGATTTGCCAAACCCAACATCTGCGGGTTCGCCCATCTCTAGTTCTGACTTGACTATCACTACAAACACTACAGGGATCATTAAACCTTGTGTGGTAATTACCATATATGCCAATGCTTCTTGTAAACCTGCTGCTTCCACTACAACCTGTGATGTAAGACCTGCTTCTGGTGACATGGTAAATCCTACTGGAGAAAACAATGTGGGGCGTATTTCAAATACCCTTTATGCCTCCAGGATTCCTATAAAAAAGGGAAATCAAGGGAGGATATATTTCTTATGCTTGGTCATATTAAGGTCATAAAACAGCAAAATAAAACGCTAACAGAAAAGTAAATACTACACCACTGTGCTTATCAAAACCAACACCATAGGAAAAAGGCCATAATTAAAGGACTGGTCATCTGATTCTGGCTTTGAGGACAATGGAGTATCTCAGCAGGGCCGCACCGTCCATTGGACAGTGTGAGCCCTGAGTACCAAGCGCCAGGAGCCAGGCGGAGCGGCACAGGAGAAGGGGCGGCGCCAGCAGCAGTGGCCGGGTCCCAGCAAGATGGCGGGCGCCGCAGCGACACCCGGTAAGACCGCGGTGGTGCCCCAATTGTGCAGGCTGTAGGGGCGGCGGGGAGGCCGAAGCTGCTAGCACCCCCCCTCCCCCCGCTCCTCACCTAAGTCTATAGGGGCGGTGGGGCTGCAGTCTGATAGCACCCCCCCTTCCCACCACGCTCCTCACCTGAGGCTACAGGGGCGGCGGTGCTGAAGTCTGCTAGCACCCCCCTTCCCCCGTCCTCTATAAGGCTCAGGCGGCAGGGGGGCTTGATGCACCCCTGCATCTCAGGCTACTCTCCCAGAGGAGATTCTTCCTCTGATTAATAATAAACTACATCTTACTAAGGCCAGGTTCACATTGCAATTGTACTATCTGCTTAATGGATCCATTGGACAGCAGCACAATTGTATTTTAACAGACAGTGCAACACATCCATAGTATGTATTTGTTGAATAGAAACCTAACGCATGCCAAGATAGGTATGTGTTTGTAAGGATGCATTTGTTGATACGCACATGCAAACGTGGACTGCATTATTTTTTCTGTCCAATACAAAACAAACCCAATATAACACAATGCTACAGATTTGTACCTATCTGCAGCATGTGTTATATTGCGTTTGAGATAGATGAGAGGATAGATGATAGAAAAATAGATGCTAGAATAGCATTACCAGTCTCTCTGCTCTCTGCTGCATCCAGTGCCACTCAATAAGCTCATGAATATTCTCTTAGCGACCCGGGAGCAGCATAGAGAGCCAGGAGACTGGAAATGTTATTTTAGCATCTATCTATCTTTCTATCCTATCATCTATCTTTCTATCCTTTCATCTATCTACTACTGCATCTTAATGAATTAGATTATCATTGTAAGGAATAAAGGGCATTCAGACCTATTGCTACAGCAGCCATTTTGCTCAGGTGCCACCATATCTTACTCTAAGGAGAGAGGACCCACCTTTTACCTGAGGCTTAATCACACTCTCCTTGAGTATGGTGTGGTGCCCCTGCGACCAGGAGGCCACAGGGTGAACTGAAGCTGCGATAGGTAAGACGGTCAGCTCACAAAACATCCATACACACACACTCCGACCCTGAACCTAAGTCGCTTCATGCCTGGTGAGGGATGGTGGGAGTAGCTACGTGTGGGTGTGAAGTAGAGAGAACCCGGAAAAGAGGTGGAGGAAGTAGACTCCAGAAAGAACCTAGGAACAATAAGTTGAGCGAGACAATGGAGAGCTTTCCATGGGAGAGGAGTAGACTGAGTGAATCCCTGGAGGGTGGGGGAGTAGAAAAACCTCCCCAAGCTGAGACACCCTACAGCTGAGTACTGACTGAGACTGACAAAAAGAACAATGAGGCCCGGCAGCCTGTACCACTGATGGCCAGCCAGGAACCCAGGCTGAGTCCATGGAGAGACAGAAGGAGCCAGGTGAGCCTGATTAATCTGAGTCACTGGTGGCTGGGCCAGAGAGCACATCTTTGTAGATGTGACCGGGAACGCTTCAAGCCCCTAACCATGAGACACCCGGCGGCGTGCGAGAACTCCATGTCCCAAGATCCAACTACCTTTACGGAGTAGGACAAAGCCATCGTACTAGGGCTAGTGACCCAGTGTGTGGGATAGATCACTGCAGAGCCTGTGATGGCCGGACCGAACCCGTATGCGAGGGAAAGAGAAACAGAGGGCCTGAAAGGTACATTGGGGGGGGGAGTGATGCAGAGGAACCATCCCGGCTGCAGTGAGAACCCAAGCTTGTCACAGCTGTGAGAGTCTGGTCTGCTACAAGTGTTGTAAAGAACTGTAAAGAGCTGTTGTAGAGACTGTGTTGTCAATTGAGCAGAGGAGTAAAGTACCCGATGAACTTGAGATTTGTGTCTGAGACTTATTGGTACAAAGACTGCAGCGGCTTTCCTGCGGAGTCACACACTTGTTTCCTACACTGTAACTAAATCCACCTCTCTTACATCTGCCTTGGGGTACCAAGCCTTACCCGTGGAGGGCTTACCATTCCGGCTGCCACCTCCACCATCATCCCCTGGGGTCTGACCGGCAGCGGTGGCCCCTATTTGCCACGACCCACGGGTGGCATCATGAATATCCACATAAACTTTATTTTTCCCCTTTCTTTTTGCATTGCTGCACCTGGGACCACGGAGTCGGGCCATGGCGCCGTGGCACCCCAGAGACACAACGGTCCGTCTCTGAGTACCCCGGCCCCTGGGGGTGCGACAATGGTAATTAACCTGAAGAAATTATCCTCCTGACCACACAATAGGGCTTCTATATAAATGGAGCTGGGTGACATTGTGGCGCCCCGCAACGAGTGCGTCACAGGAGGGTATTGCAGCCATAAATGCAGCAGCAATATTCTCTGACCCAGCAGTCATCTGGTTAACTTAGAGATCCATATTCTGCATGCCTCACTTAGCATAGAGGGCCAATCAAGGTCCTGGTGGGCGGAGTGCAAGAGTAGCGTGTAGTGGAAGTTTAGTTTAGTCCAGCCTAGAGAAGACAATGAGTTCTAGTCTCAGGTCTGGAGAAGCAACAGCAACTTAGAAGACCCCTGCAGACTCCCAGCTGTGCAACCTAGGAGAGGGGGTTGCACAGTCGGTGTAGCCCCTGGCCACCTTCTACCGGCCATCTCCTTACAAACTACGGGCATTACAGATACGGGTTCCCAAAAACACCTGTGCCCAATTTACAGCCGGTTAGCTGGTACCGAAGCTAGCAGCAGTCCAGCTCTGCTATGCGAACCAGAGGCGTGGAGGAGCACCTTTCCAGGAGCACCCCACCATCGCCAAATTCCCGTCGTCTAACCAGCGGTGTACCCACCAAGGGACCCAAGGCTCCCCAAAACATCCATCACGTATACTTTGGATAGGGATTGAAGCAGCCTCCCTGTACCCGACCTGGTATTCCTGGGCGACAACGGCAACTTACTTAGTTAGAATGGAGGAACACCGCGGATCTCTGAGGGACACCTATCACTGCTGAGTCCACCCGGTCTGCTACCTACAACTGTATGCCATGTACTGCTTGCTGGTTACAGTAAATACCCGTTACAGAGACTTACAGTGTCCGTGCTTCCTTATGATTGCATACGTCCGCACACAAGGTAACCGCAGCTGCCGCACAACATCTTAAGCAGCTCCAGCCTCCGGGGATCACCGCTCAGCCTGTGGGGAGCGTTCCATCTTCCTGCTATCCATCCGCCGGAGGCCCCGCAGCGTCGGTAAGACTTACCGAACTACTCATAGGTGGCGTCACGAATAAATTAACCCCTTAATCTGTTCCCACAAGACGTCTTCTCTCTTTTGATCTGCACTCAACCGGGCCCCACTACCGGCAGGCGCGGTCCACCCGTGACAAGAAGGAAGGAGCTACTGCCTGTCTAAACCGGAGTCCCCGGCCACGGTGAGTCAACATTTCTCCTTATAAGGAGGAAACTAGTTGCATTGTGTGTGGTGTCCCTGGGGCAAGAAGGTAATCTTAAAGAAGAAAAGATATTCTCACCTCTACTGTAATAACAAATGAGACCATGAATCCTGCTGTATGGGATTGAAACGCTAAGACCCAGACTCCCCGACTCGGGAATAATTTTCCAAATTATGATTGTACTATAGGTTTTAGCAATATACAACTCACATTGTGGAAATTGTGATAGCCAGCTGCATCCAGCTATCTCTCCTGATTCTTTCTAGCACTCCCCGCTAAGCAGATACATAGAATGGGGATTGGAAGCCAGCTAGAGAACCCATATCTGGTCTTCGATCGTAGTGCAGACCCAACCGGGTCCGATGGTACCCACACCAATCCCCTCAGGCCTCCCGATGGAAAATTATGACCCATAGTAGTTCTTGAATAGTTCATATCACAACTCAGGGGTGGGAACTGCAGGCCAGCTCGTGGACCGGTGATGGGCTGGCCTCTTACAGAATAAAAATGGTCAACCTCTTCTGAATTTTGTATTCTTTTGAGGGGTCGTTATTACATCAACTCGGAGTATACCCAAAGAAACCCGGTTGGCTCCACGCTGCCCCCTTGTGGCGCCACCAGCATCAAGGAACCAGTAACTGATCACATTTGTCTGTAATTCTGTGTATCCCATTTATCTTTTATTTGCAAAACTGACTGTAATATCTGTAATATCTTTATAATACCTGTATATAAATATTAATATCTAGTGTGCTCCTAGGTGATTAAATATATACACTCAATCTTGAGTTGCTCTTATTCTCGATCAAGAGCCCCCACGTCCATGTGCTCATTAAACATTATATGCTACCTGGGTTGGTTTCTGACCAAATATAAGCCTGTTCACGGACCGGACTTATATCAAACGAAAAACTGGTGGCAGCAATTAGTTTTTGTGTTAGTCAGGGCCTCTGTCAGTGACTGGGTGCTGGTTATTAGATATGCTTCTGGCCTGGCAATGGAAGGCCTATACCACACTCATTGAGAGGTGCCTTAATAAACCAGCACTGACACGGCAGCTGCAGTCCTTCTTTTATCCTCTGGCAGTTCTCTGACTTGCCTGAGTTTAACAAGAGGCGCTATAGAGCTGCGAGGTTCGGAGGCAAATTCGTCACAATCATCAAAAAGTTAATTTATTTCAATTATTCAATCCATAAAGCAAAATGCATATATTATATAGAGTCATTACAAGGAGAGAGATATATTTTAAGTGTTTATTTCTGTTAATGTTGATGATTATGGCTTACAGCCAATGAAAACCCAAAGGTCATTATCTCAGAAAATTAAAATAGGGAGGATGAAGGGTTGAAAACCGCGCTGAAATATTTCCTCAAGACATGAAAGGGTGAATATAATATTGATTTATTGATCAACGCACTTCAGGGCGCCCTGAAACAAGGCAATATTACATAGATTTTTGATGATATTCTAAGTCATTGAGATGCACTAGTATCTGTCTATCTCCATATAACTAGTGATGAGCGAGTGTATTCCTCACTATTCGCTATTCGCATGGATAGTACGGTATTCGCATTATTCGGCAAGATTTTCTGTACTCGCCTCGCTATATTCGCATGTCCCGCCCTGAAGTTTTGACACCTCCTTTGCAGCCACTGATCATGCTGGGCTTCTTAACCAATCACAGGAATGCCGCAGACATCTTGTATCTTGTTTGTGGCATTACAGTGATTGGCTGGCTGCCGAGTGTCATAGATCACTCTTAGGGGCTATTTAAGCACTGTCATTGGAGAAGCATAGGGACAGATCGTTGAGCTGCTAGGGAGAGTATTAGGCCTCTTCAAAACACAAAAACCCCTTTGAGGCTACCTCAAGTGTACCTCAGTGACAGTGTAGACTAGGAAGGGAAAGATATTGAAGCAGGGAGACTTGAAAAGATCCGTTCATAGCTGTATTATACCACCAAACCAATAGCTCTTTGGAGAGCTGAAGAGACAGTAGAAGTTAGACTACAGGGAGCGCGATTGACTGGAGCAGGGTCCATGTCCAGCAGAGTCAACTTAAAGCAGCAGTACTCCAAAACTTGCTATTGCCTGCTACTAACCTTGCAGTAGTGCATTTAATCTGGTGGTGCTCGTGTCCACCTTCTAAAACGTCAGTTTGCCCAATGTAAAATGGCTGTGTTGCGCCCAGGCTTTGGGGTACTCGGGTGTCAGGCTGCAAGGGTTAACACTCCTGTTGTCATGGGGAGTGGTGGCCGTGCCTGACCCCGTGTCCTGGGCCTATCTTCCAAAAAGGGGGTAATATGTACAGGGGATTATATACAATGTTGTCGTGACGCCACCTGTAGATTCTGGTGATGACTCACCAGCGCCGCTACAGTCCGCCAGAGGTCAATGGTACAGAGGCAAGTTGGTAAAGTAATCCACAGGTAGGACTGGACCTCCGGGGCAGCGTTCCTGGATAGAAACAAGTTCATTTAAAAGAAAACAAGCGGAGCCAAAAGTCACTTTTCCTCCGGGTATTTTACTGTCATTTGCATTAGTTGCATACAAAATTACAGTTCAGCACTCCTGATGGTATGAGGACAGGTAGCTTAATGGGTGGCTGCAGGCAGATCTTAGGTGGTATGATGGACCCTTAGTGTGTGCCTTCGTGCTCTGACCCCATTTTCCTTTCCTGCTTCCCAGTGGTGGTGTGAAGCCTGGTGACTTGAAGCCAACCTGATCTCCTTACTTCTCTCACCCTTGCCGCAGTCGGGTATCCCTCTGCTGGCTGGCCGCTTGTTCCTTAGTGGGGCCTGGTACCCTCTTTCGATCTGCTCAGGTGCCCGGGAGAATTGTAGACTCTGCGGGACTCCGGATT
This sequence comes from Allobates femoralis, assembly GCA_033576535.1. Lineage (NCBI taxonomy): Eukaryota > Metazoa > Chordata > Amphibia > Anura > Aromobatidae > Allobates > Allobates femoralis. Next base: position 72,716,105 of record JARQOC010000004.1, on the reverse strand, counting down.
CTCTGTGGTCCTAAAGTATCCTACAGGTGCGGGCTCCGGTGCCCGGTAAGCTGTCTGGGATAACCTTCCTCAAGTTCCTCATTCCCTTCAAGCTGTCTGCACCTGGGAAAGTTTTCCTTCTCCTTAAGCTCTTTCTTCTTCTTCCATCCCTCTTGGTCCCTCAGCCGAGAGACCCTACACTCCAAAACCCTCTGATTCTCTCTTAGAGGCAAGAGATTGGAACCTCCAAAGACCCTCTTGTTCCCCCTAGAGGTGATTGTATTCCCTTCTGGGTAACCTCCCACCGTGTAATCTAGTGTGGGAGTGCTGGTGAATGGGTACCACCCACCATCCTATGATCCACCTTCAGCTGGAGTATCTGCACCTCTTTTATGGTTTTACGGATGCAGTACCCCTCTGTGACGCCTGCTTGGCGGGGCGCCACAGCAGTACTGTAAAAGATTTTACTGCCTACTACTAACTTCGCAGCAGTGCATTAATCCGTGGGTGCTTATATCCACATTCTAAAAAGGCAGTTTGCCCAATGCAAACCAGCAGTATTGTAATAGTTGCTACTGCCTGCTACTAACCTTGCAGTACTGCATTTAATCCACTGGTGCTTTTGTCCACCTTCTAAAAAAGCAGTTTGCTCAATGCAAAACAGCAGTACTGTAAAAGTTGCTACTGCTGCTACTAATCCTGCAGTAGTGCATTTAATCCGTTGGTGCTTGTGTCCACCTTCTAAAAAGGCGGTTTGCCCATCGCAAAATAGCAGTACTGTAAAAGTTGCTACTGCCTTCTATTGACCTCTTAGGAGGCGATACAACCCACTATTTTGGCTGTGACATCTAAGTTGGCTTGTGCCATCCACACCAAAATCTGTCAACAAAACCCAAAAGGCCCAAAAAGGCTGTTTGTCAGGGACATGGACGTAGATGTGGATGTGGTGGTATCAGTGGTGTGCCAGAAGGCACTAAGTCTGTGTCAGCTCAGATGAAGAAGCATCCATCCACTCTGTTTCTGGAAAAATTTCCCGGTCTGGAACATACACATACGTTGAAGCCAGAAGACCAAGAGCATATTCTGTCTTGGATAGCAGACAAAGCCTGTACGCAATTGTCAAGCAGCAACACATCTTCCACAACCACACAGACTAATGTCGATACACAGAAGGTTGGCCCTTCCAGTCCTGAAGCTGGTTCTATTTCCTTCTGCCATTATCAGTCACAGGACACATATGACCCCAAGCTTGGCCACTCAGAGGATCTATTTGGTTTGTATCATTTGGTTGGCTCTGGCCTATCACCGTAAAGCATTGAAGAGAGATGCGAGGAGGTGTCGTGCATGATGCTCAAATATTTGAGGACCTATGGCCAGAAGAAAGCCATTTGGAGGAAAGTAATTTACTGACTACAGAGGTGAAGGCTGATGATGATGAGACACAGTTGACTTCAGGTCAGTCTACAATGTCAACTGGGAAGGAGGATGAAATGGAAGACGGAGTGTTCGATGATGAGTTCACTGATCTGACTCACACGTCTCCATGATAGCAACACAGAGGAAGAAGGAGATGTAACACCCACACAAACATCAAGGAGTCGTCCACATGGTTTGCAAGAGTGACAAATGGGTCAACTGTCCTGAACACCACCCTTGCTGTGGCCAAGTCAGGGCAAGGGGGAGTTCAGCTGCTGTGTGGAATTTGTTTTCTGAAAATTCTTCAGAGAAAAACATTGTAGTCTGTAGCATCTGCCATACCAAGTTGAGCAGAGGCCAGCACAAAGGCAACCTCAGCACCTCCAGTATACGAAACCATATGGCAGCCAAGCACCCCAGTAGGTGGGCGGAACACGACGATACCAAATCTGCATCTGGTGGTGAAGCAACTGCCATGTTGCCTGGGCTACATCCATCCGAATCTGCAGTTCAGGAATCTGACGCTAATACCTCCTGCCAACAAGCTGCAGTTGGTCACTCGCAACAAACATCAACCACGTCCACTTCCTTATCCCAGTGAAGCGTCCAATTGTCAATGCCTGAGACCTTGGAAAGAAAGCATAAATACCCAGCCACGCACCCACAGGCACAAATACTAAACTCCCACATTGCCAAATTGCTAGCTGTGGAGATGTTGCCATATAGGCTTGTGGGAATACAATCTTTCCGTCATCTCTTGGCTGCGGATGCCTCACGATACAATGTTCCCAGTCGCCATTTTATCCGGTGTGCCATCCCTGCGTTACACAAGCACGTGTTAAACAATCTAAACTGTGCTCTCACCAACACCGTATCCAGGAAGGTCCACCCAACAACAGACACTTGGACATGTTGTTGTGGACAGGGACAATACATTTCTGTCACGGCACACTGGGTGAACCTGGTGGAGGGTGGGACAAATGCGCAAAGTAGAGAATCGCACATCCTCCCCACGCCAAGGATTGCGGGCACAACTTCTGTCAGGGTTTCCACCTCTTTATATTCCAGTTCCTCTCCCCTCCTCCTGCTCCTCATCCTCTGCAGGATTATCCTCTCCATCAATGCCAAGCTGGGACCTGTGCAGCAGCGCATCGGCAAAGCGGCAACATGCTCTGCTGAAACTGATCTGTTTAGGTCAAAAACCACACGTTTCAGCAGAACTGTGCCAATCTTTAAAACAACAGACCAATCAGTGGCTCTCCCCTCTGGTTGTCTGCAATAATGGACGCAACCTGGTAGTAGCTTTAAAGGCTGGCAAGCTGGTACACGTTCCATGCATGGCTCACATGCTGGAACTAGTTGTTCAGAAATTTCTAAAAACTTACCCTGACTTGATGTACCTTCTTGACAAGGTACGCCTTATTAGTGTCCATTTCTGCCATTTCTCTATCGCTTTTGCTGTTCTTACAGACCTGCAAAAGTGCTTCAATTTGCCAAATCACCGACTCATTTGCGACCTGCCCACACTGTGGAACTCTACCTACCATATGTTGGCGAGGCTTAGTAAGCAGCAGAGAGCAGTAGCTGAATACCAACTTCCACATGCCCGTTAGATTGAGAGTCAGCCACCACATATTACATCTGTCGAGTGGGGGTTGATCGCTGACATGAGGTTCTCGAGAACTTTGAGTACTGCACCAACCTCATGAGCTCGGAGGAGGATGAGGAGGAAGAGGACTTGTTTTACTGTGGTACCAAGGGGCCTCCTAATGCTACAGAGGGGACACCCAACCCAAACTTCATGTCTGTCCAAGCTGGATGGGCTGGAGAGGAGGAGGTGGAGGAAAAGAGTCAGCGTGAGAAGAGGATGGGTACTGGTCCTACTGTTGGGGACACAAAAGATTTGCCTTTTGCCAGCTTGACCCACATGGTACAGTTCATGCGTGTTTGTGGCAAGACCATCACATGATACACATTTTATCCAACAGCCTATATTGGTTGGCTACCTTTCTCGATCCACATTACAAAGAGAAATTTCCTGCTTTCATTTTGGAGTCACCCAATCGTTTTACAATGGAAGCCTTCAAGAGGGTCATTGTAGACCAGTTGCTGAAAACATCACCCTCAGACAATGCTGATGGCAGAGGTATCGGCTCTTTTCAACACCAAGGTATAATAGGGAGAGACATGAACAACAGGTCCAACAGAGGTGGGGTGAAAATGTGTAGAATTTGGGCAATTTTAAATAAACCAGCTCAACAGCAAGAGCTATCTGTGCATGTAACAATTCCAAGAAGGGAGAAGTTGTAGAACATGGTCAAGGGGTACTTAAGTGACCATATGTGCGTCCTTTCTGATGCTTCAGTTACGTTTAATTAGTGAGTGTCCATGCTGAAGACTTGGCCCAATCTCTCCTTACAAGCCTTGGAGGTGCTTGCCTGCCCGGCTGGTAGCGTCAGGTCAGAGTGTGTTTTCAGTTCCACTGAGTCAATTATCACTGATAGGCACACACGCCTCCCAACGGAAAATGCAGACAGACTTACTCTGTTGAAATTCAACAAGGACTGGATGTCTCCACACTATGTAATCCCTACAGATAACAGCAAACCAACCTAAATTTATCCAAAATGCAGATTCTTTATGCTACTGCTGTAAACGTCAACCCGTTCACATAAAAACCCATTTCCTTCCTTTGTCAACCATGACCCAGCCCCTAGGGCTAATTTTTGCGAATCCTATGCACATTGCGCAGTGAACTAGTGATGAGCCACCACCTAAGTGTTCAAATTCGATTAGCCAAATTGGGGTGTGTTATGAAATGTTCGTCGACCACCGTCGAATTCCATTGGAATCAATAGCAGGCTACAGCAAGCACATAGAAAACACATTCAAAAGTGTCCAAAAGCTGTCAAACTAGTCAGAATAGACAACAAACACCAGGAAAAGTGACAACAATCTACCCACAGTACAAATAGTCTCATGGCGTAGCATGGGTGCACGAGACACGGTCTGTGCCAGCCTGCACTCTTCCAAAGCACTTCAATATAGAAGGTGGTTAACATTCACCTAAAATTTCAGAGGTAAGTGAAACTGATTTTTAATTGACAAATCAATGAGTTACAGGGGAAAAGTGGCAATAGTTTTCTACATTATGTAAAAAGTGGTGGAGGAGTCCTCACTCTTCCCAATGGGTCAGACCACAGCAAAATGGCATCAATTGTCCCAGACCAAAAATTGCTGAATGGCCCAGCCTGCCTGCATGGTACAGGGTCTGGGACAGGACCTGGCCTAACATTTCAAGGTTAAACATTGCTCAGCAACTATAGGTTTTGTGGAGTACTACAGGAAACACTAGAGAGGTATGTCAGTGAGCTGTTTAGGCCTACTGGGCTGGATAAACTCACACAGGTGGGACAACTATAAGTTTCATGGAATATAACCGAAAAAACTAGTCAGGTAGATTAGTGACCTGTTTAGGCCTAGTGGGTCGGATAAACTCAAAGCTCATGCAAGTGCTCCCATCAATATTATGCCCCGCCACACACAGGTTAGACAACTATAAGTTTCTTGGCGTATTACAGGAAATAATAGAGAGGTAGGTCAGTGACCTGTGTAGGCCTACTGGGCTGGATAAACTCAAAGCTCATGCAAGCGCTCCCATCAATGTTATGCTCCACCACACACAGGTGGGACCACTATCGGTTTCGTGGAGTATTACCAAAAAAACTAGTCAGGTAGACATGTGACCTGTTTAGGCCTACCGGGCCGGATAAACTGAAAGCTCATACAAGTGCTTCCATCAATGTTATGCCCCGCCACACACAGGTTAGACAACTATAAGTTTCTTACAGTATTAAAGGAAATAATAGAGAGGTAGGTCAGTGACCTGTTTAGGCCTACTGCTACATAAACTCAAAGCTCATGCAAGTGCGCCAATCTATGATATGCCCCGCCACACACAGGTGGGACAACTATCAGTTTTGTATAGTATTACCAAAAAAACTAGTCAGGTAGGTCAGTGACCTGTTTAGACCTACTGGGCCAATAAACTCAAAGCTCATGCAAGCACATCCATCAATGTTACTTCCAGCCACACGCAGGTGGGACAACCATCAGTTTCGTGGAGTATTTCAGAAAATAAGAGAGAGGTAGGTAAGTGACCTGTTTGGGTCTAGTGGGCCAGATAAACTCAAATCTCATGCAAGCGCTCCCATCAATGTTATTCCCCGCCACACACAGGTGAGACAACTATCAGTGCTGTGGAGTATTGCAGGAAATAATAGAGAGGTAGGTCAGTGAACTGTTTAGGCTTACTGAGCTGGATAAACAAAAGCTCAAGCAAGTGCGCCAATCAATGATATGCCCAGCCAAACACAGGTGGGACAACCATCATTGTCATGGAGTATTACAGGAAATAATAGAGAGGTAGGTCTGTGACCGGTTTAGGCCTAGTGGGCCGGATAAACTCAAAGCTTATGCAAGCCCTCCAATCAATGTTATTCCCCACCACACACAGGTGGGACAACTATCAGTGTTGTGGAGTATTGCAGGAAATAATAGAGAGGTAGGTCAGTGATCTGTTTAGGCCTACTGGGCTGGATAAACTCAAAGCTCATGCAAGCGCTCCCATCAATGTTATGCTCCACCACACATAGGTGGGACAAGTATATGTTTTGTGGAGTATTACAGGAAATAATAGAGAGGCAGGTCAGAGACCTGTTTAGGCCTACTGGGCCGGATAAACTCAAAGCTCATGCAAGAGCTCCCAGCAATGTTATTCCCCGCCACACACAGGTGGGACAATTATCAGTTTTGTGGAATATTACCAACAAAACTAGTCAGGTAGGTCAGTGACCTGTTTAGGCCTAGTAGGCCTGATAAATAGGGATGGGCGAATCTACTCGCTAGGACTCGTTACTCGGCGAGTAGTAAGGGACTCGCAGGACTCGGTACTCTGCGAGTTTCCCAGTGATTACTCGCACAGTAAACGAGTCCAATGCAAATCAATATCAATCCTAGTTTTGTCAGAGACGCTGACAAAACTAGGATTGCCTTTGACTTGCATTATGTAAACACAAGGAGACAAAGCGAGGCGCAGAATAGCGCCCTATCAATGATGACACTTTTTTGGAAAAAGGTGATGTGTACTGGCCACTCACCTTGCTGGGTTGTGCAAACCCACAACCGGCTGGAGCGCGAGAAATGTAGCTGCTGCTGGACCTCCACCTACCACAGGACGTGGAACACTGGTATCAGATGTAAGGAAAAAAGGTGTGTGACGGTCCGCGCTGCTGTGTCACAAAGTCACGGAGAAGACAGTGCTTCAGTAAAACATCCCTTATTCTTCCTGTCCTACGCGTTTCGAAGCCACCTCTGAGCTCCTTCCTCAGGAAGGAGCTCAGAGGTGGCTTTGAAACGCGTAGGACAGGAAGAATAAAGGATGTTTTACTGAAGCACTGTCTTCTCCGTGACTTTGTGACACAGCAGCGCGGTCCGTCACACACCTTTTTTCCTTACATTTGACTTGCATTAGACTCGGCTACTGTGCCAGTGATAGCAGGGAAACTCGCAAAGTCTGTTACTTTGCGAGCCGAGTCCAGCTGTCTTCTCTGTACAGGCTGCCGCAGCTCCAGGGTCCTAGAGCCCGCCTGCTCACAGAGATGATGTAGCAGAGCTGCGATTGTTCTCAGTCTGCTCATTCCCTGTGCATAGACATCTATATCTATGCACAGGGGATGTAGCAGAGAGGACATCGCGTTTTGGACTACGTCGGACGGAATAGGATTTTTTTAATTAAAGATGGAGTCCCTAATGGCTTTTTTTTTTTATTTCTAATAAAAAATTTTCTCTGTGTTGTGTTTTTTAACCCTTTATTGGAGATTCTTAGTGGCTGGGTCAAACGTGGCCTGACATTAAGAATCTCGGGCTTAATACCAGCTTGTATAACAAAGCTGGTATTAACCCCTTTATTACCCAGCGTGCCACCGCCACCAGGGCCGCTGGAAGAGCGGGGTTCAGCACCAGAGGATGGTGCTTCAATGAACGCGCCATCTTCTGGGGCGGCTGCGGGCTGCAATTTGCAGCGGGGGGTGCCCAGAAAGCTTGGGCCTCCCTGCGCTGCGGATTCCAGCCCCCAGCTGCTTAGCTGTACCTGGCTAGACATAGAAATTGCGCGGAGCCCCACGCATTTTTTTTTTATTATTTCATGAAATTCATGAAATAAAAAAAAGGGCTCCCCTATATTCTTGTGTCCGGCCAGGTACAAATAGGCACCTGGGGGTTGGGGGCAGCCCGTCGCTGCCTGCTGGATCTGGCTGGTTCCAGAAATACGGCGAAGCCCACGTGAAATTTTTTTCTGACAAATCCATAAAACAATGTAAATAAAAGGGACTGCATCTTTATTAACCCCTGGACCATGGGCGAGGGGTTAATAAAGATGCAGTCCCTTTTTTAGGATTGTTTTATTGATTTTTCAGAAAAAAAATTACATGGGCTTCGCCGTATTTCTGGAACCAGCCGGAGCGACGGGCTGCCCCCAACCCCCAGGTGCCTATTTGTACCTGGCCAGACACAAGAATATAGGGGAGCCCTTTTTTTTTATTATTTCATGAATTTCATGAAATAATTTAAAAAAAATGCGTGGGGCTCCGCGCAATTTCTATGTCTAGCCAGGTACAGCTAAGCAGCTGGGGGCTGGAATCCGCAGCGCAGGGATGCCCAAGCTTTCTGGGCACCCCCCGCTGCAAACTGCAGCCCGCAGCCGCCCCAGAAGATGGCGCGTTCATTGATGCGCCTTCTTCTGGCGCTGAACCCTGCTCTTCCAGCGGCCCTGGTGGCGGTGGCACGCTGGGTAATAAAGAGGTTAGGGCCAGCTTTGTATTATCAGCTGGCCCTAAGCCCGAAATTTATGGCGATTATTAGACATGACCGCCATGAATTTCTATTAAATTGTTTTAAAAAAAAACACAACACAGAGAAAATTTTTTATTAGAAATAAAAAAAAAAGCCATTAGGGACTCCATCTTTAATTAAAAAAATCCTCTTCCGTCCGACGTAGTCCAAAACGCGATGTCCTCTCTGCTACATCCCCTGTGCATAGATATAGATGTCTATGCACAGGGAATGAGCAGACTGAGAACAATCTCAGCTCTGCTACATCAGGCAGCAGGCGGGCTCTAGGACCCTGGAGCTGCGGCAGCCAGCACACAGAGGAGACAGCCGGACTCTTATCTGTGTGAGTTTCCCAGCGATTACTTGCACAGTAAACGAGTCCGATGCAAATCAATGGCAAAACTAGGATTGCTTCAGGCTGAAGCTTCCGAGACACATCTGTGATTTGTAAATCGCACACTACTCGCTATTACTCGCTTCTCCATTCATTAACATTGGACTCGCTAGACTCGCAACGAGTAGCGAGTCCCGGGCTCGGACTCGCTAGAGTCAAGCGATTCCGAGTAATTTAGGATTTGCCCATCACTACTGATAAACTCAAAGCTCATGCAAGCGCCCCATCAATGTTATGCCCCACCACACACAGGTGGGACCACTATCAGTTTCGTGGTGTATTACCTAAAACAGTAGTCAGGTAGGTCTGTGACATGTTTAGGCCTACTTGCAGTTTAAGCAAACATTAAGGGAGATGTAGTAATCACTGATTTTAAGCACCCAAAAATGGTGGATACAGCAAATTTGTTAATCACTGGTTTGAGGGACAAAAAGGTTGAATATTCAGAAAGAGGGGCAGAAGTGTCAGGGATAGGTATTGAGCTCAGAGGGCCTTACTCAAGTCAAGCAACAAACAGCAAGGAGACCCCAACAACAGTCTCCATTTGTCCAAAAAATTAAGCACAGCCACCACTTAAGTGGCATCAATTGCCCCAGAGTTGAAATATTGAAATGGGGAGTTTAATGCAGCACATTGAAAAGTACAAAAGTGTTTAGTCTCTCCAGGATGACACAGAGGTGGAAAAGGTCCTTGGGATCCATGACTTTTTATTTTGATAAATGTTAGTCTGTCTACACTGTCACTAGACAGCCACGTGCACTTATCCATCAACATACTACCAGAAGCAGAGAGAACGCTGGCTGCGGGGCACGACAACATCTTCAAGGCATGAGTGCGAGCTCAGGCTATTTTTCCAGTTTTAAAGCCCAAAATGCACAAGGGTTCAGTTCCACAGTCATGGCATCATTTTTTGGTGCTGCAAAGGACGGTCTAAAAAAATGGTGAAATGATTCTACAAAATTGCGGGTACCAGATACACTATTACTGCTAACGCTGGAGTGATGATGACTCGACGTTCCCCGGGTTGGAAAGTTAGAACTGTATATTCGCTATGTGCACCACGGGTGTTTTGGGAAAAAGCAGTACTAAGATTGTGCAAAAGCTTCTGTTAATACTCCTGCCCATTCCAGGACAGGAATCATTTGGTCAAATTTACTCTTGCACTGGGGATCTAACAGTGTGGTAACCCAGTAGTCGACATTACTTTGAATTCTGGCAGCACGGTGGCTCAAGTGGTTAGCACTGAGGTCTTGAGGTGCTGGGTTCAATTCCCACCAAGGACCCTAAGGACAACATCTGCAAGGAGTTTGTATGTTCTCTCCGTGTTTGTGTGGGTTTCCTCTGGGCACTCTGGTTTCCTCCCACATTGTAAAGACATACTGATAGGATATTTAGATTGTGAGCTCCCAAGAGAGACAGCATTACTCATGTATGTAAAGTGCTATGGAATTAATAGTGCTATATAAATGAATAAATATTATATTATAATTATTATTATTCTAACAATTCAAGGTTCATGTTGCAGGTAGCAAGAAGGCGATCATGTGTCTTGCGCATCCAGGAGGCTCAAGTCCTTGTTGTGTTGGTGGCCGCGAGGTAACTTTCACACTTGCTTCCTCTGCCCTCTCCCCCAAACCTCGCACAACAGAAATGTGACCAAGATCTCCCTCTCTGCTGCTTCTTCCATGCCCATCACCTCTTCATCAGCCATTTCAGCGTTTCCCTGTGCGCTCGGTATAAGCGCACACTATGCAGGCTGCTGTATGAACTGGTTACCACGATACACATCGGGTAACCAGGGACAGCGTCTGCTGAAAGCGGCCGCAAACACACACCTGCGCTTCTCTGCAAAAATCTAAGGCTGCTTCACACTGCAGTTTTTCACTGATCAGCGTCCATCAGTGTTTGTGTGCCAAAACCAGGAGAGGAACTTGCAGAGAAAACTATAATTGAAGGATTGACACCTGTTCTGAGTTTTGGAGACACTCCTGGTTTTAGCACCCAAACACTGATGGACACTGATCAGGGAAAAACTGCAGTGTGAAGCCAGCCTAAGTATTTAGTGCAGAAGCGTTAAATACTGAGAGCGCAGGTGTGTGGACAAGCCCTTAGAGAGAGAGTGTGTGTATGTGTGTAAGTGTATGTGAATATTTCTGAGTGAGTGTGTATATGAGTGTGTATATGTGTGTGTATGTGTGAGTGTGTGTATATGTGTGAGTGTATTCCCGCGCTGCCTGGGCGGCACATCGCCGGCAGCTGCTGCTGGCGGCTGCTTGGTGCCGCATAATGCCGGGTGCTGGCACCTGCAGGCTGCCGCCTGGTGCTGGCGGCTGCCGGGTGCTAGCGGCCGCTGGGTGCTGGTGGCTGCCAGGTGCCGCTTAAAGCCTGGTGCTGGCGGCTGCCAGGTGCTAGCGGCCGCTGGGTGCTGGTGGCTGCCAGGTGCCGCTTAATGCCTGATGCTGGCGGCTGCCGGGTGCTAGCGGCCGCTGGGTGTTGCCAGGTGCCGCTTAGTGCCTGGTGCTGGCGGCTGCCGGGTGCTAGCGGCCGCAGGGTGCTGGTGGCTGCCAGGTGCCACTTAATGCCGGTTGCTAGCAGCTGCTGCCTGGTGCTGCTGGATGCCACCTGGTGCTGCCTCCCAGGTGCTGCTGGGTGCTAGTGGCCACTGAGTGCTAGCAGCTGCCGTCTGGTGCTGGCTGCTGCCGGGTGCTAGCGGATGCCAGGTGCCACTTAAAGCTGGGTGCTGGCAGCTGCCAGGTGCTGGTGGCTGGTGCTGACTGCTGGGTACAGGCTGGTGCCACGTGCTGGCTGGCTGCCGGGTGCAGGTTGGTGCCGGCTGCCGAGTGCTAGCTGGTGCTTGGCTGCTGCCGGCAAGCGGGAGACTGGGAGCCACAGAGGAAGAAGCTGCCGGGATGAGAAGAGTGGAGTCAGGTAAGGTGCTGTTACAGCCGAAGATAGCAGCCTGGGGGGAGGGGAACGTGACCGCTGAAAGTGCCTAGGGCGGCAGGAACTCCAGATATGGTCGTATGTAAGTGTGTCAATGTGTGAGTGTGTATGTGTTTGTGTGAATATGTATGTGTGGATGTATGTGAGTGTGTGTGAATGTGCGGGTGTGTATATGTGTGTGTGTGTGTGTTTGTGTGAATATGTCTGAGGATGTATGTGTGAGTGTGTATGTGAGTGTGTGTATGTGTGAGTGTGCGGGTGTGTATATGTGTGAGTGTGTGTGTGAGCGAGAGAACAAAAAGAACAGAGACCAGGACATTACTACAAGATGACAAGGGAGGGAACATTACAAGATTAGGACATAACTACAAAATGAGGACCAGGATGGGAGACATTAATATAGGATGGGGACATTACTGCAAGATGGAGATTAGGGCGGGGACATTACTACACATATGGACCAGGGAGGAACATTACTTCAAGAAGGAGACCAGGGTGGGGACATTAGTGCCAGACAGGGAGCAGTATGGGGGACATTAATATACAATGGGGACCAGGATGGGGACATTACCACAAGAAGGGGATTAGGATGGGGACATCACTACAAGAAGGGGGATTATGATGGGACCAGGATGTGGGTCATTAATATAGGATGGGAACATTACTAAATGTAGGGACCAGGGAGGAACATTACTACAAGAAGGGGACCAGGACGGGGACATTACTACAAGACGGGGACCAAATTGGGGGACATTAATATACAATGGGGACCAGTATGGGGACATTACTACATAAATGGGATTAGGGTGGTGACATTCCTACAAGAAGATCCGAATTTGTACTTTACTAGATTAAGCAAAAAATTGTGGTATTGCTAAAATGTCACTTAGGGTACCGTTACACGTCGCAACATTGCATGCAATTTCACTGCCAATTTGCTGGTTGCAGTGAAATCATGGACACATTGTTCTATTTTGTTGCTGTGTACAAATGGAACAATGCGTCCATGATTTCACTGCAACCAGCAAATTGCCTGTGAAATTGCATGCAATGTTGCGACGTGTAACAGTACCCTTAGTCCTACAAGCAATGCGGCCCCCCGATATCAATTTTTTCTACGTGCGGCCCACCAACCCAGCCCAGTTTGAGACCCCTGCTTTAGACTATGTTCATACAGGGCGTTTTTGCAGCGTTTGTTTCTGCAGCTAAACCTGATCATTTCATATTAATCAAAGGGTGTTTTCACATCTAAGAATAGTCTGCGTATTGCTTAATCTGCGTTTTTAGGCGTTTTTACAGCTAAAAACGCATAAAAACGCTAGCGTTTTTAGTCCCATTGATTGTAATGGAAACGCATGTAAAAACGCATGCAAAAACGCATTAACGTTTTAAAAAATGCAAAACGCATGCGTTTTTGCAAACGCCGCGCTAGACGCATTTCCCGATGTTTTGGGCAGCGTTTGCAAAAACGCATGCGTTTTGCGTTTTTGAAAACGCTAATGCGTTTTTGCATGCATTTTTACATGTGTTTCCATTAAAATCAATGGGACTAAAAATGCTGGCGTTTTTATGCGTTTTTAGCGGTAAAAACGCCTAAAAACGCAAATTAAGTAAAACGCAAACCTGCCATAGATGTGAAACAGGCCAAAGATTTCTTGCCAGTTCAAAGCCGGAGGTTTTTGCCTCTATTTCCAGTGTTGTTTCTGCGTTTTGCACTTTTCCATTGATTTTGAAACTGTCACATTACAAAACAGAGGCAAAAGGCAGCAGACAATTGCGATGCTCATTCTTCCAAAAACCATTCAGGATTCAATTTATATATATAAAATAAAACCAATGTGAGTTGCACAACATTTCCTCAATCACAGAGGCTTTCTAGGAATGAAAATAAGGAAAAGGGGGGAGGGAAAGACAGCCCTCCAGCTGATAGTATAGCCCTGCCCCGCTTGGATACTCACTCGCACAGACGCCGTCCTGGGGCCAGAAAACGATATGAGAGGAAAAAGATTCCAGCGAGAGGATCTCCAGTTGCAGAATTGATTGTGCCTATATAAAAGCTTCAACCATACAGTGAGGTACATGGTGTTTTTGCCAACAGGTTTCGACATATAGGCTTAGTCATGGCCATGATTAAGCCTATATGTCGAAATATGTTGGCATAAACACCATGTACCTCACTATATGGATTGAAGCTTTTATATAAGCACAATCAATTCTGCAACTGGAGATCCTCTCGCTGGAATCTTTTTCCTCTCATATCGTGTTCTGGGAATGAAAAGCGCAGGTAAAGGCTACGTTCACACATTGCACTTTTTTGCGCGCGCTTTTCAAAAATGTGCAATGTGTGTGTGCGTCTGCCAGCAAAGTGTATGCCGTAAATATACACAGCGCTTTTATATGAGAAAGCTCGGGCGTAAAAAGAATGACCATGTTAATTCTGTACGCACCTGCGTCTGCGCTTTCTCCCATAGGAGCCCATTATCCCCGCTAGAATTACAGATCGCCATTCAGACAATGCACAATTCCAGCAAGAATACACCGGCGCTGATGTCACACAGGAAAGGAAGAATCCTGTGCTCCTCCCCTGTGTGACATCTGTGACCGCCCCTTTGGGTTTCATAGTGTATTAATAATACAATGCAAAACCCAAATGAAAGTAATCCTAATGTGTGAAAAATATTGAATACTAACCCTCCACCGAGTTTTACGAGAGCCGAGAGATCCTCCACAGGTACTGTTCTTCCAGGGCCTGTGATCGCTGATTGGCCGCTCGCGATCATGTGATATGTGACGTGTTATGACCCGCATATCACATGACCGCGAGCGACCAATCAGCGATCTAGACATGTCCTGGAAGGTCGATGTGTCGGCTCCCGGAACACCCGGCGGAGGGTAAGTATTCTATTTTTATTATTTTTAAGACATTTGGCTTACTTTAATTTGGGTTTCGCAGTGTATAAATTATTACACTGCAAAAACCAAAAGGGGCTGTCACACATGTCACACAGGGGAGGATTGTTCCTCCCCTGTGTGACATCACTTCTTTCCTGCGCTTTAGGGGGAGAAGTAGCCCTGTAAAAAAAAATGCGATGTGTGAGTGAACCGCATTTTTTACGGGGCTTTTCTGTGCTTTTTTACGGGGCAAAATGCTGAAAAAAAGGGCAAAAAAATCGCAATGTGTGAACGTACCCTTAGATTTGCGTAAAAACACAACAAAACAACGCCTCCACGACTAGTCACCACTGATTAATGTCACAGGTGCAGTTTGGAAATGTATTCTAGGCAAATTCAAAAATGTATTAGGAACAAAAAGTGACTTTTTAAGAAGACGAAAAGATGCAGTAGATACACAGCTCCACTCTATATATTCCTCAACACAGTATATAGTATGGGGCTGTGTATATCTTTGAGTGTAGCATACAGCATAGCAGATCGCTTCGCACTGCCCAGGATCAGCCGGCGGCTCTCCTGA
Organism: Allobates femoralis; assembly: GCA_033576535.1. Taxonomy (NCBI): domain Eukaryota; kingdom Metazoa; phylum Chordata; class Amphibia; order Anura; family Aromobatidae; genus Allobates; species Allobates femoralis. The sequence continues at coordinate 72,701,010 of JARQOC010000004.1, read as the reverse complement.
CCTGAAAATGTCAGTGGCATAGAATTATATGAAGCCATCATGCTCAGATCACGAAAGCCGCCGGGCGGTGCAATGCAATCCTTGCACAAGTCATATGCTACACTCTGCACAGTACCACTTCTCCTGTCCTGTCCTGTCCTGTATTCTGGATGTAATCCTGACCCATCACAGTGACAAGTTAGTGACATGGAAGACAGACTCCCCCTGTAGCTCCCGCCCACCATACACTGCGCAGTGACGTGAGAAGAAACGTTACTAGGAAGCCAAAGCTCCGATGAATGTGGGGAGCGCAGCACGTGCTGTGAGGACGCCGCAACAAGGAGGGGGAGAGACGATAGCAGCTGACACACTCGGTAGGAGGTAAGAGAAGCAGCAAATGCGCAAATGTAAGTGAGAACTAATAGTATACTGGGCTAATAGGGATAATAGAAAAGTTTACATCTGCACAATGTGATAAGATTGGAGCACCAGATAATGCACATACATCAGCAAGGTGAAAACGTATGAGCACATAGTGATTAATTTAACCTTTGCACAGTAGGTAACGCTGAGAATTTCAGAGATAAATACATATAATAGTGAGCATAATATAAGAAAGTATATAATACTATATGGAAGTTTATAATACTGTGAAGTATTAATTAAGACTATATAAATATAAAAATTAAAAAAATAAATAAATAAGTGGTTGGAGATACACTTTATAGCAGAGCACAATATTTAGACATAGGAGGTGCCCTATGCACACCTGTGATTAGATTGGAATACCAGATAAGTGCACATGCATTAGTAAAATGAAAGATTAAGAGCACATAGTGATTAATTAACACCTGCATAGTAGGTAACGCTGAGAAATTCATGGTGGGTTTACACGTTCCGACCAAAAGTCACGTGGTTCGCGAGTTGGACCCGATATCGTACCTGCGTTGTACTGTTTGAACGTACAACGTGATGCAAAACGATATCGGGGGTCGAATGAGCGTGCTATTCGACCGCCCGATATCGGATGCCGGTTGGAGCAGGATCGTCCCGTGTGACAGCCCAATTCAGATGTGTACGGCAACGTCACACATTGACTCCAATGTTAACTGGTCTTTCCTGCGTTGGGGGGCGTAGACATCGTACGGACGTTGCATCCCAATATCGCGCCGTGTAAACCTCCGATGCGATGCAGGGAAAAGCGCGCACAAAAAGCGCGCTCCCGCGTCGTTGGCTACGATATCGGGCCGATATCGGGACGTGTAAACCCACCATCAGAGGTGAACACATATATTAGTGAGCACAATATGAGGAAGTATATAACACTATGTGGAAGTATTTAATACTGTGAAGTATTAATTGAGACTATATAAATATAAAAAATATTTTTTAAAAAAAAAAAAATAGTTGGAGATACACTTTATAGCAAAGCACAATATTTAGACATAGGAGGAAAACACATTATATTTCAGTAAATCACTACTTGGAGTGGTTCTATTGTATATATAGAGAAAGTTGGTAATTGCATTTAAAGAAGTATAATTTTAGTTATACAATCCACAGGTCTAGGAGATTCAACAGTCCATACACAGAAATAAAGATCCCATATTGTTATTGGTGAACAATAAGGTATTTACACCGAATGTCTGTTGTATAGGATGTATTAACACCATACTGACATAGGGAATTATATTTGTTAAAAGGGAATGGATTATGGTGTAGAAATTAAGAAAACCCGTAACCAAGAAAAAAGACTCTTGATGATACAGGTAGCAGTTTTCCTTAAATACAGAAACTGAATAGCTATTAAGAATAGAGGAGATATTTATATTATATGCCCTAGGCAGAGAGAAGAAAGAAGAATCTTAATCTAAACCAAGCATTCATTAAAAGGAGTAATGGCCACTTTACACGTCCCGATATCGGTGTCCAACTCTGACCAATAGTCATGTGGTTTGTGCGTTGGCCCCGATATCGTTCGTGCGTTGTATGGTATAAATGTCCAATACGATGCACGAACGATGCCAAACCGATATCGGGGATCAAATAAGCCTGCTCTCCAACAGCCCGATATTGGATGGACGTTGTGGCCGGATCGTGCTGTGTAAAAGCCCAACTACGATGTGGAGTACAACTTCCCCTATCCTGTCCCATGTTAAATAGTCGTTCTTGGGTCGGCTGTACAAGGGGGCGTACACATCGTAGTGGCGTTGCCTGCCAATATCGCGCTGTGTAACATCTCCTATGCGATCATGGAATTCTGCCCAGAAAAAGCGCGCTCCCGCGGCGTTGGATCCAATATCGGACCGACGTTGGGACGTGTAAAGTGGCCATAAGGTCTTCTAAAAGGTAAAAAGGCCATTTTATAAATATACAGAGGAAAGCTGAGATCTATATATAAATACTAATATATTGTATATTTTTAGGACTCCACAGACATCCCAGGGGAACCACAAGGCCATCAAAGAAAGTATACATCCCTAGTACAAGAATAAATCGTTAGCGTGATAATAATCGAGGTATATCTGAATTTTGGTTTTAATATTTTTATAAGTATTTATTAAAATAATTTTTTATTTAATTTTTATAGAATTTTTTTATTATTCACATGAAAATATAATGTTTAAATAAACATCCGGAATAACGGTTAGTTAATATAGTCTTAGTATGTTTAATTGATAGCCATTGTTAAAAGGGTTTGTTAGCGCTGGGCCCACATCAAATATACTATTAATAACTAAATCACACTTGCAGCCAGTTGACATGGATTAAAGTTGACTCAACCTCTGTCCTGTGTCCTTGTGTGTACCACATTGAGCATGGAGAAAAGAAAGAAGACCAAAGAACTGTCTGAGGACTTGAGAAACCAAATTGTGAGGAAGCATGAGCAATCTCAAGGCTACAAGTCCATCTCCAAAGACCTGAATGTTCCTGTGTCTACCGTGCGCAGTGTCATCAAGAAGTTTAAAGCCCATGGCACTGTGGCTAATCTCCCTAGATGTGCACCGAAAAGAAAAATTGCACGAGAGATTTCAATGCAAGATTGTGCGGATGGTGGATAAAAACCTCGATTAACATCCAAACAAAAAACTAATGAACCCTGCACACAAAGATCGTGTCTGTGTGAACACACTCACGCCGCCAAAAAATTTAATACAAAAAACATGATCAGGTTTTTAATACAACAGGAAGGACTGCTTCGATATGGGTACACCATGATGAGGTGAAGCACTGAAGTACATTTTATGCGCAAAAAACGTATGGACCAAGTACCCTATTTATTTATAGATTTTTTACTGCACTTGCATTTTAAACTTTTTTACTGCAGAGTACTTTACACGTTTTATGGACAAGGTTTTTTGTATTAACATCCAAACAAGTTCAAGCTGCCCTGCAGTCCGAGGGTAAACAGTGTCAACCCGTACTATCCATCGGCGTCTGAATGAAAAGGGACTGTATGGTAGGATACCCAGGAAGACCCCAACTTCTTACCCCGAGACATAAAAAGCCAGGTCTGAGTTTGCCAAAACTCACCTGAGAAAGCCTAAAATGTTTTGGAAGAATGTTCTCTGGTCAGATGAGACAAAAGTAGAGCTTTATGGGCAAAGGCATCAACATAGAGTTTACAGGAGAAAAAAAGAGGTATTCAAAGAAAAGAACACGGTCCCTACAGTCAAACATGGCGGAGGTTCCCTGAGTTTTGGGGTTGCTTTGCTGCCTCTGGCACTGGACTGCTTGACCGTGTGCATGGCATTATGAAGTCTGAAGACTACAACAAATTTTGCAGCATAATGTAGGGCCCAGTGTGAGAAAGCTGGGTCTCCCTCAGAGGTCATGGGTCTTCCAGCAGGACAATGACCCAAAACACACTTCAAAAAGCACTAGAAAATGGTTTGAGAGAAAGCACTGGAGACTTCTAAGGTGGCCAGCAATGAGTCCAGACCTGAATCCCATAGAACACCTGTGGAGAGATCTAAAAATGGGCAGTTTGGAGAAGGCACCCTTCAAATATCAGGGACCTGGAGCAGTTTGCCAGAATGGTTAAAATTCCAGCAGAGCATTGTAAGAAGACTCATTGATGGTTACTGGAAGCGGTTGATCGCAGTTATTTTGGCTAAAGGTTGTGCAACCAAGTATTAGGCTGAGGGTGCCAATACTTTTGTCTGGCCCATTTTTGGAGTTTTGTGTGAAATGATCAATGTTTTGCTTTTTGCTTCATTCTCTTTTGTGTTTTTTCATTGAAGACAAATTAAATGACGATAATAATACCAAAGAATTTATATTGCAATCATTTTCAGGAAGAAACTGAGTATTATCTGACAGAATTGCAGGGGTGTCAATACTTTTGGCCACAACTGTAGATGGCAGCACGCTCATGTGTTCTGAGAATACAGAGGGGTGGGGGCACCAAAGGACAAATTTGCACAGGGCGCCATTCAGCCTAAGGCCGGCCCTGCGCGTAATGTATCGCCTTAGCACCATAACGGCACAAAAAAATTGCCCTGAGGTTTGTGTTCAAACTGAATAGCATGCACAGTACTGCACAACTGACGCGCAGCCAGCTGTCTTGTGTGCTGACTGGCGCGTGTAATATATCGCCTTAAACATCAGGGCAATTTTTTTGGTGCTGTTACGGTGCTGTGTGTAAAACTCAAAGCAGTAATAGGCTGTAGTGCTACCTTCCACAAAACACTAACAGCTCCTTGTTCCCCAATTTCTGCATCTGAACATCTGCAGCTATGTCAGAAAAACCCCAAATTCCTAAAAAGACTGTGGTGAAAGGACAGGACCATGGACGTGGACGTGGACGTGGGGTTGTTAGTGGTGCCTGACAAGGCACAGAGTCTGGGAGACAGAAGAAGGTTGATGCAAATTTCTCGGTCTGGAACGTAAACGGTTCTGGAAGCCAGAAGAGCAAGAGCGGATACTGTCTTCAATGGCTGATGAAGCCTCCACGAAATTTTCTAGCATTTGACCCCAACCTTGGCCACTCCGAGGATCTGTTTGGTCCATATCCTTTCGTTGCCTCTGGCCTCTCACCACGCGACATTGAAGAGGAATGTGCGGATGTATCGTCTGTTCATGGGTAAATATTTGAAAACCCATGGCCAGAAGAAATCCACTTTCATCCATGTGATATACTGGGTGAAAGGTGGAGGCTGATGGTGATTGATCCGGTCAACAGGGTAGGGGGTACTCAGATACCGGGACAGGTGGTTACTTCGGTGGGGGATCACGGTTGGTCAGTTTCCGGTTCCGTGCCTGGACCCTCAGTAGCGGGGATGGGGGTGATGATGATGATGGGGGGAATGGTAACGTGATGCCACCTGTGGTACCTGGTAATAGGGATACCAGCACTGTGCCACAGAGGTGATGGGAAGGCAGAGTTGGGTAGTACAGCTCCCCACAGGTGGAGCTTTACCTCAGGGCAGCGGGGTGGATGAGGAGAGTAGTAGTAGGGTTCTGCTGTGAACGCTGTAGGTGGCGGCGGGGAATCAGGCACACACACACAATAGTCTCTGTTTCGGACCTTTTTACTGATGTCCGGTAACAGTACGGTCCAGGAGGGTAACCAGGTTTCGGTGCAGCTTGGGACGTTCCCCTTGGAGAGTTGTGAGGCCTCCTCTGTTAGTGTGTGCGGTGTTTGGGGAAAGTTCTGCCTGTAACTGAACCTGCCACTGTTTCTCCCTCTCAGGGTGTTGTTCGACAACCGACAATGAGGACCTTTCTGTGGGATCCCTATTCTCTGCTTAGGTCCCTGGTCCTATGCTTGTTCAGGTTTGGAGTCTTCTATTCTTTACTTCAGGGGAATAGATCCTCCTGATCTGTCCAGGCTTTCACTGCTACACTGTAAATGAATAGTAGCTTCGGACTCCGCTGTCCAGGTGGGCTAAAGGGATACCAGGTATGTTCCCTTCTTCTTTCTTCTTATCTCTCACTTCTCCCACTAGCCTCCGTCCCTCTCCCTAGGGCGTAGCACAGCTGGGTCAGCTTTCCTGCTTCTGGGCCTGGCTTGGTCCCAGCAACCAGCTCCTTCCAGTCCCTTCCTCTCTGCTATCTCACTGGAACTAACTGCTCTCTTCACTGCCGAGTGCAGACTGACTGACTCCTCCCCTCAGGCCTGGATCTTTATAGGGGATCTGGCTTAAGGACAGCCATTGCTCCCCTCCAGTGTGGGTGGAAGGTGTTGTATACTGTGTGTGCCAAGTTGTACATCCCTCCCTGCATCGGTGGGTCCTGTGGCAATCCCCTGCAGGGGTGCCACATGATGACACACAGTTGCCATCTGGCCAGCTGACAATATCAACACGGAAGGAGGATGACATAGACGAGCTGGTCGATGATGAGACCACCAAACTGACCTGGACCGCTAGCATGCATAGCCAGCACAGCAGCACAGAGGAAGAAGGTGGATACGTAGCACCAACAAAGGCACCAAGGGCTACTGGTTTGAGCAGTGTGTGAAGTGTGTCAACTGTTGCCAAGAACAATTTCCCTCTGTGCCCCAAGTCAAGGCAAGGGTTCATTCAGCCGCTGTCTGGAATTTTTTTTCAGATAGTCCTTCTGAACCAAATGTTGTCATCTGTAGTATCTGCCATACAAAGCTGAGCAGAGGCCAGGGCAAAGGCAACCAAAGCACTACCTGTATACAGAAACACATGGCAGCCAAGCACCCTAGTCGGTGGGCTGAAAAATAGGGTACCAAATCGGTGTGTGTAGGTCAAACCACTGCCACGTCGCCTGCGATCTGTACTTCCCAGTCTGTTGGGCAGGAAGCAGGTGATCATACCTCTTGCTCACAAGCTGCAGTTGCACAGATGCAGGACACAACAAGCTCATCCTTTTGTTTGACCCAGCCAAGTGTCCTATTGTCTGTGCCCCAGATCTATGAAAGGAGCCGTAAATACCAAGGCACGCACCCACAAGCACAAATACTGAACTCGCACATTGCCAAATTGCTAGCCGTGGAGATGTTGCCATTTAGGCTTGTGGGGACACAGTCTTTCCGTGATCTGTTGGCTGTGGCTGCCCAATACTCGGTTCCCAGCCGGCACTATTTTTCCTGGTATGCTATCCCCGCGTTACACCAACACGTCTTAAACAATCTAAAGCGTGCTCTCACCAATGTGTTTCAACCAGAGCTGGGGTGCACTCGGTCACCGGGGCTTCTGTGTGGGATGTCACGGATGGTCGGTATCCCCGGTGCCGTGCCCTGGCGAACAACTATACCAGGTGTTGATGGTAAACGGTGGGGGTAAAAGGGGTTATTTACAGGGGAACGTGACGCCACCTGTAGAGTCCGGTAAGGTGGTACCGGCGCTGCCAGCCGGCCGCTGAGGTGATGAAGGGGGCAGCAGTGTGTGGTACAGCTCCCCACAGGTGGAGCTTTACCTCAGGGCAGCTATGATGGTGGTGAGACGGTGAGGGAGGACAGTGATGGTAATGGTGGTGCAGTTCTTACCCCTCTGCTGTTGATGTTGATGATGTTAAGTCCTTTGAGCTGCGGCAGGAAGAATAACAGAAACCAGTTCTTGTTTAACTTTGCTTTACTCGGTACCGGCTGATGGCATAACAATACACGGTACAGTCTGGTTTAGGGTGTTGTTACCAACTCAGGATTTCTCTTAAGGAGTCTTTAGATGTTCTCTCTCTGTCTTTCAGGGTTTCTATTCTCTTTCCAGATCTTTATGTCTTTCCCACCTTTGAAGAGCTCACCCGCCAGTCCTGCAGTCTGTGTCTAGTAGGCTTAGCTTGACTTATACCGGTCCAAATGGGAACAGCAGGAACGCACAAGTTTCCCACCTGACACGGGGTTTCAGTGTTTCCTCACTACTGTAGGACTGTCTTTTGGGCATGAGGGGTGAGGTACCTTTGTGGGGCTGTCAGCAACCCGGTCCTGTTGGGCCTGCAGCTCGTCGGCTTTGCAGTCAGGGCTGAACTCCTGGCTGCCTCGGTCGTCCGTGTCACCTGTGTACCCTCAACATGACCAGCTGGCTCCTACCAGTCTTGGTCCGTTGCCATCTGTCCTGGGCCCCCTCATAAAGATGGGGTACCCTCCACTCAGCTGAGCTGCCAGGCGTGACCACACTGTCTGCCTTCCCAGCACCGACTGAGGTAAATTCTTAACTGTCACTCTGCTCTATGCTAAGCTCCGCCCACCACCTGTGGAACCTACCATATTACCAGTTCCCCCTACACTAAGTGGTGCGGTCCTAAGTGAGTGCTAAAAATAGACTCCATAAGATTTAAATCCTAACCTAGCAACTTACAAGGAAAAACACATTTTATATTCAAGTGTAATACCATTCTGTGGCGCATACCCGCAGGGGCGCCACAAATGCAGTAACCGGGAAGGTCCACCGTACAACAGACACGTAGACAAGTACTTGTGGACAGGGATGTTACATCTCTGTCACAGCACACTGGCTCCACCTAGTAGAGGGTGAGGCAAAGTCTCAAACTGGACCATTATATATCCTACCCATGCCACGAATAGCTGGCCCAACCTCAATCAGGGTTTCCGCCACATCATATCATCCTGTCTCCCCTCTTCTTCCTCTTCCTCCGCCTTGTCATCCTATGCTGAATTACCCTCCACATCACTCCCAAGTTGGGAGCTATTCAGCAGCGCATTGGCAAAGTGGCAACACGCTCTGCTGAAGCTCATCTGCTTAGGTGAAACACCACACACTGCAGCAGAACTGTGGCAAGGAATAAAACAACAGACTGATCAGTGGCTCTCCCCACTGCAACTCCAACCCCGTCTGGTTGTCTGCGATAATGGGCATAACCTTGTGGCAGCTTTAAAGCTAGGGAAGCTGGTACACGTGCTATGCATGGCTCACATGCTGAACCTAGTGGTGCAGAAATTTATAAAAACATACCCTGACTTGTACCGACTTGAGAAGGTGCACCGTATTTGCGCCCATTTATGCCAGTACTCAACCACTGTTGCCGATCTTGCAATGCTTCAAAAGCAATTTAATTTCCAAAACCACCGACTTATTTGCATCCTGCCAACATTGCGGAACTCAACATATCATATGTTGGGAAGGATAAGTGAGCAGCAGAGGGCACTTGGTGAACACCAGCTGAAACATGCCCGTCAGACTGAGACTCTGCCAAGACACGTAACATCTATCAAGTGGGTGTGGATCGCTGACATTTGTGAGGTGCTTAATAACTTTGCGTACTGCACCAAGCTTGTGATCGGTGATCAGGCTATTATTAGTATAACCATCCCTATTTATATCTTCTGAAAGAATCACTGCATAATCTAAAAATCAAATCTTTGAGTGCCCAGCAGCTGGGTATGGAGCACAATTTCACAATGGGTGATCTACCCAGCCCAGCCAATCTCCTCAGGCAAGATTGGGGGATGAAGATGACGAGGAAGATGAGGAGGGAGAGACTTCTTTTTCAGTGGTACCAAGGGAACCCCTCATGCCACAGAGCGAACGCCCAACCCCAGCTTCATGTCTGTCCAGCATGGGTGGGCTAGAGAGGAGGGGGTAGAGGAGGAGAGTCAGTGTGAGGAGAGCATGGGTATTGTTCCTCCTTCTGGGGTCACAGAACATTTGCCTCTTTGCAGCTTGGCACACATGGCACTTCATATCTAACTCTCTGTGCCAAGATCCTCAAGTGATCCACATTTTCATCAGCAACCTATACACCTTTCTAGACCCACAGTACAAGGACAAATTTCCTTCGCTACTTTTGCACTCACCAAAGGGTTTCACAATTGAATCCTTCAAGAGGGTAGTTGTCGATTACTTGATGGCAACATCACCCTCAGACATCACTACTTGGCTCTGTATGGATTTCACAAGAGTATTTAAGCCCTCCTGATGACAGCATCCCAACCCAAAGTCACCCAAAATGTTATTGTATGTAACTGGTGATCACATCCAGAGGTGTAACTATTTATGTTGGCGCCCGGGGCACAGATCTATCTTGGCCCAAGGTAGGTGAGGACGGGGGGTGGGTGCTGTCAGCCTTCCTCGGTCACTCACCCTGTCCCCTGCTGGGACCCGGTCCCCTGCTGTTCCGTCTCTCCTCCGTCCTCTAGTCTGGACATATGAGGCGCCGCCGCCAGTGCCGCAGTTTCCGGGGTCTCCTGCAGTCACCCCACACCGGACCCGCTGCCGCCAAGTCTCCCAGTGGCCCCCGCGGCCCCTGACTGGCGCGGAAGCGGAAGTGACGTCAGGCACTTCCGCGCCGCTAAACTGTGAATATCAGCCCCTGTAATGTGTGGGCGGCCGCCTGGTATAGCAAGAGAGGGGGAAGAGGGGTGCCGCCGATGCCCCCCGCTGAGTTGTGCCCGGGGCAAAAGGTCTGGCTGCACCCCCCTAGATACGCCCCTGATCACATCCATCCCTTGCCATACAAACCCTTTTCCTTCTTTTTACACGTTTTCAACTCCAGATTCTGCCACATGAACCTCGTGGTCAATAAGCTGAAAACAATGTTCCGTTAATTCATATTTCTCATCAGAAACACTTGTGATAAGACCCTCTTTCCTTCATCAACCATGATACAGCCCCTTGGGCTACTTTTTGGAGACACTATGCCTGCACATTGTGCAGTGGCAGTGGAACAATAAGGACAGTAGTCCAAGCTTTATAATTGTGAAGCCCTTGTGAGGATGATGATGATGGGTGGCTTCTTCCTGTGTTAGGGCAGATGGCTCTCTTTACACCACTTACACACTGAGCTGTCAAGATCTCCTCCATCATCACTCGCTCTTACGGCAATCATGCGCCCATTTCAGCCTTTTCCTCAGCCGCCAACCCGCTTTTTTGGGTCCAGCAGACAATTACTCGTATTCACCGTTGACTAACATTGGACTCTGTACTCGTACCGAATACCCGAGTATTACGATCTACTCGGAACGAGTATAGTGAGTCTGAGTATTTGACTACTCGCTCATCCCTAGTGTGAATACTTATGACCATGTGATATTTTAGTTTTTCTTTTTTTTAATAAATTTACAGAAATTTCTACATTTCTTGATTTTTTCAGCAAAGATGGGGTGCAGAGTGTACATTAATGAGGAAAAAATGAATTTTTTTTAATTTACCAAATGACGGCAATGAAACAAAGATTGAAAAATGTAAAGGTCTGAATACTTTCCGTACCCCCTGTATGCACCAAGCTGCTGTTAACAGCTTTCCAATGATAAGGAATACAAGTATTATATGTATTCATTAGTATTTGTGCTATGCTTGTCATTCCTCCCTTTTCTTTAAAAGGGTAAACTTTCCCTACACAACTCTTTAGGTGCAGACATTTTCTGCAGTAAAAACACTGCTAATCTGCCCCCTGTGCCAGAAAAATGCACCATATATAAAATATGTTTTAGGTGCAATTTTGATGCATTTTTTGGGGATGGTTTTTTTCACTATTCTCAATGGCAAGAAAACACTGCTGATATGCCCAAACAATTGATATGCTCATTTTTTTATCTGAACAAAAAAAACACTGCAAATTTGCAAGGAAAAACAAAAGATGGTACAGCACTTCAGGACTTTCATGGACTCTGCTGGGTGAAGGATAGACATGCGTTTTTGTGACAAAAGGTGATAAACACGGCACCTTCGGCACATAGTCTTATTCCTCCTATTAAGGCTGTGTGCCAACTAGAGAATAGTGGTGCAGGTTTTTGCTGTCAGAAATGTGAATATGCAGAAAAAAGTGCAGTAGAAAATGGCTGTGCCAACGGTGCATTTTTTTGGGGTGCGGATAAGTGATTTTTTTTGTTTTAACTTCTGTTCCAGACTGTACAGAATTCATGTCTCTGGTCTGAGGATAAAGGGAGAGAGAGAAAGAGAGAGAAAGAGAGAGAAAGAGAGAAAGAGAGAGAGAGAGAGAAGAGGAAGAGAGAAAGAGAGAGAGAGAAAGAGAGTGTGAGAGAGCGAATGAGAGAGAGAAAGGAGATGTAGATCTGCAGAGAGAGAATAGAGAGAAAGGAGAGAAGGGAAGAGAGAGGAGAGAAAGAGAGAGGGAGAGAGGAAGAGAGAGAGAAAGGAGAGGGGAGAGAGGGAGAGAGAGAAAGAGAGAGAAAGAGAGAGAGAGAGAGAGAGAGAGAGAGAGAAAAGAGAGAGAGAGAAAGAGAGAGAGAGAAGAGAGAAAGAGAGAGAGTGAGAAGAAGAGAATGAGAGAGAGAGGGAGAGAAAAGAAAAGGGAAGAGAGGGAGAGACAGAGAAAGGGAGAGGGGGGAGAGGGAGAAAAGGGAGTGGAGAGAGAGAGAGAGGAGGGAGAAAAAAGGGGAGGAGAGAGAGAAAAAGAGGGGGGGAGAGAGAGGGAGAGAGAAAGAGCGGGAGAGAGGAGAGAGAAAAAGAGAGAAAGAGAGAGGAGAGATAGAGGAAGCGAGAAAGAAAGAAAGAAGAGAGGGAGAGAGAAGGAGAGAAAGTAAGTGAGAGAGAGCAAGAGAAAGAGAGAGGGGGAGAGGGAGAGAGACGGAAAGAGAGATTAGAAAAGACCATACTGAAAAACGCAGCATTACTCTTGTGGGAACAAACTGTGCTGCAAACTTCATGCAGATCTACAGCATATATGCCCCGAAAATGCTGCATCTCCTCCGTCAGTGACATATCCTTATAAATCTATACTCCCTTCCCCACCCATCACCCGCGTTCCTCTTCCCCCATATACTGTTCTTGTTCATGAGTGTGTTGTTAGTTTTTTTTTTCCCCTTTCCTGTAAAACCTTTTAAAATCCTCATAAAAATATTGGAAAACAGATATAAGAACAGGAGATAAAGAAGAGAAATCACAGATCACGAGTGACATGTATAAAAGCTCCAATATTAACTTACATCTCCTTGGATATGTATAATTTCAGGCGTTAATAAGGCTTCACAATGGAGTCCGAGTAGTTTTGCTTTTTTCAGCTTCATTAATATTCACAAATCATTCTGATAGTTGAATAAAAAATGAAATCCTTTATTACCGCCCTGCTGCCTCTGCAAATTTGAGTTTTTTCCTCCCATTCTTCCAAGAGTTATGAGTTATTGTTCTCCCATGGATGTAATTACCTAAGCAAATGATATTTAATTTAACCATACGATGTACTCAGAAATATTTGCAACTGTAGTTATATGGTGAGAAAATGGATTTACGTAATGTTTTTTTTCAGGATCTGTTTTTAGTGACCCGGCGATGGGATTTTTTGTCAGTACGATTATGGCAATACCAATTTGTAGGGTTTCTTGCTTATTTGTAAATTGCTTCGGAATATGTTAGCACTATATACACCGTATTTTTCACTGTATAAGATGCACCGGATTATAAGACTCACTTCACCCCAAATTTGGTGACAGAAAAGAGAGAAAAAATTCTTTGTAATGTTAAATGGAATCCATCTTGTAATGCCAGTGTCTGTAGTGCAATCAGTATATATGTCCCCCATGCTGGTACACAACCCCCCATCCTAGTATATATATCCCCTATCCTGGTACACGGCCCCACATTGTGGCACCCCAGGGGATAATGTGCCACAGTAACATCACACGGGTTCCCTCCCCACAACACACTGACTTACATTAGCACCTCTGGGCCAGGAGGGGGAGCTAACCCAGCTTCCTTATATACTCCAGCTCAAGGGGAAGTAGTCAGTCTAGTTTAGTCTGAAGTTTAGTGCAGAGTTAGTTTCAGTTTCTGGGAGAGGCTGTAGTGTAAAGGGAGCTGTGACAGGCTTCCCTACAGTCTGCTCACTGATTCCAGGCCTAGCCAGGGTCTGAGGAGAGGAGAACTAAAGGACAGAGAAACACATCTGGGAGCTTGAGTGCCATCACCACTCGCCCCAGAGGAGCGCACAGAACGGACACCGGATCCGACACTGTGACTGACACACACAGCACAGTGAATCCAGGAGTAGTGGAGTCTATAGATCACAACAGTACCAGAGCAAAGCAACACGGCGGGGTCAGCACCACATAGAAGACTCAAGTTGCCTAGCCAAGTGGTACCAGCAGAGAGAGAGAGAGAGAGTGAGACAGTGCCAGCAGCTCAGCTAGAGGTAGCAGCAGGGACACACACACAGAGCGCAGCACGAGGAAGCTGAGGACCCGGACAGGGTGGGAGCAACCCGGCCCCAGTACAGACTCCGTGGACTATAACCTGCAACAACATCGCAGTAAAGCTTTGCAAACTACAGAAACGTGAGTGTGTGTTCCTTAACCCGTCTCCACTACCATCCCTTACTATTACATCCACCATAGACTATAACAATCACTGCCCCGGGACCTTGCTTCTACCTACGGAGAGCAGTACCATCTAAGCTGCCTAACATCATCCCTGGAGGTTCTGCAGCAGCGGTGGTCCCCCTTACTGACCACACACCGTGGGTGGCGTCACGACAAACTATTATCCCCTGTAAATATCACCCTTTTACTTGCCAGGGCCCAGGACACGGTCCGGACCAGGACTCCGTGACATCCCCCGTAGCAACGCGTTCTGGTACCGAGTACCCCCGTCCCAGTGGGCTCGACAACCTGGCGTCACGAACAGGATCTACCGTGCACGGTCAAACGCGCATTGTGGGCCGTGATTAACGTGAAAACTGTTTTTGAACTGTGCCATCCGAACTGTATTTTTGAGAATCCGCCATTTTACAACGCGCGGCGCGCGGGAAAGACAGGGGGCGGTACCCTGCAGTGGCACGAACCCAGCCTCCTCCCTGGTGCTGACGACATCCGGCGGGGAAGAAGATCACCGCGGAACCTCCAAGAGACATCCGGACGGAAGCGGAAGACAGGAGGGCGAACGTTAACTAAGGGGGCACAAGATGTCACAGCCCGATGCGCAAGACGCCGATGGAGCAGCCGATGGAGCTGCAGCGCTGGATCAAGCGATAGCACCCGGCGGTGCAGCGGCGCAAGGAACAGCACCTATCATGCCGTCCCAGATGCCGTATACTCCAGGGGCAATGTGGCTGCTCCAATACTCCGGTGAGCCTAATACACTTACTGACTTTCTGCAAAAGATAAAAGCATATTATGTGATGTATCCCCTTACTGAAGCCCAGCATGTAGGAATGATAATGGGACAATTAACAGGCAATGAACGGCGGGAGGTTGCGTCCTGGCTGGACACAGATAAGGACACTGTAGAGCATCTAGTAGCGGGACTGAAGGCAACATTCAAATCTACTGCTGATACCCGGGCTAAGATCAGGTTCTTTGCATGTCACCAGAAGCCTAAAGAGAGTGCCAGAGACTATGCCTTAAATCTGCAGGAAACATTCAAAGCCCTTAAACTGGCAGAACCTGCTTTAGCCCCAGGAGCTGATAAAATGCTACTTGACCAATTCATAGAGGGCCTCCTATCCCCTTCCCATCGAGGGCAGCTGAGTATGATACTTCTGCAGAACCCTAACATGACATTTGCTGAGTTAAAAGACAGAGCTATTCGTCTGCAACAGCTAGAAGAGCCCCGGGATCTAACATCTATACCAGACACTGCAGCAGCACCTCAGCAACCAGCAGCGCCAGCGACATCTGCTATGTCAGCAACCTCTGCTGAAACTGGGGAATCAATCTCTAATGCGGCCCTCAATCAAAAGCTAGATGCCCTGACAGACACCGTCATCTCAATGGCCAAAGTCATCAAAGAGCTGCGACAATCCAAGCCTGCACCCAAGATCGAGTTGGCGACTAGCCGAGAGGACGTCCCGTGGATGAGGCCCAGAAGATACCCAGCAGCAAGAGGACGACCCAGCAATCGCTATCAACCGGATGGACAGCCGATTTGCCGCCGTTGCCAGAAACCAGGTCACCTTGCCCGAGAGTGTGCTTTAAACGACGATTCCCTGGGCAGGCGGGCCGCTCCTCAGGAATAAACTCTCAAGGTCCTTCAGCCTGGTTTGACAGATTCGTGGGAGGACATCCGGTGATCCCTATCGTGTTGGATGGCATTCCCTTTGGTGCCTTGTTGGATACCAGGTCCCAGATAACATCAATTCCACATGTTCTATATAAAAGGTACTGGGCTATTTCAGACATTACTAGTGCTCCAACTGCCTTTACAATGGACATATGGGCTAGTAATGCACAATTTATACCACAGGTTGGGTTCAGAGAGATGACCATTCAGATTGGGAAGGTAGAATTGCAGAACCAGGGTATTATAATAATAGATGTTAACCGGCGAGATCGTAAACCAGTGATGCTGCTAGGAATGAATGTAATTGAGAAATGTTTTTCCGAAGTGTTAAGTGTTTTGCAGCAAATCGCCGAGACTGCTGGAACCGGACAACAGAGGCTTCTGCACAAAGAGCTCAAAGCCCTGATGTTGAAGCAACAGGTAGAAATATGCGGAGGTGAGATCAGCAGTGTACGAGTAAGTGATCCAATACCTATGGTAATACCTCCCAAAACTGAAATGTTGGTCTGGTGTAGAGCCGCAATAGGCATAAAAGGGCGAGACTATCAAGCCCTGATAGAACCCGTGTACTCAGAAAGCAGACCCACTATACTCACAGCTAGAGGAGTGGTTGAGGTACACAGCGGAAGAGTGCCATTACACCTATTAAACTGCGGAGAAGATGAGGTCACATTACCAAAGTATGCTACCATGGCTAAGTTGTACACGGTTGATAACAATAACATCACAGCCGTCGAGCCCTTGGACCCGTCAAGTCAGGCGGATGACAATGGCTCAGGAGAGAAGCTCCAGGATTGGTGCCAAAAGTTGCATGTAGGTACCAGTTCTACACCTCCTCGTCACAAGCATGGAGTATACCGGGTAGTGAAAGAATATGAGCAAATATTCAGCAAACACCCGCTAGACTTTGGGCAAATTAAAGGGGTAGAGCACACTATACCCACAGGTAACCATCAGCCTATAAAAGAGAGGTATAGACCATTACCACCCGCTCACTACCAAACTACCAAAGACATGCTCAAAGAAATGAAATCTGCAGGGGTAATAAGAGACAGTTGTAGCCCCTGGGCTGCACCTCTAGTGTTAGTTAAAAAGAAGGATGGGACCATGAGAATGTGCGTAGATTACCGGCAGATTAACCGCATCACACATAAGGACGCATACCCATTACCTATGATTGAGGAGTCATTAGCTGCATTAAAATCTGCTAACTACTTTTCCACCCTTGATCTGACTAGTGGGTACTGGCAGGTTCCTGTGGCCAAGGCCGACAAGGAGAAGACAGTGTTTACTACGCCGATGGGCCTCTGTGAGTTCAATTGTATGCCGTTCGGACTCTGCAACGCACCCGGGACCTTTCAACGCCTGATGGAGAGCTGCATAGGACACAAGAACTTTGAAACTGTCCTCCTGTACCTAGATGACGTCATAGTCTACTCGAAGACGTATGAGCAACATCTACAAGACCTGGCAGAAGTGTTCGAAGCTTTATCGAAATATGGCATGAAAATCAAGCCATCCAAGTGTCACCTTCTCAAACCAAAGGTACAGTACCTGGGACATGTCGTGAGTTCAGAGGGAGTAGCACCGGATCCTGATAAAGTCACAGCAATAAGGGATTGGCCAAGACCTACCAGCGTAAAAGAAGTGAGGCAATTCCTGGGCCTGGTAGGCTATTATAGAAGATTTATCCGAGGATTCACGAAGCTAGCAGCTCCTCTGCAAGACATCCTGGTAGGACAGTCAAGAAAGTCTTCAATCCGTAATCCTCCTTTCCAGTGGAGTGAAGAGAAGGAAGACTCCTTCAACAAGCTGAAATGTGCACTGACGGGAGAAGAGATTCTGGCATACCCTGATTACCATCAACCATTCATTCTATATACGGATGCCAGCAACGTGGGACTGGGAGCAGTATTGTCACAGAAGCAAGGAGGCAAAGAGAGAGTTATAGCCTTTGCAAGCAGGAAGCTCCGGCCTACAGAAAGGAATCCCGAGAATTACAGCTCCTTCAAGTTAGAGCTACTGGCGGTAGTTTGGGCTTTGACGGAACGTTTCAAGCACTACTTAGCAGTTGCAGAATTCATCATCTACACGGATAACAACCCGTTGACTCACCTGGGTACAGCAAAATTAGGTGCATTGGAGCAGCGATGGATAGCCCGGCTATCTAACTACAACTTTGTCATCAAATATAGGGCAGGCCGCAAGAACGGGAACGCAGATGCCTTATCCCGGATGCTGCACCTGAAAGACAGGGAAGAGGAACCGGAAGAGTTGGAAGAGATTGAACTACCGGCCTTTCATCGTTCAAAGGTAGACCAGTATCAACCCGGCATCTACCAAAGAGAACAAAAGGCAAATCTCAACTGGTTAAGACACCATGGATGGGCTGACACCCAAGATTCTGATCCAGTTGTGAAGCTAGTGAAAGAACTGCTTACACAACCAGGTGAGTACCCTAATCAGAATGCCCCAGCTGAGACTATACAGCTCTGGAAAGAGAGAGGCAATTGTTTCTGTATCAAGGGAAGCTCTGCAGAAGGCATACCAATCCCAAAACACATGAACTGGTCTGGCAGATAATCGTACCCAAGCAAGACATCAGAATGGTCTTAGAAGCCTACCATGATGGTGCAGGTCATTTCGGATGGAAGAAGTTGGACGCAATCCTGAGAGAGAGATTCTATTGGGTTGGCATGAGAAGATCCATTGAACTTTGGTGTAGAATATGTGCCGCATGCAACCTTAGTAAGAAAGATCCACAGAAAGCTCCACTTCAGCCCATAATAACCAAGCAGCCACTTGAGCTAGTCGCGTTAGGCCACGTCAAGTTGTCACCAAGCTGGTCAGGCTATGTCTATGCCTTAACCATCGTGGACCATTACTCATGCTTCTTAGTGGTGGTACCCGTCAAAGACTTGACAGCGAAGACAGCTGCAAAAGCATTCCAGACGCATTTCTGTAGACCGCATGGTTACCCAGATCAAGTCCTTGCAGATCAAAGTCCAGCTTTTGAATCAGAATTATTCAAGGAATTCTGCAATATGTACGGTTGTAAGAAGATCTGCACAACAACGTACCATCCTCAAACAAATGGCTTATGCGAGAAGATGAACCATATTGTAATTGAACTGTTGAAGACCTTACCAGAGTCAGAAAGAAATCAGTGGCCAGATAAATTACCTGATTTGGTAGACTTATACAACCAGGTTCCAGTGAGTTCTACAAACTGCACTCCAGCCTACCTTATGCGTGCAAGACCCGGTAAGCTACCAATTGATTTAGAAATGGGCGAGACTATCAAGCCCTGGTAGAACCGTGTACTCAGACAGCAGTCCCACTATACTCACGGCTAGAGGAGTGGTTGAGGTACACCGGGGGAGACTGCCATTACGCCTATTAAACTGCGGAGAGGATGAGATCACATTACCAAAGTATGCTACCATGGCTAAATTGTACACGGTTGATAACAATAACATCACAGCCGTCGAGCCCTTGGACCCGTCAAGTCAGGTGGATGACAATGGCTCAGGGGAAAAGCTGGAGGATTGGTGTGAAAAGTTACATGTAGGTACCAGTTCGACAAACTATTATCCCCTGTAAATATCACCCTTTTACTTGCCAGGGTCCGGGACACGGTCCGGACCAGGACCTCCGTGACATCCCCCGTAGCAACGCGGTCCGGTACCGAGTACCCCCATCCCAGTGGGCTCGACAACATCCTGGTACACGGCCCCACATCCTGATACATGACCCCCCTATCCTGATATATATCCTCCATTCTGTTAAATGCCCCCCATCCTGGACCCACCATGTTCACCGCCACTGGGAGGCAAGGAAAGAAAGGAATAAGAAAGGTACCCAAGGAGGGATCCATCTAATGGCCAGAAATTCCAGTTGCAGCATCCGTAACATTTGCCATTATACCATCTACTGCACTGCTGAACTGTATGACTTTGGAGAAGTTTTCAGTAAAAGTACCAGGTGACGTGAAGTCCCGACTCTGCTGCATACTTTACCATATAAACTGTTTTCTTAAAGCATCGCTGCTCCGGCGGTCCAGTCCCGCCTGTGGGGGACTAATCCATCCAAGCCGCAATACTACCGACCACCGGAGGACTGTAGTGGCGCTGGTGAACATCACTAGACACTGCAGGTGGCATCACGACGACAAAACTTTGTACATAATCCCTGTAAATAACCCCTTATTAATTGACCACCAGGGCCACGGCCTCGGGCAGCCACCCGTGACATCCCAGACAGACTGAAACCCGAGCCCGAGAGCTGAGTACCCGAGCCCTGGGTGTGCGTCATCTGCACACTGTATCTGACTCTGATGCCCCACCACCTGTATTTATAGGGGTAAGTGGCTTAAGGCAACCAGTTGGGC
Source organism: Allobates femoralis (assembly GCA_033576535.1). Taxonomy (NCBI): domain Eukaryota; kingdom Metazoa; phylum Chordata; class Amphibia; order Anura; family Aromobatidae; genus Allobates; species Allobates femoralis. Next base: position 72,680,757 of record JARQOC010000004.1, on the reverse strand, counting down.
CCCCACTACAGGCCTGGGGTGGAAGCTGTTGGGTGTAAATGGGTTACTCGCCGTGGGAAATCCTTCAGTGTCCCAGGGAAGCCTGTGGCCACCTGGAACAGGGTGCCACACTATCAGACCTTTACTTCAATGATTACATGTATTCATGTAAAGAAAAATTATATAGAAGTCCTTAGAATCTGTGCAGCAAGGGGAGGCAATGTGCAGCACATTAGTGTAAGAGGGGCTGGGTTTCTTTGTATTACTGCCCTGTTTTCTCTAAGCCAAACCCTCCCCCCTCCCTCTCTCACTCTCTCCCTCCTATGCTTGACTGTAATCTCACAAACAGTAAAAGCCCCCATCTCCAGTCCAGACAGATCACTGTCAGCACAAATCACAGATGACAGACCACAGATGGGGATCAGTCTATGGAACATGCTGAGAGTTGTAGAGTCTCTGGCTCCATAAGCTCCAGTCTATCCTTCAGTCTTTCTTGAGTACTATGCTTGGAACTCTGGCTCCTCTGTCCTCTGTCTCAAGTTAGTGCTCCATCACCAGCTATTCCATTATGGCTATTCCCAGCTTCTCTGCAGTCTGAAGTCCAGCTAATCTCCACTTGCTTCTGTGTGGCCCACTGAGACGGGGTACTCGGTACCAGACCGGGGTATATGCTGGGGATGTCACGGCAGTCCTTGGTTCGGACCGTGTCCTGAGCCCCACAAGTAAAAGGAGTATTTTTAAAGGGAGATTGTTGTAGTGACACCACCCACGGGTTGTGGTCAGTGAAGGGACCACCGCTGCAGTGTACTTCTGTCAAGAGGATAGATGGCTGCTGCAGCAAGGAGGATGAGCTCGCTGCGGGTCGGGGCTGCTCCTGACAGGGTGTAAAGTGTAATAAAAGTTCTGTATACCAGGGAATCATACACGGGAGACTGGAGCAGGGTTCACTGGGTTTTACTGGCACGTTCTTCAGTTCAAACAGTACAGTTCACACAGTCACTTTAAACAGTTAACTTTGGACACTTTGAACCCTCTGCAGCCAGGCTATCTTCCTGAGACCCTTAACCCTGCCTGTAACCTTTCCAGCTTTTCTTTTCCTCAGTTTTTCCTTGTGGGTTGTATGGCAGCAACTCAGTGCCTTTGTGTGGCTTCCTCCCAGGCCCGGGCTGATAGGCGGGAGGAGTGGGACTTTTCCCTATGGGCCGGCCGGTGGTGGGGTGCGGGGAAAAGAGAGTGAGTGACTTGCTCATCAGCGTCGCCGTCGCAGCGTAGAGGCACACACCAATCAGGGGCTGCGGGCGGCCCAGGCAGCAGCTCATCATCTCTCTTATAGGCGGCTGTGCTGTGACGAAATCATGACAGCGACAGCACGTTCTTTGTGGGCGGAGAGAGCACACACTCTCCTCTCCCGCCCCAAGAAATGGAAATGCGCCAGCCACCCCAACACCAGTCATTACAAGGTGGTCCCTCCCTGTGCACTGTGCAGGCAGTGGAGCCGGCCTGAAGGCAGCCGCAACAGCAGACAGTCTCCTCCTCGCTCCTCCAGGCTCCTGTATGGGACAGAAAGCCAAAGCCGAGGGAGGCAAGGCAAGGTATTTCAGTATCATCTGAGGCACTTTTACTATCATCTGAGGCACTTTCACTATCATCTGAGACACTTGTCTGTGTGTGGCTGGGGCTGCGTGGCTGTGGCTGGCTGACTGTATGTCTGTGTGTGGCTGGGGCTGGGTGGCTGTGTGTGGCTGTGGATGGCTATTTGGCTGACTGTGTGTCTGTGTGTCTGACTATATGTCTGTGTGTGGCTGAGGCTGCGTGGCTGGGGCTGTGTGGCTGTATGTGTGTCTGTGTGTCTGGCTGTAGCTGTTTGTGTGGCTGGTTGTGGCTGTTTGTGTTGCTGGCTGTGGCTCTGTGTGTGTGGCTGGTTGGCTGTGTGTGGATGGCTGTGTCTGTGTAGCTGGCTGGCTGTGTGTGGCTGGCTGGCTGTGTGTGTGTTTCTGTGTGTGGCTGGGTGTGGCTGTATGTGTGTGGCTGGCTATGTTGTTGGCAGTGTGTTTGTGTGTGGCTGGCTATGGCTGTCTATGTTGCTGGCTCTGTGGTTGTGTGTGGCTGTCTATGTGGATGGCTGTTTGTGTGTGGCTGTCTTTGGCTGTCTGTGGCTGTGTGTGTGGCTGGTTTTGGCTGTGTGTGTGGCTGTCTATGTGGCTGGCTGTGAGTGGCTGGCTGTGTGTGGCTGGCTGTGTGTGTGGCTGTGTGTCTGTGTAGCTGGCTGTTTGTGAGTGGCTGGCTGTGGCTGTGTGTGTGTGGCTGGCTGTGGCTGGTGGCTGTCTATTTGGCTAGCTGTTTGTGGCTGGCTGTGGCTGTATGTGTGTGACTGGCTGTGTGTGTGTGGCTGGCTGTGACTGTGTGCGTGGCTGTTTGTGTGGCAGGTTTTGGCTGTGTGTGTGGTTGACTGTGCGTGTGGCTGTGTGTCTGTGTGGCTAGCTGTGCATCTGTGTGTGGCTGGCTGTGGCTGTGTGTGTGGTTGGCTGGCTGTATGGTGGGCTGTGTGGCTGTCTATAGCTGTCTATGTTACTGGCTCTGTGGCTGTGTGTGGCTGTCTATGTGGCTAGCTGTTTGTGTGTGGCTGTCTTTGGCTGTCTGTGGCTGTGTGTCTGGCTGGTTTTGGCTGTGTGTGTGGCTGTCTATGTGGCTGGCTGTGTGTGGCTGGCTGTGGCTGTATGTGCGTGGCTGGCTGTGTGTGTGGCTGTGTGGCTGTGTAGCTGGCTGTTTGTGTGTGGCTGGCTGTGGCTGTGTGTGTGTGGCTGGCTGTGGCTGGTGGCTGTCTATTTGGCTAGCTGTTTGTGGCTGGCTGTGGCTGTATGTGTGTGACTGGCTGTGTGTGTGTGTGTGGCTGGCTGTGGCTGTGTGTGTGGCTGGCTGTGTGGCTGGCTATGACTGTCTATTTTGCTGGCTCTATGGTTCTGTGAGTGGCTGTCTATGTGGCTGGCTGTTTGTGTGTGGTTGGCTGTCTATGTGGCTGGCTGTTTGTGTGTGGCTGGCTGTGGCTGTGTGTGTGGCTGTCTATGTGGCTGGCTGTTTGTGTGCAGCTGGCTATGGTTGTGTGGCTGGTGGCTGTCTATGTGGCTAGCTGTTTGTGGCTGGCTGTGTCAGTGTGTGGCTGCACATGGCTGGCTGTATGTGTGTGGCTGTCTATGTGGCTGGCTATTTGTTTGTGGCTGGCTGTGGCTATGTGGCTGGTGGCTGTCTATATGGCTAGCTGTTTGTGGCTGGCTGTATGTGGCTGGCTGTGGCTGTATGTGCGTGGCTAGCTGGATGGGTGTGTGGCTGGCTGCATGGGTGTGTGGCTGGCTGTGTGTGGCTGTCTATGTGGCTGGCTGTGTGTGGCTGGCTGTAGCTGTGTGTGTGTGGCTGGCTGTGGCTGTGTGTGTGGCTGGCTGTGTGGCTGTTTGTGTGACTGGCTTTGGCTGTGTGTGGGTGGGTGGCTGTGTGTGTGTGGCTGGCTGTTTGTCTGTGTGTGGCTGGCTGTGTGTTTTGGCTGGCTGTGTGTCTGTGGCTGGCTGTGTGGTTGGCTGTGTGTGGCTGGCTATGGCTGTCTATGTTGCTGGCTGTGTGTCTGTGTATGACTGGCTTTGGCTGTCTGTGGCTGTGTGGCTGGCTGCGTCTGTGCCTGGATGTGTGGCTGGCTTTGGCTGTGTGTGGCTGTCTATGTGGCTGGCTGCATCTGTGTGTGGCTTTCTGTGGCTGTGTGGCTGGTGGCTGTCTATTTGGCTGGCTGTGTGGCTGGTGGCTGTCTATGTTGTTGGCTGTATGTGTGTGGCTGTATGTGGGTGGTTGTCTGTGTGTGTGTGGCTGTGTGTGTGTGGCTGTCCATGTGGCTGGCTGTGTGTCTGTGTGTGACTGTCTGAGGCTGTGTGTGTGGCTGGCTGTGTGTCTATGTGGCTGACCACTGCAACCCCACAATCCTGAGAAATGGAGCTTTGAAGAGCACCATGTAAATGGAGCTGTGGTTGATTATTCCTTTTCCTGCACCATTCATATGTGGCTCTTCAAATAACTCCTTTAAGAAAGTAGTGAGGGCAATGACAACGTAAAAGCAACATTTACGGACTGGGGCTGATGGGTTATATAGTGTGTAGGCTGGTGTGGCTTATTTTCCTGGCTGCTTTTTGGTCCCAGTCCGGCCCTGCTTCCCCCTATGTGTATGGGCAGCAAGCCGGGTCCTATAGCATAGCTGTACCTCCAACCCTTGTAGTAGAAACCCTGACTTGGAATCAGTGTTCCCCGTCTGGTTTGTCTGGGAGCCAGCGTATAGCTCCAGTCCCCCTCAGAGCCGACACTCTGGTCCCAGCCTAGCCTTGGATAACCCTGTCTTGCAAGGGATTACCAGGCTCTTTCCAACTCGTTTGACTATCCGGATACAACAAGGGAAACCTATCCCACCTGTAGTCGGTCAACGCTGTCGTACTTCTCGGACCCGGTGGCACCGGTCCGGTCTCTGTCCTTACTTTCCCTTGGGCTGCAGGCTATGGACGGGCTTTCTCTCCATGGATCTGCGTCTCTGTGGATTCTGCTCCTCCATGGAACCCTATCCCTCCGGGAAGTGTCACTTTCTACTTGGTCTTGTCTTTACCTCTCATCACCCACTGGCCTACTAACTCACTCCACCTACCGTTCCTCTTTTTGTTCTGGTCTATCACCTGACCTACCTTCCCACCCACTTTCCTCTAAACCCTACCACCCCTTGCCCGCCTAGAGTCCCGGTCTCTGGGTTGGGTGTTGTGCTCTGGTGGGTGTGTGTGCTGAAGGTGTTTGGTGCACAAACTGTCTCCTTTCTGCCTGCCTGCAGTTCCTACCTGTGGCGCCACACTTCCAGTTGACCTCACTGCATCAAATTGCTCTGTCTGGAGTTTGTTCTTGTTTCAAGGCTCGGCAGGTCGGCCTGCTTTACATAAAGGGTACTTCAGATATTGCAACATCGCTAGCAATATCACTGAAACGTCACAGGTTTTGTGACTTAACAGCGACCTTTCCAGCGATATTGCAGTGTGTGACATGCATCAGCGACCTGGCCCCTGCTGTGAGGTCGCTGATTGCTACAAATCATTCAGGACCATTTTTTGGTCATTGGTCTCCCGCTGGTCAGCATGCATCGATGTGTGTGAGAGCGAGAGACCAACAATCAGCAACTTCCCACCCAATGCCCAGGGCCCCACATTAGATGCTGGGCAGTGGTAACCAGGGTAAATATCGGGTAGCTAAGCAGCACGCTCTGCTTAGTTTCCCAGTGTTTACCCTGGTTACCAGCGTCCTCCCGCGTAGCCCAGCCTGTAAGTGGGAGGACGCTGGTAACCAGGGTAAACACTGGGTAACTAAGCAGAGCGCGCTGCTTAGCTACCCCATATTTACCTTGGTTACCAGTGATCTCGCTGCTAACTGGTCGCTGGTGAGTCTGCCTGTTTGACAGCTCACCAGCGACTGCATAGAGACTTTCCAGCGATCCCGGCCAGGTCCGATTGCTGGTGGGATCGCTGGACAGTCTCAGCGTGTAAAGGGACCTTAAGGCCTGTTGTTTTAAAAGTTCTGTGGTGGCCATTCAGTTACGTTTTTGTAAGTGCAGTTGCAGAGCTCTTGACTAGAGATGGGCGAATCCTAAATTACTCGGACTCGCTAGACTGTAACGAGTCTGAGTCCAGGACTCGCTACTCGTTGCGAGTCTAGCGAGTCCAATGTAAATGAATGGGGAGGCGAGTATTGCAGCGATTCCTCTGCTGCCGGACCCTATAAGGGGTCTGGCAGCAGAGGAAAAACCTGCAAATCCCCATGTTATTCTTTTAAAGCCAGCGGCAAAAAGCCACTGGCTTTTAAAGAATAATAAAAAAAAAAAAAAAGATTGAAGGGGGGGGAGGGGGGAAGGGGGGTCAGGGGGGGTGAGGGGGGAGAGGGGGGGTGCACCGGCCCGGCCGGCTACTTACCCCTGCCTCCGCCGCCGCTGCCGCCTCAGCCGCAGACTCGCTCCCCGAGTCTCTCTGCTTCTGTTTCCGGAGATTCCCGAATGGTGACAAGAGCAGTGAATAAATTAACTTGCGTCACTGTTCGGGAATCTCCGGAGCAGAGCGAGTCTGGCTGACAGCAGAGTTCAGCTCAGGTCCTAATGCCCTGAGCTGAATCCTGACTGTTTAGTCAGTTCTCAGCTCTGCTACATCCCTGTCTGTCTAAGTACAGACAGGGAAGTAGCAGAGCTGAGATTGCGTTTTGGACTACGTCGGACGGAAGAGGATTTTTAAAATAAAGATGGAGTCCCTAATGGCTTTTTTGTTTTATTTTTAATAAAAAATTTTCTCTGTGTTTTTTTTTTATATTGATTACTGGAAATTCATGGCGGTCATGTCTAATATTGGCGTGACCGCCATAAATTTCGGGCTTAGGGCCAGCTGATAATACAAAGCTGGCCCTAACCCCTTAATTACCCAGTGAGCCATTGCCACCAGGGCCACTGGAAGAGCGGGGTTCAGCGCCAGAGGATGGCGCTTCAATGAACGCGCCATCTTCTGGGGCGGCTGCGGGCTGCAATTTGCAGCGGGGGGTGCCCAGAAAGCTTGGGCCTCCCTGCGCTGCGGATTCCAGCCCCCAGCTGCTTAGCGGTACCTGGCTAGACATAGAAATTGCGCGGAGCCCCACGCATTTTTTTTTTTATTATTTCATGAAATTCATGAAATAATAAAAAAAGGGGGCTCGCCTATATTCTTGTGTCTGGCCAGGTACAAATAGGCACCTGGGGGTTGGGGGCAGCCCGTCGCTGCCTGCTGGATCTGGCTGGTTCCAGAAATACGGCGAAGCCCACGTGAAATTTTTCTGAAAAATCCATAAAACAATATAAATAAAAGGGACTGCATCTTTATTAACCCCTCCACCATGGTCGAGGGGTTAGTAAAGATGCAATCCTTTTTTAGGATTGTTTTATAGATTTTTCAAAAAAAAAAATTACGTGGGCTTCGCCGTATTTTTGTAAACAGCCAGATCCAGCAGGCAGCGACGGGCTGCCCCCAACCCCCAGGTGCCTATTTGTACCTGGCCGGACACAAGAATATAGGCGAGCCCTTTTTTTTATTATTTCATGAATTTCATGAAATAATAAAAAAAAAATGCGTGGGGCTCCGCGCAATTTCTATGTCTAGCCAGGTACAGCTAAGCAGATGGGGGCTGGAATCCGCAGCGCAGGGATGCCCAAGCTTTCTGGGCACCCCCCGCTGCAAATTGCAGCCCGCAGCCGCCCCAGAAGATGGCGCGTTCATTGAAGCGCCATCCTCTGGCGCTGAACCCCGCTCTTCCAGCGGCCCTGGTGGCATTGGCACGCTGGGTAATAAAGAGGTTAGGGCCAGCTTTGTATTATCAGCTGGCCCTAAGCCCGAAATTTATGGCGGTCACGCCAATATTAGACATGACCGCCATGAATTTCCAGTACTCAATATAAAAAAAAAAACACAACACAGAGAAATTTTTTTTATTAAAAATAAAACAAAAAAGACATTAGAGACTCCATCTTTACTCCAAAAATCCTCTTCCGTCCGACGTAGTCCAAAAACGACATCTTCACTGCCACAACCCTGTGCATACATATACATATCTATGCACAGGGAGTGAGCAGGCTGAGAACTCTCTCAGCTCTGCTACATCTCTGTGTAGGCGGGCTCTAGGACCCTGGAGCTGCCGCAGCCCGCAAGTCCCAGAGCCCAGCACACAGCACATAGCAGAAGCCGGAAGAGAGGTAAGGAGCATTTCTCCCCCCTCTCTTCCTTCGCTCCCTGCGGACTCGTTACTGACTGCGAGTAATCCCTGAGATTACTCGCAGTGTAACGAGTCGGGCGAATCCCTTACTACTCGGCGAGTACCGAGTAGTAACGAGTAGATTCGCCCATCCCTACTCTTGACTCTTCGGGACTTGCATTTGGTTGCTCTGCACTGCATCCCGTTCTGGACTTGTTCTCAAAGACTTTAGTGTTTACAGGCTTTCCTGGATTTTAACTGTTACTTATAGACTACTCCAGTATTAGCCACTACCAGTGCGAACTGTTACCCATAGATGTTTTTGTTATCAGCCGCTACTAGTGTGAACTTTAATGTAGAGACTTTATTGCCTTACTTCACTGTGTTAGAACTTTCATTGTACTGCATAATCTGCTCCTGTTTGCTTCATGTGTTCAAATACAGACTTTCACTTTAAGGCTGAAAACACACTATCTTACTTACATGTGAGTCTCTTGGACAAGACTCAGATCAGTGACCCTGAATGGCCTCTCCCTCTCTGGACGGGAGTGTAAGATTCTTGTGTTTTTGTGCAGCATCACAGTCCCGTCCAGAGAGGGGGAGGCCGTTCAGGGTCACTGATTCGAGTCTCATCCGAGAGACTCGCATGTAAGTAGGATAGTGTGTTTCCACCTTAATACCTTGTCTCAGTCATGTCTTTGCTCCCCACGCCATTAGATTCCTGAGGTATTCGCTATAATTACCACAATAGCAAGGCAGAGAGCGGCAAGTCTTATGGATGTGGATATAGCTGAAAGAGGTCCAAGGGGAGATTTTGATATTGTATCTCCTCCGTGCATGCACCTGTGCAGTGGCATAACTTGAAGCTCCTGGGCCCCGATGTGAAGTCTCCAATGGAGCGCCCAACTATTGCAAATATTTAATAGCATTAGTCTTTTTCTATGGACCCAAAGGACTTTTGGGGCCCTCTAGGCTCCAGGGCCCAGGTGTGATTGCAACCCCTTTACGTTAGTTATGCCCCTGCACCTGTGTGTTATATCTAAGCCTATCATGTGTGATTCTGTCTGCTAGCAAGGTTATTTCAACATGTAACATATAGCCATTACTTGCCATAGAGTGCAAGTATACTGTAGTGTTGTAATCACAGTGTGATATACTGTAGGTCATCATTTATGAAACTAGTGAAGATAACAAAAGTGGATGAACTTGAAATATACAGTATATAAACTTTGAGAGCATATACAAAATAGATTTTAATTAATTTAATATACAAAAATAGCATATATTGAAAATGGACCACAAAATGGCAAATGTAATAACAAGGAATCACCAATAGATGGAAGCAGAGCAGCCCCAGGTAGATGGTACGCCCACCGAAACATACGTAGGGAGCTGTACACACCAGGTCATCTAATTATTATTGCTGTATCCTATATCACCACTTGGTTTACTCGCACTTGCACTACACCCACTATTCTTTATACTAGCTATGTCGTTGGAGCTTGAGTGCTGGGATTTCAGTATAGGACAGTATATACACCATTACTATAGCTGGTGGGGCTCTGGCTCCATCTATTGGTAACTCTTTATTTTTACACCCACCGTTTTGTTGTAATGTTTTTTCTATATATGTTATTTTTGTATTTCAAATTAATACTATATATTTTAATAGTGCTGGCACTTAGAAAATGTGTCCACTGGTTTACACACATATTTGGGCACATACATTTCTCTCTTTTAATGGTATGATATAGTTTGATAACTTTACATGTTCAAGAGTGACTAATTTGATTCCATTAATATTGTGTGTAAACTCTATAATGTATGCAGGACTGTGAACTACAGTGAAGGAAATAAGTATTTGATCTCTTGCTGATGTTGTAAGTTTGCCCACTGACAAACACATGAACAGTCTATAATTTTAAGGGTTGGTTCATTTTAACAGTGAGAGATAGAATATCAAAAATAAAATCCAGAAATTTGAATTTTGCACAGAGAAATAAGTATTTGATCCCCCACCAACCAATAGGATTTCTGGCTCCTACAGACCAGTTAGGCTGGCTTCACACTGCGGTCAGATCAGGTCAGGTCAGGTCAGGTTTTGTGTTCCAAAACCAGGAGAGGAACTTGCAGAGAAAAAGTATAATTGAAAGATTGACACCTATTCTAGGTTTTGGAGTCACTCCTGGTTTTGGCACACAAAACCTGACCTGATCTGACCTGACCTGGCCGCGGTGTGAAGCCAGCCTTAGACGCTCCTAATCAACTCGTTACCTGCATTACAGACAGCTGTCTTATATTATCACCTGTATAAAAGACTCCTGTCCACACACTCAATGAATCAGTCAGACTCTAACCTCTACAACATGGGCAAGACCAAAGAGCTTTCTAAGGATGTCAGGGAAAAGATCCTAGACCTGCGCAAGGCTGGAATTGGCTACAGAACCATAAGTAAGACAAAGCTGGGGGAGAAGGAGACAACTGTTGGTGCAACAGTAAGAAAATTGAAGAAATAAAAAATTAGGGCAATCCACATTGATCTGGGGCTCCATGCAAAATCTCACCTCGTGGGATATCCAGGATCATGAGGAAGGGGAGAGATCAGCCTAAAACTACACGGGGGGGGGGGCGGACTTGTTAATGATCTCAATGCAACGGGGACCACTGTCCCCAAGAAAACTATTGGCAACACATTACGCCGTAATGGATTAAAATCCCACAGTGCCCACAAAGCCCCACTGCTCAAGAAGGCACATATGCCACATGTATGAAGTCTGCCAGTGAACACCTTGGTAATTCTGAGAGTGACTGGGAGAAGGTGCTATGGTCAGATGAGACAAAAATTGAGCTCTTTCGCATTAACTCAACTCACCATGTTTGGAGGAAGAAAAATGCTGCCTATGACCCAAAGAACACTATCCCCACAGTCAAGCATGGCAGTGGAAACATTATGTATTGGGGTGATTCTCTGCTCAAGGCACAGGACTATTTCACCGGATCAATGAGACAATGGATGGGGTCATGTACTGTAAAATCCTGAGTGACAACCTCCTTCCTTCTGCCAGGACATTATAAATTGGGTCGTTGCTGAGTCTTCCAGCATAACAATGACCCAAAACATACGAGCCAAGGCATCAAAGGGAGTGGCTCAAAAAGAAGCACATTAAGGTCATGGAGTGGCCTAGCCAATCTCCACACCTTACTCCCATAGAAAACTTATGGAGGGAGCTGAAGCTCCAAGCTGTCAAGCAACAACCTCAAAATCAGAATGATTTAGAGATGATCTGCAAAGAGGAGTGGACCAAATTTCCTCCTGACATGTGCGCAAACCTCATCATCAACTACACGAAACGTCTGACCGCTGTGCTGCCAACAAGGGTTTTGAACCAAGTACTAAGTCTTGTTTGCCAGAGGGATCAAATATTTATTTTTCTCTGCAAAATGCAAATGCATTTACCGTATTTTTCGCTTTATAAGACGCACCTGATTATAAGACGCACCCCCAAGTTTGGTGAAGGAAAAGAGAAAAAAAATATTTTTTAATGTTAAATGGGGTCCGTCTTATAATGCCAGTGTCCGTCTAAGGCTGGTATCACACTGTCCGTGTGATATACAACTAGGTTGGACGTTTCACACATGATTAACTTTGAATGGCCTCCCCCCCTGTCAGGACAGGAGTGTGGAGCTACTTAAAAACACAAGCAGCTGACGCTCGCATCCAGACCAGAGAGGGGGAGGCCATTCCAGTTTAATCATCTATGACACGTCCAACTTGGTCGTATTTCACACTGACTAGTGAATAGGCAGAGCTGGGAGAGCAGTGCACTCTGCACTGTGCTGTAGTGTGATGCCCTGTAATATAGAGGCAGAGCTGGGGGAGCAGTGTACTTTGCACTGTGCTGTAGTGTGATGTCTTGTAATATAGAGGCAGAGCTGGGGGAGCAGTGCACTCTGCACTGTGCTGTAGTGTGATGTCTTGTAATATAGAGGCAGAGCTGGGGGAGCAGTGCACTCTGCACTGTGATGTCCTGTAATACAGAGGCAGAGCTGGGGGAGCTGTGCACTCTGCACTGTGATGTCCTGTAATATAGAGGCAGAGCTGGGGGAGCAGTGCACTCTGCACTGTGATGTCCTGTAATATAGAGGCAGAGCTGGGGGAGCTGTGCACTCTGCACTGTGATGTCCTGTAATATAGAGGCAGAGCTGGGGGAGCTGTGCACTCTGCACTGTGATGTCCTGTAATATAGAGGCAGAGCTGGGGGAGCAGTGCACTCTGCACTGTGATGTCCTGTAATATAGAGGCAGAGCTGGGGAGCAGTGCACTCTGCACTGTGATGTCCTGTAATATAGAGGCAGAGCTGGGGGAGCTGTGCACTCTGCACTGTGATGTCCTGTAATACAGAGGCAGAGCTGGGGGAGCTGTGCACTCTGCACTGTGATGTCCTGTAATATAGAGGCAGAGCTGGGGGAGCAGTGCACTCTGCACTGTGATGTCCTGTAATATAGAGGCAGAGCTGGGGGAGCTGTGCACTCTGCACTGTGATGTCCTGTAATACAGAGGCAGAGCTGGGGGAGCTGTGCACTCTGCACTGTGATGTCCTGTAATACAGAGGCAGAGCTGGGGGAGCTGTGCACTCTGCACTGTGATGTCCTGTAATACAGAGGCAGAGCTGGGGGAGCAGTGCACTCTGCACTGTGATGTCCTGTAATATAGAGGCAGAGCTGGGGGAGCAGTGCACTCTGCACTGTGATGTCCTGTAATATAGAGGCAGAGCTGGGGGAGCTGTGCACTCTGCACTGTGATGTCCTGTAATACAGAGGCAGAGCTGGGGGAGCTGTGCACTCTGCACTGTGCTGTAGTGTGATGTCCTGTAATATAGAGGCAGAGCTGGGGGAGCTGTGCACTCTGCACTGTGATGTCCTGTAATACAGAGGCAGAGCTGGGGGAGCTGTGCACTCTGCACTGTGATGTCCTGTAATACAGAGGCAGAGCTGGGGGAGCTGTGCACTCTGCACTGTGATGTCCTGTAATACAGAGGCAGAGCTGGGGGAGCTGTGCACTCTGCACTGTGCTGTAGTGTGATGTCCTGTAATATAGAGGCAGAGCTGGGGGAGCTGTGCACTCTGCACTGTGATGTCCTGTAATACAGAGGCAGAGCTGGGGGAGCTGTGCACTCTGCACTGTGATGTCCTGTAATACAGAGGCAGAGCTGGGGGAGCTGTGCACTCTGCACTGTGATGTCCTGTAATACAGAGGCAGAGCTGGGGGAGCAGTGCACTCTGCACTGTGATGTCCTGTAATATAGAGGCAGAGCTGGGGGAGCTGTGCACTCTGCACTGTGATGTCCTGTAATACAGAGGCAGAGCTGGGGGAGCTGTGCACTCTGCACTGTGATGTCCTGTAATATAGAGGCAGAGCTGGGGGAGCAGTGCACTCTGCACTGTGATGTCCTGTAATACAGAGGCAGAGCTGGGGGAGCAGTGCACTCTGCACTGTGATGTCCTGTAATATAGAGGCAGAGCTGGGGGAGCAGTGCACTCTGCACTGTGATGTCCTGTAATATAGAGGCAGAGCTGGGGGAGCTGTGCACTCTGCACTGTGATGTCCTGTAATATAGAGGCAGAGCTGGGGGAGCTGTGCACTCTGCACTGTGATGTCCTGTAATATAGAGGCAGAGCTGGGGGAGCTGTGCACTCTGCACTGTGATGTCCTGTAATATAGAGGCAGAGCTGGGGGAGCAGTGCACTCTGCACTGTGATGTCCTGTAATATAGAGGCAGAGCTGGGGGAGCTGTGCACTCTGCACTGTGATGTCCTGTAATATAGAGGCAGAGCTGGGGGAGCTGTGCACTCTGCACTGTGATGTCCTGTAATATAGAGGCAGAGCTGGGGGAGCTGTGCAGTCTGCACTGTGATGTCCTGTAATACAGAGGCAGAGCTGGGGGAGCTGTGCACTCTGCACTGTGATGTCCTGTAATATAGAGGCAGAGCTGGGGGAGCTGTGCAGTCTGCACTGTGATGTCCTGTAATACAGAGGCAGAGCTGGGGGAGCAGTGCACTCTGCACTGTGATGTCCTGTAATATAGAGGCAGAGCTGGGGGAGCTGTGCACTCTGCACTGTGATGTCCTGTAATATAGAGGCAGAGCTGGGGGAGCTGTGCAGTCTGCACTGTGCTGTAGTGCAATGTCCTGTAATATAGAGGCAGAGCTGAACCGGAGGAGCTGTGCTGTAGTGATGATGCTCGGCCTCCAGCCCTGCCAGCTTCAGATGAGTGCAGTGTGAATGAAGATCGGCCACTTCCTGGGTCCCAGCTCTGTGACACAGGGCTTAGCAAACAGAGCAGAGGGACCTTGGAATGCTGACACAAGGTACGGATCTGCCCTGCTCTGCCCCTGTCATCATGGCAGTGATTCAGCACAAGCTTAGTGCTGATTCACTTGCCTCTGCTGCTACAACCCGCTCCTTCATTACTTTAATAGCCCGGCACGATCTCCCCAGCAGCTGAAGGAAGCTGGGGAGCAGCCAAATGTGCTGGCTATTAGAGTAAAGGAGCCCCTCCCTGCTCCCATGCCCAGCTCTGTGCGCTGTCTTCAGTGCGCATGGAGAAGTGAAGTGAATATTCATGTCGGTAATGAGCGGGGACACGTGGTTCTCCTGCCGCTTGATTCTTCAGCAGGAACCATTCCCTGCCACTTCTGACCCCACTTCACCGCTGCCCCCCCCCCCCAAGTAACCCAGGATGCCAGAATGTTATATTCCGATTATAAGACGCACCCCCACTTTCCTCCAAAATTTGGAGGAAAAAAAGTGCGTCTTATAAAAGGAAAAATACGGTATATAATTTAGACAATGTGATTTTCTGGATTTTATTTTTGATATTCTATCTCTGTTAAAATCAACCTACCCTTAAAATTATAGACTGTTCATGTCTTTGTCAGTGGGCAAAGCTACAACATCAGCAAGGGATCAAATACTTATTTCCTTCACTTTATGCGCAATGGAATTTTTTTGGTAACATTTAGTAAAATTAGTCTGTATACATTTGTAAGCAGAGAGCTCCCCCTAGTGGTGTCTATAGGCAGCCACAATTTTATCATTTCTGTATTTTGCATGCCCGAGATATGCATTAATTAATGGGACCCGCGTCTTTAATCTTGTGTTTCTATTTGGAGAATTTAGACTTAGATCTATATTAGTTTAGGGGTTTAATGTAGGGTCTGCATTCATTTTGGGTTGCAATGCACATTCGTATCGGGTGCCATATATATGTATATAGATACAATATGTATGATGTTAATGCTATAGTTTGACCTATAAATATTTGGGGCATAAGACAAATAACTTTTCACGCACGTAACACTATGGGGAATATCCATGTTGTCCTTCTTCAAAGTTCAAGAAGTATTTACCATGTAGCACCAAAACTTTCCAATAAAGAATCCTAACACTATTTGCTCATCTTATAGAAAAATGTAATTACTGTAGGTGAAAGCAGCTTGGGGATGGAGTAATTACTGAGCTGGACTGGTTAATGATTGACAGCACCCAGCTACTACGGTAGTATGCAGTAAACCCTCTATCCTCACTGCCAATGACAAGTTCATATTTAGAGGTAATTCTTAAAAAATGTTTCAAAAAATAATTTAGTGATCAAATACAAATTGACTTTATACAGTAGACAGCACCGGCTGGGCCATATATGAGCCAAACCCCTAAGGAAACTCTGAAACCCGGAAAGGTTTATTGGATTATCCGAGAAGTCTAAGAATACTGAATGGGCATTGTAGGAACTCTTTGACCTTAGTACACGGCCTCTGTCTGTGTTCTGTGGACAAGCTTTGGCAGTCTTGGTGTCACTATTGTGGCAAGGAGTGGCTGGATGTGGCTTGTGACCCTCTATCAGAGCTGAATTTGGCTCTCAAAGTCAGAAAGGTTGGCAGCGTTTGACAGCATGGGCATCAGGTCAATGAAGCTTTCAGTAAGTATGGATGCACCATAGCCCTCTTGCTATAGGATAAGTCAGACTGACCCAACAAAACACCAGACAATTCTCTAATGGACTATGGGTCATGCCTCAAGATTGGATCTGGCAACCTTGGGCTATATAAGTGTTTTTTTTCTCCACTTAGCCACGTCATGGTTAATCCCCATCTAACTTCATCCATTATGAAGATGTGAAATAATCCAATAAAGTGAACTCTTTTATGAAGAAACCTGGTGCTGGGTGACTTCCTCTTTGCTATATGAACAACTTGAAGGCCTTTCAGGCAGCAGGTCCATGTTGTGGTTTGCTGGTCTTGTGACAAGGGAAATACTATCCTATGCAGGAGCCACTAGGGACTGTGCAGCTAGAGATACTAGTCTGTATAGGAACCAGGTGCAAGATCTTGCCATTAACCAAGAACCAGTTGCTAGGAGATAGGCTTTTTACCCATGTTGGGAATAGCCATATGCTCAACAACAGACAACTGACCCCTTTATTGTGTGTTGAGTTGACATTATTGATACTGTAGATGTCTTGGCTGACTTTGTTTTTGAAGTGGCAGTTATCAAACAGCACTAGTAACATGCACTTTCTGCCGCTACAGAGCTTTAGATCCATCAAAAATCTACATCTGACCCAAATGTAAGACTGCTTTGACTGTGACCAAAGAAAGTTTTTGATTTTGTTTCTCTCCATGCAATTGTATTTTCGGCTCCATTATTTATTTTTACACTACTATATGTGTGAGGGGCCCAAATGCCAATCACAGATGCTGTCTTACAGAATGGGTGTCTGTGAATGGCTGTTCAAGTAATCTGCAATCAGCCCATACATTCTAGTATGGTAGAATGTATGGGCTTGGTATCAGCTTACTCCAGCAGTCAATCACAGACACTCATTCTCTGTGACAGCATCTGTGATTGGCTGTTGGGTCCATGACACATACAGTAGTGAAAAAATAGATAATTTAAAAAAAATGCAGCAATATTTTTGATTCTCAGCGCAGATAAAGCAGACAGCTACAGGCTGCCAACCCTCCCCCCCCCCAGGCTTCTGGCTTTACCTTGACTGGCAATCAAAATACAGGGAAGCCCATAATTTTTTTTAAATTATTTAAATACTTTAAAAAATGTATGCCTCCTGCTGTATTTTGATCGCCATCCAAGGTAAAACTAGGCAGCTGGGGGCTTGTATTCTCAGTGTGGTAAGGCCCAAGCATTCTGGCACCCCCATGCTGAAACTGCAACCTGCAGCTGCCCCTGAAAATGGCTCATTCATCGTAGCTGGGCATGCTGCCACGCTGGGTAATAATGGAGTGATAACATCTTTGTACTGCCAGCTGGTGCTAAGCCCAAAATTCATGATGTCAGGACAAATTAGACCCGGCCACCATGAATTTCTAGTAAACATTAAAAAAACACAACGCAGAGAAACATTTTTTTATTAGACATAAAACAATAAAACACATTTAGGGACTCCATCTTTATTAGAAGAAAAAAAAATATCCAGGTCTTCTTACTTCAGATCTCTACATCATTGCCAGCAGGCAACCACGTCTGCTAGCAAAGAGAGCAGGCACAGAATGACAGCCAGGTGCCCTGTGTAGAGTAAGTTGAAACCAGCACATATATTCTGCCATACTAAAATGTATGGGCTGATTAAAGATACTCGAACAGCCAATCACAGTTGCCCATTCTGTATGACAGCATCTGTGATTGGCTGTTGAAGCCAGTGAAGTGAGACTGCCAAGACCCACCAACAATTTCGTCCCACACAATGACACTCACATGCTTCATTTTCAACCAAAACCTTTATTGGAGATGATAATCCAATTAGCACCATTTCATCTTTAGTGGGATATTTTTGGCCACAGCTCAACCTTAGGCACAAATCCACCTGATAACCTGTGTGTATCAAAGGGTTATGCTCCAACTGGACTCCCGATGCATGTAACCTTCGACATAACCACGCACCAACAGCCAAGGAGCAGGGAAGCTGCGACCCCCCACCCGAAGGCCGTAAACCAACATGCCAGCAACTTGGATTCTTGAAAAGGAGGTAACACGATGATCCACCAATGACAACACGCCTGAAACAAAAACCCAAGAAAACAACAGCCAGCTGGTAATGACGAATAACCTTATCTCCCTTGAATTAACGAAAACTGGAAGGTGGCTGTATAAGGTAAATCGAGCATATGTTGGCGCCAGAATCCTTTCAGGCGCCGGGCTGCACCATGCAGGGAACCCTGGACCGGAATAAAAACAACTCGAAAAAGCATGGAGTTTATCCATCTTACATCCTATAGATGAAAACAGTTCCTCAAACTAAAGGGGCCGAGGACGGCATAACCCACATGGATGACGAGGACGACCAACCAGGAAAATGGATCAAGCAAATACACTACGTCGGGCAGCACACGATACCATATTATACTCCTTCTTTCCCAATGAACTTTTCAGCTGAAAACAAAGTGATCTTCCTCCAGAGGAAACTTCTGCCCCTTGGGCAGCCCAGATATATAAACCATGAGCCAGAATCCTTTAACTAGGCCTGACACTATCTGAAAAGAAACAATAGTTAGCCATCTCTTCATCACATAATAAGGAAATTATAAAGAAAGGCCTCTCAAGTCCCTTTCTTGTTTTTTTTTTAATTATACATCCATATACACCCCTACTTATATACAGACATACACGCATATCATTGTCTCACAAAGCATTAGAATACTCCAAATCAATGTTGACCCAAGGCTTAGGATAGTCAGATCCTGCGCATGGGATACTGGGGATGCCGTTGCCTGGGACCATGCACTGGGGGTCACTTTAAAAAAAGGTAGTTCAAAATGGCAACGGGTGGACGGTGTATACGGACCTGCGCTGCATAGATCCAAAGATCAGACGATGTTCATCATTATAGTTTTTATTTCCGACGCGTTTTGGAGTTAGTCCCAACTCCTTCCTCAGGGAATAGTAGTAATAGTATTGATGCTTTAAAAAAAGGGCAATATGTACAGGGATTTGATTGAAGAAGTCGTGACGCCACCTACGGAGTCTAGTGATGGCACCAACGCTGCTGTAGACCTTCGGGGATGTTGGATGGGTAGCCTGATGGTATAGCTCCACGTTGGTGGAGCGGGATCCCCGGGGCAGTGATATAGGAATAGGAGTTGGCACAGGGATGAGGCTCTGCAGGCGGGAGGTAGTTACAGTCTCTGTGCTGGACAGGATCAGGGCTGTAAGAACTGACACACACACTGGGAGTAGTTTTCCGTACCTTTACTGATGACAAACCGGCACTGTCCAGGGTACACTCCAGGTGGTCGGGAGTAGAGATGAGCGATGTTCGATTTGAATTGTTCACCAATTTCAAATTTGACCTGTTGCGGGCTATGTTCGAGTCATTCGACGAATTCGAACAATTTGCTAAAAATCCGGTAATTCGAGTTTCTGTTCGATGACTCATCGTTCACCAAAACCGTTACTGACTTTTCACAGTAATGCTTTTGGTGAACGTAATTATGAGTTTCAGTGTCTAGGAATAAATAGCAGGCGGGAGGGGGGCTGTGGAGACGTGTGTGCTGACATAATGCAGATCTCCATTTTTTTCTCTTTGCCTCTTACCTACTGTGGGTGGTCCGGTGTGTAGGCCAATCAGCACGCATAGAGGAAAATGCATTTTTTTTTAACACAAGTGTTTGTGTAATTGGCTGTACATGTCACATGAGTTTGCCATATAAAAGCCGGCCATTTTACCCTGCTCGCCATTTTCTCAGTACTGCAGCTCAGTGTCAGACGGCTCTGCTGCTGGTGCTGCTGTGTGAAATACAGACCAAGCTAGTTACATAGATAGGGAATCAATTGCAAGTTAGGCTGGGGTTCCACATAAGCCCTCAGTCCGTTTTTGGCTTCAGTTTTCTCATTTTTTTTTTCTAAGTCCAAAAACTGACAGAAAATGGATTGGATGTAATAAACACCCTGTCCATTTTTCTATGGAGCTCCAAACATTGCCCTGTCCGTTTTTGAGTCAAAAACGTTGCATGCAACGTTTTTGGCATCAGTTAAAAAACGCATGCGTTTTCATGCGTTTTTTTTAACATGGGGCCCTATGGGAAACGCATGTGCGAACGCATGCAAACGCGCACTTGCGTTTGCGCATGCATTCGCGCATGCGTTTTTTTAATGAAAATTCCAAAAACGTTCAGGAGTGCAGGAGGCTCAAAAAGCACCCTGAAAAAAACGGATTGGTGATGAAAATCACTTCCAAAAACGGATTTCTATGTGTGACCACAGCCTTAGATAGAGAGATAGTTGATAGGTTTAGGGACTACTTCCAAAAACAGCCCTTTTGAGGGCTTAAAAGCATTTTTTGCCAGGCAGGTCTGTTCCAGTGCTGTGCAAGTGTTTTTAAAAGCATCTGGCCAAATCTAGCCCAGTAAATACTTTGTGGCTAATAGCAGTGTGTGCCAGGCATTGGTGTAGCACTGTTGTGAAGAAAGCTACACCGCCTGTCTGTAATTGCCATTTTTTAGTGCATGTAGCCAAACAAATCCTTTTAGGCTACTAACACAGTTTGACTAGGTAGCTGTACTGCAGTGTTCTTTTGAAAAGTACCACCACAGTGCAGAAAACACGTTTGTATTGCATCTGCCCAAAACTATTTACCAAAACTGTATACGCTAGTACGACTGTTTTACTACATGGCTGTACCTCAGTGTTGTTTTGAAAACTAAAGCTTGTAGATAAGGCCCAAAAACAGCAGGTGCTTCAATGGATATCAAGCGCTCCATTAAGTGGGCTCACCTCCACCTCAACTTCAACATCACAAACACTCCAGTCCTCAGAGGTGTCACCCCAATCGCACTTGCTTCCTCACAGCTCACAAGTCTCCAGCTGCCCTATTGACTATGGGGAAACACAGATGGGTGAGTCTGCAGAGCTGTTCACTCATACTATAGCCTGGGGAATCAGAGGTCTGCTCCAAAGCTTCATTCAGTGAAGACTAGGAAAAGATCTGCACTGATGCCCAAAATCTTTGTGAGTCGGATCCAGGCCCAGATGAAGAAGTGTCCGAGCATAATGTACACCCTACTTCCCAAACTGTAACCCCTGTTGGTGGAGACAATGAGGCAGATGATGATGAGACTCAGATACCTCATTGTACTGACAACTTGACTTTGCGCTCAGGGCAGGAAGAGGTTGGCTCTGAGGACGACAAGTGTGAGAACAGACAGGGTGATGATGAGGTTGGAGATCCCACTTACTGTCAACCCACAGGCAGGCAGTTGATGAGCTCATCAGAGGAGGTGGAGGAGGATGCTAGTGACGAGGTTAGGTTGCAGATTCCTGGACAGAGATGGAGTCCTGGAAGCACGTCAACAACTGCATCCTCAGCCACAACTCTGTCTCGGTGCAGAAGTCGTGGTGGCTCTGCAGGTCGCATGGGCGCTAAGCTTTGCCTAGCCTGGGCCTTTTTTCAGGTTGCAAAGGATCACCCAACTCATGTTATCTGCCAAATTTGTAAACAAAAACTGACTAGAGGTAAAAAAAAGCAATAGTTTGAGTGCTTCATGCATGAACCGTCACATGGACATGAAGCATAAGTCACAGTGGGAAGTTCACTGTGCTACAATGCGGCCTAGCGGGCCTGGCCAACCACCGTCTGCCCCATCAAGTGGATCTGCAGCCTCTTCATCTTCTGTAATGAGAAGGAAAAATAGTATGGAAGTGAGCGCTAGAAAAGACCAGGGAACTGAAAATTAAGAGAATTACCTCTAGGTTTATTAAAAAGTGGGTATAGCGAGCCCTCAGCCACAACGCGTTTCGACAAACGTCTTTCTCAAGTGGATGTTCGGCTCAAAGGGACCATTCCTTATATATCAACATCTTACTCCTCTGTCCTGGAGGGTGTGATTATCCCATCAAAAACACCTCCCATCAATTATTGTCAGTGGAGTATTATAAATGAATAACACAATTATATAAAAGATAAATAATACAAAATTATACATAAAATCACAAGATAAAAACAACTAAAAACAAATAAAATCAATAAAACTTTTTTTGTGAAAAGTAAAATGAAGGCTTCAGCTAAAAATTCTCCAATTATATAACATTCTCTATTGTGAGATTTAAACCCTCTGGGAATAATGGGCCAAGCTTAAAAATCCAATACGCCTTTTTATTCAGTTTATTCAGTCTGCCTTCTGCAGATTCATCAACCTGATCTATTATGACCAGTTTCAGACTGGAAGGATCTTTATCATGGAATTCTGTATAGTGTTTAGACACACTGTGTTTCATGAAACCATTTTTAATATTAGATCGATGTTTGTTCAATCTACTCTGCATATTTTGAATAGTTCTACCAACGTACTGGTGTTTGCACGGGCATTCCAGCAAGTAAACTGCGAACTTGGATCTGCAGTCTAATTTCTGTTTTATAGGGAAAGATTCATTTGTAATATTAGAAGTAAAATATCTAGAAGTATGTTTAATGGCAGAACAGCATTTACACCTACATGAGTTACATTTGAAACATCCTATATCAATTTCCCCAAAATCTGCACTCTGATATTTTGCATACTGATTAATTACACACTGATTTTTTGCACGCTGAATTTTTGCACGCTGATTTCTGTGTGGATCTAAGTTCTTAATTCTACTAGGTGCTAACAAAGATTGCAGATTTTTAGACCTTCTAAATATGATTCTAGGATCTTTTGGGAGCAATTTGGAAATCATGGGGTCTCCCAATAAAATAAACCAGTTTTTTCTCATTAATGTATATATGCTTCTATAAGATTGGTTATAAGTGGTGACAAGATTACAATCCCATTTTCCGTTTATATTTTTCTTATTTCCATTCTTTATGTTTTTATTTATATCCATATCTGTCTGATCTGTCTTATTCTGTTGATGTTTCATGGATTTTTTATAAGCATCCCAAAGCAACGTTTTAGGATATCCTTTTTCTTTAAATCTATTTCTTAATACCATGGCTTCTTTCTTAAAATCGTCATCGAAAGTGCAGTTCTTTCTAATTCTTAGATACTGGCCATAGGGGATATTCCTAATCCAGGTGGATAAGTGGCTGCTATCAAAACACAGGTAACTGTTCACATCCACATCTTTGAAAAATGTGGACGTGCTCAGTCGTCCTTCACTATCAATATTTATATTAAGGTCTAAAAATTGTACTGATGTAGTAGAATGATTCATAGTGAATTTCAGGCCCCAGCTATTGTTATTAATAAACTCCAAGAATATATTAGCCTCATCTAATGTGCCTGTCCACACTATTACTAAATCGTCAATATAACGTTTATATAGGTGTATATGTTTTCTACCTAAAGGGGACTGCACGATGAGCCGAGACTCAAAAGCCCCCATATAGAGCCCAGCGTAACTGGGGACGAATCTCGTGCCCATCGCGCAGCCCCTCAACTGTCTGTATACATCTTCCTGAAACGTGAAAAGTTTTATTGATTTTATTTGTTTTTAGTTGTTTTTATCTTGTGATTTTATGTATAATTTTGTATTATTTATCTTTTATATAATTGTGTTATTCATTTATAATACTCCACTGACAATAATTGATGGGAGGTGTTTTTGATGGGATAATCACACCCTCCAGGACAGAGGAGTAAGATGTTGATATATAAGGAATGGTCACTTTGAGCCGAACATCCACTTGGTGTTGAGCACTGTCAGACATCGATAGCAATACCTTTTCATGAATACAACGTAATAAGTCCGCCTGCACCTCCCTCACAGAGCAGCAGTTTGTCTGGGACACCCTACTCAACCCTGTCTCAGTCCCTCAGATGTGGACAAGTAAAAGACCATTTCCTCCTACCCATGCCAAAACTAAGAGATTGAATTTCACCACCTGCAAGCTGTTAGCTACAGAAATGATGCCTTTCCATCTGGTGGAAACAGCGGACTTTCGAGACCTTATGACAGTAGCAGTCCCCCAGTAGCAGATGCCCAGTCGCCACTACTTCTCAAAGAAAGCTGTGTCTGCGCTAAACCAGCATGTTGCCCACAACATCACAGCTTGCTTGAGAGACTCTGTGTGTGACAGTGTGCATTTCACCACTGACACTTGGAAGAGTAAGCATGGACAGGGACATTACATGTTGCTGACTGGGCACTGGGTGACTATGGTGACAGCAGGAGAAGTGGCTGCTCTACAAGTCTTGCCAACCCCACTGGTTGCACGTCAAACCTCTGTACCTGTCACGGTCACGCTCGCGACCCATGAGGTAAGGGGAATGTGGACCCACTGGACCACAGGGGGGACCCGGGCCTGCCCAGACTAGGGAAGAACAGCAACCGGGTTCTGTGGCAGCTGAGCATGTGGGCTAGGTGGTAACCTGCAGGACAAGACAACACCGCACACTTCAGGTATAGCAAAAAGTAACGTTTACTGAACAAGAACACACATCAAGGACACGGAACATCATGGACACGGAACATCACGGACAACAGGCGTGAACGTCAGGGTCATTTCGGACACCAGGCGGGAACCTCAGGGTCATCTCGGACACCAGGCGGGAACCTCAGGGTCATCTCGGACACCAGGCGGGAACCTCAGGGTCATCTCGGACACCAGGCGGGAACCTCAGGGTCATCTCGGACACCAGGCGGGAACCTCAGGGTCATCTCGGACACCAGGCGGGAACCTCAGGGTCATCTCGGACACCAGGCGGGAACCTCAGGGTCATCTCGGACACCAGGCGGGAACCCCAGGGTCATCTCGGACACCAGGCGGGAACCTCAGGGTCATCTCGGACACCAGGCGGGAACCTCAGGGTCATCTCGGACACCAGGCGGGAACCTCAGGGTCATCTCGGACACCAGGCAAGACATCGGGGTCATCTCGGACACCAGGCGGGAACCTCAGGGTCATCTCGGACACCAGGCAAGACATCGGGGTCATCTCGGACACAAGGCAAGACATCATCAGGCAGGACCTCAGGACCATCTCGGACACCAGACGGAACCTCGGGATCATCTCGGACACCAGGCACGGACACCAGGCAGAACCTCAGGTCCATCTTGGACACCGACAGTCAGGACGTCTGGACTCCATGCAACGGACACGGCTCCAGACCGGGAACAGCAAGACACAAGGAGGAACAAGACAAGGACGTTGGCACCAGCACAGACAAGACGGGTCCAGGGACACAGACATCAGCTTTCCCCGAACTGGTCGCAGGCAGAACAGGAGCTGTAGACAAGGCAGACCAGGAGCAGCATGTTGGACCAAACACACAGGGCTAGGTTAAGAAACCTAATGCGAGGCTCTGGCGACGCCCAACAGGGAAAAGGAACTTTAAATAGGAGCTGACCCTCAGCTATAGGCTGGGGACAGCAATTCAAGCGCACACCCTCCATCTTACTAAACTGGGGAAGGTGTGGCTGCGCGCACCCTAGGCACAGTCAGAACCCATACAGCATAGCCAGCACAGGAACCGATGCCCAGAGCACCTGGCAGCGGCTGCAAGCCTAGACACACGTGGAAAGTCATGCACCAGCTGCAGAGGACCTCACAACCCGCGGATAGCTTCCACAGCGGGAGCCAGGGTCCACACATGAGAGGTAAACAGCGGAGCACTGACAATACAACACGTGCAGCTACGCAGCGGAGCTGGGAACTGAGCAGAATCCTATCCAGGTAACATACTACAGTCTCCCAGCTGGGCAGGGGGGGAAGGAGCATTGGGTGAAAGCGCAGTAACGCCGAGGGAACCAAGACACCAGACCACCGGCGTTACAGTACCTAGATGTTCCTCCACTGCTTCTGCCTCCTCCACCTCTTCTACGTCCTCCACCTGCACCCAAAGCCTGTCTGGTAATGTGACCCACGTTCAAACTGCTCAGACGGAATCCAGTACACCTCCTTACTATGTTGACAGAAAGGCTCAAAGCCATTAGGCGTTGTTTACATTAAAATGTCTGGGAAATGTGAGTCACACAGCGGAGGAGTTGTGGTCAGCTCTGGAGACAGAGTTTAATGAATGGTTGTCTCCAATGAACCTGCAGCCAGGGCAGGCCATGTGCGACAATGCGGCAAAATTGGGCACGGTTCTTCGCCGGGGCAAGGTGACACACGTGCCTTGTATGGCTCAAGTCTTGAACTAATGGTCCAGCAGTTTCTAGCCCACTATCCTGTCCTAGATGCGCTACTATAGAGGTCACGGTCGCTGTGTGCTCACTTCTGCCATTCGCATTCCGCAGCTCTGCGACTTACATCTCTACAGAAGTTGTTCGGCCTGCCAGTTCAGCAACTGAAATGCGATGTGCCGGCATGATGGAATTCCACTCTGCACATGTTGCAGTGCCTGTGGCAGCAGCGACAAGCCCTGGTGCAGTATGTTGTGACATATAGCCTGGGCCAATGCGATCCAGAGGTGGGGCAAATCACGCTGCTGGAGTTATCTCAGATCAAGGACCACTGCACCCTTCTGTAGAGTTTTGAAATGACTACTAATATGTTTAGCGCTGACGATGCAATTATCAGCATGACTATTCCGGCTATCTACATGCTGGAGCATACTTTAACCGGTATCCAGAGTCAGGTGGTGGGACAAGAGGAAGGGGAGGAAGTACAGGAGGAGGCATATGTGTAAGGGATAACAAGATCTCAAAGGTCCAGACTGTCGGCAGCAACAAGGAGGCTGACAAGGGAGGGTGGGCGAGAGGGATTAACGAGGGCGCAAGATAGCAGCCAAACTGTTGATGAAGGTGCAGGAGCCAAGGAAGAAATGGAGTATGAAGAGGTGATGGGCATGGAAGACTCAGCAGATGAGGGAGATCTGGATCACATTTCTGTTGTGCAAGGTTTGGGGGAGAGGGCAGAGGAAGGAACCGTGAATATTACCTCGCTGCTACCAACACAACAAGGACTTGGTCCTCCTGGATGCACAAGACACATGATCGCCTTCTTGCTGCACTACCTGCAACATGATCCTCGGATTACTCGACTACTGGGTTACCACACTCTTAGATCCCCGGTACAAGAGTCAATTTTGCCAAATGATTCCTGCCCTGGAAAAGGATTCATGCATGCAGGAGTATCAACAGAAACTTTTACTTAATCTTAGTTCTGCTTTTCCCCAAAACACCAGTGGAGCACATAGTGAGCATCTGACTTTCCAACCCTGGGAACGTCGAGTCGTCATCATCACTCAAACGTTAACAGTAACAGTCTATATAGTAACAGCAATTTTGTGGAATCGTTTCACCAATTTTTTACACCATCCTTTGCAACGCCAGAAGAGAGAACAAAGTCTGACACATAGTGAACGTGTAGAGAGGATGGTACAGGAGTATCTACAGCTCAATATCGATGCCATGACTGGGCAACTAGACCCTTGTTCATTTTGGGCTTCCAAACTGGCAAACTGGCCTGAGCTCGCCACTCATGCCTTGGAGATTTTGTCGTGCCCCGCAGCCAGCGTTCTCTCTGAAAGTGTCTTCAGCACTGCTGGTAATGTGCTGACAGATAAGCGCACGCGTCTGTACAATGACAGCGTAGACAGACTAACGTTTATCAAAATGAACAGTCATGGATCTGCAAGGACTTTTCCACTCCCCTGGGGAGACTGAACGGTTGTGTACTTTACAATGTGCTGCATTAAACTCCACATTTCCATATTTCTACTCTGGGGCAATTGATTCCACTTAAAGGGATCCTGTCACCCCCAAAACACCTCAAAAGCTATTAAAAGCTGTCCCTAAAGCATATTCACACTTACCCTACACTCCTTTTAGCTCCTAAATGCAGCTAGTGAAAATGAAGATAAACGTTATAAAACTACCTCATTAGCCATGTTAATTAGTGACTATTGTATGCATAGTCACCCAGGCAGGCTCTCCCTATTCCTAATATCACGCCTCAATAGGCGTGATCTTCTACTCACATTCAAATGCGTGCCTCCCCGCTCTCCTATGCCAGTCGGACCGCTGCATTGTCCGGCTGTATGACGCGAATAGTGTCATTTCCGGCGCCGCTGTTAGCTTCAAGACCCGCACTGCGCATGCGCGTTTTGAAGCTAACAGAGCGGCGCGGGTGTACATACGTCACCCAGCGCCGGAAATGACACGATTCGCGTCACCCAGCCCCACTGCAGCACGGCCGACACAGGACAGAGCGGGGAGGCGCGCATTTGAATCTGATTTGAAGATCACGCCTATTTAGGCGTGATATCATGAAGAGGGAGAGCCTGCCAGGGTGACTATGCATACAATAGTCACTAATTATCATCACTAATGAGGTAGTGTAATAACGTTTATCTTCATTCTCAATAGATGCTTTTAGGAGCTAAAAGGAGTGTAGGGTAAGTGTGAATATCTCTAGGACAGCTTTTAATAGCTTTTGAGGTGTTTTGGGGGTGACAGGATCCCTTTAAGTGGTGGCTGTACTTAATTTTATAAAAAAATGGAGACTGTTGTTGGGGTCTCCTTGCTGTTTGTTGCTTGATTGAGTAAGGCCCTCTGTGCTCAATACCTATCCTTGACACTTCTGACCCTGTTTCTGAATATTCAACCTTTTTGTCCAACGAACCAGTGATGAACAAATTAGCTGTATTCACATCCACCATTTTTGGGTGTTTAAAAGCATTGTTTGGTCAATCTCCCCTATCCACTAGGCCTAATCAAGTCACTTACCTACTTCTCTTATTTCCTGTAGTAATCCACAAAACTGTGATAGTGGTCCCACCTGTGTGTTGCGGGGACATAACTTTGATGGGAATGCTTGCAAGAGCTTTGACTTTATGTGGCCCTCTAGGCCTAAACAGGTCTCTGACTACCTCTCTGTTATTTTCGGTAGTAATCCACAAACCTGATAGTGTGCCCACCTGTGTGTGGCGGGGCATAACTTTGATGAGAACGCTTGTAAGAGCTATGAGTTTATCCAGCCTACTAGGCCCAAGCAGGTCTCTGACCTACCTATCTATTAATTCCTGTAGTACTCCATGAAACTGATGGCGTCCCACCTGTGTGTGGCGGGGCATATCATTGATGGGAGCACTTGCAAGAGCTTTGCATATATGTGGCCCTCTAGACCCAAACAGGTCTCTGACCTACCTCTCCATTAATTCATCTAGTACTCCACAAAACTAATGGTGGTCCCACCTGTGTGTGGTGGGGCATATCATTGATGGGAACGCTTGCATGAGCCTTGACTTCATGTGGCCCACTAGGCCCAAACAGGTCTCTGACCTACCTCTCCATTAATTCATGTAGTACTCCACAAAACTAATGGTGGTCTCATCTGTATGTGGCGGGGCATAACATTGATGGGAATGCTTGCAAGAGTTTGAATTTATGTGGCCCTCTATGCCCAAACAGATCTCTGACCTACTTTGCTATGTTTTACATGATTTGAGAAGGGTGTGACATGCCAATACCTGTGTCTCATCCTTCTTTTACTCTTCCACCTCTTTTTACTTAATGTAGAAAACTAATTCCACTTTGCCTCTGACCATTTGCAGGGCCGTATTTGCCATTAGGCACTCGAAGGCACGTGCCTAGGGCGGCGCCATTCACATAGGGGGCGGTATCTCAGCGTGTTTTCTTTCTTTTCTTTTTTCTTTTTTTTTCCGGCTCTGGGCCGGCCGGGTCCCAAGCCCCGCCCCCATACCCCCCCTTTCCCTTCATCATTAGGGCCGCCCCACCTGCCTTCCCGCCCACCTTCCGCCCGCCTTCCCGCCTATCCACCTCAGTCAGAAGACCCGGAAGACACGAGGAGAAGGAGGGGCCCACAAAGGAGGGAAAACTTGAAGTTCCGCTCTGTTCCCTCCTCTCCCGTGTGCCCAAGTGCTGCGGTGGTGGCGGTACTGGCGGTACTTGCGTACTGGCGGCTCCTGCACCCAGCCGCCCCCTCCAGACCCAGGGAAACGGGGAAGCAGCCGGCCGGGGGCACTGGAGGATGGTGCGCCAGGCGCATCACTGTGAGGGAGCCCGGCCAATGTCAGCAGCCAGCACCAGGTGAGGGAAGTGTGGGGGAACTGTGCAGGGGACAGAGGAGCATGGGGACCGAGGAGAAGAGGACTAAGGAGCAGGGGTCCGAGGAGAAGAGGACAGAAACAGGGGGACAGAGAGGCAGAAGGACAGAAACAGGGGGACAGAGAAGAAGAGGACAGAGGGGCAGGGGGACAGAAACAAGGGGACAGGAGGAGAGGAAAGAGGAGCAGCAGGAAGGACAGAAGAGAGGAGGACTGGGGTGCAGAAGGACAGAGGGACAGTGGAGAGGAGGACAGGGGTGCAGGAGGACAGAGGAGCAGCAGGAGGGACAAAGGAGAGGAGGACGGGGGTGCAAGAGGAGCAGCAGGAGGGACAGAGGAGAGAAGGACGGGGGTGCAGGAGAACAGAAGAGAGCAGGACAGGGGTGCAAGAGGACAGCCGAGCAGCAGGAGGGACAGGGGAGAGGAGGACGGGGGTGCAGGAGGACAGAGGAGAGCAGGATGGGGGTGCAGGAGGGGCAGAGGAGAGCAGGACGGGGGTGCAGGAGGGACAGAGGATAGGAGGATGGGGGTGCAGGAGGGACAGAGGAGAGAAGGAGGGGGGTTCAGGAGGGACAGAGGAGAGGAGGACGGGGGTACAGGAGGACAGAAGAGAGGAGGACGGGGGTGCAGGAGGGACAGAGGAGGACGGGGTGCAGGAGGACAGCCGAGCGCAGGAGGGACAGGGGAGAGGAGGATGGGGGTGCAAAAGGAGCAGCAGGAGGGACAGAGGAGAGCAGGACGGGGGTGCAGGAGGACAGAGCAGAGCAGGACGGGGGTGCAGGAGGACAGCCGAGCAGCAGGAGGGACAGGGGAGAGGAGGATGGGGGTGCAAGAGGAGCAGTAGGAGGGACAGAGGAGAGCAGGACGGGGGTGCAGGAGGACAGAGGAGAGCAGGACGGGGGTGCAGGAGGACAGAGGATAGCAGGACAGGGGTGCAGGAGGACAGCCGAGCAGCAGGAGGGACAGGGGAGAGGAGGACGGGGGTGCAAGAGGAGCAGCAGGAGGGACAGAGGAGAGCAGGACGGGGGTGTAGGAGGACAGAGGAGAGCAGGATGGGGGTGCAGGAGGACAGAGGAGAGCAGAAAGGGGGTGCAGGAGGACAGAGGAGAGCAGGACGGGGGTGCAGGAGGACAGCCGAGCAGCAGGAGGGACAGGGGAGAGGAGGACGGGGGTGCAAGAGGAGCAGCAGGAGGGACAGAGGAGAGCAGGACGGGGGTGCAGGAGGACAGAGGAGAGCAGGACGGGGGTGCAGGAGGACAGAGGAGAGCAGGACGGGGGTGCAGGAGGACAGCCGAGCAGCAGGAGGGACAGGGAAGAGGAGGACGGGGGTGCAAGAGGAGCAGCAGGAGGGACAGAGGAGAGCAGGACGGGGGTGCAGGAGGACAGAGGAGAGCAGGACGGGGGTGCAGGAGGACAGAGGAGATCAGGACGGGGTGCAGGAGGACAGAGGAGATCAGGACGGGGGTGCAGGAGGACAGAGGAGAGCAGGACGGGGGTGCAGGAGGACAGAGGAGAGCAGGACAGGGGTGCAGGAGGACAGAGGAGAGCAGGACGGGGGTGCAGGAGGACAGAGGAGAGCAGGATGGGGGTGCAGGAGGACAGAGGAGAGCAGGACGGGGGTGCAGGAGGACAGAGGAGATCAGGACGGGGGTGCAGGAGGACAGCCGAGCAGCAGGAGGGACAGGGGAGAGGAGGACGGGGGTGCAAGAGGAGCAGCAGGAGGGACAGAGGAGAGCAGGACGGGGGTGCAGGAGGACAGAGGAGAGCAGGACGGGGGTGCAGGAGGACAGAGGATAGCAGGACAGGGGTGCAGGAGGACAGCCGAGCAGCAGGAGGGACAGGGGAGGAGGAGGACGGGGGTGCAAGAGGAGCAGCAGGAGGGACAGAGGAGAGCAGGACAGGGGTGCAGGAGGACAGAGGAGAGCAGGACGGGGGTGCAGGAGGACAGAGGAGAGCAGGACGAGGGTGCAGGAGGACAGCCGAGCAGCAGGAGGGACAGGGGAGAGGAGGACGGGGGTGCAAGAGGAGCAGCAGGAGGGACAGAGGAGAGCAGGACGGGGGTGCAGGAGGACAGAGGAGAGCAGGACGGGGGTGCAGGAGGGCAGAGGAGAGCAGGACAGGGGTGCAGGAGGACAGAGGAGATCAGGACGGGGGTGCAGGAGGACAGAGAAGAGCAGGACGGGGTGCAGGAGGACAGAGGAGAGCAGGATGGGGGTGCCGGAGGACAGCCGAGCAGCAGGAGGGACAGGGGAGGGGAGGACGGGGGTGCAGGAGGACAGAGGAGAGCAGGACGGGGGTGCAGGAGGACAGAGGAGAGCAGGACGGGGGTGCAGGAGGACAGAGGAGAGCAGGACGGGGGTGCAGGAGGACAGAGGAGAGCAGGACGGGGGTGCAGGAGGACAGAGGAGATCAGGACGGGGGTGCAGGAGGACAGAGGAGATCAGGACGGGGGTGCAGGAGGACAGAGGAGAGCAGGACGGGGGTGCAGGAGGACAGAGGAGAGCAGGACAGGGGTGCAGGAGGACAGAGGAGAGCAGGACGGGGGTGCAGGAGGACAGAGGAGAGCAGGATGGGGTGCAGGAGGACAGAGGAGAGCAGGACGGGGGTGCAGGAGGACAGAGGAGATCAGGACGGGGGTGCAGGAGGACAGAGGAGAGCAGGACGGGGGTGCAGGAGGACAGAGGAGAGCAGGACAGGGGTGCAGGAGGACAGAGGAGAGCAGGACGGGGGTGCAGTAGGACAGAGGAGAGCAGGATGGGGGTGCAGGAGGACAGAGGAGAGCAGGACGGGGGTGCAGGAGGACAGAGGAGAGCACGACAGGGGTGCAGGAGGACAGTCGAGCAGCAGGAGGGACAGGGGAGAGGAGGACGGGGATACAAGAGGAGCAGCAGGAGGGACAGAGGAGGACGGGGGTGCAGGAGGACAGAGGAGAGGAGGACGGAGGTGCAGGAGGACAGAGGAGAGCAGGACGGGGGTGCAGGAGGACAGACGAGAGCAGGATGGGGGTGCAGGAGGGACAGAGGATAGGAGAACAGGGGTGCAGGAGGGACAGGGGAGAGGAGGACAGGGGTGCAGGAGGGACAGAGGAGAGGAGGACGGGGGTGCAGGAGGGACAAAGGAGAGGAGGACGGGAGTGCAGGAGGGACAGAGGATAGGAGGACCGGGGTGCAAGAGGGACAGAAGAGAGGAGGACGGGGGTGCAGGAGGACAGAGGAGAGGAGGACGGGGGTGCAGGAGGACAGAGGAGAGGAGGATGGGGTTGCAGGAGGATAGAGGAGCAGCAGGAGGGGCAGAGGAGAGGAGGACAGAGGAGAGGAGGACGGAGGTGCAGGAGGACAGGAGCAGCAGGAGTGATAGAGGAGAGAAGGACGGGGGTGCATGAGGACTGAGGATGTGGCTGGCACTGTGTGTGGTGATAATGGCGGCTGTACCGTATGTCTGCCTCCATGCAGCTGCCGCCACCTTCCTGAGTTGGCAGGGTGTGGCATGCCGGGAGTTGTAGTTCTCCTACCTGCCTGTCCTATATGATTTTTGGGCAGTGTGTTGGGTGCTGGGTGTTGTTGTTCTTCCATGTGGGCTCAGTGTTGTCCTGCCGCCCGTCTGTGGCCTGTCTGTCTCTTCTGGGATGTCCTCAGCTCTGTGCTGTGCACAGACAGTGTACCACCATCTCCCCAGCTCCGTGCTGTGCACAGTGTACCACCATGTCCTCAGCTCTGTGCTGTGTACCACCATCTCCCCAGCTCTGTGCTGTGCACAGACAGTGTACGGTACACTGTCTGTGCACAGCACGGAGCTGAGGATATGGTGGTACACTGTCTGTGCAAAGCACAGAGCTGGGGAGATGGTGGTACACAACACAGAGCTGAGGACATGGTGGTACACTGTCTGTGCACAGAGCTGAGGACATGGTGGTACACTGTACACAGCACGGAGCTGGGGACATGGTGGTACACTGTCTGTGCACAGTACGGAGCTGAGGACATGGTGGTACACTGTGCACAGCACGGAGCTGAGGACATGGTGGTACACTGTCTGTGCACAGCACAGAGTTGAGGACATGGTGCTACACTGTCTCCCGCCGCCTTAAAATCGGTCTGTTTCTCATCCAGGAGAGTCGAATGAGTGTCATCGGTTTTTGGGCCATTTGGCATCCAACTGCTGTGCGAGTGGTCCGACATTTCTCTCAGATCACATCCGTGTGCAATCTGTTCTTTCCTCAGTAGCTATTAGTGTAGAATCATTTACAGGAACATGTTACAGTGTTCTCGGTTACAGAATGAGAATGTATCAGTGAAAAAAAACTGATGCCTCTCGGATGGCCCGTGTGCTGTCAGTGTGCGATCCGTGATTTTGTCGGACCCATAGACTTGCATTGGTGAGTCTTGGTGTGAATTGCAGACTGTTGCAGAATGTTGCGACTTTTTTCTCATCCTGAATCTGGCTGAGAAAAAAGCGTCCGACACTCGCCAGTGTGCTCTCAGACATTGATTAACATTAGTCCGAGTGTAGTGTGATGAAATCACACATTGCACTCATCCGAGTTTCACGCCAATGTGTCCGTACCCTAATAATAAAATCCATATAGTAATCCTACAATGTCTGCAGGACATGGTATGGGGGGTTTATGGCTCAGTCAGTACACACTCCATACTTCATGGTATGGTGGGGTTTATGGCTCAGTTAGTACACACCATACTTCTTGTTATTAACCAGTTAATGCTCTCTTGTCCACTTCACTACAGTGTCAAAAGAGGAAGACAACGAGACAGGCAGCAACACGGCATCAGAGAGCCCCTGACCTCGAAATACAAGATCCTCAGATCCTGGTATTGTGACATCATATTAAGAATAATATTTTTTGCACTTATATTACACTATGAACTCCACAGCACTTTACATACATCATCAACACTGTCCCCATTGGGGCTCACAATGTAAACATCCTATCAGTATGTCTCTGTAGTGTGGCTGGACAAACCTTTTATATGTACTACATGATGAAATGTGGGGGTAGAAGCTAGATGAAGCTTAGGGGGAAAAGGCCGCGACTGGGGGGAAGATTGCCCGTGACGGTGTGAGGGGCTGCAATGGGGGGAGGAGCCATGATGGGGGAGGGGCTGCAACAGGGGGGAGGTGCCGTGACAAGGGGGAGGGGCCGCAATGGGGGGTGAGGAGCCGTAACGGGGGGGGGCAGCGGCCGCTGAGAGTGCCTAAGGCAGCAGGAACTCCAAATACAGCCCTGACTATTTGTACTGTTTGGATTGCTGTCACTTTTTCTGATGTTTGTTGTCGATTCTGAGTAGTTTGGCAGCTTTTGGAGACCTTTGAAGGTGTCTTCTATGTGTTTGCTGTAGCCTGCCATTGATGTTAATGGGATTTGCGGTGTTCGACAAACATTCAACGAACAAATCACTAATTCGACAAATCGAACCGAATTCGAACATTTAAATAATGGTTCATCATTAGTCGGGAGGCACTTCAGGATTTCCCGGTGCGTGATTTGTAAGGCCTCCTTGTCCCTTCGCCTACTTGTGGTGAAGCCCCTGACCAGGGCCGGCTCCAGGTTTCTGTGGGCCCCGGGCGAAAAGGTCTCAGTGGGCCCCCTTTAAGTACATATCGCGGACTATATATATATATATATATATATATATATACAGTTAGGGCCAGAAATATTTGGACAGTGACACAATTTTCGCGAGTTGGGCTCTGCATGCCACCACATTGGATTTGAAATGAAACCTCTACAACAGAATTCAAGTGCAGATTGTAACGTTTAATTTGAAGGGTTGAACAAAAATATCTGATAGAAAATGTAGGAATTGTACACATTTCTTTACAAACACTCCACATTTTAGGAGGTCAAAAGTAATTGGACAAATAAACATAACCCAAACAAAATATTTTTATTTTCAATATTTTGTTGCGAATCCTTTGGAGGCAATCACTGCCTTAAGTCTGGAACCCATGGACATCACCAAACGCTGGGTTTCCTCCTTCTTAATGCTTTGCCAGGCCTTTACAGCCGCAGCCTTCAGGTCTTGCTTGTTTGTGGGTCTTTCCGTCTTAAGTCTGGATTTGAGCAAGTGAAATGCATGCTCAATTGGGTTAAGATCTGGTGATTGACATGGCCATTGCAGAATAATCCACTTTTTTGCACTCATGAACTCCTGGGTAGCTTTGGCTGTATGCTTGGGGTCATTGTCCATCTGTACTATGAAGCGCCGTCCAATCAACTTTGCAGCATTTGGCTGAATCTGGGCTGAAAGTATATCCCGGTACACTTCAGAATTCATCCGGCTACTCTTGTCTGCTGTTATGTCATCAATAAACACAAGTGACCCAGTGCCATTGAAAGCCATGCTGTGACGACCATCCACCGTGAGGCCGAGCTGCTGGTAGGCAGCACCCCGAGAAACCCCGAGACCCTTAACCCCTATACAGGGATCTGGAATTATAGCGGAGCCCAGGGGGTAGCTGCCTATATGAGCAACAGAGCCGGGGAGGTCGCCAGGGGAAAATCAAGACCCGAAAAACGAAGTCAGAAGTCCGAGTCAAAACCGAGAGGGCAGCGAAGGTACAAAATCGTCAGGCAGTAGCAGAGTCAAAAATCCAGGCAAAGGTCAAGGGCAAAACCAAGAGGGCAGCTGAGGTACAAAATCAATAGGCAGAGTCAGAAATCCAGGCAAGGTCAGACACGAAACTAAACACACTATCACTGGGGAACCAAAACTATATCTGGCGGCCTGCAAGCCAGGCTCCAATGTACTTGAAGGGCACGGCTACCTCCCATAGGCTGGAGCTCACAACCTGATGACCTCATCCGGACCGCCCCTAGATCCAGGCCAGATGGAGATGCACGACTGGCTCCACCCACGCCACCTCTGACAGAAGAACGCAGGCTGCGCCTAACGGACACCTCTGCAGGGCCCTTTCCTCTGCGACCAACACCACCCAGAGGGGAAACACAGCGGCGCTCAGCGACAGAGGCAGACGTCACGGGAGCAGTCCCATATGAGGACAAGGCCCTCCTATCACGCGCGCCACCAGCTGAAGGAATCCGGCTCCTCCCAGCGGCCGAGGCAGGAACACCAGCCACCGAGTCCAATGGCGATGTGACACATGCATGCCCATGCCATCACGTTGCCTCCACCATGTTTTACAGAGGATGTGGTGTGCCTTGGATCATGTGCCGTTCCCTTTCTTCTCCAAACTTTTTTCTTCCCATCATTCTGGTACAGGTTGATCTTTGTCTCATCTGTCCATAGAATACTTTTCCAGAACTGAGCTGGCTTCTTGAGGTGTTTTTTCAGCAAATATAACTCTGGCCTGTCTATTTTTGGAATTGATGAATGGTTTGCATCTAGATGTGAACCCTTTGTATTTACTGTCATGGAGTCTTCTCTTTACTGTTGACTTAGAGACAGATACACCTACTTCACTGAGAGTGTTCTGGACTTCAGTTGATGTTGTGAACGGGTTCTTCTTCACCAGATAAAGTATGCGGCGATCATCCACCACTGTTGTCATCTGTGGACGCCCAGGCCTTTTAGAGTTCCCAAGCTCACCAGTCAATTCCTTTTTTCTCAGAATGTACCCAACTGTTGATTTTGCTACTCCAAGCATGTCTGCTATCTCTCTGATGGATTTTTTCATTTTTTTCAGCCTCAGGATGTTCTGCTTCACCTCAATTGAGAGTTCCTTTGACCGCATGTTGTCTGGTCACAGCAACAGCTTCCAAATGCAAAACCACACACCTGGAATCCACCCCTGACCTTTTAACTACTTCATTGATTACAGGTTAATGAGGGAGACGCCTTCAGAGTTAATTGCAGCCCTTAGAGTCCATTGTCCAATTACTTTTGGTCCCTTGAAAAAGAGGAGGCTATGCATTACAGAGCTATGATTCCTAAACCCTTTCTCCGATTTGGATGTGGAAACTCTCATATTGCAGCTGGGAGTGTGCACTTTCAGCCCATATTATATATATAATTGTATTTCTGTACATGTTTTTGTAAACAGCTAAAATAACAAAACTTGTGTCACTGTCCAAATATTTCTGGCCCTAACTGTATATATATAACAAGAAAAAAAGAAAAAAAAACTGCACAGCACTCAAAGACAAATGTGAACTGGTGCTAGCAAAGACGCAGGGTCATATAATGTGAAAAAATTCTTGCAGCACACAGCTACTACCAATGATGTACAAATGCTACAAGCTATATGTGTTTGAGGAAAAAGTTTAAAAACTTACGTTTTTTTCAAAAAACTCAAAAATTCTAATTTTTTATTTCTGAAGTTCTTGGTACATACATTGGCCAATGTCTGCTTGCTCATCAACTGCGACAAAGTGACTTCAGGTCTGATGAGTCCTACTCTGATATCCCTATCCTCCTTGTCCACCCCCCACCTCTCAGTGGGCAGACTCCATTTCGACCCTCGATCACCTGTAGGTTAATGAGGGTGCACATTGCAGCAAGGAGCCTGCAACTCCAAATAATAAACAACAAGAAAAAAAACTGAACAGCACTCAAAGACAAATGTGAACTGGTGCTAGCAAAGACGCAGGGTCATATAATGTGAAAAAATTCTTGCAGCACACAGCTGCAAGAATTTTTTCACATTATATATATATATATATATATATATATATATTGCCGCACACTTACCGCAAGCCCCATAGACAATGCATGGGGCTTGCCGCAAACGTGCAGCAAGTGCAGCCGCTAGACGGAAAATGCGGCAGATGCGGGGGTTTTTTTACCGCAACTGCCACATTTTAAAAAAAAACTCCTATGTGAAGGCAACCTTACAGGAACAGTGACTGCCGAAACCAGCAAGAGCTGTTTCTGACAGTGAGTATATTACACATTGTTAGGGCTAAAATGCGATTGCGTTCCCTTGCGCTTTTTAAAAATACCCTTCAAATGCAAAATGTTGCATTTTTGTGCGTCTCAGGATGCTTGGTATATACACAAGCATCCTGAAGCACACACATAATGCAAGCAGCTCAATGGAGCCGCACTGCCATATGGTGGCACTGCAGCCAAGCGGAATGTCTGGCCGTCCGGATCTCTCTTTCTCCTCACCTTTCTTCTCGCTGCTCCGGTCTCCTCCGGTCGCTCTGCACAGTCATGACAACATCGTGCCCCTCCATGCTGAGCTGCAGAATGCAGACAGCGGCAGAAGAGACTCTGGAGAAGAATGCTGCTGGCAAAGGCGGCTGGGACTATAGGAGCGGAATCCGCGGGGGGCTACCACTGGTACACATACCTCGTATGCACGCGGCTCTGCTCCGTACACCTCGTACGCACGCGGCTCTTCTCCGTACACTTCGTACACACGCGGCTCTGCTTCGTACACCTCATACGCACGCGGCTCTGCTCCATACACCTCGTACGCACGCGGCTCTGCTCCATACACCTCGTATGCACGCGACTCTGCTCCGTACACCTCGTACGCACGCGGCTCTGCTCCGTACACCTCGCACACACACGGCTCTGCTCCGTACACCTCGCACACAAACGGCTCTGCTCCGTACACCTCGCGCACACACACGGCTCTGCTCCGTACACCTCGCACACACTCGGCTCTGCTCCGTACACCTCGCACACACTCGGCTCTGCTCCGTACACTTCGTAGACACGCGGCTCTGCTTCGTACACTTCATACACTTCGTACACACGCGGCTCTGCTTCGTACACCTCGTACGCACGCGGCTCTGCTCCATACACCTCGTACGCACGCGGCTCTGCTCCGTACACCTCGTACGCACGCGGCTCTGCTCCGTACACCTCGTACGCACGCGGCTCTGCTCCGTACACCTCGTACACACGCGGCTCTGCTCCGTACACCTCGTACACACGCGGCTCTGCTCCGTACACCTCGTACACACGCGGCTCTGCTCCGTACACCTCGCACACACACGGCTCTGCTCCGTACACCTCGCACACACTCGGCTCTGCTCCGTACACCTCGTACACACTCGGCTCTGCTCCGTACACCTCGCACACACTGGGCTCTGCTCCGTACACCTCGTACACACTCGGCTCTGCTCTGTACACCTCGTACACACTCGGCTCTGCTCCGTACACCTTGTACACACACGGCTCTGCTCTGTACACCTCATACACACACGGCTCTGCTCCGTATACCTCGTACACACGCGGCTCTGCTCCGTACACCTCGTACACACTGGGCTCTGCTCCGTACACCTCGTACACACTCGGCTCTGCTCTGTACACCTCGTACACACTCGGCTCTGCTCCGTACACCTCGTACACACACGGCTCTGCTCCGTACACCTCGTACACACTCGGCTCCGCTCCGTACACCTCGTATACACTCGGTTCCGCTCCGTACACCTCGTACACACATGGCTCTGCTCCGTACACCTCCACACACACGGCTCTGCTCCGTACACCTCGTACACACACGGCTCTGCTCCGTACACCTCGTACACACATGGCTCTGCTCCGTACACCTCGCACACACACGGCTCTGCTCCGTACACCTCGTACACACGCGGCTCTGCTCCGTACAACTCGTACACACATGGCTCTGCTCCGTACACCTCGCACACACACGGCTCTGCTCCGTACACCTCGTACACACTCGGCTCTGCTCCGTACACCTCGTACACACACAGCTCTGCTCCGTACACCTCGTACACACTGGGCTCTGCTCCGTACACCTCGTACACACACGGCTCTGCTCCGTACACCTCATACACACATGACTCTGCTCCGTACACCTCGTACACACTCCGCTCCATACACCTCGTACACACTCACCTCTGCTACATTCACACTGTAAATGCCTCCTGACCACACACAAACTTCACCTTATTTGAGCATCATTCATGGTGGCCAGCACAGTCCTGGATACACTGAGGAGCTGATCATGTGACCCCTGACTCCTCCCCATCCATTGACATCATCACAGGTCCTGTAAGCACACTAGCACAGTGTGTGCAGCTCTGTCGGCTATCGTGGAGGGGGGAGGAGGGAGACCTCCGGTGCTGCAGGAGCCTGAAAATGACCCCCCAGCTGCCCCCTGGATATGGCCCTGGCTGTGGGAGCAGTGTGCTCAGGGGCCCCTGAGGCTAGGGTCACACTTGTGTTGTGACCCTAGCCTTATGCAAGTATTGTATGTTGCAGCGCATAGCGTTTAATGCTACGCGCTGGAGGCAGCCCATAGAAACCCGACATTTACCTTGACAACCACTGGTTGTCAATGTAAACATCGGGTTTCTATGGGCTCAGTTGCTGTCAGCGCATAGCGTTAAACGCTCTGCGCTGCAGCAGACAATACTTGCGTCAGGCTAGGGTCACACCACAAGTGTGACCCTAGCCCTCAGGGGCCCGGTGGGCCCCTTCCAAGCAGTCGGGCCCCGGCACTTGCCCGGGTACGCCGGGTGCTGACGCCGGCCCTGCCCCTGACCTGTATAGAACCTGGCCTGGCCTCCTGCGCATTTCTCTTCCTCTGTAACTCTGAGCTCGGGTAAGAACCTCCTCTGGATTGCCGCTACCTCTGGGGATTTTCTGCGGGTCCTGGGTCTTTGGTTATGGTTACAGGTGACCGGGGAAGCCGAAGTGTCCTTGGTTGGACTGGTGTTCTTCTGCTGGGCTAAATGCTTAGCAGACTCGGACTCCGGTGTCAGGGTTGCTTCCGTGGGGTGAGCCGGTATGGCTCCTCTGCCCCGAATTCTACTTCTTTCTCTCTAGCCTTGTCTCCGACCCTCACTCTTTGGTACCTCACTCTGGCTAGGCTGTCCTCTGGTTCAGGCCTAGCATGGCTCTGTTACCATGTTGTCTTCACAGTACTGCTCTGTTCTACATGGACTGAATAACTCCGCCCCCAGCACTGGTATTTATTGGGGATCATGCTTAAAGGCAGCAAGTGGAGCTCCCCCTACAGGCCTGGGGTGGAAGGTGTTGATTGTGTAGGCTACCTGTTGCGTAAATCCCTCTATGCACTAGGTTATCCTGTGGCTACCTGTTAGGGCAGGGTGCCACATTCCCCCCTAGTTAAATTCAGTACTTCTGGATTGAGAAAACAATTTACATTCAACAATAACAATAACAGGTATAATAACAGAGTCTTAAAAGGGAAATATTACAAAAACCACTGAAAAATGATAAAAAAAAACAAGTGGGTGCAGTCCATACGGTGCTAGTCCATCCACCGCAGGTTGTAAAAAGTTTGTTGTCACAATTAGTCCTGTGACTTTGGTCCATGTTAATAACGTAGAGGAATCCAGGGAAAATGTTAGTTTGTACAGTATAGTCTTTGTAAGCTAAGGGTTTCAACGGGTTAAAGTGTTTCAAGTCCAACAATCCAACAATTTAAACTTACCAAATAAACATTTTCCCTATGGGCGTCTTGGCTTAGGAGACCTGGTACCTCCTCTCCACCCCAGGCACTTTCTATTCCTAACTTAATGTGCATGGAGCTGGGCCCAGTTCTTCCACCCTTCTGTACACTAATATTTATACACATTTTCATATTTACATTACTTCCTTTGTATCAATTTACACTTATTCCCACTCTCCATACCTGGACGGGGGTTGACCTTGATTACTACGACAAGACCTGCATAGTACTGGTGTCTCAGGTGGTGTACTCAACACTATGTGACGTGTGGAAGTGTATGTGCTTTGAGTAGATCTTAGTCTCACTACAGGCCTGGCAGATGCACTGATTGCAGGGTCCTCAGGTTTTGCTACAATGCGTGATTCTTCCTGGATCTGGACAGTGTCTTCTTGTCTTCTCTGTTCTTCAACTGGTTGATAGAAGTGGTTTACAGGTATTATTACTGCTCCTTCACATTGAGGCCAGTCTTCAGGAAAGTCTCCTAGTACTATATGTATTACCTTTTCTTTCTTTTTTTCTTCAGGGACTTTACATGGTATTTCTTCTTATTGAGGTCTGAATTGTTCTGGACATATTTTGAGGTGATCTCTGGAAACTGTGGCAGTTGGCTTTCCTCCATCTCTGATGATGACACAAGTTTTACTGGTGTTAAAGTTAGACTGTAACATGGTATAGGGTTCCTGTTCCCATTGATCATCTAGCTTATGGGTTCTTCTCTTTCGCTTGAGTACCATCTCTCCAGGTGTTAGAGGTTCAGCTTGAGCACTCTTATTGTAATTCCTCTCTTGTTTTTCTCTTGTCTGATTTAATCTTTTTGCTACACAGGCTTGTACCATTTTATATTGTTCTTGGCGGTTGGAATCCCAATCTTTTTCAGATGATTCTGCCTCTGGTACTATGATTCCCATTTCAAGATCTACTGGCCAACTTCTGGGTCTTGCTCTCATGAGGTATGCTGTTGTGCAATTGGTGGAACTTACAGGTAGGTTATTGTACATGTCCACTAAGTCAGGTAACTTCTCTGGCCATTGATTTCTTTCTTCTAAAGGCAAAGTCTTCAGCATATCTATGACAATGTTGTTCATTTTCTCACACATACCATTGGTTTGAAGATGGTAAGGTGTGGTTCTGATCTTT
The DNA here is from genome assembly GCA_033576535.1 of Allobates femoralis. Classification (NCBI taxonomy): domain Eukaryota; kingdom Metazoa; phylum Chordata; class Amphibia; order Anura; family Aromobatidae; genus Allobates; species Allobates femoralis. The sequence continues at coordinate 72,637,503 of JARQOC010000004.1, read as the reverse complement.
TACATCCGTAGAGATGACAAAACTCTTGAAATATTTCTGCTTTAAAAGACAAACCTTGATCAGTCAATATTTGTTCTGGATACCTGTGTGGTCTACAAAAGTAAGGTTTGAAAGGTCTTTGCTGCTGTCTCCGCAGTTTAGTCTTTTACTGGAGCTACTACCAGAAATCTTGAGTAGTGATCCACCATGGTTAAGGCATAGGTGTAACCTGATCTCCTGGGAGTTAGCTTCACGTGATCTAAGGCTACTATTTCAAGTGGCTGTGTGGTCACAATTGGCTGTAACGGTGCCCTTTGATTTTCACGATCTTTCCTTCTCAAGTTGCATGGTCCACAATGTTTACACCATCTTTCTATGGTTCCTCTAATGCCAAGCCAATAGAATCGATCTCTGAGCAACATTTTCCATCCAAAGTGTCCAGCTTGGTTATGGTAGGCATCCAGCACCATCTTGATATCTTTCTTTGGGACCACTGTTTGCTAGACCATTTCATGTGTTCTGGGGTTGACGTAGCATCGACACAACTTGCCTTGATAGATGAACAGTCTGCTTCTCTCATTCCACAGGTGTAGTGCTTCTGATGGAGCATCTGGGTTAAGACGTCAATGCTCTTGAGCTATCAGCTCCTTGACTAAACTAATAGCTGGGTCACTGTCTTGGGTCTCTTTCCATTCATGATAAGGCAACAGGTTGATGCTCACCTCGTCACGTCTTCTGCATGCCTGGTGACATTGGAATACACTGTGACGGTGGAATGCAGGTAACTCTACCTCTTCTAGCTCATCCACATCTTTTCCTTCATCAGGTAGATGATGCATTCTGGATAAGGCATCTGCATTGGCATTCTTATGAACTGCCTGGTACTTGATGGTGAAATGATAGATGGACAACCTGGCCATCCAGCGCTGTTCCATTGCACCCAACTTCGCGGTTTCCAGATGTGTAAGAGGATTGTTATCCATGAACGTGGTGAACTTTGCAGACGCCAGGTAATGCTTAAACCGTTCTGTGATGGCCCAGACCAAGGCAAGAAATTCCATCTTGAAGGAACTGTCAGGATTTCTTTCTGTAGGACGGAGCTTCCTGCTGGCATAGGCAATTATTTTTTCTTTAACATTCTGTTTCTGGGCCAAAACAGCTCCCAATCCCACATTGCTGGCATCGGTGTATAACAGGAAGGGTGAGTTGTAGTCAGGGTAAGCTAAGATCTCTTCTCCTGTGAGGGCTTCTTTCATCTGCTTGAAGGCCTCTTCTTGTTCCTTGCCCCATTCAAATGGAGAACCTTTGCACTTGCCCTTCTTGGACTAGCTCTACCAAGAGATCTTGCAAGGGTGCTGCCATCTTCATGTAACTCTTGATGAATCTTCTGTAGTACCCTACCAGCCCCAGGAACTGACGTTTCTTCTTTAATATTGGTTGGTGTTGGCCATTCCTTAATGATGGTAACCTTATCTGGATCTGGTGCCACTCCTTCCGAGCTGACTATATGTCCAAGATACTGAATTTTTGGCTTCAGCAGATGACATTTTGACGGTTCCAGCTTCATCCCGAATTTAGACAATGCTTCCAATACCTCGGCCAGGTGTTTCCAATGTTCTACATAGGTTTTTGAATACACTATGACATCATCCAGGTAGAGTAGCACAGTCTTGAGGGATCAGTGTCCCAGGCAACACTCCATCAGTCTTTGGAATGTTCTGGGTGCATTACAGAGTTCGAATGGCAAGCTGTTGAACTCACATAGGCCCATGGGTATTCTGAATGCGTCTTCTCGCGGTCTTCTGGTGCAACAGAGACTGGCCAGTACCTGCTAGTGAGATCTAGGGTTGAAAAGTAATTAGCAGACTTCATTGCAGCTAGTAACTCTTCTATGCGGGGTAAAGGGTAAGCATCTTTATGTGTTATGTGATTGACCTGTCTGTAATCTACACACATTCTCATGCTGCCATCTTTCTTTCTGACTAGGACTAACGGAGCTGCCCAGGCACTGCAACTATCTTTTATGACCCCTGCTTCCTTCATGTCCTGCAACATCTCTTTAGGACACTGATAATGAGTTGGTGGAATTGGTCTATATCGCTGTTTGATGGGTGGATGGTTTCCTGTGGGTATATGGTGCTGTACCCCCTTTATCCTCCCAAAATCAAGTGGATGCTTACTGAATACTTTCTCGTATTCCTGCACTCCTGGTAGACACCACGCTTTTGGTGTAAAGGAGTGTGGTCAGTCCCTACATGGAGCTCTTGACACCAATCCTTCACCTGCCCCTTGGAACTATTACCCACCTGAGTCAGGCGGGGTCAAGGGTTCCACTGCATGTATGGCATTGTTGTCTACGGCGTACAGTTTGGCAATGGTGGAGTATGTCGGTAACTTGACCTCATCTTCCCCCCAGTTTAAGATGCGTATGAGTACCCTTCCCTTGCGGACGTCAAGCACCTCTTTGACTGTCAGTAGTGTAGGCCTGCAGTCTGAGCTCTTGGGTTCTACTACTGCCTGGTAGTCCTGCCCTCTGTAGCCTATTGCTGCTTGACACCAGATTAACATTTCAGTCATTGGTGGTACTACAATGGGAATCGGGTAGGTTACCCGTACACTACCAATTTCTCCACCGGTCATGTTTACCTGTTGTTGATGCTGGTGGGCTCTGATTTCTTTCTGAAGAACTCTCTTCTGCCAGGAAGGGGCAGTATCTGCAATCTGTTGGAGTAAGAACAACACTTCACCCAGACAATTACGAATTACATTTGTACCAAGAATAATGCATGGATTTTTTTACACTAGGGTGTGTTTCAACCACTATGAGTCCTTGGTCTTGCAACTCCACCCTCCCCACTTTTTTTGCTACCTGTCTAACCCCTACTAGGTTAAGTGGTAAACCATTTGCAGCATGTACAATGAGGTTAGGATCTGATGGTTTAAGTTCAACATCAGACGAGAATCTCTAATAAAGGATATGGGGGATGGTGGTCACCTGCAAACCAGTGTCCAGCAAAGCAGGTATAGGTATGCCATCTAGCGTGATGGACAGGTATGGTCTTCCCCCGATGTACCTGTCATACCAGTCTGGTGGGCCTGATGAGGTAACTCCTGGGATTGGCCCGTGATCCCAGGGGTTGCTGGTTTAAAGGACACGCTCTTGCAAAGTGGCCTGTCTTGTTGCAGCAGCGGCAGATGGGTTCTCCTGAAGAGCTGTAGCGATCATTGGTCCTCTCACGGAACGACATGGTCTTCTTTCCTCTCATCCATGGACATTCTCTGGGCTGTCAGATAGCGGGGTCTTCTCTGATGGCTGTACCTCCGTCTTAAGCTTTCAGGACTGTGGCTATATCTTTCCTCAGTTGGTGCACTTCAGAGCACAGGCTATCAAACCTGCTAGTGGTCACAGTCTCCACATTTGTCTTTGCAGCATGGGAAGAAGAATGTGTCTCTGACACAAGAGAGGGACTGCCCTGCCATTGTTTAAGTGCAGGATCTTGGTTTGCTAGGGGTTGCAGCCCTTTGATGGCCAAGTCTTTTAAGGTAGCAAAGTCTGCATCAGGGTGTTCTAGGGCCCACCAGCATACTTGTCTGCTGTCATCTGGCGACCGTAACCCCTTGACAAAGTGCTCAACCAGCATTCTGTTCTCATCTGGTACACTGGCAAAGTTTACTTGTTTTAAGGCTCGCAGCGCCTCCTGCAAACGTAAGGCATAATCTCTGATACTGTCTTGCGGCCTCTGTTTACAATGGTAGAATCTCAGCCTCAAAACAGCCTCAGTACGGTTCTATCTTTAAGTTTGTCAAAAATGATAGTAACTGATTCCTGATCTTCCTCTGACCAGGTTTCTATCTCCAACTCTGCTGCACCTGTCAACTGTCCCAATACAACAGACGCTCGTTGTTTACCAGTCATTGCATACATATCTAAGATGCTGCAGATTTTTCTTTTGAATCCAGCCAAGCTGTCTGGCTGGCTATCATACTGAGGTAACCATTTGGCTCCCGGGACGTACGGTAGAGAGATGGGCATGATTGGAGCCGCAGCCTAGGGTGTCCCGGCTGGTGCTGCATTGCCAGCGACATTCGGGTTGGGGACTATTGCATCCCCCTGCTCAGACATTCACTCTCTCCCCTAGTGAACTGCAGCCAGTCTCTTTAAGACAAAGCAAGCGATGGCTCCGCAGGCGGAGAGCTGAGCACTCGGAAGTTTCCGGATCGGGTCACTGCACTTCGGAAGTTCTCGGCAGAGAGTGGGGCTGGACCTGTCTTCGCGCCCTTTCAGCCATTACGCCCCCTTTCTTCCTGCTCTGTGGTGCAGTAATGGTCACCTGATTTCAACAGTTCACAAAACACAGTCAATACACGGCACACAGTACCCGGGAATACAGAGCACGGAATCCTGTTTGTGATGCCAGGAAAGCCCAAAGGCTTAGGATACTTGGATCCTGGGTGTGGGATACTGGGATGTCACAGATGGCCATTGCCCCGGAACGTGCCCAGGGGGTCGCTTTAAAAAAGGAAAATATGTACAGGGATTTGATTGAAGAAGTCATGACGCCACCTACAGAGTCTGGTGATGGCATCAGTACTGCTGCAGGCCACTGGGGATGTTAGATAGGACACCTGATGGTATAGCTCCCCGTAGGCGGAGCAGTGTCCCCGGGGCATTGATGTAGGGATAGGAGTTGGCAGAGGGATGAGGCTCTGCAGGCGGCAGGTAGTTACAGTCTCTGTGCTGGACAGGATTAGGGCTGTAAGAACTGACAGACACACACAGGGAGTAGTTTTCCGTACCTTTACTGATGACAAAACGGCACTGTCCAGGGTACACTCCAGGTGGTCGGGAGCCACTTCAGGATTTCCACAGCGAGTGATTTGTAAGGCCTCCTCGTCCCTTCGCCTACTTGTGGTGAAGCCCTGACCTGTATAGAACCTAGCCTAGCCTCCTGCGCGTTTCTCTTCCTCTGTAACTCTGAACTCGGGTAAGAACCTTCTCTGGATGGCCGCTACCTCTGGGGATTTTCTGCGGGTCCTTGCTCTTTGTTTGCTTATGGTTACAGGTGAACGGGGAAACCTATGTCTCCTTGGTCAGACCGGTGTTCTCCTGCTGGGCTAAATGCTCCTTAGCAGAGTCAGACTCTGGTGTCCGGGTTCCATCCGTGGGGTGAGCCGGTATGGCTGCTCTTAACCCAATTCTACTTCTTTCTCTCTAGTCATGCCTCCGACCCTCACTCTCGGGTACCTCACTCTGGCTAGGCTGTCCTTTGGTTCGGGCCTAGCGTGACTCCGTTACCAGGTTGTCTTCACAGTACTGCTCCATACTATATGGACTAACTCTGCCTCCAGCATCGGTATTTATAGGTGATTTTGCTTAAAGGCAGCATGTGGAGCTCCCCCTACCGGTCCGGGGGAAAAGACATTGAGTGTGTAGATTACCTGTTGTTGAAATCCCTCCATGCACTACGTTGTCCTGTGGCTACCTGTTAGGGCAGTGTGCCACAAATGTCATAACACCAAATTTCAAGGCGACACTGAGAGCTCCAAGGCACCTCGACTTAAAATCAATAGAGTATTCATCTCCTGATATCTCATGGAATACAGGGATGTATTCGTTATTTAAGTACCTTTTTTTTTATGCTTATGTTTATTTTTTCATTTGTTTTTTTTTTTTAATCCCATATTTTCAGATATTTTTATATAAACACTACATTCTCTCTACTTTAATTTTCATAGGCAAAACCTTTGGGTTCCCGATGGCAGGCAGCCGCGATCATCCGCACTAGTTGTTCCTCAGCCCACGGAGCTCCACGCAATCCATGCGATTCACCTCATGCATTGAAACGACTCAACCAATCAACTTCATGTCAATACTCCAATTTCCCTGAGACACCAGCACATACCAGTATGCATATATACACACGTATCCCATACCCACACATACGCATGTCCCTACCCATATACACGTATACGCACACGCATACTCAAATACCCACATAGACGCATGTTTTCTCATAATACATACATAGTACATGCACGTATCATACCAACATACAGACCCCAACAGATACCGCAGCAAAGGGCTTCACTACCGATCTCACACCCCAACAATTCTCTATATATCTACAGTAAAAACGAGGAGCCTCACGGTCCGCAACACGAGCATTCCACATTCAATCACTCCTGCACGACAAACTGAGTAACACTCCACCCGAACTAAATTAGTTCCAAAATCTCTGTGAGGGAACGTGACCTCCTCCTCAGCAGCATGAGGGTAAACCGGTCGGTCGGGCGTCCTGTCAGAGGCAGTTTAGAAATTGGCTGAATGATGAGCTAAAACTGATAGTTGTCCTGCAATGAGCAAAACAAAAATATACAAATAATTTTGTATATAAATAACAGAAAAACGTGTTATTTGCGCCCAAAACTGGGTGGTCCTCCAGGTCCTTCAGCCTCCTCCCATACTCGAAAGACACACCGATAGAATGTCTAGGCTGATGGGGACAGCGCTGAAAATGCAGGGAAAGCACCATGGAACCAACAGCGCCATATAAATGAATAAATGTATTATTATTATTATTTTATTATTACTATTATTATTATACCTCAGCCACCACTATATAGCTTGAAAAGTCAAAAGCCATGTTCGTGTCTGGTAAACATGGAATCTAAATTTCACCAGCAGATAGAAAAACCAAATACATACCACCGTGCCAGACCAACCTGGGACATTGAGTGACTAGTGGCCTCCCGCCTAGCGGAATTTGATAATAAAGTGGATAAATCCCACCATGGACCCCGTGTATACCAAATTTTAACCATAAGCTCTGCGGTACCAGGAGCCGCTGACAAACACATCACTGACATCAGCCAGTTTGTGGCACCGCCAGATGAATCACCTTCGCGAGCATCTCTATACAGTCCCGTATTGTCTGAGAATTGAATAAAGCAAAATCAGCTACCCCATAAACGAGACCCTGTACATGACAAGTCCTGACAAAATGTCAAAGTTATCGAAATACAACTAAAACCTGAGAGGTTGCCTGGCCGGAAATGAAGAAGATAGGAGTTTTATACCCTGTGCCCGCAAACGGTAATGCTCAAGGGCTAACACATTAGGTATCCGCTAAGGTCCAGGGAAAAACCACCGCCATGGTCCGACTAAAAGTACTAGCGGGGCCATGTTCATATTTCCCGTTCAAAAACTAAATTGCGTCCAAAGTTTGTCACGTCCCAGGTGCGGGATCAGCTCCAAACCGTAATGACCATTTGAATTGGGATGCAAAATTATTATTATTATTTTTTTTTTTTTTTATTTGCTCTTACAGTGACCAAAAGAAAAGGGTGGACATTGCCTGCTAATAACAGGTGAAATTGGCAAAAACGAAGGTCAACGGATAGCCTGCAATTTCCTTTGCTGAATTTGGAGGGGTGGGGGCAAGGTAGTATATAGGAGCACCTTCTGGGAACTCATTAAAGGGAACCTGACCCCTCCAAATCGGTCCCCAACCTCCCCAACCTCTACAAACCTGTCCTCGCACTTTCCTATAATGGTACATTTACACGCGGCCACAGGAAGGTAGGAACAGGCAGGCATGGGACACAATTGTGCCTGTTGCCTTGAAAAGACCACGATGTGACGGCGTGTAAGTCAGGACTTTTCTTCCTGTGTCTTCCCTGAAGGAAGTAAAGTCCTGAATTACACGCCGTCTTTTCAAGGCAACAGGCACAATTGTGTCCGATGCCTGCCGGTTTCTACCTTCCTGTGGCCGCATGTAAAGGGACCATTAGAGATTATGTAAAGTGGAATAATCACATTTATTACATGGCAAATCTGCGGCTTCTGAATCCCCAAGGAGTCGCAGTGGGTGTTCCCTCTGGCTCCTTATCGCCGCCTCCATAGTTGTTTGAATGTTGATGATCCTGTGTCGAATCGCTGGGCGGGCTTAGCCGGAATGACTTAAATCGCGTCATTTCGTGGCTGTGACGTCGATACGACGGACCTCACACTGCACATTGCGCATGCGTGAGGTGTTATTTACAAAATGCACAGCGTGAGGCCGTCCATACACTCAAAGGGTGTATCGACGTCACAACGACGGAAATGACGCGATTTGCGTAATTCCGGCTAAGCCTTCACAGCGATTCGAAACAGGATCATCAACATTCATTTTCACGCCCATTGGGGCGTGAAAAACAACTGTGGAGGCGGCAATAAGGAGCCAGAGGGAACACCCACTGCGACTCCTTGGGGATTCAGAAGCTGCTGATTTGCCGGTAATAAGTGTGATTATTCCACTTTACATAATCTCTAAGGGTACCTTTACACACTGCAACCGCGGCGATAAATATTTTCGGTGATATGTCGCCCTGGAACTATCACCGCCAAATTCCCTCCTAATTGCGGCGTGTATTTCGGGAATTTGGTGGCGATATGTCGCCTCACTCTCGTCACCTGATTTCAAAGCACTGCACTGAAATCAGGCAACCGAAGCGAGGTGACATATCGCCGCCATATTCCCAAAATACACTCTGCAATTAGGAGGGAATTTGGCAGCGCTGGTTCCAGGGCGACATATTGCCGAAAATATTTATCACCGCGGTTGCGGCGTATAAAGGTACCCTTAGAGGTCATACAAACACACACACACATACATACACTCGACTTTATATACAGGGTGGGCCATTTATATGGATCCACCTAAATAAAATGGGAATGGTTGGTGATATCAACTTCCTGTTTGTGGCACATTAGTATATGGGAGGGGGAAAACTTTTCCAGATGGGCGGTGACCATGGTGGCCATTTTGAAATCGGCCAATATATATAAAAACAAAACCTACATACTTTTTGGTGAATAGCTTTTGAATGTAGTGTAGTGACTTGTAAGCGTACGGAAGCTTGATGTTGGGTTACATGGTTAAGTGTTTTGGCCAAAATATTGAAAAATACATCACATTATTATTGTATATCATGTTTCATCATTTTTATTGCACATTTTTTATGCAGGATGTAGCCAGGCCCATTGGGGTGACTGTCCTGTGCAGTTATATAGTGCTGAGCATCCTACACGTAGCTAATAGGCTGAACTCCAGATACTGTGCATCACACGTATCTGTGTGACTGGTGCCCTATTTACATCTCATTTGTGTGCATTCTAATAGTAGCAATCACCCCCTCTATGATATGGTAGGCTGAGAGTGGTTGTCCCATTGGTATTTTGCACCTGGTTTGCCCACGCCTTTATCATGGCGGGCCTGCTGCATCCTGCTGGTGCATTTGAACTGCAGTCTGAAATGTGTCAGAGATTCTCTGAGAGGGGGTATCCTTTACATACACTTAGAACTTCTCAAAGTGGTGCTAGGAGAAAGACTGGTAACAGGATCCCATTGGTGCATACTTTTCATCCTTTTGTATATAAATTCCATGCTTCAATTTGGAAATGTTGGGGTATTTTACCAGCAGGTTACCCTGCAATACCAGAATTTCAGAATAATTTTCCCCCTTGCTTTAGGAGGGCAAGAAACTTAAAAAGACCTTTGATTAGGGCTTATGTTGGCTCAGCCCTTAAAGTACCAAGACAGACCTTTTTGGCCAGTAGAAAACAGGGTACTTTTCCTTGCTTAAATTGTCTACAATGTAGCAATGTAATAAAGGGAGATACGATTTACCATCCCCATACGGGTAAGGGCATCCCTATTAAAGGGTTTTTCACATGTGACTCGACCAATGTAATATATGCGATCAAATGTCCCTGTGGACTTGTTTATGTAGGAGAGACAACCCAACACATTAGGGATAGGATATCCCAACAAAAATCAAACATTCGATGTGAAAAAAAGACTTTACCTCTGCCCCATCATTTTATCACGGCTGGACATAGGATTTCACAACTCAAGTAACAGGTGTTGGAGGGGATATCCTTACCACGTAGAGGAGGTAATCTTCATAATTTACTTCGTTTACGTGAAGCGTATTGGATTTATAGGCTACAAACCCTGTCACCTAGATTATGATACTACCAGTTTCTTGTAACTTTTACTAAATATTATCATCTCTTTCACAGAATCGTTGATACCTCTTCTGGTGAAGGTAATTTCTATTTATATTATCTTATTTTTTTACCCCAATTAATGTAATCTCTTATTATAATTTTTTCTCCTTTTTATTCCCCTTCCTTTTTTCTCCCCCCTTTTTCTACTCTTTAGTCCGGTTTTCTTTCCTTGTATGTTTTCTTTCTTATATTTATCTAATATTCTAATATTATTCTTTTAGTTGCTCTATATCACTAAATTATTCTTTTATTCTTTTAGGTGCTCTATATCACTAAACTAACGCAATATTGCAGTGTGAAAACAGTATATCTACATTCCTTTCCGGGTATGGAGATCAGGTGATCCCCATGTGACCCAGTATCCTAGTTACGCTTAATACGTCAGCGCGTATTGATGACGCGCAACCATGTGACCAGATAACTATAGTTGCCGATAACACTGCTACCGCGCTGCGTCCGCATTGCGATGACATGAGGTCACATGATCGGCCTCTTATTTCCGGATCTAGGAAATAGAAGCGCGAGATACAGCGTTCAGCACACTGTCATCTCTCACACTGTCTCAATTCTCTCAGCGTTACTACTCTGGTGGTTTGCTTATACAATTATAAGTATAGATTAATGTTGCCATAGATGGATTATGTGCCAGCCTTTATTAGCCATTATATATGTTATAACAGGTTGATTCCTTTATCTTGCTCGATGGAACTCTTGTCTGAGCAAGGTCTTTTTGTTTTTCTCATATAGCCTATGTGAAATTCTTGCAGCATCATATATGGAGTAGCACAGTGACAAGAATTAATGGTATAAGTTGATTCATATTCATTTTGTTCTAATTTTGAATTATATATTCATGTATCATGAGGATTCATCATGTATGATATATTTTTTTCAGTTTACTTGTTTAGCAACTGATGAAGGCCGATGGGCCGAAACGTTTTGCTTTTTTAATTCTGTCCGCATAAGTTGCTTATTAAAGAATCTTGAATTCAATTACATGTGCCAAGTTAATTTTTGATCAGTGTAAATATAAGTTGTGCAGATGTTTGATGATGTTGACGTATGTCTCTCCTCTAGAAGGTCAGAGGGACTTAATCCTGTTAGAATGCCATTGTATTACTGCTAGGTGAACCACCTGTATGTGGCTCTCCCTTGACAGGACTTAATCCTACTAACATTCCATTGTATGGCTATGTCAATGTGTATGTGGCTCTCTCTTGCCCGGACTGCAATATGACTAAAAATGTTTATAAGAGGCTTGAGATCCAGCCAATGAAAAGGCAGTTTTATTCCACCTATCGTGAAGTCCCCAATATCGTGCAATGAGGGCTGAGGGTATATAAGGAGAGCTGTTCATTAACAAGAGGGAGTTAGATTCTGTCTAGTGCCCTCAGTCTAGGGATTTGGTCCCGGCTAGAGTGACACTGGACTTGATAAAGACAGCTAATCTAGGATCTTCGGGTCCGATTGGCAAGCCATAACCCCAGGCCTAGACATTTCGGTGCCGACCAAGGGGATCAGAACCTGGATTATAACACCACAAGGACTTCAGCATCAAATTATCGGATTCGGCTGTGATGACAAAGACTGCATAAGGAAGCCACGCAGGTTGGGACAATCCAGTCACCTGGCTACAGACTTTGCTGTGCTATATTCTAATCCCTGGTGAGCCAGAGGAAGGGTGAGACTCTGTTGCCTGTTACATTGTTGTGTTTTTTTGGTTATGTGTTATATGCTGTAAACTGTTTGGGGATTCAATAAAGCCTTAATATTGTGGTTCCCTCACCCTGTGTTGTCTGAGTAGTGTTCCACCCACGGTTAAGGAGCTTGGGCGTTCAGTTTGGGGATGAGCCCTGGTCCACGTTGCCTTGCTAAAGGTGGCTGGGCCAGCGGACGAGAGCACTCACTGACCCCCGGGTCTCCACACTGCCTTGCTCCCTTTTCTCAAGCTATACTCCAGTCATCTGAGCTCCATATCTTCTTGATGCCCATGCATACTCACTGGCACCAGTGCTGGCTGATGACATCATTGTGCCGACTACCAGAATTCCACTGTAGCAACGCTGCTGTTTTGTATTGCTAACAGTCTAGTTACAGAAAAGCTTTCTGCCAGAGGAATGGGAGAAAGGTGAATTGTCACATTAAATTAGGGGTATCTGGGCATGGACCTCCCATCCCCGTAGATTCAGGCCCTAGGTGGTAGCCCAGATTGCCCTCATTATAATCCACCTGTAACTTTAGCGTATATGTGTATGATTTAACCAAAGTCTTTGGTGTCACATTTTTTTCTCTCAAGGTGAGCATTATTAGTCAAAATACTGGACCTCATCGTTCATTTATATTTATTCCATGTCCAATGTTGATTGAACTTCAGTATCACTGCTGCCCTGCTGCCCCATACATCGAGACCTTCTGTCAAGGGGAAACAAACCTTTACTCATAAACATTTTCCTATTTCCTTAGCACTTCTGAGACTTCTTAGCTTGAAAGTCTGCCCATACATCCCGTAATTCTTCTCCAGAATAATCCTGCACTCTGACAACTTTCCTAAATTTGCAATGGTCATAACTAAGCCTGTAGTGATAAATGCACCGCTAGGGGATTCACTAATAGGAATGTGGAGCTCATGTAAGCAAATTCCCATAAAAGCATCTTCCATGGGGATGACTCTAATTTCTTGGGCCACATCATAGATTTTTTTCGCCATATCAGCTGAAAACACATATCCAGCCCAGTGCAATAGGGAGGGTAGGTATCATTTGGATAGACTTCCTTAGGTACGTACCACTTATCAGCCTTGTTCCTATTAACTGTAGCATCATAAATTGTGGCGCCAGTGAAGTAATTTGTACGAACGGGTACTTGTGGATAAAGAACATTATGAATCAGGTAGTCTACATTAAGAAACATGTCGTTGTCAACCTTCATGACATAGCTGGCAGAAGGACAGAATTTGGTCACCCACTCCATACCCATTAAGGTTTTCAAGGTCAAATTGTAATAGGTGTCCATGAAGTCTTGTTGTACGATGTCCCCAAAGGTCGCACTTTCTCCTCTAACAAATCCTGGGTTTCGCATCAGGAGCAATCTGAGGTAGACCCACCAGGAAAACCCTGACCACCTCAACATCATAAATACTCTCATTACCCCATGTTCCTCGTATTGTGCGTCTAGACTCCAAGTCATGGGACTCTCCAAACACAATTTTAACAAGGAAAGGCTTCCGGTTCTTGCACTTGTCCGGATGGTTAATGAGGAACTTGTATGGAAATGGGTACGGAGGAGCCAGGGGGTGCTGGAACGCCGGGTAAGTCAGATTGTTCACAGGTTTACTTCTCTCCTGGGATTTTACAGAATCTTGTATCCAATTGCTGATTGTTTTTATTTTGCTTTTGTACAAGAAAAAGATCCCAACCATGAACACCAGGATGAAGACAAATAAGAGAAATAATTTGTGAAAGTGGAAATGTCCTTTCATTTTGTCCTGAAAACATCAGAACCTTTCCAAGATGTCTATAAAAATGAGAGAAAATGTTAAAAAAATAAACTACACAAAGGGTTTTGGAAAAATGTTGACCTTAAATGACATCGGCCTACATTATTTATATTCCTAACGAGTACTTAATGAGGAGAAGTCACCGGAGGCAAAACCTAAACCTCACTCTCCTGGATGCCAGACCCTGGTCTAATATAGTCCTGATCACACCACAATGGGTATGAAGATAGGAGCATTGAAAGGTCATTACAATTCCGAAAGAGACAGGAGAATCTGGGAACACAAATTGATGATGACCTTTGACACATTCAAAGCAGGAATGAATGTGTAGCATGGATTTATGTCTTTTTACATCAATTAAAGAATCTTCCAATCCAGGACCAGACCACCAATCAAAGGACAATACAACTATCACACTTCTTATCTTGGCTGCGTTTTTGAGGATTATTTTGGGCAGCCTGGTTTTTGGGCTGCGTTTTTGCTGTTAGGTCTGGAGCAGCCTTTAAAAACGCATGCAAAAACACATGCAAAAATGTATGGTACCATTTGGTGCCATGCGTTTTTGCATGCAATTCCCATAGAGCCCCATGTTACAAAAACACATGCGTTTTTTAAAATGACCAAAAAAAACACCAAAAAATGTCTCATGATATGTTTTTTGGTGCTGAGCCAAAAAAATGCATCCAAAAAGCGCATGGCACTTTGGCTATGCGTTTTTTTTGCATTGGTGCCTATGGATGCGTTTCAGCATGCGTTTTTCACAAAAGACAAGTGTGAAAAACGCATGTAAAAAACGCATCCACGACGCCAGTGTGACCCTAGCCTTACTGAGGACTCTCAGACTTTAATATTTTTCAACCTTCAATACAAAATCTCTACATTTCCAAAGGTCTCAAGTCTGTTTTTCTTGTGGATTTAGAAATGTTTTATTCTCCGGTTTTAATTTGTCTCTTCTCGGTGTCATGTTTTATACAAAGCTTCTTTGTGTTTAATATCTCATGATATTTCACTTTGAGAAAACTGTATTTGTATAGTCATGTGCAGATTACATGCCTTTTGATGTATTTCCACAATGGAAATGCACTAAGTGGGCAAGAAAGAGAGAAAGAGGAGAGAGATAGAGGGAGAGAGAGAGGAGGGAGAGAAGTGAGGGATAGAGAAAGGGGGATAGAGAGCAAAAGAGAGAGGGAGAGGGATAAATGAGGGAGAGAGAGGGGAGAGAGAAAGGGAGCAGAAAGAGATAGAGAGAAAGAGAGGCAGAAAGTGGAGGGAGAGAAAGGGAGGGATAGAGAGGGGGAGAGAGTAAAAGAGAAAGAGGGGAGAGGGAGAGAAGGAAGGAGAGGCAGAGAGAGAGAGGGAGAGAGGGAGCAAAAGAGAGAGAGAGAGAGTCAGAGATGGAGAAAAGGACAGGGGAGAGAGAGAGGGAGAAGGGGAGAAAGGAGGAGAGAGATGATGGAGAGAAACAGAGGGGGAGAGAGAGCAGAAGAGAGAAAAGCAGAGAGGGATAGAGGGAGAGAGAGGGGGAGAGGGAGAGAATGAGAGAGAGGTAGAGAGAAAGAGAGAGGGAGAGAGGCATAAAGAGGGGGAGAGAAAGAGCAAAAGAGAGAGGCAGAGAAAAGGAGTGAGGAGGAGAGGGAGAAAAGAAGTGAAAAGGAGAGGAGGAGAGAGCAGAAGAGAAAGGTGAAGAAAGGGAGAGGAAGAGATTGAGAAAGAGAGAGAGAAAGAGAGGGTGAGAGAAAGGTAAAAGAGAGAGAATCTTGCATTCAGAAGTGCTGCATTTTGGTGGAAAAATACGCAGCAATAATTAACATACTACAGATTTTCCCGCACTGAAAATGCGCAGCGTTGGCACTGGTCTTCCGATATCACATACACTTATCTTACTTTATTCTGTGCTGCAGATTTTATGCAAACCTGCAGCAGATTGACATTGCGGCAAAATCTGAAATAAATCCGCATCATCTGCACATAGCCAAAGACGCGGCCTTATTAACGCAGCGAAAATGCACAACATGACAAAAATCACACAAAGCCTAATGGCCACTTTACACACACAGATATCTGTGTCCAACTTCTGAACAGATCTCTGGCTGCAGTGAAATCATGGACACATTGTACCATTGTACAGAGCCACAAAATGTAACAATGTGTCCATGATTTCACTGCAGCCAGAGATCTGTTCAGAAGTTGGACACAGATATCTGTGTGTGTAAAGTGGCCCTAATAGAGCGGGTAGGTATCATATGAATAGGCTTAATTATGATTTACTTCTTAAAGGTCTGGCTTTGATAATTACGGCTCCTGTGAACTTACATGTACAGACTCGCTATCTGGATAAAAACATTGTCAATCAAAAGCTAAACAAGATCAAGAACATCTTAGAGTAAGTGCAATATGCATATATATATATATACACTATATATATATATATATAATACATAACACAAAAAAAACAAAAAAAACTGCACAGCACTCAAAGACAATGTGAACTGTGCTAGCAAAGCTGCAGGGTTATACAATATGAAAAAGATCCTTGCAACACACAGCTACTACCAATGATGTACATAAGCTACTAGCTATAATATTAGGATATTTTTTTTTTTCTTGTTATTTATCATATGGAGTTGCAGGTTCATGCTGCAATCTGCACCTCATTTCCTACAGGTGATGGAGGGTTTAGATGTGTCTGCCCACTGAGAAGTGGGGGGTGACAAGGAGGATAGGATATCAGCGTAGGACTCATCAACCCTGAAGTCACTTTGTCGCAGTTGATGAGCAAACAGACATTGCCAATGTTGTACCAAGAACTTCAAATTAAATAAAAATTGGAGATTTTGAGTTTTTTTAAAAAAACGTACGTTTTTAAACTTTTTCCTAAATATATATAGCTAGTAGCTTATGTACATCATTGGTAGTAGCTGTGTGCTGCAAGGATCTTTTCATATTATATATATACATATATATAGTGTGTGTGTATATATATATATATGTAAAACATAGGGTACTTGGTCAACAATAGGACCCAATCAGGATGACCATTAGCTTTGGTTACTCACCTTGCTTTGTGCCTACCAATGCCTTATAATAGAGAAGGATCAGTGCCTGACTGTAATGAAATTGTTTTAGCAAATAACTGAGTAGATGTATGTGCACGGCCCACAGATGCTGGAGGCACAAAACTAGAGCCAAAGCAAAAACCAGCCAGCACTCCTGTTAGTATAAGTGTAATATACAGGAGCACATGTACTCTGTGGCCATTATAAAACAATGCAATCTAGAATAAAAACTTTATGCACAGGTACACTGCAGTGAAAAAAACATAGCGATACATGTAAAAAAAGTATTGGGTTGGCAGTGGAACAGGTGACAGTAGGCAGGAGCAGGATCACATCTGCAGGAAGAAGGCGACTGGGGCACTTGTGTCTGCTATTATAAAAAGTGAATAAATGAATATTCACTGATCTACACACCCATAATCCAGCCCATCTCTCAACACTGAAGCTGGCACCGAGAGATGGGTGGGACTATGGTCATGGGGAGCAGTGAATATTCATATTCGATTAGACTGCAGCTGACATCAGTGTGTAACTTAACTGGGGGCTCATGGCAGTGATGTCATGCACTGCCCCGCTTACATACCATAGTCAGTTGCCAGCATCAAATGAGAACACCATGCAACGAGGGAGTGGATGGAAGGTGAGTAGAATTATTATTTTTTTTTGTATGTTAAAACAAAAAGGCAAAATGAAAGGCAAATATACCATGATGGGCCAGTGATGGAGGACATATATAATATAATGAGGGACATATATATAAGGATGGAGGACCTTCACCAGGATTGGCCTAGGATGGAGACCATATATACTGGAATGGCCACATATGTTTTAGGATGGGCCACATATAAACGAGAATGGGGGACATATTTACCAGGACTGGGGACATATCCACCAGGATCGGAGATATAAATACTAGGAAGGGCCACATATATACCAAAATTGGTGACATATATACCAGGATGGGACATGTATACACTAGGTTGAGGAACAAATATATACAGTGGCATGCAAAAGTTTGAGCATCCCTGTTATTGTAAACAGTTAAGCGAGTTGAAAATAAAATGATTTCTAAAAGTCATAAAGTTAAAGATGACACATTTCCTTTGTATTTTAGGCAAAACAGTGTTTTAATAACTTACATTTTATAAATTACGAAAAGGAAAATAGGCCAATGCAAAAGTTTTGGCAACTGTATGGTTAGTACCTAGTAGCACCCCATTTTGCAAGTGTTACAGCTTGTAAATGCTTTTTGTAGCAGCCATGAGTCTTTTAATTCTTACTTGAGGGATTTTCATCCATTCTTCTTGGCTCGTCTTCCAGTTCTGTGAGATTCCTGGCTCGTCTTCCCATTCTGTGAGATTCCTGGCTCATCTTCCCGTTCTGTGAGATTCCTGGCTTGTCTTCCCATTCTGTGAGATTCCTAGCTTGTCTTCCCATTCTGTGAGATTCCTGGCTAGTCTTCCAGTTGTGTGAGATTCCTGGCTCGTCTTCCAGTTGTGTGAGATTCCTGGCTAGTCTTCCAGTTGTGTGAGATTCCTGGCTCGTCTTCCAGTTGTGTGAGATTCTTGGCTCGTCTTCCAGTTGTGTGAGATTCCTGGCTAGTCTTCCAGTTGTGTGAGATTCCTGGCTCGTCTTCCAGTTGTGTGAGATTCCTGGCTCGTCTTCCAGTTGTGTGAGATTCCTGGCTCGTTTTCCAGTTGTGTGAGATTATTGGCTCGTCTTCCAGTTGTGTGAGATTCCTGGCTCGTCTTCCAGTTGTGTGAGATTCCTGGCTCATCTTCCAGTTGTGTGAGATTGCTGGCTTGTCTTCCAGTTGTGTGAGATTATTGGCTCGTCTTCCAGTTCTGTGAGATTCTTGGCTCGTCTTCCAGTTGTGTGAGATTCCTGGCTCGTCTTCCAGTTGTGTGAGATTCCTGGATGATCTTCCCATTCTGTGAGATTCTTGGCTCATCTTCCAGTTGTGTGAGATTCCTGGCTAATCTTCCCATTCTGTGAGATTCTTGGCTCATCTTCCAGTTGTGTGAGATTCCTGGCTCGTTTTCCAGTTGTGTGAGATTATTGGCTCGTCTTCCAGTTGTGTAAGATTCCTGTCTTGTCTTCCAGTTGTGTGAGATTCCTGGCTTGTCTTCCCATTCTGTGAGATTCCTAGCTAGTCTTCCCATACTTTGAGATTCCTGGCTCGTCTTCCCGTTCTGTGAGATTCCTGGCTCGTCTTCCCATTCTGTGAGATTCCTGGCTTGTCTTCCAGTTGTGTGAGATTCCTGGCTCGTTTTCCAGTTGTGTGAGATTATTGGCTCGTCTTCCAGTTCTGTGAGATTCCTGGCTTGTCTTCCCATTCTGTGAGATTCTTGGCTCATCTTCCAGTTGTGTGAGATTCCTGGCTCGTTTTATAGTTGTGTGAGATTCCTGGCTCGTTTTCCAGTTGTGTGTGATTCCTGGTTCATCTTGCTCCTCTTTTGAGGTCCAGCTACATATTATCAATGTTCAGATCAGGGGACTGTGAGGGCCATTGTTAGACCAACAGCCTGCACCTTTTGAGGTTGTCTATTGTAACATGTGTTTATTATCATTATCCATTTGGAGAAGCCATCGTCATTTCAACTTTAGCTTTTTTACAGATGGTGTAACTTTTGCATCAAGAATTTGTTGAAATTTCATTGAATCCATTCTTTCTTCTACCCATGAAATGTTCCTTGAGCCATTGGCTGCAACACAACCGCAAAGCATGATTGATCCACCCCTTCCTGCTTAATGGTTAGTGAGATGTTTTTCTTGAAATTCTGTGGGGGTTTTTCTCCACACATGTCTTTTATCATTGTAAGCAAAGAGTTCTTTTTTAACCTCAGGTCCTGAGCATTTGTTTCCAAAATGCATCATGCTTGTTTAGATTTTCTTTTGCATATTTCTGACCTTGAATTTTAAGGTGAGGTTGCAAGATATCTGATAAATAAAAAACACAACACAGATAAAACATTTTTATTAGAAATAAAACACAACATAATTAGTGACTCCATCTTTATTAAAGAAAAGAACCACCCCTCCGACGTAGTCCAGGGTTGAGGGTCCCACAATGTCCAGTCCGTATCCAACATTATCTGGACAGCAAACCGATCACATGATTAATATCAGGCTCAAGGACCGGAATCAGATGAAGCTGGCATTAAAACAGGCCAGTAAAACAACCAGCTGACACTTCAGCTGATTGTTTAAAAGCCGGGTTGGAAAAAGCAGGCCGCCGACATCAGCTGATTGTTTCACAGGCCGGCTTAAACGATCAACTGATGCTGTCAGGTGATAGCATCAGCTGATTACCGGCAGGTCCTGGAGCCGAAGGGACGTGTCTGCGGAGAGGTGAGTATGCAGTTTTTTTTTTCTTTTTACTGTTCACTTTTGATTTTGCTTTAGCAGCGACTGTACAGGCAGGCAGAAGCTGCCGCACACACGCTGCTAAAGTGAAACTACATGTCACACATGTCACACGGGAACAAGAAGGATTCTTCATGCTTCCATGTGACATCATCTCCTCCTCCTGCTCCTCCGCTTTCCCGCCGGCTATTTCAAACAATCAGCTGATCGTTTGAAATAGCCGGCGATTTTTTTGTAAAAGCCGGCGGGCTCACTTGGCAGAAGGAGGGGAGGCGAGGACCCGGCGGGAGCAGAGGACCAGGTGGGAGAGCGGAGGACTGGGCGGGGAACAGGGCGAGAAGCATGCATCAGCTGAGTGATTGTTTAAAAGCCAGCAGCTTTTGACCGCCGGCTTTTAAACAATCATGCACCTATTTCAGCCTTTAACTCAGGCCCCCAGACCGCTTTGTAGGGTCCAGCAGACAACGAATCGCATTTCCTATTGACTTGCATTGGACTCATTACACGTAACAAATACCCGGGTATTAGGACCTACTCAAGACGAGTATAGCGTGTCTGAATATTTCACTACTCGCTCATCCCTACTTGTAATATGTCCCTGCCTCTCGCTTAGTGAACCCAGGAGACCCTCACAGTTTTATATCATGCACAGAACATATTGATCTCCGGATATGTTTAAGGCTGGCCTAAGATCCAACTCAAACTGCCCCTGATGCTTTGGGGAGGAAGCACGGATATCACATATGTTTTGGTTTTGTCTTCGTCTATTTGCTTTCTGGGTAGAAGTCCTCAATAGTGATGAGCGAGCAGTAAGATCAGTAGCGTAGCTAGCGGGGGGGCAGAGGGGGGCCATAGCCCCGGGCCCCCCCGGCATGAGGGGCCCATTGCCCGCCCCCTGGGGGGCCCCCGCACTCCATGGGGGGCCCCGTGCTGGCCGCCGCGCTGGCCGGAGAGGAGGGAGGACGGGACTTCCTGTCCTGCAGCTCTGCCCACCCCTCCTCTCCTCCTCCTTACAGCAGACGTACGGAGTCTGCAAACGCCCCCGGTCCGCAGAATCATTATCTAGCACCCAAATCCCCCCCCCCCGGGCGGCAGAAATCTTTGCTACCACTTCCCCCCGTCCTCACATGGGGGGCCCAGAGCAGGCTAGCTACGCCACTGAGTAAGATACTTGGGTTCGGATCGCTCTAACTGAATACTTTGAACAGGAAACAAGTAATGAATCCAATGCAACTCAATGGGGAACTCACTCGGATCCTAATACTGAAACAGTTCAATTTATTTGCTTAGTGCTATCCGAACCCGAGTGTCTTACTACTCGCTCATCACTAGTCTTTAGTCTCATTAAACTAAGATATTGGTGCTCAGTGTCTAAAGGACCGAGGAAGTCTGGAAACTTGTCATTGCATGCCTATTATGTGCTGCTCGAAGAGTGAGTCCTCCATCGCATAAGGAATTCATCAAAAATGTCGGTTCCCTTAATTCAATGGAAAAAGGAATATACCTTAAAATCAATAGAATTGCTTATTTTGGTAGCGTGTGGGCTCCCTGGACAGAGATATTTCCCAACTCTTAATTATTATATATGCAACATTCACCATGGGATGTGATTTTATTAGCTATGGGTCATGTATTTAATGGTTTTATAATCTCGCTGTTTGCATATTAATCTTCGTATTACTGACTGTTTTGTTTTTTGCACATGTATTGTGTTTGCAATGAGTTGACTTTCAGAGGTCCAGTATTGTACTTCTACAAAGCAGAATAGGAGGGTGGGTGTAACGGGAAACGGTAACGTGGTCGAGTGGGAAATTGTAATGTACTGTAATATTCTTGCTTTTGTAAAACATTAAAATCAATTTAAAAAACTACCGTAATTTTTTGGATTATAAGACGCACTTTTTCCCAAAAAAATTGTGGGAAAAATAGGGGTGCGTCATACAGGTGCATTTCAATAAATTAGAATCGGGCAAAAAATGTTTTTACAGAAACAGCTGAGAAATTGACTAATCGTCTGGAAACGTTTCATTGACGACATTCTGCTTGTCTGGGACACTGCAGTAGGTTCTGTATCGAGTTTTTTGGAAGAGCTAAATGAGAATGAATTGGGTCTTGAGTTTACACCAACAACCAGTGAACACAGACTTCATTTTCGGGACCTTACTATTTATGTGGAGAACAACAGGTGATCCACAAAACATTTCAGAAAAGAAGTGGACTCCAATAGTTTTATTCATAGAGTGAGATACCACCTTCCCATCTGGCTCCTGACTGTTCCAAAGGGACAATTTATGATCCTAAGACGTAACTGTACTCATTTTAATAATTTTACTTTGGAAGACGATTTTCTCAAGGATCAGTTTGTTGAAAAGGCATATGTCCTGAATTTGTGAATGGGCAACTAGAAAAAGTTGGTGACATGCGGAGACAACATAATTTTACCTCTATACAAGTCACTAGTGCGACCACACTTAGAATACTGTGTACAATTCTGGTCTCTGGTGTATAAGAAAGACATAGCTGAACTAGAGCGGGTCCAGAGAAGAGCGACCAAGGTTATTAGAGGAATGAGGGGTCTGCAATACCAAGACAGGTTATTAGAGGACTGAGGGGTCTGCAATACCAAGACAGGTTATTAGAGGACTGGGGGGTCTGCAATACCAAGACAGGTTATTAGAGGACTGGGGGGTCTGCAATACCAAGACAGGTTATTAGAGGACTGAGGGATCTGCAATACCAAGACAGGTTATTAGAGGTCTGGGGGGTTTGCAATACCAAGACAGGTTATTAGAGGACTGAGGGGTCTGCAATACCAAGACAGGTTATTAGAGGACTGAGGGGTCTACAATACCAAGACAGGTTATTAGAGGACTGAGGGATCTGCAATACCAAGACAGGTTATTAGAGGTCTGGGGGGTTTGCAATACCAAGACAGGTTATTAGAGGACTGAGGGGTCTGCAATACCAAGACCGGTTATTAGAGGACTGAGGGGTCTGCAATACCAAAACAGGTTATTAGAGGACTTGGGGGTCTGCAATACCAAGACAGGTTATTAGAGAACTTAGGGGCCTGCAATACCAAGACAGGTTATTAGAGGACTGGGGGGTCTGCAACACCAAGACAGGTTATTAGAGGACTGAGGGGTCTGCAATACCAAGACGGTTATTAGAGGACTGAGGGGTCTGCAATACCAAGACCGGTTATTAGAGGACTGAGGGGTCTGCAATACCAAGACAGGTTATTAGAGGACTGAGGGGTCTGCAATACCAAGACCGGTTATTAGAGGACTGAGGGGTCTGCAATACCAAGACAGGTTACAAGAGGACTGGGGGGTCTGCAATATCAAGACAGATTATTAGAGGACTGAGGGGTCTGCAATACCAAGACAGGTTATTAGAGGACTGAGGGGTCTGCAATACCAAGACAGGTTATTAGAGGACTGGGGGGGTCTGCAATACCAAGACAGGTTATTAGAGGACTGGGGGGTCTGCAATACCAAGACAGGTTATTAGAGGACTGAGGGGTCTGCAATACCAAGACAGGTTATTAGAGGACTGAGGGGTCTGCAATACCAAGACAGGTTATTAGAGGACTGAGGGGTCTGCAATACCAAGACAGGTTATTAGAGGACTGAGGGGGCTGCAATACCAAGACAGGTTATTAGAGGACTGGGGGGCTGCAATACCAAGACAGGTTATTAGAGGACTGAGGGGGTCTGCAATACCAAGACAGGTTATTAGAGGACTGAGGGGGTCTGCAATACCAAGACATGTTATTAGAGGACTTAGGGGTCTGCAATACCAAGACAGGTTATTAGAGGACTTAGGGGTCTGCAATACCAAGACAGGTTATTAGAGGACTGGGGGGTCTGCAACACCAAGACAGGTTATTAGAGGACTGAGGGGTCTGCAATACCAAGACAGGTTATTAGAGGACTGAGGGGTCTGCAATACCAAGACAGGTTACTAGAGGACTGGGGGGTCTGCAATATCAAGACAGGTTATTAGAGGACTGAGGGGTCTGCAATACCAAGACAGGTTACTAGAGGACTGGGGGGTCTGCAATACCAAGACAGGTTACTAGAGGACTGGGGGGTCTGCAATATCAAGACAGGTTATTAGAGGACTGAGGGGTCTGTAATATCAAGACAGGTTATTAGAGGACTGAGGGGTCTGCAATACCAAGACAGGTTATTAGAGGACTGGGGTGTCTGCAATACCAAGACAGGTTATTAGAGGACTGGGGGGTCTGCAATACCAAGAAAGGTTATTAGAGGAATGAGGGGTCTACAATACCAAGACAGGTTACTAGAGGACTGAGGGGTCTGCAATACCAAAACAGGTTACTAGAGGACTGGGGGGTCTGCAATATCAAGAAAGGTTATTAGAGGACTGAGGGGTCTACAATACCAAGACAGGTTATTAGAGGACTGAGGGGTCTGCAATACCAAAACAGGTTATTAGAGGACTGAGGGGTCTGCAATACCAAAACAGGTTATTAGAGGACTGAGGGGTCTGCAATACCAAGACAGGTTATTAGAGGACTGAGGGGTCTGCAATACCAAGACAGGTTATTAGAGGACTGAGGGGTCTGCAATACCAAGACAGGTTATTAGAGGACTGAGGGGTCTGCAATATCAAGACAGGTTACTAGAGGACTGGGGGGTCTGCAATATCAAGACAGGTTATTAGAGGACTTAGGGGTCTGCAATACCAAGACAGGTTATTAGAGGACTGAGGGGTCTGCAATATCAAGACAGGTTATTAGAAGACTGAGGGGTCTGCAATAGCAAGACAGGTTATTAGAGGACTGAGGGGTCTGCAATACCAAGACAGGTTATTAGAGGACTGAGGGGTCTGCAATACCAAGACAGGTTATTAGAGGACTGAGGGGTCTGCAATACCAAGAAAGGTTATTAGAGGACTGAGGGGTCTGCAATACCAAGACAGGTTATTAGAGGACTGAGGGGTCTGCAATACGAAGACAGGTTATTAGAGGACTGAGGGGTCTGCAATACCAAGAAAGGTTATTAAACTTGGGGTTATTTAGTTTGGAAAAACGAAGGCTTAGGGGTGATCTTATAATAATGTATAAATATATGAGGGGACAGTACAGAGACCTTTCTAATGATCTCTTTACTCTTAGGCCTGAGACTGGGACAAGGGGGCATCCTCTACGTCTGGAGGAAAGAAGGTTTAATCCTAATCACAGACGCGGATTTTTTACTGTAAGAGCAGTGAGACTATGGAACTCTCTGCCACATGCTGTTGTAATGAGGGAGTCACTACTAACATTTAAGAAGGGCCTGGATGCCTTTCTTGAAAACTATAATATTACCAGTTATATATACTAGATTCTTTGATAGGGCGTTGATCCAGGGAATTAGTCTGATTGCCGTATGTGGAGTCAGGAAAGAATTTTTTCCCCCAATGTGGAGCTTAGTGTTGCCACATGTTTCTTTTTCCCTTCCTCTGAACATGTTAGGCTATGGGGTGAACTAGATGGACTTAAAGTCTACCTTCAACCTTAAAAACTATGTTTTTATGTTACTATGTATTGATAACTGGGAACAACAAAGCAAAAATCACTCCAGTAACTGAAGACCAAATTAAACAATTGGCGATCATAACGAATATCACGATAAGCATCGAACATTCAAAGCCGTTTGTTGGTAAATATTGGCACCTCCTCCTTCAAGATAAAGTCATGGGTCAAATATTACCAGACTAACCAAGGTTCATGTTTCATAAGGCTGGAACATTAGGTAGCTTGACTGCACCAACAGCTCGCCATCAGATTAACAAATCAGAACAAACCATTATAACCCCTCAGGGGGGTCTGGCCACCCTCCCCATAGGTTTCAAATCGTATGCAGTGTGCTCCAATTGCCGCAAGGTTGGAGCAAGCAGAAACAGAATTGAAAGCTTTACTGATTGTGCCGGTAGTAGATCATTTACCATCAAACAATTACTTGCTTTTCTACAGTCGTCATATGCATAGTAAGGTGTCCATGCCACAAGATGTATGTGGGACAGACGATACGACCCCTATACGTACGAATTAAAGGACATTTTTCTAACATCACTAAGGGCCCTTTCACATCAGCGTTTTTTTAAATTTGCGGCAGATGCGGTGAAAAAACCGCATCTGCCGCAACTGCCGCATAACGGTTCCACTTGCGGCACGGTTGCGGTTTTTTCCATAGGAAGTATAGGGGGACTTGCGGCAGATGCGGCAAGTGCGGTATTGCACTTGCGGCAGGTGCGGCAGAGAAAAAAACCGCGGCTTACTGCGGTTTTTTTCTCTGCCGCACCTGCCGCAAGTGCAATACCGCACTTGCCGCATCTGCCGCAAGTCCCCTATACTTCCTATGGAAAAAACCGCAACCGTGCCGCAAGTGGAACCGTTATGCGGCAGTTGCGGCAGATGCGGTTTTTTCACCGCATCTGCCGCAAATTTAAAAAAACGCTGATGTGAAAGGGCCCTAAATGGTTTGATGGACATCCCCTATCATGCCAATTTGCACATAAACATAATCATTCTTGGGCAGGCACCCATTTTTTGGGGATTGAAAAAATTGAGAAACAGTTGGCGTGGGGGAAATTATATTAATATTATGTCAAGGATGGAATCAACGTGGATATTTCAACTTGAAACATTAATCCCAAAAGGTGTCAATTCCGATCTTGAGATCTTTGGATTTTAATCAATAATAGATATATTGGACAAAAATTATGAAAAAATAAACTTTCACTGTTTAAACATTAAACATTTTATGTGTAATTTCAACTCCATTTTTAATAACCTGTAGATATATATATATGTTGTATTCTTTATTTTTTATTGTATATTTTTATTGTTTATTTTCTTTAATTCTACGTTTCAGTGTAGTAAACAATATATATTTTTAATAAATGTGTTTAAAGGGTTTTATTCTGTTATACACTTATAATTTATAGAAATAAATATTCATTGCTTTATCCATTACATTTTTATTATATATTATGTCCACATCAGCCTAGTTTTAAGTGAACAACAGAAACATATCCTGATACTCCTTCTGAAAGCTTTCTAACCACTACAAGATGTATATAGCACCTATAGGTTATCTATGGCACATGTTAAAGGGACACTGTCAGGTCATTTTTCAGTATGTCACTAATATTGCCTAGTGATGGGCGAATCCTAAATTACTCGGAATCGCTTGACTCTAGCGAGTCCGAGCACAGGACTCGCTACTCGTTGCGAGTCTAGCGAGTCCAATGTTAATGAATGGGGAAGCGAGTAATAGCGAGTAGTGTGAGATTTACAAATCGCAGATGTGTCTCGGAAGCTTCAGCCTGAAGCAATCCTAGTTTTGTCATTTATTTGCATTGCTCGTTTACTTTGTAAGTAATCGCTGACTCGCACAGATAAGATCCTGTCTCCTCTGTACAGGCTGCCAGCTCCAGGGTCCTGGAGCCTGCCTGCTGCCTGATGTAGCAGTGCTGAGATTGTTCTCAGTCTGCTCATTCCCTGTGTACAGACATGAATGTCTGTGCACAGAGATGATGTAGCAGAGCTGAGATTGTTCTCAGTCTGCTTATTCCCCTGCTTATTCTGCTACATCCCCTGTGCATAAATATAGATGTCTATGCACAGGGAATAAGCAGACTGAGAACAATCTCAGCTCTGCTACATCATCTCTGTGCACAGACATTCATGTCTGTACACAGGGAATGAGCAGACTGAGAACAATCTCAGCTCTGCTACATCATCTCTGTGCACAGACATTCATGTCTGTACACAGGGAATGAGCAGACTGAGAACAATCTCAGCACTGCTACATCATCTCTGTGCACAGACATTCATGTCTGTACACAGGGAATGAGCAGACTGAGAACAATCTCAGCACTGCTACATCATCTCTGTGCACAGACATTCATGTCTGTACACAGGGAATGAGCAGACTGAGAACAATCTCAGCACTGCTACATAATGTCTGTGAGCAGGCGGGCTCTAGGACCCTGGAGCTGCACAGAGAAGACAGCTGGACTCGGCTCGCAAAGAAACAGCAGTTATCTGCGAGTTTCCCTGCTATCACTGGCACAGTAGATTACTCGCACGAGTCTAATGCAAACAATGGCAATCCTAGTTTTGTCAGCGTTTCTGACAAAACTAGGATTGATATTGATTTGCATTGGACTCGTGCGAGTAATCACTGGGAAACTCGCAGAGTACCGAGTCCTGCGAGTCCCTTACTACTCGCCGAGTAACGAGTCCTAGCGAGTAGATTCGCCCATCCCTAATATTGCCCTTGAATAGGCTGGGCAGACCTTTTAAAACATGTAAAATCGTTTTTGTACCGTTTGTACTGTAGTTTCTATGTCATCAGCATTGTCAGACCCTGCAGGGAGCTCCTGGATTAATCATGTCCCATTATAACCAAACAGGAATAGTCCTGTGCTGTATAAATTGTCATGTAATTATGAACTCCCTCTCAGCAGCTTTCTCCTCCCGCTCAGCAGCTCTCTCCTCCCTCCTCCCTTTGCTAAAAATGCAGTGTCAGGTTTCACTTACAGGATTTTGGGAGGAGAGAGTTATTAGAGATCTGCCTTATCTAGACTCCAGTGTGTTGCTGCACACAGAGAGCAGAGAGGAGGATACAGCCCCCCAACTCACTGTGATCTCATGTGCATTGATGTGGTGTGAATATGTGACATGCATATTCATCCTATGGGGAGTGGAAAGCAGAGAACTAATGAATGTGAGTGACAGATGGAGTGAATCTCTTTATTTGAAGTTTACAGGAGATAAGAGGGAAATATAAATAAAAGAAATACATCAATAGAGAGAGCTTAGAGGGAGGAATTAGGAAATTATGGCAGTTACATATGGATTTTTGACCTGACAGTTTTCCTTCAAGCTCCTTTACTAGATAGAGGTTGAACGGCACAAAGAAGATGGGGGAGGGCCATTCCCTTAAGGAAGCAGGCACACGCTATCTAAACATCTTTTGAAGTATGGCCAGGCACTTTTCCTGATAAAGAAACCTCGCAGCTCAAGCTATTGAAATGCGTTGGTAATTTTTTGCCTAATGCGGGCACCCATAGCCCTGCACTGGGATCTCGTGATGGCATCGACTCGGCCGAAATCCCGCAATTGTTTGAGTCTCCAGTCCGGCTTCTGGCCAGAGCGACTGGAGACCGCCACAGCAGTTTGTAGCGTGTCCAGCACGTCCTTCCCACCTCGGGCA
This sequence comes from Allobates femoralis, assembly GCA_033576535.1. Classification (NCBI taxonomy): domain Eukaryota; kingdom Metazoa; phylum Chordata; class Amphibia; order Anura; family Aromobatidae; genus Allobates; species Allobates femoralis. The sequence continues at coordinate 72,608,316 of JARQOC010000004.1, read as the reverse complement.
CTAAAAGCACGAATCTACATTATAAGGCCGCATGCACATAGATGCCTACAGACAACATGACGTAAGTGACATATCCTGCACTTATCTTTGTTTTCTATTTGGAACTCTAGAATCTTCTATGTACCAGCTCAAAGATTACTCTTTTTCTAATTACAAGTGCTCACATATACAGACACCAAACAGTACTATAGTAAGTGGCAAAGTACATGGTGGCGCATTTATCGGGTGGGCCATTTATATGGATGCACCTATATAAAATGGGAATGGTTGGTGATATCAACTTCCTGTTTGTGGCACATTAGTATATGGGAGGGGGAAGACTTTTCCACTTTTCCAGATGGGTGGTGACGATGACGGACATTTTGAAGACGGCCATTTTGGATCCAACTTTCTTTAGGTGTATCCATATAAATGGCCCACCCGGTATATTTAGTGCAATTGTGTGTTTATTATCACAACAACAACTTTACATTTAATTTTGTGTTTCGGCTTAATACCTTTTAGATCTCATCTATACTATTGCTGATTGTACAAATAGAAACAGCGTATGGCACACAGCATATCCTTAGTGTAAAGGTTAAATACAGGTAACAAGTAGACCATTATAGTCTGGTTTCTTTTGGGCAGGCTGCATTAAAAGAATTATTAATTATTTCTCTCTTAATCTATTAGACAAATAGTCAAAGGTTACTTCTTAGTGATATTGCATAACCCCTTCCTGCTACTTATCAAAAAAACTTTTCATCCACTTTTAGCTTTTATCACCTAAAGGCTACTATTTCCAAAGAGACTTTAAAAAAACTTCAAAAAAACCTCTGAATTATCGCTGTCATCAAAGCATCCCCCATATCCGGTAATGCATTATTTCTCACCCCCTTATCTTTAGTTTTATCACTATCAGACCTTGATGGAGGTGGAGCGCAGGTGTTTTTCCTCTAAGAAGATATTACCGTAATTGGTATACAATTGTCTACAGCAAATATTTAACTTGTGCACACATCCTTAGGTTGTTAGTTATGACTATTGCAGAAAAAGTGTAACGTGTCAGTACAATTGAAGTCATTTGTCTGTTGTAAATACTTTGTACTAATATAAGGCTATTGTGCATTAAGATTGATAATTATTAGTGACTAGAAATAGGCCCGATGCTATTGCATCGGGAGGGCAGTCTCGTGCCTGGTGTGTTCCCGTCGTGCGCTCTTCTCCTGTCTGTGCAGTCTGCTTCCCTGTGCGTTTTGTGTTACTTGTGCCTTTTCTCTCTGTTCTGTGTGCTCTGAGCCCCTGTGTGCGCTGTCTCTCCCTGTGTGCTCTGAGCCCCTATGTGCACTGTCTCTCCCTGTGTGCGCTGTTCTCCTTGCCTGTGCTCCTGAGCTCCCTCTGTGCCTTCTTCTCCCTGTGTCCTGCCTCACTGTGCCTGTCTCTCCCTTGACCTGCCTCACCACTGAGCACCTATACAATGCTCACCACTGAGCCCCTTAGAATGCTCCACTGGCCTTGATGCTACCCGATGTACCTGACATGCTAACACTGAGCCACCATAAATGCTAACCACTGAGCACCGTTACAGTGCTAACCACTGAGCCACCTATACAGTGCTAACCACTGAGCCACGCATTACAGTGCTAACCACTGAGCCACCATATACAGTGTAACCACTGAGCCACCATATACAGTGCTAACCACTGAGCCACCATATACAGTGCTAACCACTGAGCCACCGTTACATGCTACAGGCCACCTTACAGTGCTAACCACTGAGCCACCATTACAGTGCTAACCACTGAGCCACCTATACAGTGCTAAACCACTGAGCCACCATATACAGTGCTAACCACTGAGCCACCGTATACAGTGCTAACCACTGAGCCACCATATACAGTGCTAACACTGAGCCACCGTATACAGGCTAACCACTGAGTCACCATATACAGTGCTAACCACTGAGCCACCGTATACAGTGCTAACCACTGAGCCACCATATACAGTGCTAACCACTGAGCCACCGTATACAAGGCTAACCACTGAGTCACCATATACAGTGCTAACCACTGAGCCACCGTATACAGGGCTAACCACTGAGCCACCATATACAGTGCTAACCACTGAGCCACCGTATACAAGGCTAACCACTGAGCCACCATATACAGTGCTAACCACTGAGCCACCGTATACAGGGCTAACCACTGAGCCACCATATACAGTGCTAACCACTGAGCCACCGTATACAGGCTAACCACTGAGCCACCATACATGCTAACCACTGAGCCACCGTATACAATGCTAACCACTGAGCCACCATACAATGCTAACCACTGAGCCACCATATAGTGCTAACACTGAGCCACCATACAATGCTAACCACTGAGCCACCATAAAAGTGCTAACCACTGAGCCACCATACAATGCTAACCACTGAGCCACCATATACAGTGCTAACCACTGAGCCACCATACAATGCTAACCACTGAGCCACCTATACAGTGCTAACACTGAGCCACATTACAATGCTAACCACTGAGCCACCATACAATGCTAACCACTGAGCCACCATACAATGCTAACCACTGAGCCACCATATACAGTGCTAACCACTGAGCCACCTATACAGTGCTAACACTGAGCACCTATACAGTGCTAACCATGAGCCACCATACAATGCTAACCACTGGGCCACCATATACAGTGCTAACCACTGAGCCACCATATACAGTGCTAACCACTGAGCCACCTATACAGTGCTAACCATGAGCCACCATATACAGTGCTAACCACTGAGCCACCATATACAGTGCTAACCACTGAGCCACCATATACAGTGCTAACCACTGTAGCCACCATATACAGTGCTAACCACTGAGCCACCATATACAGTGCTAACCACTGAGCCACCATACAGTGCTAACCACTGAGCCACCATACAGTGCTAACCACTGAGCCACCTATACAATGCTAACCACTGAGCCACATACATGCTAACCACTGAGCCACCATATAGTGCTAACCCACTGAGCCACCATACATGCTAACCACTGAGCCACCATACAATGCTAACCACTGAGCCACCATATACAGTGCTAATCACTGAGCCACCATACATGCTAAACACTGAGCACTATACAATGCTAACCACTGAGCCACCATATCAATGCTAACCACTGGGCCACCATAAACCCATGCTTGCTAACCACTGAGCCACCATATACAGGCTAACCACTGAGCCACGCTATACAGTGCTAACCATGAGCCACCATATACAGTGCTAACCACTGAGCCACCATAACATGCTAACCACTGAGCCACCATACAGTGCTAACCACTTAGCCACCATATACAGTGCTAACCACTGAGCCACCTTACAGTGCTAATCACTGAGCCACCATACAGTGCTAACCACTGAGCCACCATATACAGTGCTAACCACTGAGCCACCATATACAGTGCTAACCACTGATCCAGCATATACAGTGCTAACGACTGAGCCACCATACAGTGCTAACCACTGAGCCACCATCAGTGCTAACCACTGAGCCACCACATCAGTGCTAACCACTGAGCAGCATATACAGTGCTAAGCCACTAAGCACCATACAGTGCTAACCACTGAACCAGCATATACAGTGCTAACCACTGAGCCACCAATACAGTGCTAACCACTGAGCCACGCATACAGTGCTAACGACTGAGCCCATCACAGTGCTAACATAGCACACAGTGCTAACCACTGAGCCACCTATACAGTGCTAACCACTGAGCCAGCATATACAGTGCTAACCACTAAGCCACCATACAGTGCTAACCACTGAACCACCATATACAGTGCTAACCATTGAGCCACCATATACAGTGCTAACCACTGAGCCACCACACAGTGCTAACCACTGAGCTACCATACAGTGTAAGGACTGAGCTCCTACATGCTATCCACTAGCCACTACAGGCTACTACTGAACCAGCACACAGTGCTAACCTCTGAGCCACCATACAGTGCTAACCTCTGAGCCACCATACAGTGCTAATCACTGAGGCAACTTTAAATCTCCCGCCAATACCGCTGAGCAGCGCGATATTGGCGGGTGATTTAAACCTGCCTTCAGCTACCTGTCTCTCGACCAATTAGCTGAGCGGTATTGGGGGGCAGATTTAAATCTCCCACCAATACCACGCCGCCGCGCTCATTGGTCGCCAATGACCACACTGCAATCAATGAGAGAGGCGCTTCGCTCCGCTCAGCCAGGATTCAAGTCTCCCGCTAAGGCGCGAGGCACGACTTAAATCACACTCCAAAGGCGCTGATTGGTCAGCACCGGTGGCAGCGACCAATCAGCTCTCCTCGCACTTGACTTAAATCGCGGCTCGCTGATCGGTCACCGCACGGTCAGCACTGACCAATCAGGGAGGCGCCTCGCGGCTTGGCAAGAGATTTACCGGGATTCAAATCTGCCAAGGCGCGAGGCGCAATTTAAATCACGTGCCAAGGGCGCTGATTGGTTGTCGCCGGTGGCGGCAACCAATCAGCGCTCTTGGGGCTTGACTTAAATCGTGGCTCACTGAATGGTCAACCACGGTCAGCGTTGACCAATCAGGGAGGCGCCTGGCGGCTTGGCGGGAGATTTGGCGGCTGCGAACAATCAGCACTCTCGGTATGCGACCCCGGCTTTGGCGGGGGATTTGAATCCCTGCTGCCATATAGGAATACCTGTAACTTGGGGCACTTCCGCTCCGTGCAGTGGGCTGCTTCGGTGGTGAGCTTGGAGGCGCAGGAAGTGAACAGCGGCTACCTTCGGGAGATTATCGCTGATCTCCCGACAGTAGCTCTGGCGCCAGTGTCACATTCTCCCGGAGCGTGTGTCGCTATCCCACAATGGTACCGCAGTGCATTGTGAGATATCGACATAAGCCCCAGAAGTTTGTGACAACATTATTGGTGATTATATTGTGGACTAGCTGTACTACCCGGCTACGCCCGGGTTAATATATAACTGCTGTTAGCTATAACAAAATAGAATTTTAATATGTCATATTAATGACCTGTAGGAAAATAGAAGCTGAGCTGTGATTGGTTGCTATAGGCAGCCTGATAAATCTCCAGCCAACAGTAAACCCTCCCCCCGGCCAGGCAGTATATGTTACCTCACACATACACATAATAGACAGCTCATGTGACTGACATCTGCCTTAATTCCCTATGTGGCACATGTGTTGCACATTGGCTGTTTTTAATCAGATGTTTATTTTTGGAAATGAAAGATTCCAGACGTATGAAGCGAGTTGTGTGAGGCGATTTGTGCACATCTGTGTCTGTCTGTGTGGTGTGTGTGTCCCTGGGGTGTGTGTGTGTCCCAGTAGTGTGCGTGTGTCCCTGTGGGGGGGTCCCTGTGGTGTATGTCCTTTTGGGGGGGGGGGTGTCCCTGTGGTGTGTGTCCTTGTGGGGGAGGGATGTCTCTGTGGTGTGTGTCCATCCCTATGGGGTCTGTGTGTTCCTGTGGGGTGTGTGTGTGTCTGTGTCCCTGTGGGGTATTTATGTGTGTATGTCCCTGTGGTGTGTGTGTCCCTGTGGGGTGAGTGCATGTGTCCCTATAGGGTGTGTATGTGTGTGTTTCCCTGTGGGGAGGGTGTCTGTGTGGTGTGTGTCTCTGTGTTGTGTGTGCCTCTTTGTGGTGTGTGTGTTTGTGTTCGGGTGCGTAGTGAGTGTCCAATGTTGGGCTCCACCTTAGCTGTTACTCTTTGTGTGCATGTGGTGTGTATACATGTCCCCGTGCGTGGTGAATATTCCATGTCAGGGCCCCATCTTAGTGACTATATGCTGGTATATGCTGTTAGTCTTTGGTGCTGTCATCAAGCCCCTCTCATTCACAACAGTCAACTGATAACTGTCACTTTCTTTCCATTATGTAGATAGGGCCAAAATTGTTTGGTGAATTGGAACGCGCGGGGTTAAAATTTCACCTCAAAACATAGCCTATGACACTCTCGGGGTCCAGACGTGTGACTGTGCAAACTTTTTTAGCTGTAGCTGTCAGCTGTCGATTTTCCTCCCACACGTTTCCTTTGACTTTTTCCCCATTATGTAGATAGGGCCAAAATTGTTTGGTGAACTGGAACGCGCAGGGTTAAAATTTCGCCTCACAACATAGCCTATGACACTCTTGGGGTCCAGACGTGTGACTGTGCAAAATTTTGTGGCTGTAGTTGCGACAGTGTAGATGCCAATCCCGGATATACATACATACATACACACGTTCAGCTATATAAATTAGACTAGCTGTACTACCTGGCTACACCCGGGTTAATAAATAACTGCTGTTAGCTATAACAAAATAGAATTTGAATATGTCATATTAATGACCTGTAAGAAAATAGAAGCTGAGCTGTGATTGATTGCTATAGGCAGCCTAATAAATCTCCAGCCAACAGTAATCCCTCCCCCTGGCCGAGCAGTATATGTTACATCACACATACACATAATAGACAGCTCATGTGACTGACATCTGCCTTAATTCCCTATATGGCACATGTGTTGCACATTGGCTGTTTTTAATCAGATGTTTATGTTTGGAAATTAAGGATAGCACACGTATGAGGCGAGTTGTGTGAGGTGATTTGTGCACATCTGTGTTGTCTGTGTGTGTGTGTATGTCTCTGGGGTGTGTGTATGTGTGTGTCCCTGTGGGGTGAGTGCATGTGTCCCTATAGGGTGTGTATGTGTGTGTCCCTGTGGGGAAGGGGGTCTGTGTGGTGTGTGTCTCTGTTTTGTGTGTCTCTGTGGTGTGTGTGTCCCTGTGGGGTGAGTGCATGTGTCCCTATAGGGTGGTTATGTGTGTGTGTCCCTGTGGGGGGGTGTCTTTGTCTCTGTGTTGTGTGTGTCTCTTTGTGGTGTGTGTGTGTGTGTGTCCCTGTGTGGTGAGTGCATGTGTCCCTATAGGGTGTGTGTGTGTCCCCTTGGGGGTGTGTGTGTCTCTGTGGGGGGTCTGTGTGGTTTGTGTCTCTGTGTTGTGTGCGTCTCTTTGTGGTGTGTGTGTTAGTTCGGGTGTATGGTGAGTATCCAATGTTGGGGCTCCACCTTAGCTGTTACTCTTTGTGTGCGTGTGGTGTGTATACATGTCCCTGTGTGTGGTGAATATCTCATGTTGGGGCCCCACCTTAGTGACTATATGCTGGTATGTGCTGTTAGTCTTTGGTGCTATCATTAAGCCTCTCTCATTCACAACTGTAAACTGGTAACTGTCACTTTTTCCCCATTATGTAGATAGGGGCAAAATTGTTTGGTGAATTGGAATGCTCGGGGTTAAAATTTCACCTCACAACATAGCCTATGATGCTCACGGGGTCCAGACGTGTGACTGTGCAAAATTTTGTGGCTATAGCTGACAGCTGTCGATTTTCCTCCAAAACTTTTCCATTCACTTTTTCCCCATTATGTAGATAGGGGCAAAATTGTTTGGTGAACTGGAACGCGCAGGGTTAAAATTTCGCCTCACAACATAGCCTATGACGCTCTCGGGGTCCAGATGTGTGACTGTGCAAAATTTTGTGGGTGTAGTTGCGATGCTGTAGATGCCAATCCCGGATACACATACATACACACACACACACACATACACACATTCAGCTTTATATATTAGATGAGCAAATCTACTCACTATTCGGCACTCGCACAGAGATTATGGGATTCGGGCTACTTGGTACTCATCAAGTATTTGTAAGCTCGCCTTGTGAGACTTGCGATCCCCACACCCCATAATTCATTATATGGCCCTGATAGCATCCTCCACCCCACAATTCATTATATGGCCTTAATAGCGTCCCCTTACCGGACAGTTCATTATATGGCCCTGATAGCATCCCCTTACTGCACAGTTCATTCTATTGCCCTGATAGCATCCCCTCACCCCACAATTTACTATAAGCGCCCTGATAGCCTCCCCTCACCCCACATTTTTATATATGGCCCTGATAGTATCTTCTCACCCCACAATTCATTATATGGCCTTCATAGAATCCCCACACCCCACAATTCATTATATGGCCCTGATAGTATCCTCTCACCCCACAATTCATTATATGGCCTTGATAGTGCCCCCTTTCCAGACAGGTAATTATATGGCCCTGATACCATCCCCTTACTGCACAGTTCATTGTATTGCCCTGATAGCATCCCCTCACCCCACAATTTATTATATGACTTTAATATATGGCCCTGTTAGCATCCCTTCACTCCACAATTCATTATATGGCCCTGATAGCATCTCCACACCCCACAATTCATTATATGGCCCTGATAGCATCTCCACACCCCACAATTCATTATATGGCCCTGATAGCATCCCCTCACCTCACAATTTATTATATGGCCCTGATAGCATTATCTCACCCCACAATTCATTATATGGCCTTGATAGCGTCCCCTTACTGCAAAGTTCATGGAATTGCCCTAATAGCACTCCCTTCACCCCACAACCCCAGTGACTCATAGTGTCATAGATCCATTCACATATCTGTGAAATTCACGGAACCAAGAATGACATCTACGAGACACAGGACATGTGCTGTTCTGATTTGATTATGAGGAATAGGACATACTCCATAGGTCTGTGTGCTGTCCGAGAAAAATATCAGGCAACACACCGACACTGCACATAGATACAGGAATGTAGCCTTATTAGCTATACCACTGTCCATTAGTATTTATTGTATACACATACTATGTATAGCGCCATCTTTAGTTACCGTATATACTCGTGTATAAGCCGAGTTGTTCAGCCCAAAAATTGGGCTGAAAAGTCACCCCCTCGGCTTATACACGGGTCAATACGGTAATCCTAGGTGTCCGGGTGCTGGGGAGGCTGGAGGAGGCGGGGGAAGGCTGATGAGTGAGCGGCCTGTCACGTGGGGCCGCTCATTAGATATGCACGGCTCCCCCCGCCCATCACAGCGGCAGGGGGAGCCGTGCATACAGCCCCCCCAGTGTATACAGGCAGCCCCCAGTGGCACTAGCCCCCCCCATCATGGAAAGAGCCCCCACACTTTGCAGAGCCCTCCCGCTGCTTTACCATCCAGTGTGTTCGCCGCGGGTCCTGCGCGCTGTCATCCCGGTCTCACATGACCCGGCGCGATGACGTCATTCCACAGCGACCGCCGGGTCACATGAGACCGGGAAGACAGCGCGGGAGGATGGACGCGACAGCCCGCGGTGATGAAGACGCTGGATGGTAAGTTAATGCAGCGGGGGGGCTCTGCACAGTGTGGGGGGCTCTTTCCATGATGGGGGGGCTAGTGCCACTGGGGGGCTGCCTGTATACACCTTGGGGCCTGCTGTATACCTCTGGGGCCTGCTGTATATACCCTGGGGCCTGCTGTATACCCCTGGGGCCTGCTGTATATACCCTGGGGCCTGCTGTATATACCCTGGTGCCTGCTGTATACCTCTGGGGCCTGCTGTATATACCCTGGGGCCTGCTGTATACCTCTGGGGCCTGCTGTATATACCCTGGGGCCTGCTGTATATACCCTGGGGCCTGCTGTATATACCCTGGGGCCTGCTGTATACCTCTGGGGCCTGCTGTATATACCCTGGGTCCTGCTGTATACCTCTGGGGCCTGCTGTATATACCCTGGGGCCTGCTGTATATACCCTGGGGCCTGCTGTATATACCCTGGGGCCTGCTGTATATACCCTGGGGCCTGCTGTATACCTCTGGGGCCTGCTGTATACCCCTGGGGCCTGCTGTATATACCATGGGGCCTGCTGTATATACCCTGGGGCCTGCTGTATATACCCTGGGGCCTGCTGTATACCTCTGGGGCCTGCTGTATATACCCTGGGGCCTGCTGTATATACCCTTGGGCCTGCTGTATATACCCTGGGGCCTGCTGTATATACCCTGGGGCCTGCTGTATACCTCTGGGGCCTGCTGTATATACCCTGGGGCCTGCTGTATATACCCTGGGGCCTGCTGTATATACCCTGGGGCCTGCTGTATACCCCTGGGGCCTGCTGTATATACCCTGGGGCCTGCTGTATATACCCTGGGGCCTGCTGTATATACCCTGGGGCCTGCTGTATATACCCTGGGACCTGCTGTATATGACTCTGGGGCCTGCTGTATATGCCTCTGGGGCCTGCTGTATATGCCTCTGGGGCCTGCTGTATATGCCTCTGGGGCCTGCTGTTTATACCTTTAGGGATGCTGTATATACCACTGGGGGGATGCTGTATACTACCACTGGGGAGGCTGCTGTATACTACCAATGGGGAGGCTGCTGTATACTACCACTGGGGAGGCTGCTGTATACTACCACTGGGGAGGCTGCTGTATACCACACTGCTGGGGGCTGTATACCTGTGCTGGGGTCCACCCTCGGCTTATACACGAGTCAATAGGTTTTCCCAGGTTTTGGGGGCAAAAGTAGGGGGGTCGGCTTATACACGGGTCGGCTTATACACGAGTATATACGGTACATAGTTTCCTCTTTTATTATGTTTAATACTTCCATTTATCATGTACCATCGTCTCTACTTATGTATGGAATCATCCCGTATTATATAGTGTGCTCCCTTGTTATGTAAAGCTCCATTACATAGTGTATTTTCATTATTTTTGTTAAAGGGGTTGTTTGGGCTTTTTATAAAATCTGTGTGTGTATCTAGGCTGCAAAATGCTAACAGTTTGTAAATTACACCCTGTTAGGATTTTTCATGCTTACATAGATATCAGTATTCTGCTTGTGGAGGAGCTGCTCAGCCCCGACAAGAAGCTTATTGTTTAGGATTATGGTTGTAACATCACAACTGGACGTTATACCCAGTCTCCACCATGCCCACTCCAGCCTCCAGCAGGCCCACCGCAGTCTCCAGCATGCCCACCCCATTTCCAATATGACCACCTGCAAACTTAGTGCGGTAAATTCTTCTTCACCATGCTCGTGCTGTCAATGAAGCGATCTTCTCTGCATCACTGCTGCAGCCTTACCCTCTGTGAAGAAGACCACCTACTGTATCCTCACCCATCCCTTGTAGACTGTGAGCCCTGGTGGGCAAGGTTCTCTCCCCTAACCTGTTGTATCCTCACCCATCCCTTGTAAACTCTAAGCCCTCCTGGCCTACTGTCACCTAACGTATCCTTTCTAGATGATGTGCCCTCGCAGACAGGTTGCTCTCCCCTCACCTACTGTATCCTTACTCATCTCTTGTAGAATGTGAGCCCTCACTGACAGGTTCCTCTCTCCTCAACTACTGTATCCTCACCCATCCCTTGCAAACAAAGCATCCTCTCACCAAAGCCTCTGAATGACCTGCGAGCCACAGCCAAGTAAGCGGTGACTCACTGAGGTCACTCGAGAACACCGGTGCCATAGTAACTGCTAGCTAGTAGTTACTATTGTACTGGTGTCTTCTTGACTATTTATTTGAGATTCTTAATCGCTGGGTTTAATATTGGCCTGACAGTAAGAGTATCGGGGGTAATGCCAGCTGGCAATACAAAGCTGGCATGAACCCCATATTAACCAGAGTGCCACTGCCACCAGGGTCAATGGGAGAGCCAGGTAAAGCGCCTGAACATGACGCTACAATAGAATGTGCCATTTTTAGAGGCGGCTGTGGGCCACTATTCTTTAGCGTGGAGGAGCCCTAAAACAATGATCCCTCACTCCGCCAAAAATTCCAACACCCAGCTGCCTAGTTTTACCTTGGCTGGCCTTATGTATTTTTTTTGCAAGCCATTGTAAAATTAGGCAGCTGAAGCTGGCAGCTCACAGCTGTCCACTTTATCTGTGCTGAGATTAAAAAGATATAGCTGAGCCCTACGCATTTTTCTTTTGATATTTATTTTACACACTTTGACAGCAGGTTGGTTGCCATTCACTAATGTGTATGGCAACGAAGCACAGGCACCATCCAGATTGAGGAAATGCAGTGATTGGCTGTGATTGGCTGTTGCTGGTCAGTGCAGTGAATATGCATGAAGCTTAATGGGTGACCTTGGAAGCAAGCAGAAGGATGCTGGTAAGCCCGATCTAACTATTCTACAATCTATCTATTTATCTATCTGTTCATCTATCTGTCTATCTCTCTATCTATTCTAACTTTACAGCAGGAAAGCCATTGTTAAAAAAGCATGTCATGCGCATGACAAACGGTTGCTAGGTGGGGAAACCACATACTGGTATGTCATACACATGTCACCCGCATGACCGAGATCAGCGGCGAAAATGTATATGTAGATGCAAGCGCACCCTTAAAGTGTTTTCCATGAAGAGTTTAATATTTGAGCGTACAGAAATGAGTCGGTCGACAGGGTAGGGGGTACTCGGATACCGTGACTGATGGTTACTTCGATGGGGGATCACGACTTGTCGGTTCCCGGTTCCATGCCCTGGACCCTCAATGGCGAGGATGGTGGGGGATGATGATGATGGATGGGGAAACGGAAACGTGACGCCACCTGTGGTACCTGGTAACGTGGATACCAGTGCTGCGGCCAGCCGCTGAGGTGATGGAGATGCAGCTTAGAGTAGTACAGCTCCCACAGGTGGAGCTTTACCTCAGGGCAGCGGGGGTAGATGAGGGGAGTAGTAGTCCTCACCGATTTGATGCTGAGGCCCTATGGACGCCGAGGAAAGGAGCACAGACAACCGCTTCAACTCAAACGTTTCTTTACTGGTTCCGGCAGATGATACAGTTTATAGTCTGATTTAGTGGGGACGTAGCCACAGATTTTAAGGTAACTTTGCAGAGTTTGTCGGTGATACCCTCTTACAACTTTCGGGGTCTGTGTTCCTCTTTACTCTCATTAACCACTCTGAAGAGCTCCTTCGCCAGTCCCCTGGTCTGCTACTATTAGGTACAGTTGGTTCCTTACCGGTATGGACGAGAGTGAAAGTATATAAGCCTCCCACCACCGGAATTCGATCCTTTCATAACGCGCCCTGTACTTTTTTGGAACTGAGGTAGAGGTACAGTCTGTGGGGCTATGGCACCCTTTTGTCGGTTCAACAGCTTGTCGGTTCACAGTGAGGGATAGACCTCTGACTGCCTCGGCTCCGGTATGCCGGTGTTGACCCGGACTCCAAGCCGCCTCCTACCGGTCCTGGGTTGTCACCTCCGGTTTCTGGGTCACCCCTCTCCAAGAAGGTGCCCTCCTGTCATGAACGCTGTCAGGCACGTCCTCACTTGCTGCCTTCCGAGCACTGTCTGACTGGAACTCACTCAACTGTCACTCAAGTCTCCCGTTCTAAACTAGGCTCCACCCCTGGACCTACTCAATATGCTATGCTAAGGGGGGCTAGTGTGTGGGTGCTTAGGACAGACTGTGCATGAAACCCCGTATCCATGACTACGGAGGCACTACACCTTCTGTTTGGGGTGCAGTACCTCCCTGTGGCGCCTTCCCTAGGGGCGCCCACAATAACATGTGAAAATGAAGTACAACGGACTAAATTGATTAAAAAAACTTTATGTTAAATACAAGACATATAAAAACAAATGGACATGAAAAAAGGTATCCGATGCCACATACAGTTGAGTCTTTTATTAGAGATTAAAAATTACATAACCTCAGAGAGGAACCTGCACGCGTTTCGGGGACGCATCCCCTTAGTCATCAGCAATACTTTGAATAAAACCCACAATATATACATAATAAGACCCACCCCTAAGGTGTGCAATTTCAATTCATTCCACTCATTAGAATCTTTAACCCTGTCTGTCTCAGTTACATGTCCAAATAGGAAAAAGGTTCATATAGCAGTGCCCTCATAAATATTCATGATTACAGAAGTTACATGTAGATACATATAATTATGAAGAGTACAACTGTTAAAAAGAAATGATACAAGACATGATAGCTTAATTTTTCATTTCATTTTCCACCACAAATGTGATTTTTGCAACAAAAAAATTATTATACAGAGCCTATAAGTACTCATTAAACAATTTGCAAGCTTAAATTACTTTTATGTAAATAACCAGAAGGTATTAGTATATATCCATGAACCATGCGGTATTCGACGTTGAATCGCAAGATCCACGATTTTTCAGTATTGTGCAGCAATTTTTCCCAATCACCCCTCTCCGAGGACAGGGAACCCTCTGTATTACTTTGTGTGATTCCCTGAAATGCCTGGACAAGCCAGAGAGTCCTGTACATACACTCCTGGAATTGGGATTGGCCGCAGTTAAATGTTCAGAAATTCTTATTTTAAGGGCCCTAGTATTACACCCAATATAATACTTATTGCAACTAGTGCATGCTGCCAAATACACTACATATGAAGTGTTAGAGTTTATGTAAGTTTAAATACTATATTGTTTCCCCATGTGTAGATTAACAAAAGAGGACCCCATTTCAACATACTTACACATACCGCACCGACCATTTGTACATTCCTCTATAGTTTAACCAGGTAGGATTTTTAATGATTTTTTCAGAGTACATACTGGGAGATAGAAAACTGCCTATGTCCCTCTCTTTACGGGGCACAACTCTGCATCCCAATCCCAAGATGGTAGAACGATTTTTATCCTGGTACAGTATGGGCAGGTTTTTTTAAGAATACATTTTCATGGGTTCATGGATATATACTAATACCTTCTGGTTATTTACATAAAAGTAATTTAAGCTTGTAAATTGTTTCCTGAGTACTTATAGGCTCTGTATAATGTGTTTTTTGTTGTAAAAATCACATTTGTGGTGGGAAGATGAAATGAAGAATTAAGCTATCATGTCTTGTATCATTTCTTTCTAACAGTTGTACTCTTCATAATTATATATATCTACATGTAACTTCTGTAATCATGAATATTTATGAGGTACTGCTATATGAACCTTTTTCCTATTTGGACATGTAACTGAGACAGACAGGGGTTAAAGATTCTAATGAGTGGAATGAATTGAAATTGCACACCTTAGGGGGTGGGTCTTATTATGTATATATTGTGGGTTTTTATTCAAAGTATTGCTGATGACTAAGGGGATGCATCCCCGAAATGCGTCCAGGTTCCGCTCTGAGGTTATGTAATTTTTTAATCTCAAATTAAAAGAATCAACCATATGCGGCATCGGATACCTTTGTTCATTTCCATTTGACCTGGTGGACACCAACCACTTTCCGATTGGGAGTCCAGTGAGTATAGGGCGGTGGACACTCTGAAAATTGTTTTCTCCTTCCATATAAAAACAAAGCATATGGAACAGAATAAAATAAAAAAACTTTAAAAGCCCCAAATAACAGAACCTTAATACAGTCCAAAATATTGAAATAAAAATAAAAAGTCACATATTGTGGGACCTTCCGAAATACAAATTTATATCCCAGTATGATGAATTACTCCATGTACGTAGCAGAAACATAGTTGGATTGGGGTGTCTGGGGCCCACCAGGGAAATTGACTCCAGGGGGCCACCCTTTAGCTACATGCAAATACTTGTTAGCCGTTATATCCACTATGTTGGCAGTTCCTACACATCACTGTGTGTTCATCATAACTGGAATGTACAACTCCAGTACTTTGCATTAAAGGGATTCCTTGGTGAAAGCAAGTTATCAGCAGTCCACATGTTCGGGACGTGATAACTTGTTTATTGGTGGAATCTCTTGAAACCAGTTGAAACTGCACCATCGGAAGAATGTGGAAACTTTATTCTTGACAGGACACTTTTATCCCAATTATAAAATGCAGTGGCCAGTAATGATATCTGTCCGCGGCACCATTCATCCACATTGGGACATCCAGAAAAAGCCAAACACAGCGCTCACAGCCACTGAGGAAATGAATGGATCAATGGTCGAGTTATACATGAGCTCCATGTAACAATGTGTCCCTCCCTCTCTTCCCCTGTATCACCCTGACCACTTCATGTACTCTATGTAATGTAATGTAATTGTCGAGCCAGTGATGCGCCCAGACTGCTGTTACTCACAGAGAGGCAGTCCCTCCACGCAAGTGACATGCCCAACAGTTGTTACTCACAGAAGGCAGTCCTCCACGCAAGTGACATCCCCAGACAGTTGTTACTCACAGAGAGGCAGCCCTGCTGTAGTGGCCTGGTCCACATTGTGTTTGGCCCTTAAGTACCCTGGATTAGGAGTAGCTCTGCACACGACAACTCAGTCCTAGCTATCCTTTACATTTATTTCATACAGCGGTGCCCGTGCACATGCATCGGGATTCTAGCAGAGCGAGTCTCTGACTCGCAATGCCGCTTGCGGCAATGCTTCGCGCTGCAAGGCGACTCGCCATGCCGCTGCGGCATACGATCGCTTAGAACGCTCGCAATGGCCGCTGCCGGCCAATGTTCGGGCGTATCCACATGACCACGTGACTCGCAGCGTGAGCGTACTCAAAAGGGGCAAAAAACCCATCGTGATTATATATAGATTCTTATGAGCTGTAGATTTCCAGTCACCTCTAGTTTATATTTAATGCATTTCTCAGGTATTTCTCATTTGTTGTGTTCCATCACCATCTACTGGTGAAAATGTATGGTTTATATTACTTTGTTTGTAGAATCTGAAGTGTAAATTGGGTTTTGTCTTATTGGCTGGTGACCCAATCATATGGCTCAATAGGTGGAGCTGCTTCCAGCTTCTGTCTAGACAGACAAAGCTGGAATTTCCCCAGTCTGGACAAGATGTCACAGGGAGCAGAGCACATGTAAGGGGTCTCCTCACACTTCCAGGTCCAAGGCCTGAAAGTTCATCCTTCCCTGACTAGCTGTGAAATTAACCCAGGATTCCCAGGTCTGTACAACCCTCTGGTTATATCTAATCTTCCGCTATAATCTTACAAAAGACTCAGAACCCTTTCCTAACAGCATACAAGTTTTACATCTAAAGTATCTGTGCTTTTAAAGCTCCAGAACCCCGATGTCATGTCAGTATTCAACTCCGCACTGTATTTGTTGTGTCCTACCCACGTGAGAATATGAAGCATTTCCTCAATGTTACATTTCCCAGTTGCTGGTGAAGTAAAAGCAACTGTTATCCCCGAGCCCGCTGCAAAATAATATGTTGAACTATGAAAAATCGCATGTTAAACTGTGCAACGGTACCTTAATAGACTGTGAAAATGGTGACTGTGGTTTGTGGGAGACATGTGCTCATTGTCTTGCAGCTAAGCATATTCAAAGTCATCCCATCGTGGATAGAGCCTCAGAAATGGCACCAAGAGTGGCTCCTCCCACCTGCATAGAATGCTCTCAAATGTCCTATCAATTGCCTGCAAGAAAGTGCATCCCCTCTCCAGTACTGAGTTGTGTGGCTGCCTCCAGTGGGCATGGCTGCTGGAGAGAGTCCTGTGCAGAGAGAGAGAAGTTCTGATCTAATCTCAGTGTGTGTGCTGGAACAGAGAATGTAAGATAGACTGAACAGTTCCTGGCAGAGGTCATCCTGAACTCCAGAGCAGCTGCTACTGTTTCCACTGAGCAGAAGTAGAGGGTCACAGGCTTGTGACTTCCAGAGACCACCATCCAGCCAGCCTCCATGCACATGGAGAAGTCGAGAACTGCAGAGATCCCATCCGCACATACACCCGAGGAGCAGACCACCATTATCCCACCTTCAGAGCTGACCATGGCTGAAGCTGAGTGCAAGGAGCCTGTGCTGCGCATCTGGCAGGTGGTGATGTCAGATTCCCAAGTGGGCCACACGAGTACATACTGGGAGATAGAAAACTGCCTATGTCCCTCCCTTTACAGGTACAACTCTGCATCCCAATCCCAAGATGGTAGAAAGATTTCACTATAGCTTAGCAGGTTCAGCCACTAGGGAGATAGGTGAGACAAGCGATGATCTCTAGAACTGTGCTGTCAAGAAAAGAAGGGACGCCAGGAAAATCAAGGATATATTTCAGTGGAGCCTGTTCATCTCGGTCATATTTTTTCTTTCCTCATGACTCTTAGCAGGCAAAATACTGGACTTTTCCCAACATTTATTCTCATTCAGTATAAAATATTGACAAAAATTCTGTGTCACAGCCCCGTACATCGAGACCATGTTTCATGTGATGTTTTGGGACGAATTAACTATTTTCTGAGCAATTCTGGGACTTCTTAGCTTGAAAGTCTGCCCATACTTTCCGTAATTCTTCTCCAGAATAATCCTGCACTCTGACAACTTTCCTAAATTTGCAGTGGTCATAATTAAGCCTGTAAGTGATAAATGCACCGCTAGGGGATTCACTAATAGGAATGTGGAGCTCATGCAAACAAATTCCCATAAAAGCATCTTCCACCGGGATAACCCTAATTTCTTGGGCCACATCATAGATTTTTTTTGCCATGTCAAGTGAAAAAACATATCCAGCCCCAGAGCAATAGGGAGGGTAAGTATCATTTTGGTAAATCTGAATAGGTACATACGACTTAGAAGCCTTGTGTCCTTACAGCTCTAGAACCTCTAACTAAGGCTCCAGTAAAGTAATTTGTACGTATGGGTAAATCTGGACAAAGAACATTATGAATCAGGTAGTCTACATTAAGAAACATGTCACTGTCAACCTTCAAGGCATAGCTGGTGGAAGGACAGAATTTGGTCACCCACTCCATACCCATTAAGGTTTTCAAGGTCAAATTGTAATAGGTGTCCATGAAGTCTTGTTGTACGATGTCCCCAAAGGTCAAACTTTCTTCTTCTAACAAATCCTGGGTTTGGACAGGAGCAATCTGAGGTAGACCCACCAGGAAAACCCTGACCACCTCAACATCGTAAATACTCTCATTACCCCATGTTTCTCGTATTGTGCGTCTAGACTCCAAGTCCTGGCATCGAACAACCACCATTATAACAAGGAAAGGCTTCCGGTTCTTGCACTTGTCCGGCTGGTTAATGAGGAACTGTATGGAAATGGGTACGGAGGAGCCAGGGGGTGCTGGAACGCCGGATAAGTCAGATTGTTCACAGGTTTATTTCTCTCCTTTAATGTTACAGAGTCTTGAATCAATTTGTTGAGTATTTTTATTTGGCTTTTGTAGTAGACGAAATGCCCACACATGAACATAAGGATCAAGAAAAATGAGATAAATAATTTCCAGAAGATTTGTCTATTCATTTTGTCCTCTCAAGATTAAATCTTCACCAAGATTTCTGTAAAAATGAGAGAAAATGTCAATAAAACAGAAGTTTACATTCCGTTTACATTATTTACATTCCTAATGTGTTCACAATGATGAGAAGTAACCAGAGGCCTGAATGGAACATCTGTAATATTACCTATAGATCACAGTAGGCAGATTCACGGCCCTGGTGTACCGTAACTTGAAGCTGCTGATCTTTAATGCGGTCTGTACATTTCTAAAGAACCTCTTCATCATAAGAGGGTCTCAATACTTTTTTTATACAAATTTTATTCTCCAGTCCATATTTATTTGTATAAATGTTCTTATTTCATTACCAATTTCTTTGATTTCCCATCCTAAACGTTTTGCCCATGTTCCTTAGCTTTCTCCATCTTAATGGTGTACTGGGACAACTTTCTTAAATTCTCATTGTTCTTAATTATACCTGCTG
This sequence comes from Allobates femoralis, assembly GCA_033576535.1. Lineage (NCBI taxonomy): Eukaryota > Metazoa > Chordata > Amphibia > Anura > Aromobatidae > Allobates > Allobates femoralis. Next base: position 72,588,810 of record JARQOC010000004.1, on the reverse strand, counting down.
TTCCTAAATTCACCTCTAGGGGTACACTAGGTTGAATGTGGAGCTCATACAAGCAATTACCTCTCACAAGTCAGTAGGAGATTGGTGAAAACTTTGGAGCTGCAGATTTTAAACATGTTCTTTTCTCTGACTAGCAGTGAGGGTTAGTGTAAGTTTCCTTGCTGGTAGTTCTGGATTAATTTGCAGGAGTGTGTGACCTCACCCACCTCCCTTTAAGTAGGCAGATGCCCTAGACTTGTTGTCAGTGATAGTTTTAATACTGATCTGACCAGCCAGATGTGTGGATCTAGTTAAGCTGCTGTTGGAGGTTTACCACCAGGTGCCTTCTGTCATGGGGTTGTTATACCGGAGTAGGGGTAAGCTAGCAGGATGGCAGTGATGGCCAAATACAATAAGGGGTACTAGTCTGTCCCTTAGACTGGTGGTCCCTAGCTGACCCCATTCCCAGAAGTACCTCTAAAGGTGAGGATGTCTAGGCCACTACCCTTGCCCTGCTCCTGACTACTGCTCCTGACTACCCAGGCTAAAACCCCCTCACTTCCACACTGGGACCGGTATAAGCACAGCAACTCCCACACATGATGGCAATCTCCAGGAAAGCTACACTACAGTTTCAGCAGGAACTGCAACTGCTTTCACACAGCTCAGGGTCATTCAGAGAATGAACTCTATCAGCGACATCAGGTAATGGGTCATGGAATTATTTAAAAGCTGGGGGAGTGGTCAAACCACTTCACCTGATACACAGCAATACCAACTACCAACACACTGCAATACCAAATTGACTCCATTTAAACTACTGCAGAGCAATTCACAGAGACTATAGAGTCATCTACACGTGACACCATCCTTCATGTTGCTTTTGGAGCTAGCAGCTGATATCTAGTATAGTGTATTCCTATTGTGTTTTTCCCCATGTGTTCTGTAGTTTTTATTGGGGTTTACTAAACACCTCTCTCATTTGTTCCCTACCTCGGCCACAGATCAGGGTCAGCCAGGGCATAGATCCGGAACCTATCTAGAGTGGTCAGAGGAGCCTGGAGCTAGCGGAAGGTTTGGCTAGAGGTCAACATCTCCTCCTTCACTAGATTCAGGGATTCCCTGTCATGTACGCAAAGTACCTCTTCCCATGCCTCACGTGACAATACACATAAATCATCTTCCATGGGAATGACCCTAACTTCTTGGGCCTTAGCATAGATTTTTTTTGCCATTTCAGCCAATAAGACATATCCAGGATGAGAACAATAAGATAGGTGGGTGTTATAGATTTAATTACCGTAAGTAGATTTCACATATGAGCCTTGCTCCTGAAAGGTCTATGCTAAACAGAGCTTACATGAACTATTTTGTATAAATTGGTTATTCTGGATAAAGAACATTATGAATCAAGTAGTCTGCATTAAGACACATTTTGTAGACTATTGTTATGACATAGCTGGTAGAAGGACAGAGTTGTGGGCACCAAACTCATCTGTACATGGGACTGTCTTCTGCTCCATTTTTACAGACCATGATTTAGTAGAAATTCATTAATATGTGAGAGCCATGGCCCACAAGAGGATTATCTGGGGTACTGGTGGGCAAGTGTGACTTAGCGTAGAGTAAAGGTGCCTGTCGTAGTGTAGGAGCACCGGTTACAAGGCCCAAACGTAAAGATTTGAGCTCCGCAGAATGCAGAAGAGACCAGGCTCCTGTGCAGTAACTATCTGTGCATGCTTTATGTGGTATAAACCTTGGAAGAAATGCTGCAGAGATTTGGTGCTGACTTTTTATGACATATAAATCTTTACCCATACAAGGAAAAGCCACTGAGAAGGTGTAATGTTTTGCACATCCCACATGTCACAGACTTCAGAAAATATCAATAATTGGTGGAAGAATCATCAACTTTCCAAGATACACAGATGATACAATTCTGATAGCAATAAGCGTAGATGGAACGAAGGACTTAATACGGAGTGTCAAGATGGAAATTGCTACTCAACACAAAGAAGACAAAGATTTTGACTACTTCCAAGTACGACATGGACACATTTGAGATGGATGGTGACGAACTAGAAGTGGTAAAGGACTTCAACTTACTTGGATCAAAGATCACTCAAGATGCAGCGACGACACCGGAAGTCAATAGGAGAATAGATATGGGCAAATCAACAATGAAGTCACTGGAGAAGGTCTTCAAATCAAGGAACATTGATGAAGAAGACATGGCTCGTGCATAGTCTGGTCTTTTCTGTAGTAACATATGGAAGTGACACCTGGACGATACAGTAACAAGACAGAAGAAGAATCAACACCTTTGAAATGTTGAGCTGGAGAAGGATGTTATCAATACCCTGGATGGCAAGAAGAACAAACACATCAATACTGGAACAGATCAAGCCAGACGTGTCACTGGAAGCAAATATCACCAAGCTACGACTTGTCTACTTTGGACACATCATCCAAAGAGAAAAAATACTAGAGAAGGACATTATGGCAGGAAAAATAGAAGATACAAGGCAAAGAGGAAGATAAGCAATCCAATGGCTGCATACTGTCAAGATAACAGCAAAGAAAACCCTGGTGGACTTATCTAGGCTCGTGCTAGATCGATCTTCCTACAGTGCGTTCATCCATCAATTCGGCATGGATCGAGATCAAGCTGAAGGCCGATGAATACATAAATAAACTGTAGTTGAGACAGTTTGGGGACAATTTAGATGACATCCGAGTACAGGGCGATGTTTTTCACACATAGATTTGAATACTTGTGCACCCTCTGAATCGGCATGAGAAAGAGATCACTGGTTTTCTCTCCCCCATAGCCTATCATTGGAGCTAGTGCGGCCAATAAAACATCGGCTAGCACTGGCCCAGATTAGGGTCAGCGAGGGCATAGGTGTGGAACCTATCTGGAGTGGTCAGGAGATCCAGGGGCCTGCAGAAGGATTCGCTAGGGGTCACTATTCCCCCCTTCACTAGATTCAGGCATTCCCTGTTGCTGTACGCGATGTACCTACTAATAACTTGTGTGTTAATACCCATAAACCATCTTCGATGGCATTCCCCTAACCTATTCAGCCACAGCATAGATTTTTTTGCCATGTCAGCCAATAAGATATATCTAGGATGTGAATAAAAGTTGGGTAGGTATTATTTGGATAGATTTAATGACGTAGATTCCACTTGTGAGCCTTTCTCCTGAAAGGTCAATGCTAACTAGAACTTCTGTGAACTATTTTGTATAAACTAGTTATTCTGAATAATGAACATTATGAATCAAGTAGTCTGCATTAAGAAACATTTTGTTGTCTATTGTTATGACATAGCTGGTAGAAGGTCATAATTTGGTCACCCGCTCCATACCCATTAAGATTTTCAAGGTCAAATTGTAATTTGTGCAATGTTTTGCACATCCCACATGTTACATGCTTTGGATTTAGAGAAAGTAACAATGAACTGCACTTGGGACAGTTTTGTGACAATTTAGAGCAGAGGTACCCAACCTTTCTGACCTTGAGAGCCACATACAGCTTTGAGAGAGGTTTGCAAACCCCATCCAGCTCTAATGGTACCTTTACACGCCGCCACAACAGGATGGATACAACCCGCTACAGGCTACAAATGTAGCTTGTCGCGCCAATATCGCCCGTAGTAGCGGCGTGTGAAGACGGGACGACACAGCCGGCTACAGATACCTCTGTATCCGTGCACTGCCCATAAACAGATGGCTACATCGCCGATTGTAGCGAGCTGTATCGGCGTGTAAAGACGTTACGGAAGGGAACTCTGGACACCCTGCGATGTAGCTGCAATGTAGCTAAGGCGTGACCCTGGCTCCGTGTTACCGCGCCCCATGTGCGATCATTGGTGGAAGCTGCTGCATGACGATTGGTAGTCGCTGGATAGGGAGGCATATTTAAGGAGCTGACGAGTCACACTACACAATCGCTCGAGCGTGCTGTATTACTCAGCCTCCTGCGTTGCCTGCCCAATCAGGATGTTATTGCTTCGTCCTATCAGCGTACGGACGGCTCGTAATCCACAATTGTGGCACGCCTATGTGCTGTCCCTGCTGCACCAGGTACGCCCATAGTAGCTGGTTATAGCGGTGTGTAAATGAGCTACAGATGGCTACTTGCGACACCCGGCGATGTAGCTAGCTGTAGATGTAGCGTAGCGTAGCGCACCTTGTGGCGGCGTGTAAAGAGGGTGCGGTTCCCGTTGGTAACCGTTCGGCCGTGCTCGTGCACGTGAAGTTGCCGTTGGTATCCATCCTGTTGTGGCGGCGTGTAAAGGTACCATAAGAGAGATTGCAAGTCACATCCAGCTCATGCCTCCTCACAGTAGTGATACCCAGAACCCCATTGCTGGTATAATTGAAGCCAAAGCTTTCCAACAGAAATTACACAGAGGCACCAAGATCCAGGAGTTCCTACCTTACCTCCATTCAGATCTGTTCTATGCGGAGCAACACACAGAAGCCACCATATGGGGACCTGCTTTTCATAACTGGTTGCTAGACATGGTGCTAATGTACTAATCTGTACGACACATCAGTGATAATGCCAGTGTGGGTGCATCAGTTTTTTACAATTCCGGGGGGGCTGGAGGAATCTGGGGTGACACTGGTTTTACCTGCATCCCCCGGATTCAAAAAACGCCAGAGTGAAATCAGCCATACACAAGCTCTCCCTAAAAAAACTCCTTTTGTATGCATTCCCCTATATCCACAGCCTTTGTGATCTACTCTCCCTGAAAACTTGATTGCTAATTATGCTTTCCACACATAAATTTGTTGTCTACAACCTGTTCCTGCTGCTAGGTCTAAAGGCCCCACAATCGGTAACAATATCGTTGAAACATCACGGGTTTTCAGTCGTTCAAACGAAGTTGTAACGACGTCGTTCAGTGTGACATGTACATCCGATCAACGATAATCGGGCAGATCGCTCATCGGAGGTTGGTGAACTGGATCACAAACCAGACGATGATCAATCGTCCAACCTGAAGCATGGGTGTGTGTGACACCTCGATAACGATGTCGTTAACGACCTCGCCTATTCAGAACTTAAGGACGTAGACCAGAGGACCCCAACTCCAGGCCTCAAGGCCCGCCAACAGTGCCGGTTTTCAGGATTTCCTTAGTATTGCACAGGTGCTAATGTGATCATCTGCACAGGTGAGGATTCCAACCCCTGCAATACTAAGGAAATCCTGAAAACCTGCACTGTTGGCGGCCCTTGAGGCCTGGATTTGGGGACCCCTGACGTAGACGATCTAACGACCGCAAGTATCGTTACCTTGTCGCGGAATCTTTGCAGCATCGTTAACGATATCTATACGTGCGACATTTCACGAACGACCATTGAAGCACGAGACAGGGCCTTAAGACCGGTGATTCTCTCATGACAGAGAATCAGCCCAATTATGCCAATGACACTCAGAACAAAATCTTATCCGAGTGTGATTCGAGTGTCATTCACTGTTATCCAATTCTCTTGCAAGCAGGATTCAGAGAAAAACAGAGGAAAAGATGGAGAACCTACTTTCTCGATCTTCTCTATTGTCTTTGTCGGCATAAACCAGACTGACACAAACTTGAATGGGCGCGCTAACCAAACCGGCATCAGAGACCAATTGCTGGTAGGCACTGCCCACAGTCTAGGAAACGTCGGCTAGCACTCATCCAATGCATACACTCTTGTGATCGAGCCATAACTCTGAGGAAATGAAGCGTGAGATCAGAGAGAGCTGATACAGCCAGGAGCTCCTAATCTATATCATCAGCAACAGGAAAGCCAGACATGTGGAGCAGGTACAGACTGTGCAGCAGGAAAATGGCCGATTTTATTAATAATACATATTCAAAGTTGCAATTAAAATATAAATACAAATTCAGCACTAATGTGTCTATAGCCTTTAAATAAATAAAAATGAATGTATGTAAAACTCTATGTATACAGTTTGTCATGAAAATATTATAAAAAAAATGTCCATGGTGTAAATTTGATATTTTTAAACTTCAATAAAGAGTCTCAACATCATTGGAAATTCTCTTCAAATATCATTGTTTTCTCCATTCCAGTTTTAGTTTTTATGTTTTTAGCACTTCTGAGCTTTCTTTGCCTGAAAGTCTGCCCATATTTTCTGTAGCTCTTCTCCAACATAATGATGCACTGTGATGACCTTCCTAAAATGGCAATGGTTGTAATGAATCTTGCGGATGATAAATTTTCCTTTAGGGGGTACACTGGGTGGAATGTGGAGCTGATGTAAGCAAATTCCCATAAAAGCATCTTCCATGGGGATGACCCTAATTTCTTGGGCCACTTCATAGATTTTTTTCGCCATGTCAGCTGAAAAGACATATCCAGGACCAGCACAATAAGGTGGGTAGGTATCATTTGGGTAGATTTTCTCAGGTACATACCACTTTGAAGACTTTTTCCTCATAGGTTTAGTATTCTCATGTATGGCTCCAGTGAAGTAATTTGGACGAACAGGTAAGTCTGGAAAAAGAAGATTCTGAATCAGGTAGTCTACATTAAGAAACATGTCGTTGTCTATCTTCATGACATAGCTGGCAGAAGGACAGAATTTGGTCACCCACTCCATACCCATTAAGGTTTTCAAGGTCAAATTGTAATAGGTGTCCATGAAGTCTTGTTGTACGATGTCCCCAAAGGTCGCACTTTCCTCCTCTAACAAATCCTGGGTTCGCTCAGGAGCAATCCGAGGTAGACCCACCAGGAAAACCCTGACCACCTCAACATCGTAAATACTCTCATTACCCCATGTTTCTCGTATTGTACGTCTAGATTTAAAGTCCTGGCACTGTACAAGCACCATTATAACAAGGAAAGGCTTCCGGTTCTTGCACTTGTCCTGTTGGTTAATGAGGAACTTGTATGGAAATGGGTACGGAGGAGCCAGGGGGTGCTGGAACGCCGGGTAAGTCAGATTATTCACAGGTTTATTTGTCTCCTGTAATTTTATAGAATATTGAATCCAGTTGTTGTCTACATTTATTTTACTTTTATAGTAGAATAAGAACCCGGATATGAACATAAAGATCCCGAAACAAAAGGTAATACATGTCCCGTAGTAAATTCGCATTTTGTTCTCCGAAGATCAAGGCCTCACCAAGATTTCTGTAAAAATGAGATAAAATGTAAAGAAAAAATAGGTGGAAAAACTGATAGTTAATTTCAGGAATCTACATTATCTACAGGCCTAATGCAGAGGCGTAACTATAGTGGATGCAGTCACGCCCAAGCCCATTCAATTTTTTTGCATTACTTTTTTCCTCCCCTTCTACAAAGAACCAGAACTTTTTTAATTTTTGTTCACAGAGCCATATGAAGGTTTTTTTTTGTAGAGATAAGTTGTAATTTTGGCTGACACCTTTCATTTTACTATTTAAAGTACGGTACTGAAAAAGGAACAAGGGGGATTCCAATTTCAGTGCAATAAAAAAAATGTAATTCTTCCATTGTCTTTTGGTTTTGATATGGTTGAAATCAGAATTTTACCTACACTATATAAAAAGATAATAGTGCAAAGGAATAAACGGGAAAGGAAAGTGCCAATACCAAATGCTCCAATGGCATCCGATACGACCTCCAGAAAAGTGGCTGGCTTCCACCTGTGCAACTTCACGTATAAGGGTACCTTTACACGCAGCAACTATTACCGGCAATCGGAGGCAACCAAACATGCGCGTGCACGTTTTTGACGGTTGCCTCCAAACGTCGATGCCGCATTTACACGCTGCAATTGCTTCCTCAACCTAAGGGAACGTGGTTCCCTGAAGTTGAAACTGATCCTGCGGGAAACATCCGGTTGAATCCCGACGCCGATTCACACGCCGCAACCACTAAGAGAATGTGGGCGTACCTGTGCAGTGCCGCAAGAACATAGGCGTGACAGAGTTGTGTATTCCGCGCCCCAAACACACTGATTGGACAACGCACAAGCATCATGATTGGCCAGCCTGTGCAGGAAGGCTGGCTAATACAGGACGCCATTGCAATTGTGTAATGTGAATGGACAGCTCTTCAAATATGGCGCCCTGTGCAGGGACAGCCAATGGTAACACTGTAGCCCTCACCAATCATCGCTGATGGGGCACGCTATCCATCACGTTTACCGCGAGCCGCTGTCAAACCTGCATAGCGGCTCGCAGTGGGCGCTAAAGCGCCACCACTCGCCGCTATCCCGCCACCGCCCCCCCACACAGAGCCGTCTCCTCCCACCCACATCCGGGAACCGGCCCGCCCCGGCCCGGCCCACACTCCGGTGTGCGGCCTCCGCCGACACCGCCGACTCTCCTCCTCCATCAGGGACCACCATTCCGCCACCGGCCCCGCACACAGCCCCGCCGACAGCCCGGTGAGTGTTCTGCCCCCCAGCCTCCCCTCTCCTGTGCCCCCCAGCCTCCCCTCTCCTGTGCCCCCCCAGCCTCCCCTCTCCTGTGCCCCCCAGCCTCCCCTCTCCTGTGCCCCCCCAGCCTCCCCTCTCCTGTGCCCTCCAGCCTCCCCTCTCCTCTGCCCCCCAGCCTCCCCTCTCCTGTGCCCCCTTAGCCTCCCCTCTCCTGTGCCCCCCAGCCTCCCCTCTCCTGTGTCCCCCAGCCTCCGCTCTCCTCTGGCCTCCAGCCTCCGCTCTCCTCTGGCCTCCAGCCTCCGCTGTCCTCTGCCTCTGCTCTTCTCCAGCCTCCGCTCTCCCCTGCCTCCGCTCTCCCCTGCCTCCGCTCTCCTCTGCCCTCCAGCCTCCGCTCTCCTCTGCCCTCCAGCCTCCGCTCTCCTCTGCCCTCCAGCCTCCGCTGTCCTCTGCCTCCGCTCTTCTCCAGCCTCCGCTCTCCCCTGCCTCCGCTCTCCCCTGCCTCCGCTCTCCTCTGCCCTCCAGCCTCCGCTCTCCTCTGCCCTCCAGCCTCCGCTCTCCTCTGCCCTCCAGCCTCCGCTCTCCTCTGCCCTCCAGCCTCCGCTCTCCTCTGCCTCCGCTCTCCTCTGCCTCCGCTCTCCCCTGCCTCCGCTCTCCCCTGCCTCCGTTCTCCCCAGCCTCCGCTCTCCTCTGCCCTCCAGCCTCCGCTCTCCCCTGCCTCCGCTCTTCTCCAGCCTCCGCTCTCCTCTGCCTCCGCTCTTCTCCAGCCTCCGCTCTCCTCTGCCCTCCAGCCTCTGCTCTCCCCTGCCTCCGCTCTCCCCTGCCTCCGCTCTCCCCTGCCTCCGCTCTCCTCTGCCCTCCAGCCTCTGCTCTCCTCTGCCCTCCAGCCTCCGCTCTCCCCTGCCTCCGCTCTCCCCTGCCTCCGCTCTCCCCTGCCTCCGCTCTCACCTGCCTCCTCTCTCCCCTGCCTCCCCCTCTCCTCTGCCCCCAGCCTCCCCTCTCCTGTGCCCCCCCAGCCTCCGCTCTCCCTCTGCCTCTGCTCTCCCCTGCCTCCGCTCTCCCTGCCTCCTCTCTCCCTGCCTCCCTCTCCTCTGCCCCCAGCCTCCCTCTGCTGTGCCCCCGCCTCCCCTCTCCTGTGCCCCCCCAGCCTCCCCTCTCCTGTCCCCCACTCCCTCTCCCTGGCCCCCAGCCTCCCTCTCCTGTGCCCCCCAGCCTCCCCTTCCTGTGCCCCCCAGCCTCCCCTCTCCTGTGCCCCAGCCTCCCTCTCCGTGCCCCCAGCCTCCCCCCTGTGCCCCCCAGCCTCCCTTCCGTGCCCCCGCCTCCTCCTCCTGTGCCCCCCATGCCCCTCCCCTCTCCTGTGCCCCCAGCCTCCCCTCTCTGTGCCCCCCAGCCTCCCCTCTCCTGTGCCCCCCAGCCTCCCCTTTCCTGTGCCCCCCAGCCTCCCTCTCCTGTGCCCCCAGCCTCCCCTCCTTGCCCCCCCACTCCCTCCCCTGCCCCTCTCCCCTGCCTCCGCTTTCCTGCCCCCCCCTGCCTCCCCTCTCCTCTGCCCCCAGCCTCCCCTCTCCTGTGCCCCCCTGCCTCCCCTCCTGTGCCCCCCCAGCCTACTCTCCTGTGCCCCCCAGCCTCCCTTCTGTGCCCCCCAGCCCCCCTCTCCTGTGCCCCCGCCCTCCCTCTCCTGTGCCCCCCCAGCCTCCCTCTCCTGCCCCCCACCCCCTCTCCTGTGCCCCCCAACCCCCTCCCTGCCCCCCAGCTCCCCTCTCCTGTGCTCCCAGCCCCCTTTCTGTGCCCCAGCCTCCCTTCCTGCCCCGCCTCCCTCTCCTGTCCCCCCCAGCCTCCCCTCTTCTGTGCCCCCAGCCTCCCCTCTCCTGTGCCCCCCAGCCTCCCCTCTCCTGTGCCCCCCCAGCCTCCGCCCTCCTCTGCCCTCCGCTCTCCCTCCTGCCTCCGCTCTCCCCTCTCCGCTCTCCCCAGCTCTGCTCTCCCCGCCTCCACTCTCCTCCTGCCCCTCCTTCCTCCCCCTCGCCTCCCCTTCCTGTGCCCCCCAGCCTCCCCTCTCCTGTGCCCCCCCCTGCCTCCCCTCTCCTGTGCCCCCCAAGCCTCCCCTCTCCTGTGCCCCCCCAGCCTCCCCTCTGCTGTGCCCCCCCGCCTCCCCTCTCCTGTGCCCCCCCAGCCTCCCCTTTCCTGCCCCCCGCCTCCCTCTCCTTCCCCCGCCTCCCTCTCCTGCCCCCCCGCCCCCGCTTCCCCTGCCTCCGCCTCCCCTGCCTCCGCCTCTCCCCTGCCTCCCTCCCCTGCCTCCCTCTCCTCTCCCCCCAGCCTCCCCTCTCTGTGCCCCCAGCCTCCCCTCTCCTGTGTCCCCCAGCCTCCCCTCTCCTGTGCCCCCCCCAGCCTCCGCTCTCCTCTGCCTTCGCTCCCCCTGCCTCCGCTCTCCCCTGCCTCTGCTCTCCCCTGCCTCTGCTCTCCCCTGCCTCTGCTCTCCCTTGCCTCTGCTCTCCCCTGCTTCCGCTCTCCCCTGCCTCTGCTCTCCCCTGCCTCTGCTCTCCCCTGCCTCCGCTCTCCCCTGCCTCCGCTCTCCCCTGCCTCCGCTCTCCCCTGCCTCCGCTCTCCTCTGCCTCCGCTCCCTCTGCCTCCGCTCTTCTCCAGCCTCTGCTCTCCTCTGCCTCCGCTCTTCTTCAGCCTCCGCTCTCATCTGCCCTCCAGCCTCCGCTCTCCTCTGCCTCCGCTCTTCTCCAGCCTCCGCTCGCCTCCGCTCTCCTCTGCCTCCGCTCTCCTCTGCCTCCGCTCTCCCCTGCCTCCGCTCTCCCCTGCCTCCGTTCTCCCCTGCCCTCCAGCCTCCGCTCTCCCCTGCCTACGCTCTCCCCTGCCTACGCTCTCCCCTGTCTCCGCTCTCCTCTGACCCTTCCCTCCTCTAACCCCTCCAGTTTCTGCCTCCTCCATCCTCTGCCTCCTCCCTCCTCTGCCTCCTCCCTCCTCTGCCCCCTCCAGCCTCTGCCCCCTCCAGCCTGTGCTGCCATCACTGCTGACCACTGAGCCACCGCACTCACTGCTGACCACTGAGGCTCCGCACTCACTGCTGACCACTGAGCCACCGCACTCACTGCTGACCACTGAGCCACCGCACTCACTGCTGACCACTGAGCCACCGCACTCACTGCTGACCACTGAGCCACCGCACTCACTGCTGACCACTGAGCCACCGCACTCACTGCTGACCACTGAGCCACCGCACTCACTGCTGACCACTGAGCCACCGCACTCACTGCTGACCACTGAGCCACCGCACTCACTGCTGACCACTGAGCCACCGCACTCACTGCTGACCACTGAGCCACCGCACTCACTGCTGACCACTGAGCCACCGCACTCACTGCTGACCACTGAGCCACCGCACTCACTGCTGACCACTGAGCCACCCCACTCACTGCTGACCACTGAGCCACCCCACTCACTGCTAACCACTGAGCCCCCGCACTCACTGCTAACCACTGAGCCACCGCACTCACTGCTAACCACTGAGCCACCGTATACTCTGCTAACCACTGAGCCGCCTGTATACACACAATTAATTTCACAGCACTCCCCTATTACTAAATAAACTATATATAGATTCTAGACTACCCGATCCTTTAGAATCGGGCCACCATCTAGTAAATATAATAAATACCAATAACTCTATTAATAAATTATATAAAAACAGTCCACCCAGAACACTGGGCAACCCTACCTCTAACAAAGTACCAGTACTTAAGAAGTAATTCGAAACCCGCAATTAACAATCCGGGCGGGCGGGGGATTTCCTCAGGTAAACTTCCTGACTGGGCGCCTAACCCTAGGGACTCACATTATATACACAGAGGTCAGTGACATCTGACCTCATCCAGCCAATCCGTCCCCTAGGAATTAGGCGCCCAAAACACCACATCCAACCAGCTTTTTCCAGTTTGAGCCAGCTGTTTTACCTCAGAAATAAGAACAAAATTAACCCTTTCTGTGCCTGTTGCCTCAAGATGGCTTCCCATTCTATATATGGGGCCATTTTATGAGACAACAAGGCACAATTAATTTTATTAAGGTGTACACATCCATAAATTAACCGTTAGAATAAAATTCCACCAATAAATATAATAAATACCAATAACTCTTTTCATAATTATATAAAAAACGGTCCACCCAGAACACTGGGCAACCCATCAGTCCGAGTCTAGCATAGGCGAGGACCCCCCCCCACCAAAAACGAAAACAATGCTCCACAACATTCTGAAGGCCCACATTACAGATATATCTGAAAGATGAACCAAATCAGATCTATAAAGACCAGTGTTCCCACCCTCCAAATCAATATGCCGGTATGAAAAACCGTTCAGTTTGGGTAAAAATTTAGCAATATCTCTATTCATCCTCTTTCTGATTTTATCAAAGAACATCATGTTTTCCGAACGCCAAATCAGCCTTGGAACGATCTCAGAAAAAATGATTAAGGTGTTAGGAAAGCGTTCAGACAACCAGCACAAATCACGCTTCATCTGCCAAAATAGATCAAGCGTTCTGACCTTACCCAGATCATTGCCCGCAGCGTGAATAATGATCGCATCTGGTTGTGGGAAGCACCTCAGTAACTCTATCGCAACAGAACTCACCTGTCCCCAGCGAAGACCCCTAACCCCGTGCCAAAAAATTTGAGCATCCTTAACATTGATAGAAAGGTTTTCAGTATAATTCCTCCTCGCTGCTCTTGCTTGGGCCCAATAAATAAAGGAGTGGCCGAGGATCCACACTACTTTAGCCCCTGAAAATAAATTCAAAGTTATATAACATTATTGGGGCGAATATACAGTTTATACGCATTCGATTTCCATCTGCCAATGTGTTTAATTGCACCGGAAGCTAACCCTTCAGAAGCGGCAAAAGTAGCCGCTCCAATCTGGAAGGAATGGGGAGTAATGTGCAGGTTAGATAATCCCAACGCCATTAAACACTTCCTCAAAAGTGCATTGAACTGAAAAACTGTAGCCGGACACCCATCAGAGTGAACGAATAAAGGGCCCGAAGATACACCGCGTAATAATAACCAATTAGCCATGTTCCTAACTGGACAAGTATCCGAAAAATCCAAAGCCCTTAAATTGATAATAGCACCCTTCCCGAACTGGTCTGTCTTAGAACGACGCAACAGTATAGTTAAATAACTGGTCTGTACCGATAGATCTGAAAACAAAAGACCGGACTGCGAAACTTTGTTGACTGAAACATCCTCACTTACCCGAAGTGCTGCAAAAAACGTCACGGAAAAAATAGACCGAAACATAGATGTTTCATACGAATTAACACAAACCTGAGGAAGAACCGACCACAGGTTTCCTATAAATCAAGAGAAACTGGTGACCTGTTGTCAGTGTGAAATAAAGACCTCCTATACCCTTTTAAAAACTGCCATACGAAAAACAAAGAAGACCAGGGGGTTCCCCTTTCAATTTCATAAAAAACGATATGCCCGACACCGTCTGATTGATGCTGAAAAAGACATACCCAAACCTGCACATTTCTCCAAAAATAAAAGTACAGACTCAGAAGAAGACACATGACACGAGAAATCAAATGTACTGCAAAAGTGAACCCATTTAGCCCAAGCTGAGGAATAAGCTAACCAAGTACGGGGAGCCAGCGAGTTAACTATGTAAGCCGGAACTAAGGACAAATCAGAGCCCAAAGTTGAGAAGGACAACCGAGTAGGGATGGGCGAATCTACTCGTTACTACTCGGTATTCGCCGAGTAGTAAGGAATTCGCCCGACTCGTTACTCTGCGAGCAATCGCAGAGATTACTCGCACAGTAACGAGTCCGCCCCCCCTCACCCCCCGCCCAGTCCTAAGTTAGGACTGGTCTGGGGGGAGCGAGCGAGGAGCAAAGAAAGGGAGGGGGGAGAAATGCTCCTTACCTCTCTTCCGGCTTCTGCTGTCTGCTCTGTGCTGGGCTCCGGGTTCTGTGGGCTGCGGCAGCTCCAGGGTCCTAGAGCCCGCCTGCTCTCCCTGTGTACAGACATGAATGTCTGTGCACAGAGATGATGTAGCAAAGCTGAGATTGTTCTCAGTCTGCTCACTCCCTATGCATAGACATGTATATCTATGCACAGGGATGTAGCCGAGTGGACATCGCGTTTTGGACTACGTCGGACGGAAGAGGATTTTTTTTAATTAAAGATGGAGTCCCTAATTCCTTTTTTTTTATTTCTCTGTGTTATGTTTTTTTTAAAACAATTTAATAGAAATTCATGGCGGTCATGTCTAATATTGGTGTGACCGCCATAAATTTGGGGCTTAGGGCCAGCTGATAATAAAAAGCTGGCCCTAACCCCTTTATTACCCAGTGAGCCACCCGCCACCAGGGCCACTGGAAGAGCAGGGTTCAGCACCAGAAGATGGCGCTTCAATGAATGCGCCATTTTCTGGGGGGGCTGCGGGCTGCCATTCACAGCAGGGGCTGCCCAGAAAGCTTGGGCCTCCCTGTGCTGTGGATTCCAGCCCCCAGCTGCCTAGCTGTACCTGGCTGGACATAGAAATCGCGCGGAGCCCCACGCATTTTTTTTAAATTATTTCATGAAATTCATGAAATAATAAAAAAAAAGGGCTCCCCTATATTCTTGTGTCCGGCCAGGTACAAATAGACACCTGGAGGTTGGGGGCAGCCCGTCACTGCCTGCTGGATCCGGCTGGATACAGAAATACGGCGAAGCCCACGTAAATTTTTTTTTCTGAAAAATCCATAAAACAATATAAATAAAAGGGACTGCATCTTTATTAACCCCTGGACCATGGTCAAGGGGTTAATAAAGATGCTGTCCCTTTTTTAGGATTGGTTTATTGATTTTTCAGAAAAAAAAAATGCCAATATTAGACATGACCGCCATGAATTTCCAGTAATCAATAGAAAAAAAACACAACACAGAGACTTTTTTTTATTAAAAATAAAACAAAAAAGACATTAGGGACTCCATCTTTATTTAAAAAATCCTCTTCCGTCCGACGTAGTCCAAAACGCAATCTCAGCTCTGCTACATCCCTGTCTGTGCTTAGACAGACAGGGATGTAGCAGAGCTGAGAACTGACTAAACAGTCAGGGTTCAGCTCAGGTCATTATGACCTGAGCTGAACTCTGCTGTCAGCCAGACTCGCTCTGCTGCCGGAGATTCCCAAGCGGTCACGGAAGTTAAATTATTCACTGCTTCTGTCAGCGTTCGGGAATCTCCGGAAAGAGCAGCAGAGAGACTCGGGGAGCGAGTCTGCGGCCGACGCCGGCGGAGGCAGCGGTAAGTAGCCGGCCGGGCCGGTGCACCCCCCCTCTCCCCCCTCACCCCCCTTCAGCCAAATATTATTTTTTAGCGCTACCAGAACCAAATGCCGAAGCACCTTGCTAATGACCCTAGATTTAGAGGATAATGTATTAATGATCATACATGTCCCTTTATGCTCAACGTCTAGCAAAATCCTCCTATTCTCCAATTTCTCACCCCAAACCGAGAATGCAACCGTAATCACAAAAACCTCCCTAAGCGTAGGATTATCCTGCATACAGGAGAGCAAATCTTCAGGCCACCGTGAGGACACTCGATGGCCCAAAAAACTAACCCAAAAACCTAAAAGGCTAGCAGAACTATAAAACGATAAAGCAGCGGCAGCTACAAACGGAGCCTGCCAGCATGCCACTCCATTAAAGTCTTGAAGAAACTCCATCCATACTGACAAATCCCACTGAACCAATGGAGAAATAGGAATCTTGTCAGTAGCCGTAGAATACCCCTTGATAGAATCATATAGATTCCTCAAAAATAGCTTACCCATTGGGATCACTCTAATGACAAAATTCAAGCTGCCAATCAAAGATTGGAAATCTTTTCGACAAAAGCAAAAAACAATCTTCGGACTGAGTGGGACCAAGAAAAAGAAAATCATCCATGTCATTAGACTACCTGGGAAAACGGATTGTACACTCCACTGCAAAAAAGACGAAAAAATCTCGAAATAATAGCAAGACATAGCAAAATCCATAGCTAAAGTCTTGTCAAAAAAATAAAATCCATTAAACGAAAAACCCAACGAATTAAAACCTGAGGGGTCCACTGGAAGCAGCCTAAAAGCAGACTGGATGTCCGTTTTAGCCATTAAAGCATTCCTACCCGCCAGGCGGAGCAAATCGACAGGCATGTCAAATGAAGTGTATTTAACTGAAGCCAAAGACGCATCAATTTGATCATTAAGAGATGCGCCCGGCGGATAGGAAAGATGGTGAATCATTCGAAAAGAACCAGCTTCCTTCTTAGAAACTACCCCCAGTGGAGACAAACGGAAATTAACAAAAGGGGGATGTAAAAAAGGCCCCTGCGCAACGACCCAACTCAATTTCCTTAACAATTTTCTCTTCAACTACTTGAGGATAACGCTGTGCCGAAGGCAGATTAGGCACTAAAAGACAACCCTGCCCTTCAAAAGGCAGCACGGATTCAATTAACGCCGCCTTCTGTCGATCGGGGTACCTGCTTAGCCATGGGCGCAGTTCTTGTATTCTCACCGGAGTCGTTGCTTTTGAGAAAATTCTCCTGAGTATTCAAAGCCAACTGACCAAGTTTCTAAAAGCATTTAGCTGCAGAGTGGGCGCCAGAACAAAAGGAACATTCGTGCCGATATTTACAATTCTGCGCCCACTTGCAGCTAGAATCGTTAAAAGCAAAGCACAGCCCCTTCCGCAAGGGCTGTGCAGAGCTACGCTGTATGGCTTGCTTTTGGGGAACCATCATGTGAAGCCACAGGCCCACATATTTGGTTCCCCATTTCAATGAAGACTGAACGGCCAGCTTCTGACGATAGGCCTCATCGTAGGCTAACCAAGCTGTTCCCCCAAAATGTCTGTAAGCCTCCAGCATGCTATTCACGTGCTGGAAAAGCCCACAGCACAAGTCAGGAGATTTCTCATCTACTGCAGCCACATAGATGCAAAAACATTGAAGTCATAAATTAAATGACCTAAACACCCGTCTTTTGTCATCATCCTGCCTATCCTCCCTCCTATCCCACCGGTTCATCTCTCTCGCTGGGAGAAGGCTAAAAACATCAATAAATTCTCCTGCCCAGATTTTCTCCTTAATGGCCATGGAGAGATGAAAGCCCAAAGGAGACATGTCACAGGGCATAGCTTCCCTAAAATTTGCCCTAACCACCTCCTGAGAATCAGACTCCCTAACATTCAGTCTCATAGGTCTTTCACCCTCCGTGTCTACTGTCGCCAAAGCTGAAGAAACAGTTGAGGCAACAAGTTCCTTGATATAAGCAGGGCTCATCACGCACATCTCACCTGATCCTGGAGCAGTAGTATGTTCATGTATTCCGACATCTTCCACTTGATGGCGCTGTGGCGTCACAGTCACTGGGATCTCCATCCTATCCCCTCTACAGGGGCTGGCTGGTGTCGTCTCATCCACTTCATCCCTAGCACCCCAGACCTGGAGCACCGCCGCAGCCCGTTCAGAGCTCTTTTGCGTGGGCTGCTGCGCGGCACTCCGGTCCTCAGGGCGCTGCGGTGCAGCATCCCGTGCCGCCACCATCTGTGACAGGCCGTCGCACCCCGTCTCCGGAGGCGGCGATCTCACGGGGCTTCTGGGGGATCTCGCGACGCTCCTGGATCTCCGTGATGCGGCACCAGCGTCACGAGAAGAGGCCGGCCTCTTCCTGGATGCCGGCACTTCCCTGCTGTATACTGGTGGGGAGTATGAAGGGCGCCGGGCTGTCACCTGCCACTGGCTTCTCCTCCTCTCCCCAGCCTCTGGCTAATCCAAAGGCAGCTGAGCAGCCGCAGAGCCCTCATCCACCGCCGCTGTCCCAGGTCTTCCAGACATCTTCTGAGCCAGTCCTCTCCTCCCCTCTCCGCAGCCCTGGTCAGCAGCTGGTCCATCAGAAGCTCCATCCTTCAGCAGGCTTCAGGATTTCCTCAGGTAAATCTTCCTGACTGGGCGCCTAACCTTAGGGACTCACATTATATACTCAGAGGTCAGAGACATCTGACCTCATCCAGCCAATCCGTCCCTTAGGAATTAAGCGCCCAAAACACCACATTCAACCAGCTTTTTCCAGTTTGAGCCAGCTGTTTTACCTCAGAAATAAGAACAAAATTAACCCTTTCTGTGTCTGTTGCCTCAAGATGGCTTCCCATTCTATATATGGGGCAATTTTATTTAGGGATGGGCGAGTCTACTCGCTAGGACTCGTTACTCGGCGAGTAGTAAGGGACTCACAGGACTCGGTACTCTGCGAGTTTCCCAGCGATTACTCGCACAGCAACGAGTCCAATGCAAATCAATGGCAATCCTAATTTTGTCAGAGACTCTGACAAAACTAGGATTGCCTTTGACTTGCATTGGTCTCATTACTGTGCAAGTAATCGCTGGGAAACTCGCAAAGTAACTGCTGTTACTTTGCGAGTCGAGTCCAGCTGTCTGCTCTGTGCAGGCTGCCGCAGCTCCAGGGTCCTAGAGCCCGCCTGCTCACAGAGATGATGTAGCAGAGCTGAGATTGTTCTCAGTCTGCTCATTCCCTGTGCATAGACATCTATATCTATGCACAGGGATGTAGCAGAGAGGACATCGCGTTTTGGACTACGTCGGACGGAAGAGGATTTTTTTAATTAAAGATGGAGTCCCTAATGGCTTTTTTTTTTTATTTCGAATAAAAATCTGGAGATTCTTAGTGGCCGGGTCAAACGTGGCCTGACATTAAGAATCTCGGGCTTAATACCAGCTTGTATAACAAAGCTGGCCCTAACCCCTTTATTACCCAGCATGCCACTGCCACCAGGGCCCTGGAAGAGCGGGGTTCAGTGCAGAGGATGGCGCTTCAATGAACGCACCATCTTCTGGGGCGGCTGCGGGCTGCAATTTGCAGCGGGGGGTGCCCAGAAAGCTTGGGCCTCCCTGCGCTGCGGATTCCAGCCCCAGCTGTCTAGCTGTACCTGGCTAGACATAGAAATTGCGCGGAGCCCCACGCATTTTTTTTTTTATTATTTCATGAAATTCATGAAACAATAAAAAAAAGGGCTCCCCTATATTCTTGTGTCCAGCCAGGTACAAATAGGCACCTGGGGGTTGGAGGCAGCCCGTCGCTGCCTGCTGGATCCGGCTGGTTCCAGAAATACGGCGAAGCCCACGTGAAATTTTTTTCTGACAAATCCATAAAACAATGTAAATAAAAGGGACTGCATCTTTATTAACCCCTGGACCATGGGAGAGGGGTTAATAAAGATGCAGTCCCTTTTTTAGGATTGTTTTATTGATCTTTCAGAAAAAAAATTACATGGGCTTCCCCGTATTTTTGGAACCAGCCGGATCCAGCAGGCAGCGATGGGCTGCCCCGAACCCCCAGATGCCTATTTGTACCTGGCCAGACACAAGAATATAGAGGAGCCCTTTTTTTTTATTATTTCATGAATTTCATGAAATAATAAAAAAAAAAAATGCGTGGGACTCCGTGCAATTTCTATGTCTAGCCAGGTACAGCTAAGCAGCTGGGGGCTGGAATCCGCAGCGCAGGGAGGCCCAAGCTTTCTGGGCACCCCCCGCTGCAAATTGTAGCCCGCAGCCGCCCCAGAAGATGGCACGTTCATTGAAGCGCCATCCTCTGGCGCTGAACCCTGCTCTTCCAGCGGCCCTGGTGGCGGTGGCACGCTGGGTAATAAAGAGGTTAGCGCCAGCTTTGTATTATCAGCTGGCCCTAAGCCCGAAATTTATGGCGGTCACGCCAATATTAGACATGACCGCCATGAATTTCTATTAAATTGTTTTAAAAAAAACACAACACAGAGAAAAATTTTTGTTAGAAATAAAAAAAAAAAGCCATTAGGGACTCCATCTTTAATTAAAAAAATCCTCTTCCGTCCGACGTAGTCCAAAACGCGATGTCCTCTCTGCTACATCCCCTGTGCATAGATATAGATGTCCATGCACAGGGATGAGCAGACTGAGAACAATCTCAGCTCTGCTACACACAGGAAGAGCAGGCGGGCTCTAGGACCCTGGAGCTGCGGCAGCCTGCACAGAGCAGACAGCCGGATTCCTTACTGTGCGAGTTTCCCAGCGATTACTTGCACAGTAAACAAGTCCAATGCAAGTCAATGGCAATCCTAGTTTTGTCAGAGTCTCTGACAAAACTAGGATTGCTTCAGGCTGAAGCTTCCGAGACACATCTGTGATTTGTAAATCGCACACTACTCGCTATTACTCGCTTCCCAATTCATTAACATTGGACTCGCTAGACTCGCAACGAGTAGCGAGTCCCGGGCTCGGACTCGCTAGAGTCAAGCGATTCCAAGTAATTTAGGACTCGCCCATCACTAATTTTATTATCACCCACTGCTGGATTTGGCTACAAATACTGAGGAAAAAATACTCACCAAATACTCAGTGTGCACGTAACCTTACTGCTATTTGTTCTTTCCACCCCACAAGTGCCATAAAAAATTATCAAAAAGTCATGTGAATCAGTAAGTACACAAAAATAAGTCTTCATATAGCTCCATTGCCAGAAAAGAAGTAAAATTAATGACTATCAAAATATGTCAAAATACAAAGAAGTTATTTTGTTTCCAAGCAATGAAACTTAAAGGCTATGTTCACACTGTGCGTTTTTGTTGAATTTTTAGCAGCAAAACTGGATCGATTTTGAAAAAAAAAGCATGAAAAAATGCATTGTGTTTTTTTGCATTTTTGATTTGTTTTTGATCCGATTTTTGTGCTGCATTTTTTTCCAATTACAATGGTTTCAATGGAAAAAACACAGGAGAAAAAAAATGGATCACTAATTGACGCTCATTCTTTTTCTGGATACACTTTCTGCCCCAAAAATGGACCAGTAAAAATCCGCAGCATCTTAACGGCATTTCTGAAAGATCATTGACTTTGCTGAGTATCACAGGAAGTGATCTATTTTCCATGCAAATATGCAGCACAAAAAAAACACACCAAAAAAGCACAGTGTGAACCTGACCAAAATAAATAATATAAATTTGGTACTGCCATAATAGTGCTGGCCCACAGGATATAGTGAATACTTTATAAGGGTGCATACTGATGATCAGGGAACACATTAGCATTATAGTGGATTGGATTTGTAGAAATCCTCACTATGCTTCAATCAACCGCAGCGTTATTTCATCCGTGGTTCAGGTAGATGGACTGCCACAAGTTTGCAGCATGTTCATTTCATGCTGCGTAGTCGTAAGCGGTCACCATCGGCTGCACGCAGGGAGAAGCCGACCTGAACCCACCGCATATCTTGGGCACAGGGTGGCTGCAGAATCTCTATGTGCACCCGCTGCTTCCTTCAGGTCCGGATGCAACGCCTCCAGATGGTGAGCACATACCCTTAGTGTAGCTAATGAATAGTGTAATGGCCACTTTACACGCAGCTACAGGTAACAGGTTTTCCACAGGTAACTTACTGGCTGCAGTGAAATCATGGAGACATTATTCCATTTGTACACAGCAACAAGATAGAACCATGTCTCCATGATTTCACTGCAACCAGTAAGTTACCTGTGGAAAACCTGTTACCTGTAGCTGCGTGTAAAGTGGCCATAAGAGTGTAATAGTGGTGTCTTCAGTCTTCAATCAGATCATCATCTTCATGCGAACGCATCGTAAGTGCTTGTCACTTAGAATAGCCACACTTTCCACTGTAGCTTCTATTGTGGACAGAACCATCAGTCGTTTGGCTTCCAAAGTCCAATACACGTTACAGGCTCCCACGGCCTTCTTAAACTCTTCATGCACTGACTCTCTAGCGCATTCTTCTCAAGTCTTCAGGTACATCTATAAGGCACTTGTATGCAGATGTTTCTTTCTCATTGGTGGTCTCCAGGTGATGATCCGACTCAAGTCTCAAGGCCAACTGACTTTCAGCTTCTTCACCCTGTTTGACCAGGAGGGACACTTGTCGCTCCACCTTCTCCAAGACTGCCTTGCTTATCAACTGGCAATTTTCTAGGTGATTTTTGAGCTTAGAAAAGTCTTCCTCCAGCTCAGCTACTTGCTTCAAAGTAGCCCTTCTCCGAAGCTCCCCTTGCTTCAACTACTTCTTTAACAGCTCCTGCCATTCTCGCTCCAACTCCTGTTGCTGCTTCTCAAATGCCTGCTGTTGATATTGGAACAGGCTCCTCATTTTCAGTTTCATTTGCTGCTTCCTTCATGGCCGTTTTTATAAGCTCCTTTATTTCTTCCAGAAATGCCATTTTGCTGAAGACCATTTGCAGCTTGTCAACTAACCATTTCTCCATTCTGTCTGGGGATACTGCTCCACTCATGGCCGTTGCTGTGTGCAGTTCACACCAGGCACTTGCATATCTTTCACCGAAAAATGTTTTATGGCCACACCGAGCCACAGCAAACTTGGCTTGAGTGCAATGACAATTTTTGTAACTCTGCCGTGTTACAGCCAGATGCTTTAATCTTCACACGTGCACCTCGACCATTGCTGCTAACAACCGGGCTGCACTGCCCACATTCTCCACCAAATATGAGTAGCGCTCGCTGGGGGGTGTTAGGGGACACTCTTTTGTCAGCAAAAGTAAAGCACTTAGGAACCGTCTTACATTTAAATCAGTCCAGCAGGTTCATTAACAACCATAAACTGCTGAACTACAGTCCCTGTAAAACAGAATATAATATGGTCATTGGTCACTGGTCTGTTCCAAGGGTGGATGTGCCTGCATGACATATTACACATAGTCCATTATAGTGTCCACTGACCTCTTAGCCCACTGTTCAAGAAGCTGCCTCTCTGGGATCACAGACTCCTGTCTATTCCAGACCTCAGCAGGACTGTAGCCTCCTGAACTTCAAAGAGCCATCCCAGGTTCTCTAACCGTCATCTCCAACACTTGTGCCTTCTAGGGATGCCTGCTCCCAAGCATTATATAAAAATATAAGGGGAGACAACAGAGGCGCAATAGTGCCCTATCACTGAGTATGAACAGGGTCTTATAGATAATCAGGTTTGCACTAACCTGGTCCAGTTGTGATTCCCACAACTGGAGTAAAGGCGTTTGTTTAGTAATGTAGGCTGCTGCTGGACTTCCACCTCCACAAGATATTGGGAGCATTTCCAAAGTTCTGGGATCAAAGGTGTGTTACAGTCCGCGCTGCCCGGTCATCCAAGGAAACACAAGCGAAACAATGTTCCAAATAAAAAGTTTCTTTATTCTTCAAACCAACGCGTTTTGGCGCCCAATCCTTGCGCCGTCCTCAGGGTATTACAAACACCATATCTGACCTCCTTTATATATCATATATAGAGGGGTGTGTGAAAAAAGGGGAGTGGTAGTAGGTGTTGACCCTGTTAATGACGTCAATATCGTCACTCTTAGGGGTGTAACCTTACATTTTGGCGCAAAACACTCATCAAAGGGTTTTACATATGTAAAACAGTCAATGAACAATTTAAAACCGAGTACGATAATCAACAAATCAACCAATATTAAAATAATGATATATATCCTAAAATACGAATAAAAACAGTAATTTAATAGATAAAAATATGTTGTTAGCATCTTAGATGGTATTAGAACCTGTGTGGTCAGATTGGGACTCTTGTATCTTGTCAATGAGGCTATATCATTTATTATTTCTATTTCCTTTTTGTTTTTTGTTTTTTTTTTCTTTTTAGGTGTGTGAACAATATCTATCCATCGGACACAGGAGGCCAAGATCTCACTATATATCTGATAAATATGTCACAATATTTGTAAATGTATGTGTGAAACATAAAAAATTAAGAAATCAAAAAAATGTGGACAAAAGAACAATATAAAAAATTATTAGTTATAATAAAACTATTACAAAATTTTTTTATAAAAATTGTTGTTGTGTGAAATTTTTTTACATTTTGTATCAGGTTAACATAAAAAACATTAGTGCATAAGTGTGTTTCTAGTGAGAGTCATTATATTTCCTAGGAAAAAATGTAATTTTATTTTCCTATCATGTAATTCATTAAAAAAACCACTAGATGGCGGTGTTGTTAAAGCGGGTATAGGAGCCGCAATGCAATTTCTCACCACTGGTGTCGCTGGTGCTATGCGAGTCAATGTAACCGTGCTAGGTGTAGTATAATTGTTCGCCACTGGTGGCATTATTCCAGTGTTTCTCTATTAAACCCGACAATATGAAGAATTCCTACACAGGTATAGTGACTCAAAAAATTGGACAATATGAATAGCCACTTAATTAGTGTTATTTGAAGTGAATTGTGATTGAAAATGATATAAAAATGATATAAAAATGTGAATGCATGAACTCAATATTAGTGGGGCTGTAAAACTATGTGTCTATTTCATTAAAATGGTGGAATGTGTACATTCAGACTTAGCAAATATAAAAATAATAATAATAATCCATAACGTTTATAAGTGGATGTACAAAAATAAGTGTTTCACACTTGTTTTCTTACATCAGTTCTGAAACAATGTTAAGTCCTCTTGGTTTCAGTGTGTTAAGCTGGAACATCCAAAATTTCTCCTTTCTTTTTAGTATCTCAAATCTGTTGGGTCTATCAGGCTGTATATGTTCAATTGGGGTTAGTTTAAGCAAGGAAGGATCATTATTATGTTTTTGTGCAAAATGAGCTGATAATCCATGAAACTTAAAACCTTTCCTTACATTCGATCTATGCTTGTTAACCCTTTCATGCAATGGTCTTATAGTCCTCCCCACATACTGGAGCCTGCAAGGGCACTCAAGAAGGTAAATTACATAGTCTGTTTCACAATTCATGTCTTGTTTAATAGGGTATAGTGTTCCAGAATCTGTAGATGTAAACTCTCCTGTGTTCTGTATGATTTTGCAGCATAGGCACCTTCTCCTTCTGCATTTGCTGGATCTTGCTTGTGTTTCTTTTCCAGTTCTTTCTCTCTCTGTCTTTTTCTTTAGTCTGCTGGGTGCAATGATACTTTTAATGTTCGGGGCTCGTCTATAAGTTATCCCTGGTCTATTGGGGATCATTTTCCCCAGTATGGGATCTGCTTTCAGTAGATGCCAGTGCTTTTCAAGGCTCTCCCTTATGGTCTTGTGGCAGCTGTTGAACCTCGTGATAAAGTTGAAACTGTGTGCCTCATTTCTTCTATACTTTCTTTCCTGGGACAGGAGATCCTCTTGAGTTAGGAGTTTACTGTTATCTCTGGCAGCTTTTACCAGGTTTTTAGGATATTTTCTTACCAAGAATCTCTTGGTTAGAATGCCAGCTTGTTCATCAAAATCTTCTTGTACCAGGGAAAACAAGTGTGAAACACTTATTTTTGTACATCCACTTATAAACTTTATGGATTATTATTATTATTTTTATATTTGCTAAGTCTGAATGTACACATTCCACCATTTTAATGAAATAGACACATAGTTTTACAGCCCCACTAATATTGAGTTCATGCATTCATATTTTTATATCATTTTTATATAATTTTCAATCACAATTCACTTCAAATAACACTAATTAAGTGGCTATTCATATTGTCCAATTTTTTGAGTCACTATACCTGTGTAGGAATTCTTCATATTGTCGGGTTTAATAGAGAAACACTGGAATAATGCCACCAGTGGCGAACAATTATACTACACCTAGCACGGTTACATTGACTCGCATAGCACCAGCGACACCAGTGGTGAGAAATTGCATTGCGGCTCCTATACCCGCTTTAACAACACCGCCATCTAGTGGTTTTTTTAATGAATTACATGATAGGAAAATAAAATTACATTATTTCCTAGGAAATATAATGACTCTCACTAGAAACACACTTATGCACTAATGTTTTTTATGTTAACCTGATACAAAATGTAAAAAAATTTCACACAACAATTTTTATAAAAAGATTTTGTAATAGTTTTATTATAACTAATAATTTTTTATATTGTTCTTTTGTCCACATTTTTTTGAATTCTTAATTTTTTATGTTTCACACATACATTTACAAATATTGTGACATATTTATCAGATATATAGTGAGATCTTGGCCTCCTGTGTCCGATGGATAGATATTGTTCACACACCTAAAAAGGAAAAAAAAAAAAAAAAAAAAAAAAAAAAAGAAATAGAAATAATAAATGATATAGCCTCATTGACAAGATACAAGAGTCCCAATCTGACCACACAGGTTCTAATTCCGTCTAAGATGCTAACAACATATTTTTATCTATTAAAGTACTGTTTTTATTCGTATTTTAGGATATATATCATTATTTTAATATTGGTTGATTTGTTGATTATCGTACTCGGTTTTAAATTGTTCATTGACTGTTTTATATATGTAAAACCCTTTGATGAGTGTTTTGCGCCAAAATGTAAGGTTACACCCCTAAGAGTGACGATATTGACGTTAATAACAGGGTCAACACCTACTACCACTCCCCTTTTTTCACACACCCCTCTATATATGATAAATAAAGGAGGTCAGATATGATGTTTGTAATACCCTGAGGACGGCGCAAGGATTGGGCGCCGAAACGCGTTGGTTTGAAGAATAAAGAAACTTTTTATTTGGAACATTGTTTCCCTAGTGTTTCCTTGGATGACTGGGCAGCGCGGACTGTAACACACCTTTGATCCCAGAACTTTGGAAATGCTCCCAAGCATTGAGAGACACAGTCTCCAGTCCATGTGTCTCCATGTAGATGGCAGCTTGAGCCACTTTCAAACACACAGAAACCTTGCTTGCCTCAGACACCATGTGATCAGGAAGGAGTCATACTATGTCAGATGTGACGCACCCATGAGGAGGTATAAGGATGGTCATTCCTCCCAATCACTTCCTGACCATCCTTAAATCAAGACCATAAAATTATAAAGGTTTGTGCAATAATAAGTGCCAGCAAACCAGCCATGCTGGATTTAGATTGTAGCAGACTTCTGTCTGTGAGGTACACACTGGTTATATAAATTGCCGGTATACCTCACAGCACATATACAGGGTGGGCCATTTATATGAATACGCCTAAATAAAATGGGAATAGTTGGTGATATCAGCTTCCTGTTTGTGGCACATTAGTATATGGGAGGGAGAAAACTTTTCCAGATGGGTGGTGACCATGGCGGCCATTTTGAAGTCGGCCATTTTGGATCAAACTTTATTTTTTTCAATGGGAAGAGGGTCATGTGACACATCAAACTTCTTGAGAATTTCATAACAAAAACTGTGTGGTATGATTGGTTTTAAAGTAACTTTATTATTTCATGAGTTATTTACAAGTTTATGACCACTTATAAAATGTGTCCATTGTGTTGGATTGTCAATGCAACCCTCTTCTCCCGCTCTTGGCACACTGATAGCAACACCGCAGAAGAAATGCTGCACAGGTTTCCAGGATCCGCTGTTTCAGATGCTGCACATCTCGTATCTTCACAGCATAGACAATTGCCTGCAGATGACCCCAAAGATAAAAGTCTAAGGGGGTCAGATCGGGAGACCTTGGTGGCCATTCAACTGGCCCACGATGACCAATCCACTTTCCAGGAAACTGTTCACGTAGGAATGCTTGGACCTGACACCCATAATGTCGTGGTGCACCATCTTGTTGTAAAGACTCAGGGAACGTGCCATCTACAGTGCATAAAGAGGGCAACACATCATCATGTAGCAATTTCAGATATCCAGTGGCATTGAGGTTTCCATTGATGAATAATGACCCCACTACCTTTGTACTCCATATACCGCACTATGCCATCAATTTTTGTGTTCCAACAGTCTTGGAGGTATCTATCCACTGTGGGTTAGTGTCAGACCAATAGCGCTGGTTTTGTTTAACTTCACCATTCTCAAAAAGGTTTGCCTCATCACTGAACCTAATGTTCTGTGTAAACTGAGAGTCCTGTTCCAATTTTTGTGTTTGCCCATTCTGCAAATTCAGTGCGCCAATCTGGGTCATCTTCGATGAGATGCTGCAGAAGCTGGATTTTGTAAGGGTGCCATTTGTGAGTAGCATCCGAATGGATGTTCAACTGATGCCACTCTCCAGTGACACGCGACGAGTGCTATGCTGTGGGCTGTTGCTGAATGAAGCTAGGACAGCCACTGATGCTTCTTAATTAGTGACAGTTTTCTTGCATCCACATTTTGGCAAATCCAACACTGAACCCGTTTCATAAAATTTGGCAAGCGGTTTGAAAACTGTAGCATGGGAGATGGGTGGTCTCGTAGGGTTTCTTGCATTGAAATTTGCTGCAATGACCCGGGTACTGCGTTCACTAGACATCAACACAATTTCTATCTGCTCCTCACGTGTTAACCTCTGCGACATGTCAATGTCTGTAAACAAAGAGAAACTTGAAAATAACTCATGAAAGAATAAATTTACGTTACAACCAAGCACACAATTGTTTTTCTTATGAAATTGTCAATATATTTGATGTGTCATATTACATTCTTCCTATTTAAAAAAATTAATTGGATCCAAAATGGCCAACTTCAAAATGGCTGCCATGGTCACCACTCATCTGGAAAAGTTTTCCCCCTCTCATATACTAAGGTCTATCCATATAAATGGCCCACCCTGTACACTATTGACATAGCTGGTAGGACAGCACTCCTCCACAATTATGACACAGGCCCACTCACAGGAGCCAAGGAGCCTTTGGCAACACAGGGATTTACACAGTTTAGCCAGAGGAAGACAGATGCTACCTCGGACGTTTCCCATGGACTCAAATCTGAATGGATGGTGATATCTGGCACCATAGCCCGGTTCTCACCTTATTGAACTGTGGCACCCCAGAGTCTGAGTGCCACAGTGTCATTATCTCCCTCGGGGTAGTGTCAAACTTGAGAGCAATGGAGGGTATCCACACCATACAGAAACCGCACACAACAGGCCTGAAGGGGGAAATCTAAACCTGGGTTCAGGGTGAGATCCCCTATAAATTCTGGTCTGGGGAGGAGTTGGCCAGTTCAGTTCATGGGAGGACTGTGAAGAGGACCTGTGGATTAGAGCAGTGCTAAGCTCATCCCAGGTACAACAGAGTTCGGTTCTTAGGAGGACTGAGGAAGACATCCTGTGGATTAGGAGCAGTGCTAAGCTCGTCCCAGGATAGCTAAGCCTAGCATGAGGGACCCAAGGCAGGGGTCTGAGGAAGTGGAGGAAAGCCTGGGGAGCAGAGCGGTGTCGTGCTCACCCCAGAGGAGAAGCGCCAAGAAACAGACACTAGAGTCCGAGGCTGTGCAGGGCCTAACAACCCGGTAGCCAATACCGGAAGGTGGAGAATTCCAAGTTCCCCAGCCATACTGTGCCCAAAGACAAAGCAGCGCAAAGAGCCCAGGAACAGCCAACTGAGACGTGTGGCTAGAGAGGTACTCGAGTTACCTGTCATACCGGCACAAAGTAGGAGGAAGAGAAGGCCAGCAGCTCAGCTTAAGCAGCAGGGACCCGCTAACAAGGAGGCCTCAGAACCTGTTGGGTGAGGAATGCCCTGAGTTGCTCTCAGGTGCACGGACTCAGAATAACATCACCTGTCGGTATTCCGATTGCACCAGTAAAAGGACTGAGGAACCAACAACCAATGAGTCTGTCTGTTGCTTTGCGCCTGCCATCCTGCACCCTAAACCCTTACCACATCCACTGCCCTGGGGATCTGCTCCACCCGTGGGGAGTCCCTCCATCCCAGCTGCCCAACCATCATCCCTGGAGGTTCTGCAGCAGTGGTGGCTACCCATAGCCACATACCACGGGTGGTGTCACGAATAACTTTCCCTTTCATCACCCCATTCCCTATCAAGCCAAGAACTCCCTTAAAAACTGAACCCAGGGTCACGAAGCCAGGTCTCGGCCACTGTGACTCCCCAGAACTGTTTAACAACCCGGTTCCGAGTACCCTATGGCCCTGGGGCAACACAAAACCATCACATGTCCAGGAACAAGTTATGCCCAAAGGAGTCTCCTTCACTACCACACCTCTTGCAGGTGCAGCCTCTGTACTTTGGGGAATTCACTTCTCTTTCCTGCCAGAACATGTTACAGGCCAGTTTTGTTATTGTAACTCCACCCTTAAGGGGTGTACTAACTAAGAAATTAAACCTCCCCAAGCCTGAAGCTGCCAGGGAAGCAGTTGATATACTGACCAACAGATAACCACATACCACCATAACCTCAGCATTTTACATAAGACATTAATATACATTTCTCATATTATGTCACAATATACCAAGAGCATAAGAACAGTATCCTCCAGGGTAGGGATGGCAGTGGGGGTGTAGTGGTGCTTTAAATGTAAGTTCTCTGCCCCTGGTATTTCAGAAACTTAATTAAGCCTTATTATTGTGCAAGTCTTATGCTAGCAGCCGCTCCCCTCCATCTTGGTTGTAAGTGGTTGTCCCATCAGCATTTTGCCCCTGGGCTGCACCCATCTCTTTAATGGAATTTCTCTGCATCCTGTGTGTGCATTCAGTATTAGGATTGGCTTCTTTTTGGTGAGTTTTTTTATATTCTCCTTTGGTATCCCCTGCATTATACTCACCTTCCACCAGCTTCATCTTTAGTGCTGCCCCGGTCGGTGTACAGCAAAAAGTGACTAGCTGGTAACTCCAGTGTTTCATGGAGCGTGCCATAGGTAACTTTTCAATACGTCTCTATGACAGCCTTCTTTTGGCCCTGTTCCAGCTCTAGTAGAGTTCCACGAGCCCTTGTGATGTCTTCCGGCCAGTCATATGTTATGGGCACAAGATGGCACCGAAGGACCAGAGTGGTGCGGGAAAAAGGATGAAAACACCAGAGGGTGAGTATAACACTAGGGCAGGGGCCTTACAGTTAAAGCACCACTCCAGCCCTTAAAATATTTCACAACTTTATTTTGGTGCCTAACTCCAATCATCTATAAATCATTCCCGTTTGGTTGTTATACTGAATTGTGACTCACTGTTTCCTTATGAAATCTAGTTAGCTATGTTTTCTGATATCCCCTGGAGATTTAACTATCCAAAGTGACAAACTATAATCTTGTAAATTACTTAGTGTTGGTCTCACCCAGTATTTGATATATTTCTTCTGTATTTGATATTCTGACATCATATTCAGCAGATATACATTATCAGCACCTAAGAAAGTTTGGCCTGTATCCAACAAAGGCAAAAGACAGACTAGAAAAGGTATAATAGTAAAAAGCAAAAGCACCACCCCCAAAACTATATGAACGAAGATACTGTACATGACAAAGAAGATCAATTTTACATTTTTTGACTAATCAATGTGATTTACACTATTTTGGATCCTGGACTCCATACTGTTGCACAGCTTCTGGATGCCCACAGTGGCAGTAGAAACTTCACGGAGCAGATTATATGGGATAACAAGCTTTTACTTCTCAGAACATGAGGTAAAGGAAAAATGCACAGTCACTCAGTACTGTTGAGCCCCCTAATCGCCTAGAGTAGGGGCTGCAGGGCTTGTGGCCCCCCCAATTGAGTTGTCTGGTAGCATATTGAGGTATCTGTTTCTTCCTAACATGTGTTTGTCATTATAGGAGTCTTAATATTCATGAGATATCCTCATGATGGATGGTAAAGGGTTAAAGGTCCCTGTTGTGAGGTAACCGAAGCAGGTGATCGCTGTGATTGGCTGTCCTGCTTGTCTGATAAGTTTGCACCTGATTGGTTTGAAAAGTGCGGGAGAGTGGAGTAGTTATGCCCCGCCCACAGGAATATTCAGTCAGTGTCTCTGAGGAGACGAAGAAAAATGCACCCGCCCACCCATCCCCTCTTTATTTATGTTCCCCTATTTCACTGTCGTCAGGCTTTTAATGAGAGGAAAGTTCTATTTTCAAGTCCGTCTTTATAATGGTTTTAATGGACTTTACAAATTGGAGTTTAATGAGTTGAAAAAACATTATTTATGGAAAAAGTTTTAATGAATATATATGGATTATTTATTAAAGGTAACCCTATTAAAAGCCTCTCGGCCATTTCATGCCTGGTGTTATCATATTGCCTGTTTAGCTTATAATATTAGGAGTGGGGCCTACAATCCCATGCACCAGGAAGAAGTAAGAAACTGAAAGTACCAGAGAGACTTTTTCTTTTACAATACAGTAAGCAAGAACAACTTTACATAACATCGCCATCTATTGTCAGATCAGCATAAAGTCCTCCTTCACACAAACGAAGTCCACAACTGTTGCATATACTAACACCCTTTCTCAACAGTAAGGACTTATTAAGTCAAACCCAATTTCTTCATTAGTCTCTGATATTTTTCAGCATTCCATGTCTTTGTGAAAATGTCTGCTGTCATATCTTCAGTTGGACAAAATTCTAATTTCAGGATTCCTTGCTCCTGATGATCCCTCAAGAATACTTCACAACAATGTGCTTGGATCTTGGGTTAACTCTTTTCATCTGAGCAAGAACAAGACATCCTTGATTGTCCTCATTTAATTTTATTGGTTCCAACTGTGGTTGTCCTACGTCTGTTAGCAATTGTGTTAACCATAGAACTTCTTGACTCGCATGTGCTGCTGCAACATATTCTGCTTTTGTTGACAACAGCATTACTATTGATTGTTTTTTTACTAGTCCAACTAATTGGTCTGCCTGAGAGAAAGAAAAGATACCCACTGGTAGATTTTCTCTCAGTTGGATCTCCAGCCCAATCTGCATCAACGTATCCTCTTAAAATGCATGTATCACTTGTAGGTATTTTCAGTTTAACATTCCTAGTTCCTTTCAAATAATGTATTACTCTCTTCACGGCATTCCAATACGCTTTATTCGGCTTGTAAACTTTTCTACTCAGAATTCCTACTGCTGCTGCCATGTCTGGCCTTGTAACAGTCGCTAGATACAGTACTTTTCCTATTGCCATTTTGTACTCCTCATTATTTGGTAACACGTTTTTCTCACTATTCATCTCTTTAAGATAATTCGTTTCCATTGGAGATTTTGCTGGTTTTGCAACCTTCAATCCAAATATTTCGATTATGTCTTGAATCATGTGATTTTGATTAAGTTGGAAACTTCCACCTTCTTCTCTTTCTATCTGTATTCCTAGGTGCTGTTTCACATTTCTTTGATCTCGAAATGTTGATTCAGGATTTTTAGTACATCCTCTTTATTCCTTTCTTATTCAAAACAAACTAAAATGTCATCAACATATATGAGTATATAAATCCATCTGTCCATTAGTCATTTTGTGCACAGGCAAGAATCAGCTTTGCTCTTTTGAAATTTTTCATTTGAGAGCACTTCCGTGATTTCAACATTCCACGCTTCAGCAGCTTGTTTTAAACCGTATATACTTTTCTGTAATTTGCAAACCATGTTTGGGTTACTTTCATCTTTGAATCCTGGAGGTTGTTCCATGTAAATATCTTCTGTTAAACTTCCATTCAAAAATACTGTCTTTACATCCAGATGTTTCAGTTCCATTTGTTTCATTGCTGCAATTGCAAACAAAGTTCTTATTATAGTATGTTTGACAACTGGTGCAAATGTTTCATCCTAGTCTTTCATAGTCATATTGTTGAGAATAACCTTTAGCTACGAGTCTTGCTTGGTATCGTTCACCTGTGCCATCTGTTTGGTACTTTACTTTAAAAACCCATTTACATCCTATAGCTTTTTTTCCTTCTGGTAATTCTGTTAGTGTCCATGTCTTTGAGTTATGCATGGATGTTATTTCTATTTCTGTTGCTTCTATCCATTTATTAGCTTCTTCTTCAGGAACCCGAGATATGTCTTCCCAAGAGGTAGGCTCATAAATTTTACTTGTACTTGCCTTATATGAGAGGCATATTGGTGGTTTTCCTTTGCTTTCTCTTATTGAACGTCTTGCTTCTGTGTCCGTTTTGTCCGTTTATAGTTGTATTTCTTAACTTTCAGTATTCTGTTCCTTATCAACTTCTTTTTCATCAGATATTCCTTCAGCTATATCACTGCTGTTTTTCTCATTTTTTGTTTCCAGTGAAATCATAGCGTCTTCATTTAGAACCTCAATGAATGTCACACTGTTATTCACCGTGACTCTGTCTGTTTTGGGATCTAGGATTCTACATCCTTCACAATTTTCACTATATCCAACAAATATTCCTTATATGGACCTATTTTGAAGTTTGTAAATAAGGAAAGGAGGAAGTGGAAAAGCAGCTCACTGGTATATTGAGTCCTGTCCGGTCTGGAAATTAGTCCACTAGGAGACCGCCCTGGTGCCGGGACATAGTTGCAGGAAGAAAGTAACTCCAGCGAAGAATTCCAGAATATGATATCTAATCTATAAAGCTGAATGTGTGTATGTGTGTATGTGTGTGTGTATGTGTGTATATCCGGGATTGGCATCTACACCGTCGCAACTATAGCCACAAAATTTTGCACAGT
The DNA here is from genome assembly GCA_033576535.1 of Allobates femoralis. NCBI lineage: Eukaryota > Metazoa > Chordata > Amphibia > Anura > Aromobatidae > Allobates > Allobates femoralis. The sequence goes on along the minus strand of JARQOC010000004.1, from coordinate 72,554,073 downwards.
CACACGTCTCAACCCCGGGAGAGTCATAGGCTATGTTGTGAGGCGAAATTTTAACCCTGCGCGTTCCAGTTCACCAAACAATTTTGGCCCTATCTACATAATGGGGAAAAAGTGAATGGAAAAATATTGGAGGAAAATCGACAGCTGTCAGCTATAGAGACAAAATTTTGCACAGTCACACGTCTGGACCCTGAGAGCGTCATAGGCTATGTTGTGAGGCGAAATTTTAACCCCGCGCGTTCCAGTTCACCAAACAATTTTGGCCCTATCTACATAATGGGGAAAAAGGGAAAGGAAACGTGTGGGAGGAAAATCGACAGCTGCCAGCTACAGCTACAAAGTTTTGCACAGTCGCACGTCTTGACCCCGGGAGCGTCATAGTCTATGTTGTGAGGCGAAATTTTAACCCTGCGCGTTCCAGTTCACCAAAAAATTTTGCCCCTATCTACATAATGGGGAAAAAGTGAATGGAAAAGAGTTGGAGGAAAATCGACAGATGTCAGCTATAGAGACAAAATTTTGCACAGTCCTATGTCTGGACCCCGGGAGCGTCACAGGCTAGGTTGTGAGGCGACATTTTAACCCCGCGCATTCCAATTCACCTAACACTTTTGCCCCTATCTACATAATGGGGAAAAAGTGACAGTTACCAGTTGACAGTTGTGAATGAGAGGGGCTTAATGATAGCGCCAAAGACTAACAGCACATACCAGCATATAGTCACTAAGGTGGGGCCCCAATATGAGATATTCACCACGCACGGGGACATGTATACACAACACACGCACACAAAGAGTAACAGCAAGTGTATAGTCGCTAAGGTGCAGCCCCAACATTGGATACTCACCACGCACCCGAACAAACACACACACACACCACAAAGAGACACACACAACACAGAGACACACACACACCCCCAAGGGGACACACACACACTCTATAGCGACACATGCACTCACCCCACAGGGACACACACACACACACCACAATGAGACACACATGACACAGACACACACACCACACAGACCCCCCCACAGGGACACAACACACACATAGCCACCCTATAGGGACACATGCACTCACCCCACAGGGACACACACACCACAAAGAGACACACACACAAACCACACAGACCCCCCACAGGGACACACACACATACACACCCCAGAGGGACACATGCACTCACCCCTCAGGGACACACACACACCACAAAGAGATACACACCACACAGAGACACACACAACACAGAGACACACACACCCCACACAGACACCCCCCCACAGGGACACACACACATAAACACCCTATAGGGACACATGCACTCACCCCACAGGGACACACACCACAAAGAGACACACACAACACAGATACACACACAACACAGAGACACACACACACCACACAGACCCCCCCACAGGGACACACACACATACACACCCTATAGGGACACATGCACTCACCCCACAGGGACACACACACACACACACACCACAAAGAGACACACACAACAGAGACACACACCACATATACCCCCCCACAGGGACACACACATACACACCCCAGGGACACACACACCACACAGACCCCCCACAGGGACACACACACATACACACCCTATAGGGACACATGCACTCACCCCTCAGGGACACACACACAACCACAAAGAGACACACACAACACAGACACACACACACCACACAGACCCCCCCACAGGGACACACACACATACACACCCTATAGGGACACATGCACTCACCCCACAGGGACACACACACACCATAAAGAGACACACACAACAGAGACACACACCACACAGACCCCCCCACAGGGACACATACATACACACCCCAGGGACACACACACCACACAGACAGACACAGATGTGCACAAATCACCTCTCACAACTCGCCTCACATGTGTGCTATCTTTATTTTCCAAACATAAACATCTGATTAAAAACAGCCAATGTGCAACACATGTGCCATATAGGGAATTAAGGCAGATGTCAGTCACATGAGCTGTCTATTATGTGTATGTGTGAGGTAATATATACTGCCCGGCCAGGGGGAGGGTTTACTGTTGGCTGGAGATTTATTAGGCTGCCTATAGCAATCAATCACAGCTCAGCTTTTATTTTCCTACAAGTCATTAATATGACATATTCAAATTCTATTTTGTTATAGCTAACAGCAGTTATTTATTAACCCGGGCATAGCCGGGTACTACAGCTAGTTTTAATTATAAGTGTAAAACCTCCAAATTACAGTGGAGGGGAGGACGACTAATCCAACGCGTTTCGACATACTTGTCTTACTTGTGGCATGGTGGAATGAGGGCGGGTGGTCATTAAATACATTTACCACACCCTCTTTCGCACAGCTGTGACATTACAAAGGTAACAGAGAACATAGAAAAAGTGAAAACCTAATGCAAAACACAATAAGAAAATAAGAATTACAAAATACATTTAGCTATACATACATAAAATTTATTATGTGCAACTAGAATCAATATTGTAATATAACATCTTGTCTAATATGGAGACTGTGTGGAACCCGAGTTCTGAGATGGAAAATCCAATGCGATTCCTTATGGAGTAATAAGCGCCTAATGCCCCCACCTCTTGGAGGGAAAGTTATTTTATCAATCAGCTCTGTGTGCGGCTGCTACTAAGGTAAATAAAGGGTTGCTATGGGCCAGCGTTCTGCTGAAGTGCATAGCGTTAATGCTATGCGCTTCAGCAGAAAATTTGCTAAGTGTTTAGCACAGCACCATTAAAAGTTGCTCAGAAGGCAGTGTGACCCTAGCCAAGGTCACACTGTTACCGTGACTCTGTCTGTTTTGGGATCTAGGATTCTACATCCTTTGCAATTTTCACTATATCCAACAAATATTCCTTCTATGGACCTATTTTGAAGTGTGGAACGTTTTTCTGTTGGAATGAATACAAAAACTTTACAACCAAAAACTCTTAAATGATTCACACTTGGTTTCATACCTTGCCACAGTTCATATGTTTTTATTTTCAGTTTTCTGGAAAAAGGTTGGTTTTGTCGATATGTTGCTGTCATTGCTGCTTCACCCCAATATTTCTCATCGTTTGGAATCTGTCAGCATACATCTTATCATTTCAGTCAGAGCTCTATTTTTCCTTTCTGCTACTCCATTTTATTCAGGTGTGTATGGAACAGTCTTTTCATGCTCTATACCATTTTGTCTTAAGTAGTTTTCTATTTTGGGTCCTGTAAATTCACCTCCATTATCACTTCTAATGACAATTGGCTTCCTTTGAAACTTGTTATTCAACCTTGACACGTTGTCTACTACTATATTGAAAACTACGCTTTTGTTCTTGATCAAGTATGTGACTGTGTATCTTGAGTAGTCATCTATAAAAGTCACCATATATCTATTGCCTCCTGATGTAGTCGCTTTCATGTGTCCACATACGTCAGTGTGCACCAAATCAAGTGGTCTTGTGCTTTTCGTTTCACTCTCTTTAGGAATAGATATCCTTGTGGCTTTAGGTTTTATGCAACATTCACATCTTATAGTAATTGAGCAATCAGATATCAATAGATCCTTTGTCAATTCTTTCCTTTGTAGCTCCATTATACTTTCAGGATGTCTGTGTCCTAGACATCTATGCCACATGTGAATACAATTCTTGTGATTAGTGATGGGCGAATCCTAAATTACTCGGAATCGCTTGACTCTAGCGAGTCCGAGCACAGGACTCGCTACTCGTTGCGAGTCTAGCGAGTCCAATGTTAATGAATGGGGAAGCGAGTAATAGCGAGTAGTGTGAGATTTACAAATCGCAGATGTGTCTCGGAAGCTTCAGCCTGAAGCAATCCTAGTTTTGTCATTTATTTGCATTGCTCGTTTACTTTGTAAGTAATCGCTGGGAAACTCTCACAGATAAGAGTCCTGTCTGCTCAGTGTGCTGGCTGCCACAGCTCCAGGGTCCTAGAGCCCGCCTGCTGCCTGATGTAGCAGAGCTGAGATTGTTCTCAGTCTGCTCATTCCCTGTGTACAGACATGAATGTCTGTGCACAGAGATGATGTAGCAGAGCTGAGATTGTTCTCAGTCTGCTCATTCCCTGTGCATAGACATCTATATCTATGCACAGGGGATGTAGCAGAGAGGACATCGCGTTTTGGACTGCGTCGGACGGAAGAGGATTTTTTTAATTAAAGATGGAGTCCCTAATGGCTTTTTTTTTTATTTCTAATAAAAAATTTTCTTTGTGTTGTGTTTTTTTTAAAACAATTTAATAGAAATTCATGGCGGTCATGTCTAATATTGGCGTGACCGCCATAAATTTCGGGCTTAGGGCCAGCTAATAATACAAAGCTGGCCCTAACCTCTTTATTACCCAGCGTGCCACCGCCACCAGGGCCACTGGAAGAGCGGGGTTCAGCGCCAGAGGATGGCGCTTCAATGAACGCGCCATCTTCTGGGGCGGCTGCGGGCTGCAATTTGCAGCGGGGGGTGCCCAGAAAGCTTGGGCATCCCTGCACTGCGGATTCCAGCCCCCAGCTGCTTAGCTGTACCTGGCTAGACATAGAAATTGCGCGGAGCCCCACGCATTTTTTTAAAATTATTTCATGAAATTCTGAGATTCTGACTCTGAGACTCTGACTCTGAGACTCTGACTCTGAAATTCATGAAATAATAAAAAAAAATGCGTGGGGCTCCGCGCAATTTCTATGTCTAGCCAGGTACAGCTAAGCAGCTGGGGGCTGGAATCCGCAGCGCAGGGATGCCCAAGCTTTCTGGGCACCCCCCGCTGCAAATTGCAGCCCGCAGCCGCCCCAGAAGATGGCGCGTTCATTGAAGCGCCATCCTCTGGCGCTTAACCCCGCTCTTCCAGCGGCCCTGGTGGCAGTAGCACGCTGGGTAATAAAGGGGTTAATACCAGCTTTGTTATACAAGCTGGTATTAAGCCCGAGATTCTTAATGTCAGGCCACGTTTGACCCAGCCACTAAGAATCTCCAATAAAGGGTTAAAAAAACACAACACAGAGAAAAAATTTTATTTGAAATAAAAAAAAAAGCCATTAGGGACTCCATCTTTAATTAAAAAAATCCTCTTCCGTCCGACGTAGTCCAAAACGCGATGTCCTCTCTGCTACATCCCCTGTGCATAGATAGATGTCTATGCACAGGGAATGAGCAGACTGAGAACAATCTCAGCACTGCTACATCATGTCTGTGAGCAGGCGGGCTCTAGGACCCTGGAGCTGCACAGAGAAGACAGCTGGACTCAGCTCGCAATGTAACAGCAGTTACTTTGCGAGTTTCCCTGCTATCACTAGCACAGTAGCCGAGTCTAATGCAAACAATGGCAATCCTAGTTTTGTCAGCGTTTCTGACAAAACTAGGATTGATATTGATTTGCATTGGACTCGTGCGAGTAATCACTGGGAAACTCGCAGAGTACCGAGTCCAGCGAGTCCCTTACTACTCGCCGAGTAACGAGTCCTAGCGAGTAGATTCGCCCATCCCTACTTGTGATCATGTGTAAACCACTTCATCTGTTCCTTTAATGTGTCTAGATGATATAATTGTTCATCTGTCTTGACATTGGTTATTACCTTATTTCCTGCTAGGATTGTACATTCATCATCTTTGAATTTTACAGTAAGTCCTTTAGCTGTTAGACATTTTACAGATAACAATCCACCTTCTAATCCTGGAACATATAACATATCCTATACAAGTATTCTTGAATCATGCTCAAATTTGTTAGAATAGTTTAGCATTCCTTGTCCAACACCTTCTGAAGTGATTTTGCTTCCATCTGCAAAATAAATGGCTTCCTTCTTACTTAAATCAAGTTCAGTAGAGAAATTTTTATTACTTGTCTTGTAACTTGTTGCTCCTGAGTCAATAAACTAACCCAATGATGATTTCTTATCAGTTACTTTAGATGTGCGATTCCAATTATTTTCACATGAATCAGAAAATGTGTTTTTCACCTTCTGTGTTTTCTCGTTATAATGTAATTTATGTTGTTCTGCTTTCCATATAGTAAAGTCTTTCTTTAAATGTCCTCTTTTTACATCTGAAACATTCTCTTGTCTCTTTATTATGGGGTCTTTTTGATTCTGTAGCTTTAAGAGCATTTCCATATCTTTTTCAGTAGTAGAATCATTTGTTTATCATGGAAGAAAAAAAGACCAGCTACACTCACCAGAGTGTGCATTTATTTACAGTCCCAGATCATCACCGAGGAACAAGTGTAGTGGGGGAGGGAGGTGCATGGACGGTGGATGACGGCCTGCCGTTTCGCGGCTTGCTGCCGCTTCTACAGGTCCTGACTGGCATCTGACGTCATTTCCGGTCATTAAATAACCCGGTATCAGTAATGTCATTACCGTGATATAATAATAACAACAGTTATATACAGAAAATGTTACAATAAAGCTTATATATGAAGAATAACATAGGGTCAAAAATCATCATTGCTTAAATTGCATGCATTTTAACTTACAACTGAGCATATTTTTAGTATAGGTAATTTTACCATAATTCACTTAATAGCAGTAGACAGGAATAAAAATCTTTGATATTCATTTATGAGTCTGGTCTTCACAAACTCTAATGTAATGTCTGTTTCAGGTCTTGTCTCTTGTGCATTTATCAAAGCAGTATATGAATCCGGTAAACTGCACAATAATATTGCTGCTACATGGCTTTCCTTAATATCTTCACCAATTGATCTCAGCTGTGATATCACTTCCATCATAGAGAATATATGCTTCTGAGTGTCATTGTCTGCATTTAGTCTCATACTGTAAAGCTTACTTAGCAGAAATAACTTGTGATTTAAGCTGGGTCTTTCATGTAACTTTCTTAGTGCTTCCCACATTCCCTTTGCTGTATCCTCATTCCTTATGTGGATTAATTGAGCATCATCCACTAATAAGCTAATGGTAGCTCTTGCTTGTCTATTTTTCTAATCCCACGTCTGATTATCGTCATCAGGTCACATTATTTAGCTTAGCTTCTGTAAGATTTAGCTCTTTGCTACGCGTCATCTTTAACTTGTCTTATTTGTAGAGAATTGTACTGAAGAATTCTTCTGCATTTGCCAGGGTCTTGCTGAGAGTTCTGGTGTCCTGGGTGTCTGGGGTTCTCAGTGCCGGTGCCTGGTATCCTCAGTGCTTAAGATCCTCAGTGCCTGGGCTCTTTGGTGCCTTGGCCCATAACCTGTTGCACAGCTGCTGGCTATACACCATTACAGTAGAAATTTCACAGAGCAGATTATATGGGATAACAAGCTTTTACTTCTCATAACATGAGGTAAAGGAAAAAATGAACAGTCACTCATTACTGCACCAGGAAGAAGTAACAAAACTGAAAGGTACAAGACAGACTTTTTCTTTTACAATGTAGTAAGCAAGTAAAACTTTACATAACATCGCCATCTATTGTCAGATCAGCATAAAGTCCTCCACACAAACGAAGTCCACAACTGTTGCATATACCACCAGCCTCGGGTCGGTACAAGTTCGTAGATACCGAACATGTTACTTTATTATCTAAGTGGCAAAAAAAAAAATTCTGAAGTGTTTAATAAAAAAGAATTGGGCTTTTGGTGCCATTTTTCAGTGGCCCGTAACATTCTCATTTTTTGAGATCTGGGGCTGTGTAATGGTTTATTCCATGCGGCTTGTGCTGACATTTATCCTATTTTGGGGTAGATGTGACTCACCGTGGCCGGGACTCCGGTTTAGACAGGCGATGCTTCCTTCCTCCTTGTCACGGGTGGACCGCGCCTGCCGGTAGTGGGGCCCGGTGTAGTGCAGATCAAAAGGGTTGAAGACGGGGGGCGTGTCTTGGACGCAGATGGCGCCGGACGCTTGAAGGAGCTGCTCCAGAGCGAGACCGCACAAAACGGCACCTAACAGCTCCACATTGACCTGCAGCCGCCGCTGAGTCCTGTGCAAAGACCCGGGAACCTCCGGAGATGCCGCGGGCCACACCGAGACGCAGGGGAGAGGAGCAGAAGGTAACAGACTTCTTCCCCAGAGATCAGCAGCGCGCGGCCTCTCCCAAAATGGCGCCGGCTGCATCAACAGCTCCTTCTTCCCGCGGCTCTCGCAGCCCAAGAGACTGGGGAGACCCAGACTCTGAGGCAGCCCCTATCACCCACAGTGGAATGAGGGACATGTTAAACACAGCCCTGAAGGAGTCATTAGGCTCACTACGGAGTTCCCTCCAGGACGACCTGAAACAACTCATGGGGGAAATGAAGGAAGAGCTTATATCACTGGGGCGCCGCACAAAGCACATCGAGCATAAGATGGGGGAGTATGCAGAGGCACATAACACGCTGGTCACAGATCATAAAACCCTGGAGAAGGATGTTTTCTCTATGCAGGACCGCATGTGTGCTATGGAGGACAAACTGCGACACAATAACATAAAAATCAGGGGAATTGCAGAGACAGTAGAGGAGGAGAACCTCACAAAGATGGCCACGACTTTCTTAGTTCACCTCTTGCCTCAAACCCCTCCATCTGAGCTCGCTATAGAAAAACTCTACAGACTCCCCAAGCCTGCACACCTCCCTAAGGATCTGTCCAGAGATGTTCTGGTGACACTTGTTAAAGGATCGACTAGAGATCTAGTGCTGCAAACTATGAGGAGATCCCCTCCGACTGACTCTTCTTACGCTGGGCTTAAAGTCTTTCCCGACCTGTCCCCGGGGACGATGGCAAGGCGACGTGACTTTGCACCAATGTGCGCGATTCTACGAGAGAGGGGCCTTCAATACAGCTGGGGCACACCGGTCTCGGTTAACTTCAGATACAAGGGGTCACGTCAGATGTTTGCGTCTCCCTCCCATCTGAAACGTGCCCTGAAACAATGGAACTTATGCCCACCGAGTGCTTCATCATCTCCCCGCACCAAAGACACGCACGTTTCAGACCCAGAAGAAGCCCGTTGAGCTCCTTGTGGCTGCAGTCTCTGTGAATCACATTTGTTAATTGATATGTGGGTCTCGCCTGGAGACTATCCTGGACTCTGATTAGACTCAGAGAAAGGGGGTTCCCCGCTTGTTTGATATCCCTGGCCTCCCCAGCGATGTCCTGTTTGATGTGGCGGGTCGGTAACGAAGTGTGCTTTTGAACCCCCCCCCCCCCCCCACTCTGCCTCAGGCCGGAGCCTGAATATATTGGCACATAAGTGTATATAATTTTGTTTTCTCCTTGCGAAAGTGTTTTGCTTTCTTCTACGTTGATATTTTTCTTTTATTTTATTGGCTGACCTCTTTTGTGTTTCGTCTCTCCTTTCTTTACCTTACCCTTCTTTCCTGACTTACCTAACCCCCCTCCCTGCCCCTTCACAACTAGTGACTAACCAGTCTGCTCTCTCAATATGTCTCTCAAGATCGTCACCCTTAATGTAAAGGGACTCAACTCGCCAGCAAAGCGCTCATTCCTATGGGGGGAGGCTCGCAGATCCAAGGCAGACGTCCTGTGCCTCCAGGAGACGCACCTGTTAGAGGAGGACAACCGGAGACTCGCACATAGAGACTTTACAAGGTATTTCTGTGCGAACGCCCCTAACAAAAAAGCAGGGGTCTGCATCATGGTGCGTAATTCTGTACAGTTCCAACTCAAGGAAACACACATAGACCCTGAGGGCAGATACCTCATTCTACTTTGTGTAATATCGGGGGTCTTGGTGACACTAGCCACAGTGTATGCTCCTAACCTAGCCCAAATTAAATTTCTCCGTCAATTTCTAGGGAAGGTCAGAGATCTCTCTCGAGGCCGCTGTGTGGTCTGTGGAGATTTCAACATGGTCCCTCTCCGGCGCCTGGATTGCTCGGCCTCCGGGATCCGAGAGAGGAGAGACCTAGACCAGGTACATAGAGAACTTCATCTACATGACGTCTGGAGGTATTTTCATGCATCTGAAAGGGACTACTCCTTTTTCTCGCACAGACACAGGTCTTATTCTAGAATAGACTACTTCCTAGTGAATGACGATACCCTGTCGGCCTGTGTCTGTGCGGAAATTGGGGACATTACATGGTCTGACCATGCCCCGGTCTCCCTGACCCTTGCTTTGGGGACTTGCCCAATGACCTCACGTAAATGGAGACTCAATGTTAATATGTTATCTAATCAGGGCTTAGTAGATGACTTTGAACGCCAATTAGTCAACTTCTTTGCAGAGAATGATAATGGAGAGGTGACGGAGGAAACATTGTGGGCCTCTCATAAAGCGGTTCTCCGTGGGTTATTCCTACAGAGGGCATCCAGGCATAAAAGATCAGGAGCCCAAATGAGAGAAGGCCTCATGGCAGACCTTAGGAGACTGGAGGAGAGGAACAAGGAGTCACCCTCCTCCTCTCTCTCCTCTCAAATTTTTTCCATTAGGACACAGCTACGTGCAGCTCTACTCGAGCAACACGAAAAGGCGCTTCGGAAAACTAGATTAGCATACTACGAGACGGGAGATAGAGCTGGGGCCTTGTTGGCCGGGAGAATCCGGAAAAGAGTGACGGGTGCGGCTATTGGTGGTCTGAGAAATAAAGAGGGAGTGGAAGTGAGGAACCCTCAGGAAATAGCGAATGAATTCGCATCCTATTATGAACAACTGTATAATTTAAAAGGAGCGGAGGAGACGCCATCCCCCACGCCAGAACTTATTGAGGGATTTCTGGCTTCTCTAGACCTCCCGACTCTAACGTCGGAACAGGCAGACCAGCTGAATTCCCCATTCACTGTGGGGGAAATCCTGGGGGTGATCAGAACTCTGAAAACCTCCTCGACCCCGGGTCCGGATGGATTCCCAAATGAATATTATAAGTCCTTTGGGCCCATCCTTGCCCCCTTTTTACTTAGACTTTTCTCCTTCTGGCGTGGGTGTGGTACTATCTCTCCCGACTTCCTCGAAGCCACCATAGTGACCATTCCCAAACCTGGGAAACCCCCGGATCTCCCGGCGAACTACCGCCCTATCTCGCTTCTGAATAGCGATATCAAAATCTTCGCTAAACTTCTAGCGAACAGGTTGTCGGAGGTGGTCCCTACTCTGGTACACCCGGATCAGGTCGGATTTGTGGCTGGCAGACATGCAAAGGATGGAACCCGGAGGATGATCGACCTGATACAAGTGGCGGAACAAGGGGGGTCCCCCAGTGCATTCCTGTCCCTTGACGCTGAAAAGGCGTTCGACAGGGTGCACTGGGGGTACTTGGAAGCGACTCTGCAGAAATTTGGTCTGGCTGGTCCATTCCTTAAGGCAGTACTGTCGCTGTACTCTAGCCCCAATGCTCGGGTCTTATCCTCGGGGTTCTTATCTAATGGCTTTACCATCTCTAATGGAACTCGCCAGGGCTGTCCACTTTCACCGGTGATCTTCGCCCTGGCGGTGGAACCTCTGGCGGCCGCTCTCCGAGCTCATCCGCGGATTAAAGGCATCACTGCTGGACAAGGAGTCCATGTTGTCGGCCTATACGCAGATGACATCATAATCTCCTGTACGGAACTTGAATCATCCCTGCCAGCCATTATGGACCTCCTTCGAACCTACGCTGAAGCTTCTTTGTATAAGTTAAATGCATCTAAGTCGGTGGTGTTGCCGATCAATGTTTCCCCCCAGGAGATCCATCATTGGGAGTCCACACTTCCCTTCAAATGGCATCAGCAGGGTATCCCTACCTTGGCATTATCCTCTGCAAATCCAATGATTTAATAAGAAAAAACTACGCCACATTAAAATCGGCCATTTCTGAGGCCATCACGTCTCACCCGCTGGCAGCACTGTCGTGGGTAGCAAGGATACAGGCATTTAAAATGCTGCTACTACCTAAACTTTTATACACGTTTCGCTGTGTTCCTATACTCTTTCCGCGACAATTGCTAGCTGAACTTCAACGACTAACTAACTCTTATGTCTGGGCCACTAAGAGACCTAGAGTTGCTAAGGGATTATTATACCTCCCCTTTGCCCGAGGGGGCATGGGAGTCCCCTCCATCAGGGAGTATCAGAGAGCCTGCCTTCTGGAAGAGGCGGAGAACTGGTGGCGCTTGCCTTCTGATAAGAGATGGCTGGAGATAGAGGAGGCCTCCTCTACAGTCGGGTCACTCCGGCTTCTCCTTGCTGCAGAGTCCCTGGCGCCTGTTTGCGTCAGACCTAACTTAACGACGATACGCTCGATGCTTACCTGCTGGAGAGGGACTCCGAAAGGCTGGACCTCCTTCCCTCTCTCTGAAGTTCCCCTAAGGGCTCTTCTCAGCCACTTACCGGCTTTGGGGGTGCAGATGTGGGAGAGGGAGGGAATAGCCATGCTGGGGGACCTTATGTCAGGGGTGTCCTTGGTCTCCTTCTCAGAACTGATTTCAAAGTTTCCCTCACTGACACCTAGTTTCTTGCACCACCTGAGGCTCCAGCACTTTATAACTGAGGTAAACAAACGCCATCCTTTGAAAGACATTCTAGCACCATCGCCACTTAGGAGACTCATCTTCTCTGTCCCTAGGAGATCCAAGGGCTTATCTATGATTTATCAGGGGCTGGTTGCGGCTAACTTGGAGTCCAAATTAAGTTACATGATTAGGTGGGAGGACGAGTTGGGTTTCTCGGGGTCCCTGGAGGATTGGGAGGACGCATCTAAACTTGCTTACAAACTGACCAGATGCATAAATCATCTGGAGATACTCAAAAAGATTCACCTGCGGTGGTACCTCCCTCCCTCCAGGATCTCTAGATACGCCAAGGATGCATCCCCCTTGTGTTGGCGTCAATGTGGCCTCAGAGGAACACTGACGCACATGTGGTGGCAATGCCCAAAACTGACTCCATACTGGAAGTTGGTGGAGGGCCTGATTGGCTCCATCACAGAAATACAGATCCCCTTGGAGCCCCAGCTGGCTATCCTCAACATAGGACTATATCTATATCCCGCCCAATTTAGATCGGTGGTCTTCTATATACTGACGGCGGCCAGACAATCCCTGGCAGCGAGCTGGAAATCTACTGACCCTCCTACACTCAGTGCTGTGGCGAATCGCACAAACTACATTTTCCACCAGGAATACTACCTGGCGTTGGATGCTGCGAGTAGAAACCAAACTCGTGATGCTTGGATCTTGTGGGCCTCCCACCCCTTGGCAACCCCTGTCCCAGCGAATTACGCTGCTATTCCCCGATAGCTCAACCAGAGGGGACATCTTTCTACTTAAAAAACGTTTGCCTACTCCCCCCCCCCCCCCTTCTTCCCTGCTATTCCTTCCCCCCTATTTTCCAGTTTTAATTTGCAAAGGTGATGTGTTGTCAGTTTATTTCTGTATGTTATTTTCATTTAAGCCTTGGAGCTTTGTTTGTATTAATTGCAGTTATGCTAAAATTCAATAAACATTTATTGGGAAAAAAAAAAAGGGTTGAAGACGTCTTGGTGGAACAGATTAAAAGGGGTTTTAATTTATTCGTGACGCCACCTATGAGTAGTTCGGTAAGGGCTACCGACGCTGCGGAACCTCCGGGGGATGGACAGCAGCAAGATGGAACGCTCCCCACAGGCTGAGCGGTGATCCCCGGAGGCTGGAACTGCTTAAGATGTTGTACGGCAGCTGCGGTTACCTTGTAGTGCGGACGGACAGTTCATAAGGAAGCACGGACACAGAAAGTCTCTGCAACGGGTCTTTACTGTAACCAGCAGGCAGTACATGGCATACAGTTTACGGGTAGTAGACCGGGTGGACTCAGCAGTGATGGTGTCCCTTAGAAATCCGCAGTGTTCCTCCATTCTAACTAATTGGTTGCCAGTGTCGCCCAGGAATACCAGGTCGGGTACGGGGAGGCTGCTTCAATGCCCTATCCATGATGTACGTTCTGGATGTTTTGGGGAGCCTTGGATCCCTCAGTGGGTACACCGCTGGTTAGATGACGGGAAGTTGGCTGGTGGTGGGGTGCTCCTGTGAAGCTGCTCCTCCACGCTTCTGGTTCGCGTAGCAGAGGTGAACTGCTGCCAGGTTCGGTACCAGTGAACAGGCTGTGAGTTGTGGGCACGGGAGTCTTTCGGGAACCCGTGTGAATGATGCCCATTCCCGGTTGCTAAGGCCTCAGGTGCTGACGGTGACGGCCCGGGGCTACACGGGGTGCGGAGCCCCCACTCCTGCTCCAAGTTCAAGTTTTCTGTTCTAGACTCTGCTCTAGACTCTACTGTGTAGACTGAGTGTCTGTTCTCCTACACTTCCCTAACACTCCACCCACCAGGACCTAGGATTGGCCCTCTGTTCTAGGTGATGCATGCAGGGTTGGATTTCTAAGTTAACCAGATCACTGCTGTGTCAGAGAATATTGCGGCTGCTTTTATGGCTGCAATACCCTCTTGTAACGCACTCGTTGCGGGGCGCCACAGATGCAATCTTTTGATCGTCTGTTATTGCATTTTATTGCAATATTGGGGCAACTAACACAACATGGTTTGGGCATTTTGACTTCCTTTCTGTTATACAGTTTACTGTTCTGATTAATTCATTTCATATATTGATAGATCATGCATTTCTTAACACGGTGATAATCAATGTGTATTGCTTTATATAGTTTTATTTCCATAGGGAAAAAGAAGGGTGTCTTGGACTTTTAGAGGTTTTTTTTTCATATTTTTTAAAACTTTTTTTTTTTTACCTTTTTTTGTCTGGACCCCTTAGGGCGCCTTAAAAATGCAGTGTCCGACCACTCCTACTGTTCACAACTGTGATGATGCACCGCTCTGAACAGCAGAAATGATCCCCTCCTGATCAGAAAGTGATTCATGACAGCATCCGGGGTCATCAGCTCACCCAGCACTGTCGTGATAACACATCGAGGCCCCGTTATCACATCATAGGGCCGAAGCCGACGGGGAGCTCGCATCGAAGGGAGGGAGACCAAGGATGTACTTATACATTCTTTATCATGAAGGGGTTAAAGATGACACATTTCTTTATATTTTAGGCAACAAAAAATATTTTCATCTTTAAAAAAAAAATATATATATTTTTTTTATTTTCTCATTACATACAAAATGAACAGATACAGTGAAGGAAGTAATTGATCCCTTGCTGATTTTGTAAGTGTGCCTACTGACAAAGACATGAACAGTCTATAATTTTAAGGGTAGGTTAATTTTAACAGTGAGAGATAAAATATCCAAAAAAAATCCAGACAGATTTCTGCCCCAACATAGAATCTCATCAGCACCATCTGTCATCTCCTATCTCAGTAATGGGAAAGACTTCACTGAATACAGATTTGACCTCAGAATTGAGAATTTTGATAATAGCTGATCAGTCCTGGCAGAGAAAGAAGCAGATTTGTCTGATAAGGGCGGCTTCACACCACGGCAAGATCCGACCCAGGGCTGTCAGGGATAAGCCTGACAGCTCCGGACCGGATCAGCACACAGAACCGGAGGGCAAATATGCCCTCCGGTCCGGTGTGCAGCCGGACACAGCTGCCGCTGCTGATGGTTAAGGACCGCGGCTCGTGGGGAGCTAGCCGTGGTCCTGAAATAACAGCGGCGTGCAGCCGCATGTGTCCAGTTCCCGGATCCTCCCAGACCGGGGCAATCTGGCCCTATAGGCTCCCATGTTAGGGGGCGCCGATTGCCCTGGATGCGGGAGAATCCTGGAAGATCCAAGTTGGGGAGATTTTTCTCCCCGGACACAAAAATGCTGCAAGCAGCATTTTTGTGTCCGGGAAGAAAAATCTGATTCCTCCCGGATTCACCCGGACACATGAAAACCGGATGGCAGAGAGCTGCCATCCGGCTCCATCCAGTCCCATAGAATACTATGGGGCCAAAATCCGGTCCGGGGCTGTCTGGTTTACATCGGACAGCCCTGGTTCGGATTCTTGCCGTGGTGTGAAGCCAGCCTAAGATATGTTACAAAATTGCTTATTTTCATGTGCACGATTGACTGATGAAATAAAAATAAAAATGAGGTTACACTTTAAGGGATTTAACATGAGACAGCTTTTGACCCTACCTTTTGTATAGGCCATTTATGTACTAATGCATCTCAATGAATTAGAATATCATCAAAAAGTTAATTTATTTCAGTAATTCAAGACATAAAGTGAAAACACACATATTATATAGAGTCATTACACACAGAGGGATCTATTTCAAGTGTTTATTTCTGTTAATGTTGATGATTATGGCTTACGGCCAAAGAAGACCCAAAGGTCATTATCTCAGAAAATTAAACTAGGGAGGATGAAGGGTTAAAAGCCGTATTCCACGAGACATCAAAGGTTGAATATAATATTGATTTATTAGTCAACGTGTTTCACAGCTCCCAGAAACGCCCTGAAACATGGAAATATATTGATTTTTGATGATATCCTAATTCATTGAAATGCACTAGTATTTATGCAAGTTTGTTATCTTCCCCCTTAGACATCACTTCTTAACACTAAATACATTTAAATGTCTCAGTCTCCATGCCCCTTTGGCTCTTCTTTGAACCCTTTTCTAGTTCCAGGGCCCAGAACTGAACTACATATTATAGAGGAGGTCTCACTAACACTTTGTAAAGTGGTATTACATCTCTGGCCAGTGGGTTTATACCTCTTTTAATACATGGCAGTATACAAGTGGCTATAAACCACTGATTGACATTGCATGATGGTATTTAGTCTGCATCTACCCATACATCCAGATCCTTCTCTACAAGTGACTCTCCTAGTTTAATCCCCCGAGACTATATAATGTCAGCATATTATTATTGTCCATGTACAGAACTTTACATTTCTGCACATTGAACCTCGTCTCACAAGTCGATGCCCAAACACTCATTCTGTCTAAGTCAGCATGTACAGTGCCTACAAGTAGTCTTCAACCCCCTGCAGATTTAGGTGGTTTGATAAGATGCAAATAAGTTAGAGCCTTCAAACTGCAAACGAGAGTAGGATTTATTAACAGAAGCATAAATCTTACAAACCAAAAAGTTATGTTGCTCAGTTGAATTTTTATAAATTTTAAACATAAAAGTGTGGGTCAATTATTATTCAACCCCTAGGTTTAATATTTTGTGGAATAACCCTTGTTTGCAATTACAGCTAATAATCGTCTTTTATAAGACCTGATCAGGCCGGCACAGGTCTCTGGAGTTATCTTGGCCCACTCCTCCATGCAGATCTTCTCCAAGTTATCTAGGTTCTTTGGGTGTCTCATGTGGACTTTAATCTTGAGCTCCTTCCACAAGTTTTCAATTGGGTTAAGGTCAGGAGACTGACTAGGCCACTCCATCACCTTGATATTTTCCCTCTTGAACCAGGCCTTGGTTTTCTTGGCTGTGTGCTTTGGGTCGTTGTCTTGTTGGAAGATGAAATTACGACCCATCTTAAAGTGATCCTAAACCCAGAAATTGATCCCCCCCCCGTATCTTTAGACCTGTCCCTGCACCCCCTCTTATCATTTCTAGCCATCCCTTTTGCAGAAAAAAATCACTTTTGTAAAGTAAGAGAAAAGATTATAATACTTTGACCTGTGTGAGTTCTCTCTTTCTGTGGAAGCCGAGATGGGACGGGCCTGTCTGCTGCTGCCTGGTAATTATGCACGCCCCTCTCTGCTTCTAAGAGCCTGGTCGCGTCATGAAAGGGGCGGGGCCCCGCCCCCTTTCATGACGCGGCCAGGCTCTTAGAAGCAGAGAGGGGCGTGCATAATTACCAGGCAGCAGCAGACAGGCCCGTCCCATCTCGGCTTCCACAGAAAGAGAGAACTCACACAGGTCAAAGTATTATAATCTTTTCTCTTACTTTACAAAAGTGATTTTTTTCTGCAAAAGGGATGGCTAGAAATGATAAGAGGGGGTGCAGGGACAGGTCTAAAGATACGGGGGGGGGTCAGTTTCTGGGTTTAGGATCACTTTAAGATCCTTGATGGAGGAGCGGAGGTTCTTGGCCAAAATCTCCAGGTAGGCCGTGCTATCCATCTTCCCATGGATGCGGACCAGATGGCCAGGCCCCTTGGCTGAGAAACAGCCCCACAGCATGATGCTGCCACCACCATTCTTGACTGTAGGGATGGTATTCTTGGGGTCGTATGCAGTGCCATCCAGTCTCCAAACGTCACGTGTGTGGTTGGCACCAAAGATCTCGATCTTGGTCTCATCAGACCATAGAACCTTGGACCAGTCTGTCTCAGAGTCCTCCAAGTGATCATGAGCAAACTGTAGACGAGCCTTGACATGACGCTTTGAAAGTAAAGGTACCTTACGGGCTCGTCTGGAACGGAGACCATTGCGGTGGAGTACGTTACTTATGGTATTGACTGAAACCAATGTCCCCACTGCCATGAGATCTTCCCGGAGCTCCTTCTTTGTTGTCCTTGGGTTAGCCTTGACTCTTCGGACAAGCCTGGCCTCGGCACGGGAGGAAACTTTCAAAGGCTGTCCAGGCCGTGGAAGGCTAACAGTAGTTCCATAAGCCTTCCACTTCCGGATGATGCTCCCAACAGTGGAGACAGGTAGGCCCAACTCCTTGGAAAGGGTTTTGTACCCCTTGCCAGCCTTGGGACCCTCCACGATCTTGTCTCTGATGGCCTTGGAATGCTCCTTTGTCTTTCCCATGTTGACCATGTATGAGTGCTGTTCACAAGTTTGGGGAGGGTCTTAAATAGTCAGAAAAGGCTGGCAAAAGAGATAATTAATCCACACATGTGAAGCTCATTGTTCTTTGTGCCTGAACTACTTCTTAATACTTTAGGGAGACCAAACAGAATGCTGGTGGTTTGAGGGGTTGAATAATAAATGACCCTCTGAATTAACTTTTAACGCTTTAAAAAAAAAAAAGAAAAAAAATTTAAAAATCTTTTTGGCTGCAGTGCATTTCCCACTTCCAGGCTGATCTACAGTCCAAATGTCACAAGGCCAAGTTAATTCCGCATGTGTCAACCACCTAAATCTGCAGGGGGTTGAATACTACTTGTAGGCACTGTATTTCCTCCATATCACATACTCAGCTGATCATATCATATATATATCAAACATAATATTCTTAGATACACGGCTCGGCAGACAGTATCACATATGATGGGGTTAGATAGAGATTAGAATACAATATTGTGGTGAGATATAGTTTTCTGTGTATTTGTCTCTTACCTCCGGTGAGCCTGTGTGTGGTGTTATCTCCAGCCCGATAGTAAATGGTCCACAGACCTCTGTATACAGCTACTCCAGAAATCAAACATCGCATTAATTTAAGTGACGGCTGTTAATTGGCTCCTTATCTTCTCCTTATATTACTTCCTCTTGTCCAATCCTATTGCTGTTTTGTGTTGTTTTATTTTTAATAGGGAGAACTTTGTCCTCTTACTACTGCATAGTAGAAGGAAGGGACGTGAGAAAAAAATGCACATAAAATAGACTCCATTGTGTAACATCAGACAAAAGCTTATTTCATATACCAAAACTGTAACATCACTGTGTGTATTATCAGGGGCGGACCTATCGTGGTGCAGCTGGCCCCGACCGGCCCCGACCGGCTAGGGGGCCCCTTAAGCCTGCAGGTGGGCCCCCAGCCGTCCCAAATGACCCTGTGCCAGTGTGCCAGAGGAAAGGGGGATTAACCGAGGGAAGTTTCCTGCTTCCCCTGGCTGAGCCCACCCCTCCTCTCCTCCACTGCTGCTCCGGCTGCCAGGGGCTCGCTCGATGCAGGTAGGAGCAGACGGCCGATAAGCCCCCTGGTCCTTGCCGGCGACGCGATTGCACCCCCCCCAGTCCTCGCTGGCGGCCGCGATCGACAGCACCCCCAATCCCCCCCCCCGGTCCTCATCAACGAAAGCTGCACCAGGGCCCCCTGGTCGCAAGGTCCGCCACTGTGTTTATCCCTGTACTGTGACATCACTGGGTGGATGATGAAACCACTAGTCCAACCTGGCACAGGGGCCTACATAGCAAGCACTGCAGCACAGAGAGAGAGTGATCCATAGCACCTCAACAGGCAGGAAAATGCGATGGTTTGACAAGAGGGAGAACTCAGTCAACTGTTCCCAAGAGCACCCCCACTCGGCTACATTCCAGGGCAAGAGTGCATTGTTCCCCAGTATGGAAGTTTTTTACTGAAAGTCCTTCAGACAAAGGGACAGTAATTAGCAGCATCTGCCATACCAAGCTGAGCAGAGGCAGGACCCCTGTCAACCTGAGCACCACCAGCATCCCAGTAGGTAGTCAGAATGCATGGGTACAAAACCTGTATCTGAGGGTTAAACCACTGCCACTTTCCCTGTGGTATGTCCTTTCCAATCTGCTGTCCAGAAAGCAGACGCTGATGCCTCCTGCCCATAACCTGTGGTTGAACAGACAAAACAATCATCAGCAACCACACCCACTTCATTGTCACGTTGGAGAGGAAGTAGAAATACTCAGCTACCCACCCACAGGCCTAAACACTAAACATCCACATTGCCAGTTTGCTAGCCCTTGAAATGTTGATGTTTCGGATTGTAGACACTAGGTAATTTCAAAGCATCTTGGCATTTGTTGCCCCAATTGTACTTGGTTCCTAGATGCCCATATTTTTCCTAGTGTGCCATCCCTGTGTTTCACAAGCATGTGTCCCACAATATCACCCATGGTCTGACCAATGCAGTAACTGGTAAGGTCCACTTAAATGCAGACATGTGGACAAGTTCTCATGGACTGGAACGCTATATTTCCAAGATGGTACAGTAGGTGAACTAGCTGGAAGCCCTGTCTTCTCTCCTTGTCCTGCTCCTTATCCTCAGTTTCATTACCCTCCTCATCACTCCGAAGATGGGAGCTTTGCAGCACTGCCTCTGCTAGATGGTAACATGCTCATGCTTTTTGGGCAAAAAAGAAGTACTTTTTCAGTTTTACGGATCAATTTGTGAAGCACCTGGGGGTTCAATGTGCTCACTATGCATCAAAATAAGTTACTTTGGGGGTCTAGTTTCCAAACTGGGGTCACTTGTTGGGAGCTCCAATGTTTAGGCACACAGGGGCTCTTCATACGCGACATGGTGTCCGCTAACAATTGGAGCTAATTTTCCTTTCAACTTGTTAGCAGACACCATGTCATGGAGAGTCCCTCTGTGCCACCAGCATTGCCACCAGCACAAGGGCAACTGGAAGAGTTGCGGTACAGCACCAGAAAATAGTGCCTCTAATAAATGCGCTATTTTTGGGGGTGACTGTGGGTTGCAATTTGCAGTGTGGGGGGCTCACAACGTTTGGGTACAACTTGGCAGCTATGGACTGCCACCAACCTCCAGCTGCCTCTTTGTAGCTGGCAACCAAATATACAGCAAAGACCATTTTTTTTTCTTTTCTCAAACTAATTTTAGAAAAACAATTACGTGGGGCTCCGCCATATTTTTGGGCCAGCCAGGTACAACTTGGCAGCTATGGATTGCCACCAACCCCCAGCTGCCTCGTTGTACCTGGCTGGCAACTAAAACTACAGCAAAACCCATTTTTTTTATTTCTAGAACTAATTCTAGAAAAAAAATGACGTGGGGCTCCGCCATATTTTTGGTCCAGCCAGGTACGACTAGGCAGCTGGGAGCTGGAGTCCTCAGTATGGAGAGGCCCAAGTGTTCTGGAACCCCATGCTGCGAATTGCAGCCCGCAGACACCCCAAAAAATGACACATTCATTGCATTTGGCGCTGTACCCAGACTCTTCCAGTTGCTCTGGTACCGGTGGCAAACTGGGTAATAAAGGGGTTCATTCCAGCTTTTTTATTGGCAGCTGGCACTAAGCCCAAGATTCATAATGTTGGGCCAAAATTAGACCCGGCCATTAGGAATCTCTGGTAAATAGTCAAAAAATACACCACACAGAGAAAAATCTTTTTATTTGAAAAAAACCACAAACAAAATTCAGACTCCATCTTTATTATAAAGATCAGACGTAGTCCACAACGAAGGTCCCACGACGCTCGTTCGCCTCTGCTACATCCAGAGACTGCAGCAAGGAATCGAGTGTCCTCTTGTTGCAGTCTCTGGTGTTATAGTGATGATGCAATGTATGGCAGATTATTGTCATACAGTGCAGCATCACTGTGCAAACCAAAGTCTCAGAGATCACATGATCTCTGAGGCTTGGATCAGGTGACCTGATGTTGCAGTGAACTGATCTGACAGACCTAGCACTGTAATCACATAATGGATCACTGTGCCCAGGCTGTCAGATCCCCCTGCATGGGGATCAAGCTGCAGAAAGCGATCTGACAGCCCGGGTGCAGTGATCCACATAGTGGATCACTGTGCCCAGGATGTTAGATCACTACTCTGCAGCCTGATCACCCTGCATGGGGATCAAACTGCAGAAAGCAATCTGACAGCCCAGGCACAGTGATCCACTATGTAGGAGGATCAGGTGGCAGTGAGAGGATCTCACAGCCCTGGCACAGTGATCCATTATGTGATCACTGTACCAAGTGATCACATAATGGATCACTGTGCCTGGGTTGTCAGATCCCTTCACTGCCACCTGATCACCTGGGGATACCAGAGGATCAGGTGGCAGTGAAGGAATCTGACAGCCCAGGCACAGTGATCCATTATGTGATCACTTGGCACAGTAATCACATAATGGATCACTGTGCCAGGGCTGCAGAGAAAGGACTCGGAACAAACATGTGGTGATGGCGGCGGCAGGGACAGAAGAAGCAAAGGACCGGCAGCAGAAGGAAGGCCGGAAGTGGAGAACCCGACACGAGGACAGTGGCGGGGAGCACCGGAGGTGAGCAGAAGGAGGTGATCAGCGGATCACTAGATCATCGCTAATCATCGGCGGGCAGGGGGAACAAGCGTGGGGCAGAGGGAGACACCGGAGGACAGGGGGGACAAGCGTGAGGCAGTGGGTTCACAGTGGATGGCAGGGGGGAGAAGCGGGGGAGGGGCAGGATCAAGACCGCAATAATACAGTCGCGGTAATTGTCAGTTTCACTTTCAACCACCACTCACCGCTACTGTAGACTCATGGTGGCAAAGCCACCCCCCGGGGTAAACAGCAGATGCCCTCGTACCTGCAGGTCAGGAGGTATTTTACCGATCATGGCCTCCCGACCTGCAGGAACGAAATCCCGCCAAGTCACAGACGCTGTGACATGGGTCGGGAACGCACCGTTTCCATGTCACAGACACTGTGACATGGGTCAGGAAGGCTCCATTTGCCTGTAAGCTATGATTCTCCAATCCTTCAGTTTCCCTTAAAAAATGCATTTTTTTGCCTGTAACCTATAAATCTAAAACCCTTCAGTTTCACCTAAAAAGGATCTGTTTTGCCTCTAACTAGGGATGAGCGAGTATACTCGTTACTATTCGGTACTCGCCGAATAGTACGGTACTCGGGCTACTCGTTACTCTGCGAGTATCCTTGTGATTACTCGCAAAGTAACGAGTGCAATGTACGTCAATGGGAAATGCAAGTAATTCCTCTGCTGCCAGACCCTATAAAGAGGTCTGGCAGCAGAGGAAAAGGCTGCAATTGCCACATGATTGTTTAAAAGCCAGCGGCAAAAAGCCGCCAGATTTTAAACAATGATGTAGCCCTCTACTCGCTTCCCTGCAGCTTGACAGCCCAATCCTCCGCTCCCCCACCCGCCTCCCCACCCGATCCTGAGTTAGGACCGGGCGGGGAGTGCAGCACCAGTGAGAGGGGAGCGCACGAGCAGGGCGGGGAAGCTGGCGGTGAGAAGACTTCACCTCTGGCTTTCCCGGTCTGTGCTGCAGTCCCCGCTCACTGATGCCCCCTCCCCGCTGCCTGGTGCTTCGCTCCCCACCCGGTCCTAACTTAGGATCAGGCAGGGAGGGGGCATCAGTCAGCGGAGAGAGGGCATCAGTGAGCAAGGAGCGCAGCACAGACCGGGAAAGCCAAAGGTGAAGTCTCACTGCTGGCTTTCCCACCTGTAGTTTCAAATGAACAGCTGATTCTGGTCAGCTGTTCATTTGAAGTAGCAGTGCTGTCAGGGTTCATGTGAGTTCATGCTTCCCTGCATGAACTCACATGAACTTTTCCACGGGTGTACAGCTCTGCTACATCTCTGGTAGAGGTTCTCTACCAGAGATGTAGCAGAGCTAAAGAAGAATCCTTGATTGGACTACATCGTACAGAAGAGGATTTATAATGCAGATGGAGTCTCTAAGTGTCTTTTTTGTTTTATTTCTAATAAAATATTTTTTCTCTGTGTTGTGTTTTTTTGTAAAAAAAATCACTAGAAATTCATGGCGGTCATGTCTACTATTGGCGTGACCGCCATGAATTTCGGGCTTAGGGTCAGCTAATAATACAAAGCTGGCCCTAACCCCTTTATTACCCAGTGAGCCATGGCACCAGGGCCCTGGATGAGCTGGATACAGCGCCAGAAGATGGCGGTTCAATGAATGTGCCATATTCTGGGGTGGATGCGGGATGCAATTCGCAGCGTGGGGTGCCCAGAAAGCTTGGGCCGCCCTGCGCTGCAGATTCTAGCCCCCAGCTGCCTAGCTGTACCTTGCTGGACATAGAAATAGCACGAAGCCCCACAATTTTTTTTTTTTTAATTTCATGAAATTCATGAATTAATTAAAAAAAGAGGGCTTCCCTATATTTCTGTTTCCAGGCAGGTACAAATAGGTACCTGGGGGTTGGGGGCAGCCCATTCCTGCCTGCTGTACCCGGCTGGACACAAAAATACGGCGAAAGACACGTCAAATTTTTGGGGAAAAATTCATTAAAAAAATACATTTAGGGACTGCATCTTTATTAACCCCTAGAGGCCGGATCGCTGCGGCATTGTAAGGGGGGTTAACTCAAGTCACCTGAGGACAGCTCAGATGGCATGACCAGAACTGTCCTCAGGTGACCTGAGTTAACACCCCTTACAATGCCGCAGAGATCCGGCCTCGAGGGGTCAATAAAGATGCAATCCCTAAATGTTTCTTTATTTTTTTATAATTTTTTCCCAAAAAAATTTGACGTGGGCTTCGCCGTATTTTTGTGTCCAGCCGGGTACAGCAGGCAGGAAGGGGCTGCCCTCAACCCCCAGCTGCCTACTTGTACCTGCCTGGAAACAGAAAGAGAAGGAAGCCCTTATTTTTTATGAATTTCATGAAATAATTAAAAAAAATGTGTGTGGATTTGCGCTATTTCTATGTCCAGCCAGGTACAACTAGGCTGCTGGGGGCTGGAATCCGCAGCGCAGGGAGGCCCAAGATTTCTGGGCACCCCCCGCTGCGAATTGCAGCCCGCAGCCTCCCCAGGAAATGGCGCGTTCAGAGAAGCGCCGCTTCTGGCGCTGTATCCAGCTCATCCAGGGCCCTGGTGCCATGGCTTACTGGATAATAAAGGGGTTAGGGCCAGCTTTGTGTTATCAGCTGGCCTTAAGCCGAAATTCATGGGGTCGCGTCAATATTAGACATGACCCCTATGAATTTCCATTGAATTTTTACAAAAAAAAACACACTGAAAAAATATTTTATTAGAAATAAAACAAAAAAGACACTTAGACTCCATCTTTAATTATTAAAAAATCCTCTTCCGTCCGACATAGTCCCAAAACACAATCTCCACACTGCTACATCGCTCTGCATAGACACACATGTCTATGCAGAGCGAGAGTAGCAGAGAACTGACTGTCACAGTCAGGGTTCACCTCAGGTCATAGCTCAGGCTATGACCGCTGGTGAACCCTGCTGTCACAGCCGAACTCTGCTGCTGGCCGCCGGAGATTGCCGAGCGCCGGCAGAGCTGTGAATAAACTGGAAGTTAATTACTTCAGGTTTATTCCCTGCTCCGCCCACGCGGGCGGGAGATGATGAGCAGCGCTAGGCAATCTCCGCCGACGTCGGCAGTCTTAGGGACTGCATCTTTATTAACCCCTCGAGGCCGGATCGCTGCGGCATTGTAAGGGGTGTTAACTCAGGTCACCTGAGGACAGCTCAGGCGGATAAAATAAGCAGTCTCACACACGGGTGCTGAGTTCAATACCCAGTTTACTTAGCGTTCACTTTGCAAGGCCGCCAGGTACTGTCCCCTGCCAATTCTTAGTCCAGATAGTTCTCAGAGAACCGGAATAGCATGCCCAAGACACCTCTTTATGTTCCTTTCTCTCACAAGTTGCTTTCTCAGCTCTGCCTGTGAGCCTCTCTGCTGCTCGCACCTCCGCATACAGAGCACCAATCTGGCAGCCATGGGCCTTCTCGAGCGACCGGTATCTTGTCCCCTTGCCCTAGTATGGCTACCTTCTCGGCAAATGCGTCGGGTGTTGGCCACAACTCCTCTAGATTACGTGGCCTCCCGTTCTTTGGTTGGAGTCTGGAATCTCCTCACCACCTTCAGGTCCGGTTCCCTGGTTTCCAACCGGCCTTTCAGTCTGACTCCAGTCAAACTGGGATTCGGGCACACGGGTGAATCTCTCTGCCTCTGCCCTTGCCCCTAGGGCACCCTCTGCCTCTCGTGCTGTCTGTTGTTCCATGACCCAGGACAAGCGCCTTGCTGCTCAAGCCCCCCTGGTCCTCTCTCTTCGACCTCCTCTCACTCCACACTTCCTGACTCTCTCCCACTGACTAACTTCTCACCCCACACTCTCCTTCCCTCTGTCCTCTGACTGGGTCCTCCCCACTGTGCCTGGGTGTGTTGGAGGCTTGGTAGGTGTCTCAGACTTGACGTCCCTTTTCCCTAAGAACAGAGATACCACACCCATGGAATGGGTGCAGTACCCCTTGTGGTGACCAGACCAGAATAAGTATTTAATACACAGCTAATTTCATTAGTTTCCTATCTATAAAAAATGGAGAGGTCTGTAATTTTTATTGAAGGGACACTTCAATTGTGAGACAGAATCTATATATATAATTGCCTTGTGGCTCATCCACTTCCGTCCCGATGTCCGCCTATGTCACTTCCTCCTGCCATATTAGCACACCCAAGTGATGGTATGTTAATATGGCGCAGGCTGGCCAGGCAGAAACGTGCCGCACAAGCCGCCCGGTCCATGCTCCCGCCCTCCCGCCCACCGCTCTAGGCTCCTGCTCACCCCGCGCTCACCCCGACATTATTCTCCTTCTAGCTGCATTGATGTCCAGAAATCCAAGGCCGAGGGGGTGGGGTTAACAGAGGGGGCATCATAATGGGCATGATGGAGGAAGGGCAGTACGCTTTGTCACGCCCATAATGACGCCCCCCAGGGGCGGACTGGCCCAGGTGGCAGGGGGGCAAATGCCCCCCAGGCTGGCTGTATTGCCCCTTAATGATAAGGGATGCTCGGGCTTGTTTTGCGGCTGCAGCTGCTGCAATGATAGCAGGACCCGGGAAGGAGATGGCCGTGCGTGGCTGGCGCCATGGTGAGCAACAGCACCCCTCCCCCCCGTTCCTCACCTGACTCTGATAGCACCCCCTGCTCCTCACCTGCCTCTGATAGCACCCCTTCCCCCCCCCCCCGCTCCTCACTTGGCTCTGATAGCAGCAAGCAGAACTTCCCCCGCTCCTCGATTGCTGCCAGGGCCGGAGGATTCACACATTCACACTGCCACCTAGGACTAGGTCCACCAGCCTGCCCCTGACGCCCCCTGTGTTAACTTTGCCCCCGCAGCCTTTGATTTCTGGACATCAATGCAACAAGAAAAAGAAGGAGAAGAGTAATTCCAGGGTGAGCAGAGCGTGCTCCATCCTGTTACTCACCCCCAACTGCCCCTGCTCACCCCCAACTGCCCCACTCACCCCACACTGCCCCACTCACCCCACACTGCCCAACTCACCCCACACTGCCCCCACTCAACCCACACTGCCCCCACTCAACCCACACTGCCCCCACTCAACCCACACTGACCCTGCTGCCCCTCTCACCCCCCAATGCCCCCACTCACCCCACACTGCCCCTGCTCCCCCCTCTCACCCCCTAATGCCCCCACTCACCCTACACTGCCCCTGCTCCCCCCTCACCCCCATTGTCCCCACACTGCCACTGGTCACCCCTCCACATGCCCCCACTCACCCCACACTGCCCTTGCTCACCACTCTCACCCCCCCACATGCCTTCACTCACCCCACACTGCCCCTGCTCCCCCCTCTCACCCCCTAATGCCCCCACGCACCCCACTCCTGCTTAGCCCCCAGTCAGCACCCACTCGCACTCTGCTCAGCACCCACTCACACTCACCCCACTCACACCCATTCAGCACCTACTCAACCCCCTCAGGCCGCACTCACAATTGCTCAGCTTCCACTTGCTCCTGCTCAGCACACACTCATACTCTTAAGCCCGCACCCAGCCCCGCTCAGCACACCTACTCACCCCCGCTCAGCACACCTACTCACCCCCGCTCAGCACCCTCTCACCCCCGCTCAGGACCCACTCACCCCTTTCAGCACTCACTTACCCCCATCCAGCACCCATTCACCCCGTCTCAGCACCTACTCACCCCCGCTCAGCACCGTCACCCCCCGTCTCAGCACCCAGTCACCTGTCTTAGCACCCATTCACCCCTGCTGAGCACCCACTCACCCATCTCAGCACCCACTCACCCCTGCTCCTCAGCACCCAGTCAACCCACTCAGCACCTACTCACCCCCACCGAACACCCACTCACCCGTCTCAGCACCCAGACCCCCCCATCAGGCCCCACTCACCCACCTCAGCACCCAGTTACCCCCACTCAGCACCCAGTCACCCCACTCAGCAGCACCTACTCACCCATCTCAGCATCCACTCACCCCCGCTTAGCACCCACTCACCCCTGCTCAACCACCACTCACCCCTGCTCAACACCCAGTGACCCCCACTTAGCACCCATTCACCCCCGCTCAGCACCCACTCACCCCTGCTCAACACCCACTCACCCACAGACGCTTTTTTCAGCACCACAAAGCCCACCACAATCATAACATCACTGACCTCCCGATGCGATAGCCTCGGGCCTCCATCTAGTCTAAAATAAATTCAGAAAATCACATTGTATGATTTTTTCATGATTCATTTGCATTTTAGTACATGAAAAAGTATTTGATAATATAGAAAAAAAACACAACTTAACATTTGGGACAGAAACCTTTATTTGCAATTTCAGAGGTCAAACAGTTCCTGTAGTTCTTTAGTTCTTGAACAAGTTTGCACATACTGCAGCAGGGATTTTGGCCCACTCCTCCATACAGATCTTTCAGCTTCCTCCAAAGGTTTTCTATTGGGTTCAGATCTGAAGACTGGCTAGGCCACTCCAGGACCTTGAAATACAAATACTTCTTATGGAGCCACTTCTTAATTGCCCTGGCTGTGTTTCAGGTTTTTGTCATGCTGGAAAAAACAGCCACAAGCCATATTCAATGCTGTTACTGAGTTAAGGAGGTTGTTGGATAAAATCTAACGATATATGTGACCTGATCCAGGGTCGTGGGGTAAACGGTTCCAGGCTTTGATTTACTGGGGATGTCACGGGCGGCCTGTGCCCGGGCCAGTGGCCCTGGTGGTCGCTGAAAAAAAGGGAAAAATATAAATAAAAAGTGTTTGTGTCACCACTTATGGTTCCCGGGAATGATACCGGCACTGCTTGCAGACCTCCGGGGTGATGATGATGCTGCTAGCTGGTAACGCTCCACATAGATGGAGCGGGATCCCCGGGGCAGATGTGGAGAGTAGGGATTTACACAGGGAGGCGGCTCTGTTACAGTCTTAGTCAAGGAGCAAGTGTGCGACTCCTCATCCGTAGGGAAAGAAGGATACGCCACACAGTCTTTAGCTCTGTATGGGTATTACTGGCAGACTTCAGGCAGCATATAGGGGTTACAGTCTTAACGGGTTCTACTGGTCTGAGTAGTCACCAGGGGGCCGGGACATCTCACTGGGGACCCTTGGTGGTGTGCCTGACGTTCCTTTCTCTTGTCCCTCACCGCGTTCCGACCAGTGGGGCACCACATATGACCTTATCCATCTTACGTTCAATACGGTGCAGTTGTTCTCTTCCTCTTGCTTGCAGAAAAGCTCCCCCAAAGTATGAAGTTTCTACACCCATGCTTCATGGTTGGGACATTGTTCTTGGGGTTGTACTCATCCTTCTTCTTCCTCCAAACATGCCAAATGGAGTTGAAACCAAAAAATTCCACTTTATGTTGGTCTTATATGACAACATGACCTTCTCCCATGCCTTCTTTGGATCATCCAGATGGTCATTTGCAAACTTCAAAAGGGCCTGAACATGTGTTGGTGTGAGCAGGGGGACCCTGCATGAACCTCAGGATTTTAATTCATGACGGTGTAGTGTGTTACTGATGGCAATATTTGACACTATGGGCCCAGCTCTCATCAGATCTTTCACAAGGTCCTCTCATGTGGTTCTTGGCTGATTTCTGACCTTTCCCAGAATCATTCCTACTCCATGAGGCAAGATCTTGCATGGAGCCCCAGATCGAGGAAGATTGACGTCATCTTGTATTTTTGTATTTTCTAATAATTGCACCAAACATGTTGTGTCCTCACCAAGCTTCTTGCATATTGTCCTGTAGCCCATCCCAGCCTTGTGCCGGTCTACAAATTTGTCCCTGGTGCCCTTACACAACTCTTTGGTTTTGGTCACGGTGAAGAGGTTGGAGTGTGATTGTGTGGACAGGAGTCTATTATACAGGACACAAGTGGAGAAGAGGAGCGAGAAAAACGAACAGGTCTCTGAGAGATAGAAGTCTTGCAGGTTGGTCGTGTGATCATATATTTCTTTCATACAATAAAATGCAATTTAATTATTTAAAAATCATATAATATCATTTTCTGGATTTTTTTAGATTGTGTCTCTAACGGTTGAAATGTGCCTACGATAAAAATTACAGACCTCTCCATTCTTTTGCAGGTGGGAACACTTACAAAATAGGCAGAGTATCAAATAAATTATTCATATACCTTATATACTCGTGTATAAGCCGACCCGTGTATAAGCCGACCCCCCTACTTTTGCCCCCAAAACCTGGGAAAACCTATTGACTCGTGTATAAGCCGAGGGTGGACCCCAGCACAGGTATACAGCCCCCAGCAGTGTGGTATACAGCAGCCTCCCCAGTGGTAGTATACAGCAGCCTCCCCAGTGGTAGTATACAGCAGCCTCCCCAGTGGTAGTATACAGCAGCCTCCCCAGTGGTAGTATACAGCAGCCTCCCCAGAGGTATATACAGCAGCCTCCCCAGTGGTATATACAGCAGCCTCCCCAGAGGTATATACAGCAGCCTCCCCAGAGGTATATACAGCAGCCTCCCCAGAGGGGTATACAGCAGCCCCAGAGCTGTATACAGCAGCCCCAGAGCTGTATACAGCAGCCCCAGAGCTGTATACAGCAGCCCCAGAGGAATACAGCAGCCCCATAGGTATACAGCAGCCCCATAGGTATACAGCAGCCTCCCCAGAGGTATATACAGCAGCCTCCCCAGAGGGGTATACAGCAGCCCCAGAGCTGTATACAGCAGCCCCAGAGCTGTATACAGCAGCCCCAGAGCTGTATACAGCAGCGCAAGAGCTGTATACAGCAGCCCCAGAGGTATACAGCAGCCCCATAGATATACAGCAGCCCCATAGGTATACAGCAGCCCCACAGCTGTATACAGCAGCCCCATAGGTATACAGCAGCCCCAGAGCTGTATACAGCAGCCCCATAGGTATACAGCAGCCCCATAGGTATACAGCAGCCCTAGAGGTATACAGCAGCCCCAGAGCTGTATACAGCAGCCCCAGAGGTATACAGCAGCCCCATAGGTATACAGCAGCCCCATAGGTATACAGCAGCCCCAGAGCTGTATACAGCAGCCCCATAGGTATACAGCAGCCCCATAGGTATACAGCAGCCCCAGGGGTGTATACAGCAGCAGCCCCAGGGGTGTATACAGCAGCAGCCCCAGGGGTGTATACAGCAGCAGCCCCAGGGGTGTATACAGCAGCAGCCCCAGAGGTATACAGGCCCCCCCATCAAGATCCAGGGCCCCCCCCCCTGCGCGGCAAACCTGTAAAGTAAAATCATACTTATCACTGCCCTGTCGCGCCGTCCCGCCGCTGCCGACATCACGATCCCAGCTTCATTCAGCGTCTTCCGGCGGCTTCCTGTGTGTATGACATCATTGCCCGCGACTACAGGAAGCCGCGGGAAGAAGCTGAATGAAGCCCGGGATCGTCATGTCGGCAGCGGCGGGACGGCGCGACAGGACAGTGATAAGTATGATTTTACTTTACAGGTTTGCCGCGCAAGGGGGGGGGCCCTGGATCTTGATGGGGGGCCTGTATACCTCTGGGGCTGCTGCTGTATACGCGCGTATAAGCCGGATGGGGACTTTTCAGCCCAAATTTTGGGCTGAAAAACTCGGCTTATACGCGAGTATATACGGTATATTAAGAACCAACTAGATTATGGCATTGAATAATTAAGAAGAAAAAGCCAGCACCCGATCAATATGGTTAAACGAATTCTTCTTTATTTGAACTCATATACACATAATTAAAAATCGCATCTGTATGGCAGATGTTGCCAGACGCGTTTCGGTTACAGAGAACCTTAGTCTTGGGCACAGAAATAGACTGACATACAACAATATATACACATACAATGTACAACACGTGTGAGAGTCATTGATTTCAGAAGTTAGTAATTTACAAACTTATCGTTTCTGCAGCAATTGATTGTGCAAGGATTCCTGAGACAAAGTTTAGGTTGGAAAAAGTGTGTATATAGGCGACCACACAAAACACATCATTGTTAATTTTATCTGAATTGTATATATCCATTATAAATAAATGTGTAAAGGTATGCAGCCAGTGGAGTAACTTCAGGCCCAGGGGCCCCGGTGTGAAAGCTCAAACAGGGCCCCCAATTATTGCAAATCTTTAATAGTATTAGTCTTTTTCTATAGGCCAAAGGGACTTCTGGGGCCCCCTAGGCTGCAGGAACCGGGTGCAATCGCAACCCCTGCACCTATTGTAGTTACGCCCCTGTATGCAGCCCCTAAAATCCAATGTGCCTGTGCATCTAAAACTCTGTGCAGTAATATATTTTTATAAATTTAATTCTCCAAAATAAAGAGACATGTTATAGAATGCTACATTACTAAGATTAATATCTGCCCCACATTGTATGTGTATATATTGTTGTATGTCAGTCTGTTTCTGTGCCAAAGACTAAGGGTGGCTTCACACTATGGCTGGGATCCGATCCGTGGCTGTCCGCTTGAGGCAGACAGCCACGGACCGGATCAGCACACAGAACTGGTGGGCTAATTTGCCCTCCAGTCCATAGGACCGCGGCTCGCGGGGAGCTAGCCGCGGTCATGAACTGTCAGGAGGGGCCGGCGCTGAGCTTCAGCACCATGGAGCTGTCCCCTCTGACAGATCAGGAATGCGGCTCGCTCCCTGCGCTGGCTGCACACCGGACCCGAGGGCAAATTAGCCCCCCAATTCTGTGTGCTGATCCGGTCCGCGGCTGTCTGCCTCAAGCGGACAGCCACAGATCGGATCCCAGCCCTAGTGTGAGGGCAGCCTTAGGTTCTCTGTAACCGAAACATGTCTGGCAACATCTGCCATACAGATGCGTTTTTTAATTATGTGTATGTGAGTTCAAATAAAGAAGAATTCGTTTAGCCATATGGATCGGGTGTTGGCTTTTTCTTCTTGATTATTCCATGGAAACTTGTGGACGAGAGCCACTGACGCTGCACCTGACCGGGTCTAATTGGAGGCACAAGGGTGAGTTCATCCATTCTCCATTCCCTGCATTTATTGGATTATGGCATGTTGAATAGTATATAATATAATGTTCAGTAACTATATCACATGCATGACTTCACTTTTCACCCAATTTCATCCTGTACTTAGTCTTTCATCTTGGTTTCTGTGTATCTTGGTGCCATAAAGCAGCTATGAGTTAACAAGAATCTGCAGGTATACAAGTAAATGTGACACATGATGTCTTCTTGATTTTACAGGCAAAAGGGGGATGAAATTACAATTGAAAAAAATCAACTGAAGTATAGCTCAAACCTCTTGGCTCCTAGTGTAAAAATGTTACAAAGACCTTTGTACCAAACTGTTCCTAATGCCTTTTTACTCTATTACCTACCCTATTACTTAAACATCCTCTACCAAACTATCTCTAAGAACCTTTTCAATGTCAGATTAGGATTAGGGCAATCTGGGCTAACACCCTTGGATCCTTGGGAGAGGCCATTGGTCAAAAAATCTTTTCCCCTACTGTAAACCATTTGTTATGTGTGGTGCTACGTTGCTTGCTGAGCACAATGAAAGTCAAGGGTACAAATTAATTTTGTCTGTGCTGTGCCTGTATATAAAAACACAGCTGGACCCGATGTTTGGGAACAGGACTACATATTGACTCTCTACGATGTTCCCTAGAAGTCAATTACTTTAATACAGAGAAAAATAATCGTGTACCTCTGGTGGTGACCTACAACCCAAAGCTTGAGGTACTGAAAAAAACTGCTAAAAATCTTCACCAAGGATGACCAGCTAAAAATAATATTCAAAGACCCTCCTTCACTTTTCTACAGACATGCTCCTAATTTAAAGTGTAACTGCCATCTACTCTTTTATTTAATAACAGTGTAGAGCAAGGGATTTTAATTAGATATTCAAATATACTTCATAAAAGAAATCTGGACAAAAAGCATTTATAAACCTTCCACAATGTGTCCCTACTAGACTGTGTTTGAAGCAGACATATGCTCATTCTAAGTGAGATCCATCTTCAAGATGCACACACTGAATATGGCCATGTAACCATATAAGGGTGGAGGGGGCGGGACATACGCAATGTCTACAGCTGATCACGGTATCAAATTACCTCAGTGACTGGAAGCTCTAGGCTTTCAGAACAAAACTACTGAGATCTTATCTCCTGCATTCACATCAGCTGCTCCATGTTATCAGCCTCCGCACAGCTCCTCACTATCAGCTGTCAGCAGAAAGCAGACGATATGAATGGAGAAAGATCACTGCAGCTGTGTGCTGACAACCTGAGTCCTTTGAGGTAAACTGTGACTATACAATGATCTGTACCTAGTCAGGCTGTGTAGTCCCTGCCCGCCACAATCATACGCGAGGTTTATAAACACCATAGGAAGGACATCTTCTAGAAGGTTTATGAAATCACTTGCTCTAAAATATGATTACGGTAAATAAAAATTTAAATGGTGGTTATGTTTTAAAAAATATCATGAGTTGAAGCTCAATGCCCTTGGATACACCAAGAGGAACTTATCCTTCCAATGGGAAGAGCAGTAAAACCTGCGCTCATATAGAGACTAAAGACAAGATCCAGATCCACAACACCCAGCAGGACTATGACATCCCTGGGACATTCACATGCTCCTCTTACAATTTGGTGTACTTAATTCTGTGCACTATATGCCCTATTGGGGGTTTCTATGATACAGAAACAGGACAGAGACTCAGAGTAAGGCTAGGGTCACATTAAGGTTAAATGGGGTTTGCGTTAAAAACATTTTGGCAGCCTTAACACAGTGCTACCGCCATGGTAGTCCTGCCCTATGGTGACGCGGTCCCTAGCACGGCTCAAACGCCGGCATCTGAGTGAAATCAGCACGAGAAAAGACTCCTTTCTTGCATGATGAAAAAGCTTGAGATTTCACTCAGATGTTGGCGTTTGAGCCACTCTAGGACCCCGTCACCATGGGGAAGCATTGGCAGCGTTAACGTGGCGCTACCATGGTGGCAGCACTGCGTTAAGGCTGCCAAAACCCTCTTTAATATTAATGTGACCCTAGCCTAAGGATGAGGTCTCATCATCATACGATTACAGACCAAAAAATGACGTACCAATGTAATTGAATGGTTTAATGTCCCACAACGCCATTCGAATCCTATGGAGGTTCACTCTGAGATCAAAGCTCCATAAGTCATTTGCGGTCAGCAGCAAGTACGGAATTTCTCACACTCGTGAGACATTTGCGCCTGGGACATTACACCATTCGATTACGTCGTCACTTTAAGGATATTTTGAAATTAATAACTTGATGAACAAGGGAATGTGGGGGAGATTCATTCTTTTTCCACTGTCTGTGTGTTTTTTAACTGTACTCTTACCAAATTAGTAATAGAGAAAAACTTAGAAAAAATGACCCGTACCAAATAGTAGTTCTGATGGAAAGTGTAATAAAATAAAAACAAAAAATAAAGAAACCTCCAAAGCAGGTTTTACAAATTAATTAAAAATATGTAAAGAAATGCAGATTAAATAGAGAGAGCACATTTACACTTGGTGAGTGTCCAAATTATATGCCACGCACAGAAGGATGTCGCCAAACGTCTTCAGGGAGGGCTGTGCCTCCAGCATTCGCTGGTTAGAGCCGTATACTGTAACACAGAAGAACAAAATTGTTACACCAGCACAGCTTTCCCGTTTTGGACAGACAAATAACAATCTTTATTGAAAAGCATGGGATAATTTACATTATGGGGGAGATGATTAGGCTGCAAGCCCCTATCCTCGACACCGTTGAGGATAACAGATCATGCTCAGCTCCATTACGGCATCCGAAACTAGATTTATATAGATTATAATACGTATGAAAAATGTTTAATATTATTATTATTTATATATAAGGCACCATTAATTCCATGGTGTTGTACATAAGAAGGGGTTGCATACAATATATAGATATAGGGTACAGTAAACAAATCAACAATGATGGACTGGAGCAGAGAGTAGAGGTCCCTGATCTTGTGGGCTTACATTGCATAGAATGATGGGGAAGGAGGCAGTAGGTTGGGGGTTTCAGCAGCTCTGGTGGTGGTGAGGTGGCAGCTCCAGTGGTGATGAGGTGGCAGATCCCAGTGATGGTGAGGTGGCAGCTCTGGTGGTGGTGAGGTGGCAGCTCTGGTGGTGATGAGGTGGCAGATTCCAGTGATGGTGAGGTGCAGCTCTGGTGGTGGTGAGGTGGCAGCTCTGGTGGTGGTGAGGTGGCAGCTCTGGTGGTGATGAGGTGGCAGATTCCAGTGATGGTGAGGTGGCAGCTCTGGTGGTGGTGAGGTGGCAGATCCCAGTGATGGTGAGGTGGCAGCTCTGGTGGTGGTGAGGTGGCAGATCCCAGTGATGGTGAGGTGGCAGCTCTGGTGGTGGTGAGGTGGCAGCTCTGGTGGTGATGAGGTGGCAGATCCCAGTGATGGTGAGGTGGCAGCTCTGGTGGTGGTGAGGTGGCAGATCCCAGTGATGGTGAGGTGGCAGCTCTGGTGGTGGTGAGGTGGCAGCTCTGGTGGTGATGAGGTGGCAGATCCCAGTGATGGTGAGGTGGCAGCTCTGGTGGTGGTGAGGTGGCAGATCCCAGTGATGGTGAGGTGCAGCTCTGGTGGTGGTGAGGTGGCAGCTCTGGTGGTGATGAGGTGGCAGATTCCAGTGATGGTGAGGTGGCAGCTCTGGTGGTGGTGAGGTGGCAGATCCCAGTGATGGTGAGGTGGCAGCTCTGGTGGTGGTGAGGTGGCAGCTCTGGTGGTGATGAGGTGGCAGATCCCAGTGATGGTGAGGTGGCAGCTCTGGTGGTGGTGAGGTGGCAGATCCCAGTGATGGTGAGGTGGCAGCTCTGGTGGTGGTGAGGTGGCAGCTCTGGTGGTGATGAGGTGGCAGATCCCAGTGATGGTGAGGTGGCAGCTCTGGTGGTGGTGAGGTGGCAGATCCCAGTGATGGTGAGGTGGCAGCTCTGGTTGTGATGAGGTGGCAGATCCCAGTGATGGTGAGGTGGCAGCTCTGGTGGTGGTGAGGTGGCAGCTCTGGTGGTGATGAGGTGGGAGATCCCAGTGATGGTGAGGTGGCAGCTCTGGTGGTGGTGAGGTGGCAGCTCTGGTGGTGATGAGGTGGCAGATTCCAGTGATGATGAGGTGGCAGCTCCAGTGGTGATGAGGTGGCAGATCCCAGTGATGGTGAGGGGCAGCTCTGGTGGTGGTGAGGTGGCAGCTCTGGTGGTGGTGAGGTGGCAGCTCTGGTGGTGATGAGGTGGCAGATTCCAGTGATGGTGAGGTGGCAGCTCTGGTGGTGGTGAGGTGGCAGATCCCAGTGATGGTGAGGTGGCAGCTCTGGTGGTGGTGAGGTGGCAGATCCCAGGATGGTGAGGTGGCAGCTCTGGTGGTGGTGAGGTGGCAGCTCTGGTGGTGATGAGGTGGCAGATCCCAGTGATGGTGAGGTGGCAGCTCTGGTGGTGGTGAGGTGGCAGATCCCAGTGATGGTGAGGTGGCAGCTCTGGTGGTGGTGAGGTGGCAGCTCTGGTGGTGATGAGGTGGCAGATCCCAGTGATGGTGAGGTGGCAGCTCTGGTGGTGGTGAGGTGGCAGATCCCAGTGATGGTGAGGTGGCAGCTCTGGTGGTGGTGAGGTGGCAGCTCTGGTGGTGATGAGGTGGCAGATTCCAGTGATGGTGAGGTGGCAGCTCTGGTGGTGGTGAGGTGGCAGATCCCAGTGATGGTGAGGTGGCAGCTCTGGTGGTGGTGAGGTGGCAGCTCTGGTGGTGATGAGGTGGCAGATCCCAGTGATGGTGAGGTGGCAGCTCTGGTGGTGGTGAGGTGGCAGATCCCAGTGATGGTGAGGTGGCAGCTCTGGTGGTGGTGAGGTGGCAGCTCTGGTGGTGATGAGGTGGCAGATCCCAGTGATGGTGAGGTGGCAGCTCTGGTGGTGGTGAGGTGGCAGATCCCAGTGATGGTGAGGTGGCAGCTCTGGTTGTGATGAGGTGGCAGATCCCAGTGATGGTGAGGTGGCAGCTCTGGTGGTGGTGAGGTGGCAGCTCTGGTGGTGATGAGGTGGCAGATCCCAGTGATGGTGAGGTGGCAGCTCTGGTGGTGGTGAGGTGGCAGATCCCAGTGATGGTGAGGTGGCAGCTCTGGTTGTGATGAGGTGGCAGATCCCAGTGATGGTGAGGTGGCAGCTCTGGTGGTGATGAGGTGGCAGATCCCAGTGATGGTGAGGTGGAAGCTCTGGTGGTGGAGAGGCAGTAGCGTGGTTATTACAGGCTGTAAGCTTTCCTGAAGAGATGAGTTTTCAGGTTCCATCTGAAGGATCCGAGCGTGGTGCATAATTAGACGTGTTGGGGGTGCAGAAATTCAGAGGATGGGGGATATTCGTGAGAAATCTTGGAGACAATGGGATGAGGTGCGAATAAGTGTGAAGGAGAGGAAGAGGTCTTGGAAGAATCGAAGATTTCATGAGGCAAGATATTGGGAGATGAGTTCAGATATATAGGGATGCGATAGGTTATGGACGTCTTTGTAGGTTATTGTTAGTAGTTTGAATTGAATTCAGAGGGGAATTGGGAGCCAGTGGAGGTATTTGCAGAGGCGAGAAGTGAGGGAATAGCATGGAGAGAGGTAGAGTAATTGAGCAGCAGAGTTAAGGAGAGAGTGGAGAGATGTGAGAGTGTTAGCAGGGAGGCCACAGAGGTGGATGTTGCAGTAGTCAAGGCGGGAGATGATGAGGGCATGTACAAGCACTTAGTATATTGAGGGTTGAGGAAAGGACGGATTCTGAAAATATTTTAGAGCTGGAGGCGACAAAGGTGGCGAAAGTTATGATGTGTGGTTTCAAGGACAGGGCAGAGTCGAAAGTTACTCAGAGGCAGCAGATTTCCGGTACAGGCAGGAGCATGGTGATGCCATTTACTGTGATTAATAGTTCAGTTAGGTGAGATAAGTGAGATGGAGGAAAGATAATGAGTTCAGCTTTGTCCATGTTGAGCTATTGGATGCAAGAGAAGCAGGATATACTGATACTGATGACACTGGGATTGTGGACATTGGAGAGGTGACGTCTGGGCCAAGAGGTAGATCTGAGTGTCATCAGTGTATAGATGGTACAGGAAGCAATGGGACTTAATGAGTTGTCCCAGGCCATGGGTATAAATGGAGAAGAGTAGAGATCCTAGGTCAGAGACTTGCGGGACCCCAACAGAGAGAGGATGGGGTGAGGAGGTAGTGATTGAGTGGGAAACGCTAAATGTGCATTCGGGAAGGTATGGGGCGATCCAGGGCAGGACAAGGTCTTTGACGCCAAAGGGAGAAGAGGATCTGTAGTAGTTTAAAAAAAACTCAGACTTAAAGGAGGTCCAAATGAAAAGAAATGTAATATATAATGGATTTGTCACACTGCTCCATGTGAAATTCTTTACACAAAGTGTGAATGAGTGCACGAGGGCATAATTCTCTACAACTGTCTTTAAGTCTCCATGTAATTATCTTGTTAAATGTTGGATAATGAATGTGCTGATTATTGTCACTCCGCTTAAGTGACAATAAATGCTACATAAAGCTTGTGTTGGTTTTACTACACTTATGTCTGAATTGTAAAACTACAGTATGATAATGGCGCTATGGAATCTGAATTCTGTATTATGGGTAAAAAGCAGCGCCATGTGCACTGTCATCAAACGCTATCATTCATCGGCGTTTGGCTTGATGTTTTATGACACGTACGCTGACATTGCTATCCAGGTATTCAGTAATGGCTGTCTGACCTTGCTTCTTTGACAATCATTTTTGACTGCTTGGAAAATTTCCCTTGAACAAAGGAGAATCTAATTAACCCTTCCCAGCCTGATCACTTTTAACTTTTCGGGTTTTTTCAGGCTGGATTCACACTTGAGATCTGGTGTGATCAGGCTGAAAATGCGTCCATCCGCATCCAGGTTTGTTTGTGCAACCATATGCAACCGCAGCGATATTTGTGGAGCCACTGGGACGGGGTACTCGGTACCGGACCGGGTACTGCTGGGGATGTCAAGGAGGTCCTGGTCCGGACCGTGTTCCGGGTTCTCACAAGTAAAAGGGGATATATACAGGGGATAATGTTTGTTGTGACGCCACCCACGGGTTGTGGTCAATGATGGGACCACCGCTGCTGCGCTGCTCTGCCAGGAGGATGCATGGATGATGGGGCTGCAGCCAGATGGATGAGCCAGCCGCGGGTCGGGCTGCTCCTGGCAGGATGAAAGGTATGCAAAGTTCAATATACCTGGAATTAAACACGACACTCAGGCAGGTTTCACCGGGTTTACTTGTAAGCTCTTCACACAGTTCACACCAGTTCTCAGTACAATTCTCGACACAAGTCACAATTCAGTTAACTCCGGAAACCTTGAACCCACTGCAGCCAGGCTGTCACTCTGAGACCCCTCACTCTTCCTAAGTCTCCTTTCAGCTGTTCTCTCTCCTCTCTGTTCTCTCCCCGGGTTGTATAGCGGCAGCTCGGCCTCTTGTGGGTCCTCGTGGTTGCTGCTGTGTTTCCAACCCTTGTGTTGGTACTCCAACCTGAAGTTAAAGCTCCCAGTCGGTTTGTCTGGGAAGCCAGAATATTGCTTCAGTTCCCCTCAGAGCCCACACTCTGGTGTGTGCCTAGCCTGCAGTAACCCTATCTTCCAAGGCGTTACCAGGCGCCATCTAACCCGTTGATTCCAGCACAATCAGGGAAAACTACTCAGCCGGTAGTTGGTCGGTGCTGCCGTGTTCCTCAGACCCGGTGATACCGGTCCGGTCTCTGTCCTCACACTCCCCTGGGATGACGGCTATGGACGAAGCTTTCTCTCCATGGTTTCTATGACTGTGTGGATTCTGTGTCTCCAGGGAGCCCAACCCCACTGGGGTGTGTGTCTCTTTCTGCAGTCTTGTCTTTACTGGTCAGTCTACTTCGGCCTACTGTGTCTTTTCAGTTCAGCTCATTATGGCCTACTAACTCCTTCCTCCTCTTCTTCCTCTATTTGTGCTCTCTGTCACCTGACTTACTTTCCCACCCACTTTCCTCTAAACCCACCACCCCTTGCCCGCCTAGAGTCCCAGGCTTTGGGTTGGGTGCTGCCTCCTAGTGGGTGTGTGTGCTCAGGGTGTTTGTTGCACAAACCGTCTATTTTCCTGCCTGACTGCAGTTCCCTATGTGGCCAACCTCGTCGCAGGGGTGCCACATTCCCCCAGAGTTAAACCAGCGAGTCCCCACGCCGTCCGGCATGGATCCCCCTGAAAAAGGCATTTTTATTTTATTCAAACAATAACTTTAAGCAGCATTTTTCATCCTGTTAAGGAGGCACGGATTATTTTAACGTTACATTAAGTTAAGTATTTGCATTAATTCACGTGTGTTTCTGCTTAGGAGGCCTGGATTCGCTACACCACCCCCAGGCATTTGCTTTCCTTAACTTAATGTGCATGGGGTCAATCCAATTCCTCCACCCTTCTGGACACGGTCTACCGGGTTAAGTGCTAAAACTTCACATTTAAATATTCACATTATTAAGGCATTACTTTTCAGCATAAGTATAAATGTCGTCAATGGGGCGCATGGGTGGCGGAAAAATCGATTTATGGGTTTTTGGAAAAGTCTGGAAGATGAGAATGGTAGGTTTGTCAACAAAACGATGTTCTGCAATATTGTCATTAATCACTCCCAAAGACCTGCCTTCATCAAGTAATTTCTGGAGTTTATCCTGGAAACTAGGGATGAGCGAGTATACTCGCTACTATTCGGAACTCGCCAAATAGCGGTATTCGGCTACTCGCTACTCTCCGAGTATCTTATGAGTACTTGGGAGTAGTAAGTATTCTGAATGCTTTCACAGTGTATCTATAGATACACTGTGAAAGTACCCTAAAAATGAATAAAAGTTGTTAAAAATAATAAAATGACATACTCACCTGTCCCACACCTGCACCGGGACCATCCCAGAAGACCTGCGATCACCGGACAAGGACCTGTGACTTCCAGCCAATCAGATGGTTGGTAGTGATCTGGCCAATCAGATGGTGACACGTCACAACCACGTGATCGCTAGCGGCCACCTGATTGGCCAGATTGCAAGGTCCTGGCAGGTGATCGCAGGTTTTCTGAGACGGTCCCGGTGCAGGCGTCGGACAGGTAAGTATGTAATTGTATTATTTTTAACAACTTTTATTCACTTTAAGGGTACTTTCGCAGTGTATCTATAGATACACTGCGAAAGTATTCAGACTCGTAACGAGTACCGAGAGCTACTCGTTGCAAGTATAGCGAGTCCGAATAGTGAGGTACTCACTCATCCCTACTGGAAACCATTTGTTTTCCGCCACGGAACTGTTTGAAATGCCAGATGTAGAAAACACAGAAGAGCCTCCAGATAGATCGCTCCTCTCAGGAGTGGAGAAGCTGACCCTGCATTTACGATGTTGATTTATGCCTTTATAATTCTTTCCTTTAAGAGTAGAACGTGGCTTATTAGGAGTGTGCTTTTTCCACTGATATATGGTGTTGTCTTCATAATCTTTAAATCTCTAAAAAGATTTATCGGATTCTTCGCTTATTATTAGTTGCATTAGTTTGATAGAAGCGTCAGTCAAGATAGAGTCCCATTTGGTGGAAAAGGCATCACTATAGATGGTAGTGGCAACTTTTTTCAATCTGAGTCCCCTTGGGACCATACGATGTTGGAGAGAGAACTTGTGTCCATTTTGGAGTCTGCTCCACAGAGTGTAAAAAATCTGAACCCAGAAGAACAAATTGCACTAAAATCTTTAAAAGATAATCCCCATATAACAATACGCCAGGCTGATAAGGGGGGCTCAGTTGTTATTCTTGATTCTGACCTATACCAAAAGAGATATACATCATGTTAAGTGACACAGCAACTTATAAATTGTTGAGTCGCAATCCCACAAATGGTTTCCAGGATAAATTCCAGAAACTACTTGATGAAGGAAGGTCTTTGGGTACCTTTACATGCCGCAACCGCGGCAAGAATTATTGACGGCGATATGTCGCCTCACAATAATCTCCATCAAAATCCCTCCCAATTGCGGCATGTAATTCGGGAATTTGGCAGCAATTTGTCGCCTTGCCACGGTCGCCTGATTTCAGTGCGTGCTCTGAAATCAGGCGACCGTGGCGAGGGACAAATCG
This sequence comes from Allobates femoralis, assembly GCA_033576535.1. NCBI lineage: Eukaryota > Metazoa > Chordata > Amphibia > Anura > Aromobatidae > Allobates > Allobates femoralis. Next base: position 72,510,222 of record JARQOC010000004.1, on the reverse strand, counting down.
CCTCCAAATTCCCCAATTACACACCACAATTGGGAAGGATTTTGACAGCGTTTATTGCAAGGCGACATATCATCGTCAATAATTCTCGCCGCGGTTGCGGAATGTAAAGGTACCCTTTGGGAGTGATTAATAACAATATAGCAGAACATCTTTGTGTTGACAAACCTACCATTCCCATCTTCCACACTTTTCCAAAAACCCATAAATTGATCTTTTCGCCACTCATGCGCCCCATTGTAGTGGGAATTGGTAGCTTAAATGAGAGACTGTCCCAATGAGTGGACAGCAAATTAAAGCCATTACTTGGCAAAAACGCTGGCTTTATTATGGATTCTATTGAGTGGTATGCGTAAGATGAAATGGGACCCGCGGTACAGCTGGATAACTTTAGATGTAATTTCTCTGTACAGTTGCATCCCACATAACATTGCAATCGATGCTTTACAATATTCCTTTGATCATGCAAATTTATATGACGCCGATACAAGTAACTTTCTAATTTTGTGTTTCCAGTATCTTTTGGAAACTAATTAATTCATGTTTAACAATTTTTTTTTCTCCAATTGCTCGGTTGCCCAATGGGGGTGGGTTTCTCACCCTCATTAGCTAACATCTTTATGCACTATTGGGAACAGAGATACATACATAACGAGAATAAACCTTTCCTTGGGCGTCTGGCATGGTGTGGGAGATATATAGATGACGCAATTGCCATTTGGATATGTGACGAAAGTGTACTTCCCTTCGCCTCGCCAGCGTTCAGGGAATTCATAGACTATGTAAACAATAATGACATGAACGTAAGGTTCACTTTTGAGTCACATGGACACTCAGTTTCATATCTAGACCTCACTCTAACAGGCGATCCGGTTACAGGCATCACACGATCCAGACTATTCAGGAAGCCAAGTAGTGGCAATGCAATTTTACATGCCTCCAGCTGTCACCCGGCTCATGTTGTTCGTAACTTGCCTTTAGGGGAATTAATCAGAGCAAGACTCTCATGCTCCACAAATGAAACTTTTGAAGTGGAAGCTGACAATATTTGTCACCGGTTGGTTAAAAGGGGCTATGGTAAACAAGTATTGAATCGAGCTAGAAAGAAAGTAAACACACTGTGGCGCCCCGCAATGAGTGCGTCACAGGAGGGTATTGCAGCCAAAACAGCAGCAGCAATATTCTCTGACTCAGCAGTCACACGGTTAACTCAGAGATCCATACCCTACATGCATCATCAGCATAGAGGACCAATCAGGTCCTGGTGGGTGGAGTGTAGTGGCAGTGTGTAGTGGAGAACTGAGTACAATTAGACACAGTTGGGAAGGAGTAACAACAACGTAGGAGAAGGAGCTAATCCAACGAGCTCTGCAACCTAGGAGAGGGGGCCTGCACAGTTCCGTGCAGCCCCCTGACCATCACCCCGGTTGAGCACCATTAATCCCGGTGCCTTATCAACCGATCAACGGGCATCAAAATGCGGGTCCAAAACCATCCCGTGCCCATCTACAGCCGGGTTGCTAGTACCGAAGCTAGTAGTAGTTCAGCACTGCTATGCGAACCAGAAGAGTGGAGGGACCACTTTATAGGAGCACCCCACCATCGCCACACACAGTCGTCTAGCCAGCGGTGTACCCACCAAAGGACACTAGGCTCCCCAAAGCATCCGGAACGTATACCCCGGATAGGGCATTCAAGCAGCCTCCTTGTACCTGATCTGGCATTCCTGGGTGACAATGGCAATACACGTAGTTAGGATGGAGGAACACTGCAAATCTCTGAGAAACACTGGTCATTGCTGAGTCCACCCGGTCCACTAACCGTCACTGTATGCCATGTACTGCCTGCTGGTTACAGTAAAGAACCCGTTACAGAGACTTACAGTGTCCGTGCCTTCTTATGAACTGTCTATCCGCATACTAAGGTAACCGCAGCTGCCTCAGAACATCTTGCACAGCTCCTGGCTCCAGGGATCATTGCTCAGCCTGTGGGCAGCGTTCCATCTTGCTGCATTCCATCCCCCGGAGGCCCCGCATCGCCGGTACAGTTACCGGAACTCTCATAGGTGGCGTCACAAAACAATTTAACCCCTAAACTGTTCCACTAATGACGTCTTTATTTCATCTGTACCACTGGGCCCCACTACCGGCAGGCGCGGTCCATCCGTGACAAGAAGGAGGAAGACGAAACGCCTGTCTACCGGAGTCCCGGCCGCGGTGAGTCAACACTATCTTAAATAGATTTGTTGCAGGATAGCAGGCAAAGTCAGTTAGCTGGGAAAAAAAGTGGGGAAGGAATTTTAACTTTCTCAACCAGTTTCATCACTGATTATTCCAACATTGTAAAAGCATTGCATAAGTGTGTACCTATTCTGTACCAAGATCCTGTTCTAGCTTAAATTCTCAAGAAAGGCTTCAGATGTGTCCCCAAAATATCGCCTTCCCTTGGCAACTTAGTATCCCCCTCTTTGTATAAATCTAAGAATAAGACCCAAACCTGGCTGAATACAGTGGGGAATTATCCCTGTGGGGGCTCACGTTGTTCATTGTGTAAATACATGGAGAAGAGTAAGCATTTTTTTGGATGGTGCTACTGGCCATCGGTACAATATAAAATCATTCATTGGCCGCGTTCACACATTTGCGTATTTTGCTGCGCTTTTTTGCACGCGCTTTTTGCCTCGTTTTTTTGGCCGTGCAAAAAAGCGCAACAAAATACGCAGGGGCTTTCACACACTGCGCTTTCTTTACTCCAGAAAGCGCAGTGATGTCACAGAGGGGAGGAAGAATCCTGCTTCCTCCTCCCCTCTGTGACAGCCCAAATAGATTTCACAGTGTATTAATATACACTGTGAAATCTAAATTAAACAGAGGCAAGTGTATGAAAAATAAAAAGAATGAATACTTCACCTGTCCGGTGCCTTCTCCCGCTGTCCGCTCTCCGGTTCTAAGTGAGAGGTGTACTGACAGGACCTGTGGTGACGTCAGAGGGGGCGTTCCTGGGGCGTTCCCAGCGCTGATTGGCTGTTTGCGGTCATGTGATATATATCACATGACCGCGAGTGCCCGGGAACGCCCCTCTGACATCACCACGGGTCTTGTCAGTACACCTCTCACTTAGAGCGGACAGCGGGAGAAGGCACCGGACAGCGGGAGAAGGCGTCGGACAGGTGAAGTATTCATTCTTTTTTATTTTTCATTCACTTGCTTTTGTTTAATTTAGATTTCACAGTGTAAATTAATACACTGTGAAATCTAATGGGCGGCCACAGCTGTCACAGAGGGGAGGAATACGCAGGAGCAGCTGCTTAAAGAATTGACATTTCAATTCTTTACGGAGCTGCGCTTTCTCCCCGAAAACGCACTGCGTATTTTTGCGCAATGTCTGCACTGCAAAGTGAATTTCACATTCACTTTGCTGGCAGACAAAAGGCACATTGCGTATTTTGAAAAGCGCGCGTAAAAAAGCGCAGCAAAATACGCAATGTGTGAATGCAGCCATTAACTGCAATTCCACTAATCTAGTTTATCTAGCGTCCAGCACAATTTGTGGTAAAGATTATGTGGGATGTACAACAAGATCTTTAAAGAAAAGGCTAGGTGAGCATCTAACCGCTGCCAATGCAGAGAACACTGCCAGCCGTCGACAAATGTCAGGCTTGTCACCACACTTCTTAGAAGTGCATGGAGACAATACAAACTAGCATAGAGCTTGTTCAAGGAGTGGAACGGGGCGGTGCTAGGGAGATACTAGTTCAGGAACGTGAAGCTCAATGGATACTGAGCTTAGGGCCCTTTCACATCAGCGTTTTTCGTAATTCGCGGCAGATGCGGTGAAAAAACCGCATGTGCCGCGTTTGCCGCATAACCGTTCCACTTGCGGCGCGGTTGCGGTTTTTTCTATGCAAAGTATAGGCATACTTGCGGCAAGTGCGGCAAGTGCAGTTTTGCACTTGCGGCAGGTTCGGCCACGAAAAAAAACCGCAGTAAGCCGCGGTTTTTTTCGCGGCCGCACCTGCCGCAAGTGCAAAACCGCACTTGCCGCACCTGCCGCAAGTACGCCTATACTTTGCATAGAAAAAACCGCAACCGCGCCGCAAGTGGAACGGTTATGCGGCAAACGCGGCACATGCGGTTTTTTTCACCGCATCTGCCGCGAATTACGAAAAACGCTGATGTGAAAGCACCCTTACATAGCAGACAACCTGCAGGAATGAACTTTAGGTCAGATTTGTTCTATTTTTATTGAGTATTGTTGTATGAATTCATGAGCTTATACATAGCCATATTATGTTATTGGTACTATAGGCAAAAATGTATTAATTATCATTATATAAATTATAAGTATTTAAATAATATGTATTGAAATGTTTGAAGTTTATGATTGTACTGTACTCATATCACGTGTATTTGTCATGCCATCATGTTTTTGCAAAAAAAATTTTTGTATTCAGGTGACTGTCCTTGCTCGTAAATGAATGTGTTGTAAGAGCTTGCGTTGAGCCCACTGGGACGGGGTACTCGGTACCGGACCGGGTCTGCTACTGGGGAAGTCACGGGTGGTCCTGGTCCGGACCGTGTCCCGGGCCCTGGCAATAATAAGGGATATTTACAGGGGATATGTCAGTCATGACGCCACCCACAGTATGTGGCCAGTAATGGGGCCACTGCTGCCTCAGAACCTCCGGGGATGATGTGATGGCAGCTAAGATGGAATAGGTCTCCGTGGGCAGAACTGGGTTCCCCGGGGCAGTGTTGGTAAAGTCTATATTGTAGTGTGCAGGCCTGTGATGGGTGCAATTCACTTACTGTCCCAGATGCTGCAGAAATCCTCCTTCAGTGTTGTGGCTGACAAGCTGTGGCTCTCCAGGCGGTGATCTTCTGCAGACCTGTGTGGTGGGAATTGTATGCAGGTAGAAACATGCGAGGGAGTCGGAGCCGGGGTTCACCGTGTTTACTTCTCAGCTTTTCTCTCAGTTACAGTTACAGTACAGTTCACAACACAAGTCTTACACGGGCACAACCTTCCCTTCCAAGTTCCTTTACTCCCTGCAGCCAGGTTGCTCTTTCTATGACCCCTCACTCTGTCTCTCTGTCCCTTCCAGGCTTTCAGTTCTCTCTCTTGGTCACGTAGTGTGCGTCTCCGGACAGTATGGCGGTGACTCGAACCCCTGTGGGTCCTCCGGGTTGTCACTGAGCTCCCTGTCCTTTGGGGTGGGGACCCTAACGTGTAGCTGTGGTCCCCCGTCGGTTGTCTGGGGATGCCGGGTAAATCTGAGGTTCCCTCTAGAACCGACACTCTACTCCAAGCCTAGCCTCCAGTAGTCCTCGTTGGTGATGAGGCTCTACCAGGCTCTCTCTCACTGTGTCTTCGGGTTCAATAGGAGGGCTACTCTACCTGCAGTCTGCCGTCTCAGCCGTAGTTCTAGGGCCCAGTGTCACTGTCCCTCTCGTCCCTCACACTCCTGGCGTGCTGGCTCCGGACGTGCTTTCTCACTGCAGCTCGCACTGGCTCTTTCAGATTCTGCGCTCCTTCCATCCAACTCTTCCAGGACGTGTAATCTCTTTCTTTGCATCTCAGCCTACCTCGGCCTACTGACTCTTTTCTCCTCTCCCTGCTCTATATCTACCCCCTGTCACCTGACTTACCTGTTTGCCCACCCACTGTCTCTAAACCCACCACCCCTTGCCTGCCTAGAGTTCCCAGGCTCCGGGTTGGGTGCTGCCCTCTACTGATATGTGGGTTGTGTGGGCTGTGAGGGTGTTGGTGTTCAACTGTCGTCTCCTACCTGCCTGGCTGCAGTTCCCTTTGGTGGCCTCCTGGACGCAGGGGCGCCACACTTGTCTTCAGCTCGCATATGCAATTCATTTTCAGCTGTGTGCACTAAGTAGCTTGGTTTTATCATATAAAAGGAAGTTGGAGGTGGATTCACTATGCTGTTAACAAAGGATTTACATCCGAAATGCGTTCAGTGTTCCCCTTTCCAGTTATGTAATTTATATGCACTTTTTTTATGCACTTTTTGCACAATAAATTATTAATATATAAAGACGACGGTCTGTTGCTGGAGTTTCCTTCACATTTGACTTGTGGTTGGATATCAGACGTCCTGCTCCCTGCAACAACCGGCACAGGTGTTCCAGTGCAGCACCCATCTCCATTCCCCATTTCCCTGTTTAAGCTGACATATCTCTCACGCCATTGCAGGCTCCCGTGCCACCAAGCACTTCAAGCGCATATGTAGCATAGTAACAGTAACACAGTTTTTAAGGTTGAAGGAAGACTTTAAGTCCATCTAGTTCAACCCATAGCCTAACATGTTGATCCAGAGGAAGGCAAAAAAAAACCATGTGGCAACACTAAGCTCCACATTGGGGAAAAAAATTCCTTCCTGACTCCAGATACGGCAATCAGACTAATTCCCTGGATCAACGCCCTATCAAAGAATCTAGTATATATAACTGGTAATATTATAGTTTTCAAAAAAGGCATCCAGACCCTTCTTAAATGTTAGTAGTGACTCACTCATTACAACATCATGTGGCAGAGAGTTCCATAGTCTCACTGCTCTTACAGTAAAGAATCCGCGTCTGTGATTATGATTAAACCTTCTTTCCTCCAGACGTAGAGGATGCCCCCTTGTCCCAGTCTCAGGCCTAAGAGTAAAGAGATCATTAGACTCTGTACTGTCCCCTCATATATTTATACATTATTATAAGATCACCCCTAAGCCTTCGTTTTTCCAAGCTAAATAACCCCAAGTTTAATAACCTGTCTTGGTATTGCAGACCCCTTAGTCCTCTAATGACTTTTGTCGCTCTTCTCTGGACCCGCTCTAGTTCAGCTATGTCTTTCTTATACACCGGAGACCAGAATTGTACACAGTATTCTAAGTGTGGTCGCACTAGTGACTTGTATAGAGGTAAAATTATGTTCTCCTCATGAGCATCTATGCCTCTTCTAATGCATCCCATTATTTTATTTGCCTCTTCAGCAGCTGCCTGACACTGGCCACTAAATGTGAGTTTGTCATCTACCCATACACCCAGGTCTTTTTTCATTGACAGTTTTGCCCAGTGTTTTACAATTAAGCACATAATTATAACTTTTGTTTCCTCTGCCCAAGTGCATGACTTTACATTTATCCCCATTAAAGCGCATTTGCCATTTAGCAGCCCAAGCTTCTAGTTTACATAAATCCTCCTGTAATATAAAATTGTCCTCCTCTGTATTGATTACCCTGCAGAGTTTAGTGTCATCTGCAAATATTGAGATTCTACTCTGTATGCCCCCTACAAGGTCATTAATAAATATATTAAATAGAAGCGGGCCCAACACTGACCCCTGTGGTACTCCACTTTTAACTGTGACCCATTCTGAGTGTGTTCCATTAATGACCACCCTTTGTTTCCTATCGCTAAGCCAGTTTTTAACCCACTTACACATATTTTCCTCTATCCCCATTGCTCTCATTTTATGTATCAACCTTTTGTGTGGCACCGTATCAAAAGCTTTTGAAAAGTCCATATACACCACATCCACTGCATTTCTTTGGTCCAGTCCAGAATTTACTTCTTCATAGAAGCTTATCAGATTAGTTTGACAGGAACGGTCCTTCGTAAAACCATGTTGATATTGGGTCATGAGGTTATTTTTCTTCAGATACTCCAGTACAGCATCTCTTAGAAAACCCTCTAGGATTTTACCCACAGTAGAGGTTAAGCTTACTGGCCTATAATTTCCAAGTTCAGTTTTTGTTCCCTTTTTGAATATTGGCACCACATTTGCTATACGCCAGTCCTGTGGTACAGACCCTGTTATTATGGAATCTTTAAAGATTAAAAATAATGGTATATCTATGACAATACTTAATTCCTGCAGCACTCTGGGGTGTATCCCATCTGGGCCCGGGGATTTGTCAATTTTAGTGATTTTTAGACGATGCCGTACTTCCTCTTGGGTTAAGCAGGTGACATTTAATTGAGAGTTTTTGTTATCACTGATCATATTGTCTGTCATGGGATTTTCTTGTGTAAATACTGTTGAAAAAAAGTCATTTAGCATATTGGCTTTTTCCTCATCCTCATCCACCATCTTACCCAGATTATTTTTAAAGGGGCCAACACCATCATTTTTTAGTTTCTTACTATTTATGTAGTTAAAAAATATTTTGGGATTCTTTTTACTTTCTCTGGCAATGAGTTTCTCTGTCTCAATCTTTGCTGCCTTGATTTGCTTTTTACAAATGTTATTTAATTTTCTGTATTTATTTAATGCCTCATCACTACCTACTTGCTTTAATTCCCTAAATGCTTTCTTTTTGTCACTTATTGCGCCCCTTACAGCCTTATTTAGCCATAGTGGTTTCCTCCTATTTCTAGCATGCTTATTCCCATAGGGTATATATTGTGCACAGGCCCTATTCAGGATGCTAATAAACGTCTCCCACTTGCTTCGTGAACTTTTATGTGTCATTGACAACCAGATTCCCCATTGGTAGACTGTACCTATATTAATCTCCTATGAATGAGGCAATACCGCTCCCCTGAAGAAGACCTGCTGAAACGTGTGTTGACATTAATACCAAAAGACGACCGGCAACACCTCTTGTGTGAATGGTGCTAGCTAGAAAAACATCAAGCAATTAAAAAAATATCTGCTGCACACAAACACTATAATATATGAAGTAGCTGAATGGCTAACTATTGTAAACTAGGTCCTGGACACACCCCTACCAGCAGGTTTTTAATTGCACTTAGAGGCACATATACCCATACACGCAATGGATGCTACAGAGAGAGGCACAAAAGTTAGGACCCGGAAGGATGGGACACCTTGACGTTAGTTCCGGGCTCACATGCGATGGCCAGTGCATTTGCTAAGTTCTCATTTTTCTTCCATGTATCTTTAGGCAGTTTTCTGCTATGCCCATTATGCCTTATTCACACTTGAACAGCCTTACACATAGTCTTGCCATGAATTCATTAGCCATTCAGCTACTTCATATATTATAGTTTTTGTGTGCAGCAGATGTTTTTTTCATTGCAAACACGCATTGAGGCAGGAAGGTACATTTGTCTCCATCACCATCACCATTAGGTAATATCCTACGTAGGTATCTGGCGTTCTATATCAGCTTATATGTTTGTCATTACTGTATGTTTAGCTGGGCTACTTCTAGTATGAGCTACATTGTGATGTTTCCCCTATAATATTATTGCAGCTGATGCTACTACTCTGCGTTCTAAGATACTTTGGGTGAAAAATGTACAATAATTAGATCTGTCTCTTTAAGAAAACTAGGTCTGGTGTATCATGGGGAATGATAAGAAGGAGGTGGGAAGTTAAGTTTTAGTTTCACTTTGGACATGCTGATGAAAGACTGCTATGTTATATGATGGAGAAAGATGGAAGAAAAGAATAAAGTACAGTTAAAGTTTACCTTTGTGAATGCCTCATATCGTGTGGACATTACAACTGGTGACGAGGATGGGATATAACCACCGGCTACTGTGAGAATCAGCAGTCCATTAAGAGAACTTACAAAACAAAATTGTGTCTTTCAATGGTCCCAAGACTGTCAGACCTCTTTTGATGCAATTAAAAATGAATTTTGCTCAACCACTACCATGGCTTATTTTGATCCGGCACTTCGAACCGAATTAATTGTGGACGCCAGTCCAGTGGGGCTGGGTGCTATCTTAGCTCAATATAAGGATAATAATCAAGATCCTCACATCATTTCTTATCAAGAAAACTTAAAGGGGTTGTCCGGGCTTATGTTTTATTTCATATTTATATCTAGGCTACAAAATGTTGACAATCTGCAATATACATGTTGTCAACATTTTGCAGGGTTTCCTAGATATAACACATTTGCTGCTGGCAGAAATGTCCTAGGGGGTGTGATTGTGCATGCTGGTCGTTTACACCTACTCTAGCACAATCACCCCCTCCCCTATTCCTAGTATGGCCAGCCACCCCCAGGCCATACATGCCCGCCCCTGCCCACTAAACACTATGGAATGCAACCACCCCCAGGGCTCCTACTGGCCGCCCCAGCCCCTAACATCACCACCCACCCTCTGCAAAACAGCGGTCCCCAGTGCACTGATACAAGGTGCCGAAACCGCTGCTGTGAATGATTCTATGCACCACTATGGTACAGTGGAGAAGCAGGGGGACCCGCTGCAAGTGTGCCGCTGCACAACCCCCAGTCCTGTGCACAAGCACGGGGTGGCGCACTTCGCGCCCTGTCACCCGTGTCAATCGTGCAGCGGGTTTCGGCCGACACTCTGGACCGTTATGCTGGGTGTGTGGAGGGCTGAGCCAGTACGCCCTGCGTTTCTTCTCAGAGACCTTCTCCAGTACAAAATAGAGTGGGTGGAGCGGTATTACGAGAGGACCGCTTTCTAAACCCTGCAAAATGTTGACAACATGTATATTGCAGATTGTCAACATTTTGCAGCCTAGATATAAATATGAAATAAAACATAAGCCCGGACAACCCCTTTAACAAGCACTGAAAAAAAAATATCCAACCTGAAAAAGAAAGCTTGGCAGTTGTCTGGGGATGTGAACACTTTCACTTATTTCTCTATGGAGCTCCCTTCACCATCGTCACCGACCATCAAGCACTCCTTACGATCTTTGGAAATCCCAGAGCTAAAATGCCTGCACGCATTGAACAATGGGGTCTACGTCTAAAGACTATAACTACAAAATTATTCACAAACCTGGAAAATTCAGCAGTCCGGCTGACTATCTTTCAAGACATCCTATGAATGATGCCTCACCTGAGCGCTCCTCCATTGAATAAAACATACGCTCATGCGCTAAAGCACTCTCCATTGATCACTTTGTGACAAGACGCTATGTGCCTTAATACAAATCATACAAAATCGAAGGTGGCATGAAATCAATAAGAAAAATTTCCCGATTCTGAGATTGATCGGAAGGAATTGAAACTATTCTCAAGTGTACGGGAGGAATTATCAGTCACTGAAGAACACCTCATTCTTCAAGGTACCAAACTGGTTGTACCTAAGACTTTGCGCAACTTAGTCATACAGATCGCACATGAAGGTCATCTGGGAATTGTTGGTACTTAAATAAAAAAGTGTGGTTCCCAAACATGGATCAATTGGTGGAAGAGAAGATTAGACATTGCTCCACCTGTCAATTCATTACTCCATCATCAAACTTAGAACCACTGCAAATGTCTCCGCTACCCACTGCTGTCTGGGAGGAAGTGGCAGTCGACATATATGGACCATTACCCAATGGCCAGTACATTCTAGTAACAATTGATGAATATTCTAGATACCCTGTCATTTCTTTCATAACTTCAACATCTGCCACTAGTGTCATACCAGAACTGGATGACATATTCTCTGCATATGGCATCCCAAGAGTGGTTAAAACAGACAATGGACCTCCGTTCAATGGACATGTGTTTACACAATTTTCTGAATACTTGGGGTTCAGTCAATGGAAAATCACACCTTGCTGGCCGCAAGCCAATGGTATAGTAGAACGTTTCATGCGCACTATGGGGAAAAGAGTCAAGGCAGCGAGTCTGGAGCACACCCCGCTGAAACAGTTGTTATACAAATTCATGCACAATTATCGCAATACGCTGCATTATACTACTAATGCTGCTCCAGCTCATCTAGTGTTCAACAGAACTCCGCGCATACGTATCATCCCTTACCAAGTGACTCCTCTGTGTGATCAGCAGACTCTTCTAACAAACAAGCTATGAAACGTCACGATTCGATGGACAACCAAGGCGTCCGGCCGAGAGAGGCACAAGTCCAATCCAGCAGAGGTAGGGGAACACTCTCAAAGATCTAGGACACTTTTCTCAGCACCTCCCGTACCACAGGCCCTGAGGTGCGGGGTAGTGTCACAAGGACTGCAAAGTTTGCCAAGATGCTAAGGGAGTACCTTGCCGATCGTACTAAAGTGCTCCTAGACTCCTCTGTGCCTTATAATTATTGGGTATCCAAGCTGGACACGTGCAGGAATTGGCTCTCTACGCCTTGGAAGTCCTGGCCTGCCCTGCCGCTAGCATTTTGTCAGAGCGTGTTTTTAGTGCCGCAGGTGGAATCATTACTGATAAACGCACCCGCCTGTCAACTGAAAATGCTGACAGGCTGAAAATGATCAATATGAATAAGGATTGGATTGGGCCTGACTTCATCACACCCCCACCAAATGATAGCGGAATTTAAATTTTGTGCCGGTAGATTCCCATGCACCTCCGCACACCGACACATCGGTACACACTTCATGTCTTTGGCTACTTTCTGTACTGCTCCTCCTTCTCCTTATCCGCCACCATGATATGATCAGTGCCACTGTGGTTCATGATGCCACAAAAACATAATTTTTGTACATCATATTTTTGATGATGATGATGACCCTAACCGTTCAAAAGTTAGGCAGTAGTTTCATGTATACCCTCCAGGGGTAAATGTTTTAGTCCATGCTTACAGAATGGGCATTACAAGTACAGGAGACCAGCTCCTTTTTAATGGGAACAATATTTAGAGGCTCTCCTCCATGTTTCTTTCCAGGGGCATTGAAGTGCCTACCAATTTTTGGCTTCCCTGCCTATGGCAATCCTACAAAATACCTCCTTCCTTATAATGGGCACAATATTAAAAGAGGCCTTCATGTACATCTCTTCCCAGGGCATGGGAGTGCCACACAATTTTTGGCTGCCCTGCCTAGGACAATCCTACAAAAGACCCACTTCTTTATAATGGACACATTATTTAAAGAGGCCTTCATGTACGTCTCTTCCCAGGGGCATGGAAGTGCCACACAATTTTTTTTTTTTAAATCTTTGATATAATCCAAAAAACTACCATCCACCACCTCTGTCTCACAAGTGGGTATGAGCGAGGGGCGTGGCCTGACTGGCAATGGCAGAGGCTGCTTAACTTTGAGCTCCTGACTTCCCGGGCACAGAAACGGCCATTACCAGCTTCCAGAGCCCGCTACAGCGATCTCTTCTGCACCACAAAAGACCGGAACCCTTGCTGCACCGATGGGTAAGACCAAGCCGGTGGCAGGACTAGCACCAAGGCGAGTATCCGACTTCTTCTCAGCCCCTCAGCCTTTCGCGCTCCAGGAGCCCAACATGGCGCCTCCCTCCCCCAGAGCAGCGCGAGCGGCCAAACGCGGTCCACAATCTCAGGAGGCGGCTGGCGGGAATCAGGCTGCCGAGATCCCCCTGACACACGCCAGCATGAGGGAGCTGCTGGAAGAGTTCAGAGCTTCTCTTCACGCCGACATGATGAAAATGGTGGCAGAGGTGCGGGGTGAAATAGCAGAGCTGGGCTCACGCACAGACTCATTAGAAAGAAAGCTCACAGAGCTCATATCCTCTCATAATGCCCTGCTGGACACGAACGAACAACTAGAGGAGCAGATTGCAAAGGTCCAAAGCAAAAATCTGGACCTTGAGGACAGATCACGCCGCAACAATGTAAGGCTGAGGGGGGTGGAAGAAAATGTGCAAAGTAAGGAACTGAGGAGCTTTTTGCAGGGGTTCCTAACTGCAGCTCTCCCAGACACAGACCCCAGAGAATTTAAAATTGACAGAATACATAGGATACCAAAGCCATCAAACCTGGATCCTTCCCTGCCCAGGATATTCTTGCAAGGGTGCATTATTTTGAAGTGAAAGAAGACTTTCTTAGGTCCCTCAGATCTCGTCCTGAACTACCAGATAAATATGCACATATTGAAGTTTATCAGGACATTTCACCTGGAACCTTACTTCAACGCAAAGCATTTCAGCATTGCACTAAAATCCTGAGGGATAATGATATCCCTTACAGATGGGGATTTCCCACAAAGCTTATTATCAAAAAAGAGGACAAGTCCTATGTCTGCTTGCTTCCTGTTCATGCAGAAAGACTACTGAAACAATGGGGACTGATGAACTCCCCCCCTGTGGAGGGCTCTGATAAACCTGGCCCACAGATCGGCTGGGATGGAAAGAAGAAAAGAGGAAAACGACCCAGAATTGATCCTGAATGGTTCACAGTGTGACACCACTGTAGGCCCATACAGCTTGATAGCCCGGAGAAGATCAGGAACTCTAGTACTTTTATGTTCCTGTACCTATCCTTGTCCCTTTTATTTCTCTCTTTCTGAACAATCCTGTTTAGATCTCTAAATTCCTTTTCCAGATCTCACTTACCTCTTCTTACATTTATTCTAAATCTTAACACATCTCTCTCTCTCTTTTTTCCCCCTACCAAGTGTGCCTTCTCTTGGCATATACAGCCCTTCCACCACATCTTATTACTCCCTCTCCTTCTCTTGGCATATACAGCCCTTCCACCACATCTTATCACTCCCTCTCCTTCTCTTGGCATATACAGCCCTTCCACCACATCTTATCACTCCCCCTCCTTCTCTTTTCTCTCTTGTCTCTCTTACTCTCTGAACACCCACACTCTAAGAACTTTCTTTCCCCCCCCTGCTCTCTCACTTTATTTTCACTCTAAATCTCCACTGTACTGTCTTGCTCATCTCCATATCCCTGTAAATACTGGGATAATATTGCCCCGTGAGTGCGTTTCAGTTGGCACTCTTTGTTTTTATTTCTCTGTGGTTCTACCCACAGGTTTATGAACAAGATGTTCACAAGGTTTACTTATCTGATGATTGTGATTATTGTTGCCCCAGTTAATGGAATTTGTTCTTTTATTCCTCTTGTGTTTCCCTCCCCTCACCCCCACCCTCCCTTCCCCCTACAGGTCGGCTGGTCTCCCTACAGTAATGATTGTAATCCACAAGTGAATGTGTATGATCCACCATGAGTATCACATGCGGTTCAGTAAATGTTAACGGACTTAACAGTCCAGAGAAACGCTCCTTAACATGGAGACAAATCCTTAAGCTCAGGTATGATATTTTGTTTCTGCAGGAGACTCATCTGTTGGCAGCAGATACACACAGAATGAAATCACCTCACTACCCGCATAGTTTCTTTGCAACAGCAGACATCAAAAAAGCGGGGGTGGCTATACTAATCCATAAAAGATTAACGTTTGAATACATATCTTCTACGATAGACCCAGCGGGACGCTATATTCTCCTTAACTGCAAATTAAATAATGTCACCTACTCACTTATGTCCATGTATTCCCCTAATACAGGTCGGTTAAATTTCTGTCTCAAACTCTGGAAACCCTACTCCCCCAATCATTGGGAAGGAAAATTATAGCCGGAGATTTAAATGCTCCAGCAGACAAAAAAATGGACTGCTCTGGACTTGGAGCATATAGGGCAGAGTTGGGACAGACTTTTACGCAATTTGGGCTTAATGATGTTTGGCGATGCTTCCATCCAGAACAGAGAGATTATTCTTACATGTCACCTAGATATGGCTCATGGTCAAGAATTGATTACATCCTGACTGACAATGCCTTGCTCCCGCTCTGCCTCTCAGCTGATGTGGGCTCCATCTCATGGACAGACCACGCTCCTATCTCCATAAAATTTGAGGATGCATTGGCTATCTCTCCCACTACACTATGGAAAATTAATGAATATATTCTCTCTTCACCTGTACACCTAGAAGATATATCAGGTTTCATTACAGAATACTTCTCCTTAAATGACACAGGAGACGTTTCCCCAGAGACACTTTGGCTAGCGCACAAAGCTGTCCTCAGAGGTAAACTTATAAAGATATCAGCATGTGCGAAAAAACAGCACACCATTAAGATTACCGCCCTCACCACCCAAATTCATAATTTGGAACACAAACAAAAATCCCATCCCTCCCCAATTTTAACGGCTGAGCTATTAGAGGTTCGTAGACAGCTCCGCACCACACTCTTGATTAAAGTACAAAAAGACATGATCAGATCTAAGGCCCGGTTCTACTCAATGGGAGACAGAGCGGGAAAGTTATTGGCTAGACGTGTCCGCAAGCGTATGGCCACCACAAAAATTTCTCATTTGTTGGACTCAAATGGTTCCAAAATAAGACACCCCATAAAAATTGTAGATCAGTTTAGAGCATACTACGAAACTTTATACAATTTAAAAAATGACCCATGTACTCCACAACCATCAAAAACAATAATCAGTAAATTTTTAGATAAGGCCACACTGCCATCTTTGAACCCCCAACAAGTGGCACAACTAAATATTCCCATAACTGAAATGGAAGTTCAAAAAGCCATCCAGACATCCAAGCGCCATTCTGCTCCAGGCCCCGATGGATATACGTATAAGTATTACACCTCTTTTCCCCTACTATTGACTCCTCACTTAACTAAACTATTTCGGTTCTGGCAGTCCACGGGTAAGGTCAGGGAGGAGGGTTTACAAGCCGTTATTACTACTCTTCCCAAACCAGGCAAACCCCCCACATCCCCGGGTAACTTCCGACCGATAGCACTATTAAACTGTGATATTAAATTGTACGCCAAGATCCTTGCCAGTCGTCTCATGGGAGTACTACCGGACCTCGTGGGTAAGGATCAGGTGGGTTTCATTCCAGGGCGTCAGGCTAGGGATGCCACAAGAAGGCTAATAAATCTGCTAGATATCATGGAGAGAGGGGGCGCCCCCGGTGCACTACTCTCACTCGTGCTGAGAAAGCGTTTGACAGAGTGCACTGGGGGTTCCTCAGTGAAGTCCTAGATAGGTTCCACATTGTTGGACAATTTAAGGACTCTATAATGTCCTATACTCTTCCCCCTCAGCTTTAGTCCGTGCCTCTGGCTTCATATCTCAAAAATTTGAGATTACGAATGGCACACAACAGGGCTGCCCCCTCTCCCCACTGATCTTCGCCCTGATTATGGAGCCCTTGGCATCTATAGTGCGTAACACGGCGGAGGTATCGGGGGTGTGGGTGGGACCTATAGAACACAAAATTAATCTATATGCAGATGATGTGATATTCACATGCACTCATCTAAAACAAACTGTCCCGGTTTTAATGTCCATTTTGGAAGAATTCGCAGCAGCATCTTATTACAAGCTCAACCTTTCCAAATCCTCCTTTTTCCCGGTAAATATCCCAGCTAACGAACAATTGACTTTACGTCGGACGCTGCCCTTCATTTGGATTTCCCGATCCTTTACATATCTGGGTATCCAAATCTCTCTCACCAAAACTATAGTTAAAATAAATTCTGATTATCTAATTAAAGAACTACGGTCCTTGATACAATCTTACTCCCCATCGCTGCTATCGTGGATTGCCAGAATTCAAATCACCAAAATGATACTATTTCCAAAAATATTATATTATCTCCGTTGCATCCCTATACACTTTCCCAGAAAAATCCTTAACCTTCTCCAATCCATTTTGGGCAAATTCATTTGGATGAATAAACCTCATAGAATTGGTTCCTCAACGTTAACTTTACCTACCACCTTGGGAGGGATGGGAGCCCCCAACATTCACTTTTACTACAGAGCAATTAATCTGGAGATCTCACAAATATGGTGGATCCCCAAGGCTGAAGCAAACTCCCTACCTCTGTGGCTACAAATAGAATCCTGGTATGCCCCACAAAATTCAACTCGTCTCTTGTTGGAGTCGCACCTCCTCCGCCATAGGCCCGGAAACCTCCCACTGAAGTCCATGCAAGCAGTGCTTGAAGTTTGGTCTGGGGTCAGCCATTTACTCCTGAAAGGCTTATATAGATACATAACTCTGAGGGCTGTAGAGTGCTGTGTAGACTCTCCAGCTTTCTCCCTGGCAAAATGGCGGAGGGCGGGCGCTAAACAACTGTCAGATGTGCTGCTCAATACCAAAATACAAACATTTATAGCTCTGAAGGAGAAATATGGTCTTTCTAACGCTGACTACTTTTCTTACCTTCAACTAAAAGACTTTCTCAGATCCATAGTCATCCCGATGGAAGACGCACTGGCCAGTCCCCCGCAGGTCATAGCGATTTTTAAACAAACATCAGCTGCCAACAGGGGTATCTCCATTTTTTACAGGGCCTTGTCAGAGGTACAAGCTGAGTCTAAGCTCCCGTTTATGACGAAATGGGAAGCTCTTCTATCATTCACCTCACCTGTAGAGGACTGGATGAAGGCGTCAACCCATGCTCTTTCTTATACCTCATGCTTGAACCATCATGAACAGGCAAAAAAACTTCAATTCGGATGGTACCTGACTCCAGAAAAAATTGCCAGTTTTACAAAAGGTTCTCGAACAGGGAAAAACTTATGCTGGAAAAACTGTGGAGAAGTCGGAACTACCACACATGTCTGGTGGCATTGTCTGGGCATTCGCTCTTTTTGGTCACAAGTCAACCATTTGATATGTACTACTACCGGACTCAATCTCACGTTGACTCCTCAGATGGCCTTACTAGGTTTAGAAATTCAGGACTTACCTCGAGGACTGAGACCAATTATTTCAAATATACTTATAGCAGCTCGATACTGCATAACTAAATACTGGAAAAATCCTACCTTCCCGTCTATACAGGAAGTCATCTCCCAACTTAATCTACACTTCAATTACGAACTGATCCTATCATCAGAAACAGCTAAACGCACGAAAATCATTAATTGGTGGGACACATGGGTGAGCTCGCAGCATAATAACGTTGTAATAACAAACTAAACATACTTGTAAAGCGACTAATGATGAAGCTAGTTTAAGTAATGTTATTAATTGCACTACATCCACCTATCTTGGGTTCCCTAGCCGACCTGCTAACTGCTTTCCCCTCCCTCCCTTCTCCCCTACCTTCCCTAAGTTTATCCACCCCCCCCCTGTTTGTCCCAACAAAATCTGTATTTTTTTGATTGTACTTTAATGAATAGATGCACACTTAATTGTCTATTTGACTGCTTGACTTACCACTGTACCCAATGTTTGGGTCCAATTTCATTTGATTTAAATATGTTATGTTATGTGTTTGAAAATACTCTAATAAAAACATAATGATTCAAAAAACAAGTGGGTATGAGCCCTTAATATTTTTTATATGAAAATCCGTTTTGGTTTCATTTTGTAACGTTTCTTGACAGTCCGTAAAAGTGGCGTAATGGTCTGACAACATTGTTGACATCAGTGACCTTGGAGTCTGAAATGCTTCCAGGGGTCTTCCCCATGGTGTTCCCATGTCATTTCAGCACTGTCCTGATACTTTTGTGACATTTTTAGGGTTTTTCCATGCTGCTGGGGGTCATGTCAGAAAAATACTCGGGTCTCCCATAGATCCCATAGGATAACATTGGGCTCGGTGCTTGGGCCGAGTACACGAGTGTCTGGGGATGCTCGGCCCGAGCTTTGAGCACCCCTGGTCTAAGGGTCAGACTAGCACCCCTGATCACCTTTTGATTGTTACTGCCATTCTGGTACTTAATCCCCTTGTCCTTTACAACCATTCGTGAAATTAATAATTAAAAAAAATAGGGGCACTTTTTCAGCATTTTTGCATATAGTGAATATTAATGTCTTGCTAAATCTCTATTTGTAATGATATATTATAAAATCTTTGTACACCAATGGATGTCTCGTACTTTACAAGCTGTAAATATAGATAAATTGTATCACAGATCATGCTGCAGTGCCATCTTGTGGATCTTTTAGGTATATATTTTTACTTGATTTGCAATACCGTCCTAGATGTTATCAGTGCCCTACCATTTTGGTAATACTGTCTGTCCTGTGCCCCAGTCATTTTATGGCATCTTTCTACTGCTGTGTAATTTTTTTAAATTACTTTTTCAATCAAATTCAATAAAAATTCTTTTTATGAGACTTCTTTATGTTGGTTTTCGGTTCTTCATCGCTCTATAGTTTTTGCCAATTAGTCTCTATCTTACATTTGCCCAATATATTGTTTTACTTCTATATTGTACTACGTATATGACGAGCCCCAGGGTATATGTGGCGCCCCTGCGTCCAGGAGGCCACAAAGATAACTGCAGCCAGGCAGGTAGGACGACAGTTGAACACCAACACCCTCACGCCCACACAACCCACATACAGTAGAGGGCAGCACCCAACCCGGAGCCTAGAAACTCTAAGCAGGCGAGGGGTGGTGGGTGGGCAAACATGTAGTCAGGTGACAGAAGGTAGAAATAGTGAAGGGGGGGGAGAAAGGAGTCAGTAGGCCGAGGTAGGCTGAGATGTAAAGAAAGAGATCACACATCCTGGAAGAGTGGGGTGTAAGGAGCACAGAATCTGAACAGAGCCAGTGTGAGCCGCAGAGAGAAAGCCTATCCGGAGCCAGTACCTCAGGAGTGTGAGGGAAGAGAGGGACGGTGATACCGGGCCCTAGAACTACAGCTGAGACGACAGACTGCAGGCGGAGTAGCCCTCCTATGATACTTGAAGACACAGTAGAGAGAGCCTGGTAGAGCCTCACACGGGAGGACTGCTGGAGGCTGGGCTGAGTAGAGTGTCGGCTCTAGAGGGGACCGTAGTTTCACCCGGCATCCCCAGACAACCGACGGGGGACCACAGCTACACGTTAGGGTTCCTACCCCAAAGGACTGGCTCAGTGACAACCAGGAGGGCCAAGAGGGGCCCGAGTCACCGCCATACTGTCCGGAGTCACACACACCAAAGTGAACAGATACAGAGAGAGAGTCAACAGCCTAGGAAGGACACAGAGACAGAGTGAGGGGTCACAGAGAGGAGAGACCTGGCTGCAGAGAGTAAGGGGAACCCGGAGGGGAGAGTGTGCCTGTGTACTGAAGTGAACTGTAAGAACTGTACTGAGCTGTAACCTGAACTTGAGAACTTGAGAAGAAAACACGGTGAACCCTGAACACGACTCCCTTGTATGTCTCTGCCTGAACACTACTCCCTCCATACAGGTTTGCAGCAGCCCTACAACTGGAGAGCCACAGCGTGCAGGCTCCAACACTGAAGGAGGATTCCTGCAGCATCTGGACAGTAAGAGAATCGCACTCAGCACAAGGCCTGCACACTATACAATAGACTTTAGCCATCACTGCCCCAGGGAACACAGTTCTGCCCACGGGAACTATTCCATCTCTGCTGCCATCACATCATCCCCGGAGGTTCTGCGGCAGTGGCGGCCCCATTACTGGCCGCATACAGTGGGTGGCGTCACGACTGACATCCCCTGTAAATATTCCCTATTATTGCCAGAGCCCGGGACACGGTCTGGACCAAGACCACCCGTGACTTCCCCAGTAGCAGACCCGGTACCGAGTACCCCGTCCCAGTCGGCTCGACATATAGGGTACTCGGAACCGGGCTATTAGTCTCTGGGGGAGACACGGGGGTCGTGATCCAGTTCTGAGGCCCTTGGTTCAGCTTTAAAAAGGGGGTTATATACAAGGGAGAGTTTTGTGACGCCTCTCGTGGTATGTGGCTATTGTGGGCCACCGATGCTACAGAACCTCCGGGGTGATGGACAGGTAGCTGGGATGGAGTGGCTCTCCAAGGTCAGAGCAGCTTCCCGGGGCAATTAAGGTACTTTGAGTGATGGGTGCAGGATGACAGGCTCAAGCAATAGGCAGACTCACGATTTTGTTGATCAATTTGTCCTCTACTGATGGTAACAGTTATGAGCAGCTGTTCACGGAGTCCTTGCTGAGAGTGTGGCGCCCCTGCGACCAGGGTGGCCACAGGTAGGAACTGCAGCCAGGTAGGCGGAGACAGGTTTTGCACAAACCACCTTCATACATACACCCACCGACACAAGACCCAACCCGGAGCCTGGGACTCTAGGCGGGCAAGGGGTGATAGGGCCAGTCACAGTGCAATAAAACACTAAAGATGAAAATGTGAGGCGTTTGTGGGTATTTTGGTCAAAATACGTAAGCCGGTAATCCACCGTCAAGGGCCCTCACGCTTACCAGTCCTAACCACATGCCTTTTGCGACATGTCTGTTTACTATTGTATGGTTCACCGAAAAGGACATAAAAACAGAGAATAAACTCACCAAAAAATAGTAAACAGACATGTCGCAAAAGGCATGTGGTTAGGACTGGTAAGCGTGAGGGCCCTTGATGGTGGGTTACGAGCTTACGTATTTTGGCCAAAATACCCACAAACACCTCACATTTTCATCTTTAGTGTTTTATTGCACTTTTTTTATCTGCAGTTTATGGCTGGGCCCTCTGGGGGGCGTCTGTCATTTTGTGAGGCATGTAATCAGTGCGGAGCAGCCCGCCTGATCTAATAGAAGGGCGTGACCAATAGGCTGCTCTGACACTATGCCTTGCATGCACCGTGAGTGGCAGAGACCTATGGTAGCCTTGTGTCTTTAGATGCCACCATTCACCTCTCCCTGACAGCATGGTCGGACGCTGGTGCCACAACCGCCCCCACTGTGGGTTGCAGGTGATTGAGTATCGGCATACAGACACCTGTGTTGCCTCTCAGAGGAGCTGGCAGCTGCTGCTAAGTGCAATGGGTATTTACCTGGCAATTTTATTGTGGTTTATCCCCATTGTTCCCTTGCAGCCGCCAATATGGTATCCCCATCATACCCTTGCAGTACCTCCCTCTTCCCCTTGCAGTACCCCCATCGTCCCCTTGCAGTACCCCCATCATCCCCTTGCAGCCCTCAATATGGTATCCGATCATCCCCTTGCAGCAGCCAATATGGTACCCCATCATACCCTTGCAAGTACCTCCCTCTTCCCCTTGCAGCACCCTTATCTTTCCCTTGCAGTACCCCCATCATCTCCTTGCAGCCCCCAATGTGGTAGCCCCATCATCCCCTCACAGCCACCAATATGGTACCCTCATCATCCCCTTGCAGCCGCTAATATGGTATCCCAATCATAGATTTGCAGTACCCCCATCATCCCATTGCAGTACCCCCGTCATCCCCTTACAGTAGACCCATCATCCCCTTGCAGTCCCAAATATGGTACCATCTTCATCCCCTTGCAGTACCCCATCATCCCTTGCAGTACACCAATCATCCCCTTGCACCCTTTTGCAACCTCCACCATGGTGTCTTTACCTGCAAAAAAACACACACACACACACAACCACACACAAACACACGCACACACACACACGCACACACACACACACATATACTCACTAATCCTCCGAAGTTCATGATGTACGTTGTTCTGGGTGCTGCTCTGTCCCTGCTGCCATACCCATATGTTACCAATCAGAAGCCAGGCGGCTGCAGTCCAATCAGAAGTCAGCAGCTGCGGCCCAATCAGAGGCCAGCAGCGGCTGGCCAATAAGATTCCTGCATGTGACTTCGTGCGCCACTGATTGGCCTGCAGCTGCTGATTCTGATTGGCCTGCAGCTGCTAACCTCTGGTTGGATTGCAGCCGCCTGGCTTAACCCGCATGTCTGCAGGGACAGAGCGAGGCACCCGGAACTGCATACAATGGCGGTGTGATATGGCAGGTAAAACAGTTTTGTAAAGATTTGCTACAAGCCAGATGTGGCCATCAAAAGAGCCACATCTGGCTCGTGAGCCATAGCTTTCCGACCCCTGAGTTAGACCTCCTAATCAACTCGTTACCTGCATTACAGACAGTGTCTTACATTGTCACCTGTATAAAAGACTCCTGTCCACACACTCAATGAATTAGTCAGACTCTAACCTCTACAACATGGGCAAGACCAAAGAGCTTTCTAAGGATGTCAGGAAAAGATCCTAGACCTGCACAAGGCTGGAATGGGCTACAAACCATAAGTAAGACAAAGCTGGGGGACAAGGAGACAAAGCTTTCGTAAGGGTGTCAGGGATAGTAAGTCCGATGAAAGGCTGGAAGAGGACTACAAAACATGAAGGTACAGACACAAGTCGGGCGGATCTGAGGACTTACTGTGGGTGCAATAGTAAGAAAATGGAAGAAATACAAAATGAGGTCATCCACAGATCTGGGACTTGTGCAAAATCTCACTCGTGGATACCAGGATCATGAGGGAGGTGAGAGATCAGCCTAAAACTACACAGGGAGAACTTGTTAATGATCTCAAAGCAGCTGGGAAAACCTTTGGTAACACATTACACCATAATGGATTAAAATCCTGCAGCGCTCGCAAAGTCCGGACCGGAGTGCTGCTGAATCTTTTCCCTTGGAATTTGGAGCAGGGAGTTGGTAATTTCAGATGAACAGCCCACACCCAACTGCAGATGAACAGCCCACACCCAACCTATCAGACAGCACTGCAGGTCCTAGGCACTCAAATCTACATGGCTGGACAGAACCGCCATCACCCAGAGTTTCTAGTTCCAACATTTCTTCCATTAACAGCGCCTCCTGCAGAATTAATATGGTGGCACCTGGCAAGGTGGACCCAAAGGACTAGATTGACTCAGGAGAAGGACATGAAACGTGGCCTTGTAAACTAGGGTGTCTTTCCCGGTGGGGTGCACTTACCTACGGCTGGGCAGCCCCCTAGTCTAAAAGCATGGACATCACTAATAGGCTGTAAACCAGACACTGTGCATCCTGTGTATGACCAGCACTGTATACAAGTATCCGTGTAAGTCATCCCTTCTTCATGATATGGTAGGTTGAGTGGTTGTCTCATCAGTATTTTGCACATGTGTTGCTCCCGCCTTTATAAAGGGCTGCTGCAACCTCTAATGCAGTGTTTCCCAACTCCCAGTCCTCCAAGAGCCACCAACAGTGCAGGTTTTCAGGATTTCCTTAGCATCCGACAGTTGGTAATTTAAAGGGAACCTGACCCCTAAAAATCAGCCCCCAGACCATTTATACCTGTCCCTGCACCTCCAGGAATGCATTGTAGGCATCCCATTGTGTAAAAAAAGTGTATTTGTAATGTATCTAAAACTGATTTTATTACCTTGCTTTCTGCGGCTTCTCAGTGCTTGAGTGGCTTCTCAGCG
This sequence comes from Allobates femoralis, assembly GCA_033576535.1. Classification (NCBI taxonomy): domain Eukaryota; kingdom Metazoa; phylum Chordata; class Amphibia; order Anura; family Aromobatidae; genus Allobates; species Allobates femoralis. The sequence continues at coordinate 72,485,390 of JARQOC010000004.1, read as the reverse complement.
CCGCATGCAGATCAATTATTCTTGCCCATATGGGCGTGCTAATGTATTGTGAGCTCCCTCGCCCCCTCCTTGGGCGGTATAGGCTGTGTGACGCAAATCGCGTCACATCCATATCATAGGACTTCGTGCTGCGCATTGTGCATACACGAGGTGGCTCTGCGGCAACTAATCCCAGACTAGCTGCTGTAGAGCAAACTCGCGCATGCGCAGCGCGAAGTCCTATGATATGGATATGATGCGATTTGCATCGTACAGGCTATACCGCCCATGGAGGGGGGCGAGGGAGCTCACACTGCCTTAGCACGCCCATCTGGGCGTGCATAATTGATCTGCAGGCTGTGCTGAGAAGCCACAGGGAACGCCCTGTGCGACTTCTCAGGCACTGAGAAGCCGCAGAAAGCAAAGTAATAAAAGCAGTTTTACAGACTGCAGGGACCCAACCACCTCCACTCCCATGAAGTGACGCGACACCAATTTCATCATAAAACACAGCTTTATTTAGGAGAGATAGAAACAAGACTCTCATCTTTCTTTTACTGTGGCAAAATCTCGGTTGCAGCTTAAAACCAGGCAACTGATTTGCCTACCAAGCAGGGTGTGGGGACAATTTCTGCCACCGGCCGTCCGGCGCAGGTTTCTTCACCACCAAAAACACCACCAATTCCGACAAGGGGAAGTGCGGCACAGCCGAGCTGCGACCCCCCACCACCGAGATGACGCTTGATCCATGCCATCTTGCAAGTCCGAGAAACTCTTCCCGGGTCGGCAGTCAGCGCAATAAGCTGTCCAGTAACCCCAACACAGAAACATCAATCTGAAAAGAAAAAACTGTTAGAAATCATCATAACAAAGTCTGAAAGACACCTCTCGGATACCAAACAGACCGTCCTCCTCATGCTTTTACCTTCAACTACATACATCACATCATTTCCTGTACCTACGCATACCCATCACTATCATCATCATAATACTCTTTCGTAAACCTATTCCCATATATGCTAATATTTCATTAAATTACATCAATTTCTCCACTTTTTTTTTACACCTGCAATTAACACTAAAACTGCACCCATCCACAATTATAATCCCTGATCGAGTCCAGTGCTTCCAAACCCTTTTCCCCATATACATACGTATCTGTATGTATACCTATATATACATACATATATATAATGAAAAAAGCTGCACAGCACTCACAGACCAGTGTGAACTGGTGCATGCAGAGACGCAGAAACATATAAACTAGAAAAAATTCCTTGCAGCACACAGCTATTACCAATGTTGTATAATGCTATAAGCCATGTGTTTGAGAAAAAAGTTTAAAAACTTACGTTTTTCTGAAAAAACTCAAAATCTTATCTTTTAATTCTGAAGTTCTTAGTACAAACATTGGCCAAGGTCTGTTTACTCATCGACTGCGACAAAGTGACTTCAGGCACGACGAGTCCTATGCTGACACCCAAGTCCTCCTTTTCCGCTCCCCCACCTCTCGGTGGGCAGACTCCATCTATACCCTCCATCACCTGTCAGCGATGAGGGTGCAATTGCAGCAGAGTATCTGCAACTCTATAGAATATATATAATGAAAAAAGCTGCACAGCACTCACAGACCAGTGTGAACTGGTGCATGCAGAGACGCAGAAACTTTTTTCTCAAACACATGGCTTATAGCATTATACAACATTGGTAATAGCTGTGTGCTGCAAGGAATTTTTTCTAGTTTATATGTTTCTGCGTCTCTGCATGCACCAGTTCACACTGGTCTGTGAGTGCTGTGCAGCTTTTTTCATTATATATATCCTATAGAGTTGCAGATACTCTACTGCAATTGCACCCTCATCGCTGACAGGTGATGGAGGGTATAGATGGAGTCTACCCACCGAGAGGTGGGGGAGCGGAAAAGGAGGACTTGGGTGTCAGCATAGGACTCGTCGTGCCTGAAGTCACTTTGTCGCAGTCGACGAGTAAACAGACCTTGGCCAATGTTTGTACTAAGAACTTCAGAATTAAAAGATAAGATTTTGAGTTTTTTCAGAAAAACGTAAGTTTTTAAACTTTTTTCTCAAACACATGGCTTATAGCATTATACAACATTGGTAATAGCTGTGTGCTGCAAGGAATTTTTTCTAGTTCATACGTATATATATATATATATATACACCCATTCATATCCACACGTCTACACCTAAGTACACACAAACATATATATAAAATATCCATACACACATACATATACAGTATATATATGAACCTATAATTCAAACTGCGAAGTTACATACCCGAAAGACCTAAACAACTACATTACCTACAGTTGTGGCCAAAAGCATTGACACCCCTGCAATTCTGTCAGATAATACTCAGTTTCTTCCTGGGCCTGCATATAGCACCATTCACACTGGTGCATATGATGCAGAGTGTCTGAAAGCTACCCAACCGCTCCGCTGCCTGAGCATTGGGCCGCACGATGCTTCTGCACCACTAGATGAATGGCGCCATGTTTTGCTTTTTGCTTCATTCCCTTTTGTGTTTTTTCATTGAAGACAAATTAAATGAAGATAATAATACCAAAGAATTTGTGATTGCAATCATTTTCAGGAAGAAACTGAGTATTATCTGATAGAATTGCAGGGGTGTCAATACTTTTGGCCACAACTGTATACATATGTATATATATATATATATATATATATATATATACACCCATACATATCCACACGTCTACACCTAAGTACACACAAATATATATATAAAATATCCATACACACATACATATACAGTATATATATGAAGCTATAATTCAAACTGCGAAGTTACATACCCGAAAGACCTAAACAACTACATTACCTATCTTCAGATATCGTGTCATCCATACCACACTTAAAGACAGACCTGGCCCTTCAGACTTCCACGGACTGCCTGACTGAACCCAGCGGGCAGCCTCCAAGCAGAAAGTGATGTTTTAGTGAAAAACAGTGAACTGAAACACCAACACCTGTATCTGAACCATGTGCGTAAATGCAAATAAGGAGGAAATCAACCAGTTAGTACATAACACTGAGTAACTCAGAATAGTGGAAAGGTTATATTCATCTCTGTGTTGTAACCATATAAGTGAATTTAACATATGCTCAGCCATCCTCACCCACAGGGCCCACCTTCACTGGAATTGTCCAACAGGTACCAAACCTAACCCGCATATACCCCTCATCATGACTGGTCACCAATTAAGCGGTACAGACCATCAGTTAGCAGTCATATGGCAGCTTTGTGCGTAGGCCTATGTATCTTACTGTATCATAAAACAAAACTCAAGTAAAGAAAAAGGGGGGGTGAGGGGGGTACCCTGGTCCATAACCACCCCAGGCTTCTGTGACTTGACAAATGGACACTTTTTTTTATTTTTTTTATTTTTTTTATTATAATAAAAAACCATGATGAAATTAGGAAACAAAGCTGGTTAAACCAACCTGTGCCCTTCGTTGAAAAAGCATTTTTGATCGCCCTCACGGTGTATTTAACCAGAGCATCATGTATAGTGAGCCTGCCAAACTCGACCACCCCCAACTACATCATCAGCCACGGCGGTCCTTACCATATGTTCCTGTAGCACCCAGGCTTTGGGGTACTCGGGTATCAGGCGGCAAAGGGTTAACGGTGTCACGAGGAATGACGGCTGCGCCTGATCCCGTGTCCTGGGCCTATTTTTGAAAAGGGACTTTTATATACAGGGGATTATGTACAAGTTTATTGTCGTGACGCCACCTGCAGTTCCTGGTGAATTGCACCAGCGCTGCCACAGTCCACTGGAGGTAGATGGTATCGCGGCTGGGTTGGTGTAGTCCTCAGCAGGCAGGACTGGACCTCCGGGGCAGCGATCCTGTGAAAGAACAAGTTCATGCAAAAGGAAGATGCTGCAGAGTCAGATTCACTTCACTCCGGGTACTTTACTGGAAATGTGGCGCCCCGCAACGAGTGCGTCACAGGAGGGTATTGCAGCCATAAATGCAGCCGCAATATTCGCCGACCCAGCAGTCATATGGTTAACTTAGAGATCCAAAACCCTGCATTCATCACTTAACATAGAGGGCCAATCCAAGGTCCTGGTGGGCGGAGTGCAAGGGTAGTGTAGGAGAAGTACAGACTTTAGTTAGAGAGTCTGGGAGAGTCTAGACAAGAGAGAGACACAGACTTGAACTTGGAGTAGGAGCGGGGGCTCTGCACCTCGTGCAGCCCCCGGGCCGCCACCGGTCGGGTGTTAGCACCTGAGGCCTCAACAACCGGGATCGGGCATCACCAACCACGGGTTCCAAAAGACCCCCATGCCCAACTCACAGCCGGTTCACTGGTACCGAAGCTGGCAGCAGTTCACCTCTGCTACGCGAACCAGAAGCGTGGAGGAGCAGCTTCACAGGAGCACCCCACCACCCGCCAAATTCCAGTCGTCTAACCAGCGGTGTACCCACCAAGGGACCCAAGGCTCCCCAGAACATCCATAACGTACATCTTGGATAGGGATTGAAGCAGCCTCCCCGTACCCGACCTGGTATTCCTGGGCGACAATGGCAAATACTTAGCTAGAATGGAGGAACACTACGGATCTCTGAGGGACACCTATCACTGCCGAGTCCGCCCGCTCTACTACCCGTTAACTGTATACCATGTACTGCCTGCTGGTTACAGAGACTTTCAGTGTCCGTGCTTCCTTATGATTGCATCCGTCCGCACACAAGGTAACCGCAGCTGCCGCACAACATCTTAAGCAGCTCCAGCCTCCGGGGATCACCGCTCAGCCTGTGGGGAGCATTCCATCTTGCTGCTATCTATCCCCCGGAGGTTCCGCAGCGTCGGTAGGACTTACCAAACTACTCATAGGTGGCGTCACGAATAAATTAACCCCTTTAATCTGTTCCTACAAGACGTCTTCAACTATTGATCTGCACTCAACCGGGCCTCACTACCGGCAGGCGCGGCCCACCCGTGACAAGGAGGAAGGAGCTACAGCCTGTCTAAACCGGAGTCCACGGGCCTGCGGTGAGTCAGAAACTTTAGCAGCATTTGTTACAGTTCTCAGCTCAGCATTCAGATGTTAAAACAGGTAGCTAATGGGTGGCTGCAAGTGGATCCCAGGTGGTATGATGGTACCCTTGGTGTGTGCCTCCTCTCTTGTCTATTCCTTTCTGCTTCCCAGTAATTTGTATGAAGTCCGGTGACTTGGAATCAGCCGGACCTCCGCTCTTCCTCTCACCCCTGCTCCCGTCGGATAAAGGTTGCCGACCGCCAAACCATCAAGCTGGGCCTGGTACCCTCTTTTGGTTGCTCAGGTGCCTGGGGTCGCCTGTAGACTCCCCAGGACTCCGGATTTTCTGTGGTCCTATAGATCCCACAGGTGCGGGCTCCGGGACCCAGTAAGCTTTCAGGGATGAATTTCCCCAAGTTCTTCCTAACTCCCTTCTGGCTGTCTGCTCCTGGGATCTTTCCTTTCTCCCACTCTCCTGGTCCCTCGGCCGAGAGACCCTAGTCTTCCATTCTGCCCTCTCTCCTGGAGGCAAAGACCTCCTTACTCCCCTGGAAGTGGTTTTATTCCCTCCCGGGTACCTCCCACCGTGTGATCTAGTGTGGTGTGCTAGTTTATGGGTTCCACCCACCATCCTAGAATCTGCTTGCAGCTGGAGCATCTGCACCGCTTTTATGGGTGCAGTACCCCTCTGTGACGCCTGCATGGCGGGGCGCCACATTCCCCACTCAGAATATCAAACAAAAGGTAAAGGGCGTTAAGTCTGCGACACCTCCCGGCCAGGAAAGAGGCAACTCATTCCACATCAATTGAACTCAGGGTTCGACACACGGAAATGCATAAGTTCCTCTTTCTGCGAGAGGAATGGACCAAAGACATCGGGGCTGATCCAGGTCAAAATTTTTAGAACACCTGAACTTAAACAAACATTTAATCACCCGCTTCGGCTCAAAGCACAGAAGGTGTAGGGGTGACAACAAAATTGAAATTAACTTCCTGAAGAAAACCAGTCAGCCTGACTCTGCATGGACTAAGGGACAATTGAATGATAAAATGCACCTTGTTAAAATCTGTACCCCCAAAAACAACATGGTATACCTTATCCAAAGTCTAAATTTTAAGTGTACGAAACAAATGCGAGTGAGAACTGTGCTGCCGAGCACAGTGTTTCCCTGTGCGCTCGCCTTAAGCGGACACTACACAGCCTGCTGTGTGAAGTGGTTACCACGATACACATCGGGTAACCATGGGCTGCGTCCTCATAAAGCGCCCGCACACATGCACCTGCGCTTCCCTGCAAAAACCTAAGTATTTAGCGGAGAAGCGCTAAACACTTAGAGCGCAGGTGTGTGGACATGGCCAGAATCACATTTCTAATGCAAATAACAGAAGGTGCACTGGGTGCCTCCTGCAACGTGTCTACCACGGCAAAGACGGGACACAAGGATGGTCATCCTTGCCACCTTACACAAAGTACTGCCAGTGCCAGCGCATCGCCGGCTCCCATCCTCTGTATCAGCATAACTCTGGAGGACCCTGGGTGCAGTATAACTGCTGTGACGTGTTTATTTTATTATTTTTTATTTAATCAGTCTAAAATATAAGGTAAAAAACATTTGTAGCGTGATAGCCATGAGACAGAAAACAACTAAAATCGGAGACCCATACCGGGGCTGACCCCATACTTCCAGAAGTTGTATCATTAAGCGAGATGAAGGGGCTATAGTGTCACAAAAGCTTGATATGCATTATTTATTTATTTATTTTTTGAAAATGCAACTTGTCGGCTGGCCATTAAAAGGCAGAGACCACCGAGGGCTCCCAGACTCCAATACCCCATATATAATGTCTATACAAAAATATACATACATGCATGCCTATACACCTATCCGTACTTGTACGGTCCAGCCACACATAGGTGAGTCCTGGAAGAACACAGTGGGGGAAACCTTCAAAAATAACAAAAATGCAGGAATTAAGTCGCGGTAGGTGGTGAAATCAGAAGTGTCACAATGCCTGTTATATGAAAATAACATATACCTTCTTCGTTGTCCCTGATTCCATACCAACCCCAAATGCAGTAAGCAGACACTCACCCGCTGGACCATGATTGCTCGACTCAACAACAGACTTTGGGCCTAGGACCCGGCCATATCGAAGTACCCAATCAGGAACACGAGAATGGTGCCGCCTGTGGAGTCTGAAGATGTACTTCGCGGTTAGACACATTTGTGAAGGATCCAGCACCTACCAACAAAGGAAAAAAACAACCAGCCCAACCCCCTGAACAGTAAAATTATGTCAGGGGGTTGCCGGCTCATAGAAGATGTCGTCTGCAACACCCGGGATCTTGTACGAGGTTAAAAAACATGTCTTGGCATGTGTGAATAAAATTGGTGGGGTGGCTATAGAGAAGAGGGGTCTGCCTTCGATCCTGCTAGTCCCTCTACCTAGGCTAAAAAGGGTAGTGGGGTTAGTGGGGTTGGTGTTTGAAAATTTTCTGGACAAAATACACATACATAAAATATACACATGTATAAACTGCTGCTGCCGTGTATTCATGTCACCCAAACCCTTATGTCGGGCCGTGGCTGTGTACACTACTCCCCAAGTATTCCCAGGGGTTAATCCTCAGTGTACTATGATAATATAACCAAGTGCACAAGGAAGAAAATGGGGAAGGGGGGGAGAGTTTGGCTCCGCTGTCGGTCCTGAGTTGTCCCATCACCTAGGGCTGGGAATTCGGGTCGTACTGGTACAAGTAAAAGGCCACCTGTCCATATCCCACTGTGTGTGTACTCTAAACCTCGGCACCATATGTGTTGATGTAATGTGTCTGCTACCCCCCAGTGTCCCAGAGGGTTAATTTATTGAGGATTGTAATCCCCATCCCCTGTAGTAAGCCTTTTTGTGATAGGAGTGTTGTGCCATGCGCTCTCCCCCTTTCCCCCCCCGCAACCATTCCCCCCGCTAGCTCCCTGTGAATGTATCTACTGGGGGAAGTGTCGAGCCCACTGGGACGGGGTACTCGGTACCGGACCGGGTCTGCTACTGGGGATGTCACGGGTGGTCCTGGTCCGGACCGTGTCCCGGGCCTGGCAACAATAAGGGGAATATTTACAGGGGATAATGTCAGTCGTGACACCACCCACGGTGTGTGGTCAGTAGTGGGACCACCGCTGCTGCAGAACCTTCGGGGATGATGTAATGGCAGCTAAGATGGAATAGTTCTCCGCGGGAAGAACTGGGTTCCCTGGGGCAGTGATGATAGAGTCTATGGTGTAGTGCAGGGTGCAGGCTGGTGATGGGTGCAGTGCACTTACTGTCCTGATGCTGCAGAAATCCTGCTTCAGGGTTCAGAGCTGACAAGCCGTGGCTCTCCAGGTTGTAATCCTCTGCAGACCTGTTTGGAGGGAATCATGTGCAGGGAGAATCATGCGAGGGAGTCAGAGTCAGGATTCACCGTGTTTACTTCTTAACCTCCTCAGTTCAGTTACAGTTTCAGTTACAGTTCACAGTACAAGTCTTACACAGGCACAACTCTCCCCTCTGGGTTCCCTTTACTCCCTGCAGCCAGGTTGTTCCTCTCTGTGACCCCTCACTCTGTCGCTGTCCTTTCCAGGCTTTAACTTCCTCTCTTACTTGGTGTGTGACTCCAGACAGTATGGCGGTGGCTTGGACCCCTGTGGGCCCTCCGGGTTGGCACTGAGCTGCCTGTCTTTTGGGGTAGGGACCCTAACTTGTAGCCAGAGTCCCCCGTCGGTTGTCTGGGGATGCCGGGTGAATCAACGGCCTCCTTCAGAGCCGACACTCTGCTGCTAGCCTAGCCTCTTTGGTGAGGCTCTACTGACTCACCACGGCCGGGACTCCGGTTTAGACAGGTGATGCTTCCTTCCTCCTTGTCACGGGTGGACCGCGCCTGCCGGTAGTGGGGCCCGGTGTAGTGCAGATCAAAAGTGTTGAAGACGTCTTGCGGGAACAGATTAAAGGGGTTTTTAATTTATTCGTGACGCCACCTATGAGTAGTTTCGGTAATCGTTACCGACGCTGCGGAACCTCCGGGGAATGGACAGCAGCAAGATGGAACGCTCCCCACAGGCTGAGCGGTGATCCCCGGAGGCTGGAGCTGCTTAAGATGCTGTGCGGCAGCTGCGGTTACCTTGTAGTGCAAACGGACAGTTCATAAGGAAGCACGGACACAGAAAGTCTCTGCAACGGGTCTTTACTGTAACCAGCAGGCAGTACATGGCATACAGTTTAAGGGTAGTAGACCGGGTGGACTCAGCAGTGATGGTGTCCCTTAGAAATCCGCAGTGTTCCTCAATTCTAACTAAGTGATTGCCAGTGTCGCCCAGGATTACCAGATCGGGTACGGGGAGGCTGCTTCAATGCCCTATCCATGATGTACGTTCTGGATGTTTTGGGGAGCCTTGGATCCCTCAGTGGGTACACCGCTGGTTAGACGACTGGAAGTTGGCTGGTGGTGGGGTGCTCCTGTGAAGCTGCTCCTCCACGCTTCTGGTTCGCGTAGCAGAGGTGAACTGCTGCCAGCTTCGGTACCAGTGAACCGGCTGTGAAGTTGTGGGCACGGGAGTCTTTTGGGAACCCGTGTAAATAATGCCCAATCCCGGTTGTTAAGGCCTCAGGTGCTGACACCCGACCGGTGACGGCCCGGGGCTGCACGGGGTGCGGAGCCCCCGCTCCTCTCCAAGTTCAAGTTCTCGACACTGTTCTAGGCTCTGTTCTAGACTCTTGTGTAGACTATGTGTCTGTTCTCCTACACACTACCCTAGCACTCCGCCCACCAGGACCTAGGATTGGCCCTCTGTTCTAGGTGATGCATGCAGGGTTGGATTTCTAAGTTAACCAAATCATTGCTGGGTCAGAGAATATTGCGGCTGCATTTATGGCTGCAATACCCTCTTGTGACGCATTCGTTGCGGGGCGCCACACTCCCCCTTGGTTGAATACGCTTGTCCCCAAGCGTCACACTACCCACATTACAGAGGTTTTTTTTACATTTTATAACAGGTAATAAACACTTTTATTAATGACAAGTCATTGTATGCATAAAAGTGAAACGGTGAATAAACACATTGCGCGGACCCGGCGGGCGGTCGGCTGTCCTTAGGTAAAAGTTCAGGCTGTAGCCGCCAAGTCGCTGTGTTATTTGCAAACAGGAAGAAGTCTCTTGGTGAAAAGTTCAAACAACAAAGTCACTTATGGAGGGCAGTGTTCCGGACTCGTATGGCGAACCACCTGTCACAGCATACATGTCGCTCATAGGTTACAATGTCCCCTCTATACAAGTCTCGGTTTGGATGCCCTCGCGGTAGGTGCGATTCCACATGACGGCGCCCCACGAACACTTCAGTACTCACACGCTCCTCCCTTACGAATCCCCACCCGGTGGATAAGTTGAAGGTGCTTACCCGTCCGGTTTTACGGAATTGTTCAGGCAATGGAGATTGGCGGCGGGCTTCAGCGCGGGCCTGCATATTGGCGTGCAGCCGAGTGTGCCACTCCTCCCTTTGGATACGACGTACCTCTTCGTCGGAGTGGTGCAGCGTGTGGATACAGTCACTACGGCGTGATGGTTGTTGAACAACTTGAGTTTGGTGGGCAGTCTGTAGAAAAGCCCGGTTCAACGGAACCCGGAGAAGATGTTGTTGCGGCGGCACCCGACCAGTGTACCCGAGCGGATCGCCCGGCAGAAGGATTCTTAGTGTCTCCCCAGGCGAACCCGGTGTAGAGGTCCTCAGCTGGGCTGTAGATCTCGTCGTCATCCTCCTCGACCTCTCCTTCGATGACTACGTCGGGCTGCTCGGCTGACGGAGATGATGGAACGGAATCCTCTGGGTCGATGGGTGGCTGTGCTGCAAAATTCTCCTCGGGGTCGTTGTGCAGGACTTCCAGGCTGCCTGCCTCTTCTGTAGCAGCGGGAAGTGGTGTTTCGATCCCGGTCACCAGGTAGGCCTCGGTATTTGCAGAGGAAGCCTCCGATTCAGGGGAGAAACAGGCGACAGTCTCAGTAGTGTGGAAACTAGTCGCGGGTTCCGCAAGTGGAACCAGGTATGTGTCGGCTTCTTCTGTGGAGCATATTGGAAGCTCCGGCTCAAGAACGGGGTCGGCTGCGGTTTCGACCGCTGGAACGGGTCGAGCCGTGGCCCTCACAGGAATGATACAGTCTATGGGCTCCGGTGATGAAGCAGGACAGGTGGTGGGCGACGGTGAGGCGGCTGAGAAGCTGGCGATGTCGTCTTGGCCTGGAGAAGCTGTACCCGGTCGGCTCTGCTGCATCGCATGATGGAGTCTTCTGCCTAGGGTCGCACTCCAGCTGCGAATTGTCCATTCCACAGTCTCTAGTAACCGCACCCGGAGGTCTTGTAGAGCCTCTAGCCAAAAGTCGGGGCTGCCGTCTATGGTAAGGGCAGGACCCGGACCCGGTTGGCCTATGGCTGCTCTGGCCTCCGCCTCGACCTCCCGCATTAGGTCTTGGAGTCTCATGCTGGCCATTCTCTTCTTCGGAGGGAACCACACCCGTTCAACCGGTAAGCGTTCTGGTAGAGCTGGTGAAGAAGGTCTGTGTCACTCCCATTTCCTCTGGGCTTTTGTAGTCCAATGGTGGGAAAAGTCTTTGGGGTCCGCCCCCATGGTTGATTCGAGCAATCAGGGCGGACAAAGAGTTTGGCGCCTTTTGTCTTTAGCCCTCCCACGATGAGGGGGGGTTGGCTCACTCCTGGGCTTGCACGTGGCGAATTCTTGTGGCGGGAACGACATCTTGTCCCACGGTGAAAAGGCGGGAAAGTTCTTTTAGGGACGAACAAAGTCCAATTTGTAGACAATAAAGTCATTTTTAAGCACATGATACCCGTTGGATAACGGGCCTGCTCGTATCCTGTTCGTGACGCCATTTTCTGACTCACCGCGGCCGGGACTCCGGTTTAGACAGGCGATGCTTCCTTCCTCCTTGTCACGGGTGGACCGGGCCTGCCGGTAGTGGGGCCCGGTGTAGTGCAGATCAAAAGTGTTGAAGACGTCTTGCGGGAACAGATTAAAGGGGTTTTTAATTTATTCGTGACGCCACCTATGAGTAGTTTCGGTAATCGTTACCGACGCTGCGGAACCTCCGGGGGATGGACAGCAGCAAGATGGAACGCTCCCCACAGGCTGAGCGGTGATCCCCAGAGGCTGGAGCTGCTTAAGATGTTGTGCGGCAGCTGCGGTTACCTTGTAGTGCGGACGGACAGTTCATAAGGAAGCACGGACACAGAAAGTCTCTGCAACGGGTCTTTACTGTAACCAGCAGGCAGTACATGGCATACAGTTTAAGGGTAGTAGACCGGGTGGACTCAGCAGTGATGGTGTCCCTTAGAAATCCGCAGTGTTCCTCCATTCTAACTAAGTGATTGCCAGTGTCGCCCAGGAATACCAGATCGGGTACGGGGAGGCTGCTTCAATGCCCTATCCATGATGTATGTTCTGGATGTTTTGGGGAGCCTTGGATCCCTCAGTGGGTACACCGCTGGTTAGACGACTGGAAGTTGGCTGGTGGTGGGGTGCTCCTGTGAAGCTGCTCCTCCACGCTTCTGGTTCGCGTAGCAGAGGTGAACTGCTGCCAGCTTCGGTACCAGTGAACCGGCTGTGAAGTTGTGGGCACGGGAGTCTTTTGGGAACCTGTGTGAATAATGCCCAATCCCGGTTGGTAAGGCCTCAGGTGCTGACATCCGACCGGTGACGGCCCGGGGCTGCACGGGGTGTGGAGCCCCCGCTCCTCTCCAAGTTCAAGTTCTCGACACTGTTCTAGGCTCTGTTCTAGACTCTTGTGTAGACTATGTGTCTGTTCTCCTACACACTACCCTAGCACTCCGCCCACCAAGACCTAGGATTGGCCCTCTGTTCTAGGTGATGCATGCAGGGTTGGATTTCTAAGTTAACCAAATCATTGCTGGGTCAGAGAAAATTGCGGCTGCATTTATGGCTGCAATACCCTCTTGTGACGCACTCGTTGCGGGGCGCCACACTACCAGGCTCCTTCTAACCGTGTCTTTGGGTTTAATGGGAGGGCTACTCCGCCTGCAGTCTGCCATGTCGGCCGTGTTTCTAGGACCCAGTGATACTGGTCCTCTCGTCCCTCACACTCCTGGGGTGCTGGCTCCGGATGGGCTTTCTCTCTGTGGCTCACACTGGCTCTCCTGATTCTGCGCTCCTTCCACCCCACTCTTCCAGGACGTGTGTTTTCTGTCTTTTCATCTCAGCCTACACCGGCCTACTGACTCCTTTCTCCTGCCCCTGCTCTATATCTACCCTCTGTCACCTGACCTGCTTGTCGGTCCACCCACTGTCTCTAAACTCACCACCCCTTTCCCGCCTAGAGTTCCCGGGCTCCGGGTTGGGTGCTGCCCTCTACTGGTATGTGGGTTGTGTGGGCTATCTGTGAGGGTGTTGGGGTGCAACTGTCTTTCTTACCTTCCTGGCTGCACTTCCCTTTGTGGCCTCCTGGTCACAGGGGCGCCACATTCCCCTGGAGTGAAACCAGCGTGTCCTTACGCTGCCCATCATGGATCCCCCTGAAAACATTTTTATTTTATAAACATTAAACATTAAGCATTCTTGGTTTCTTCCCGTCCGGGAGGTATGAATTCTTATAACGTTACATAACTTAACTATTCACAAGTGCACGGGTGCATTAGCTTCATCACCCTTCTAGACCTTTGCCGGATCTAATGCTACAACGCATTTACTTTTCTCTGGTAAAACACACATAAATAACGTTACTTTGTAGCAAAAGTATAAAAGTTCCTTTTTCAGTTCAAAAAGTGCAAGACGTTTCAAAAAGTCTCAAAAAGGCCTCAAACAGTTCAAAAAGGACAAGAGTGCTTCCAATATCTCGCGAGCACTCTGCCGTTCAGTTCAAAGTTCAAAGGTTCATGCACTGTCCCTCAAGTGCAAACATGGTCTTAAAACCAAAGGGGAGCACGCGAGGTGCTCAACTATATACAGTTCAAAGTTCGTACCATCTCACTGTTCGTGGTAGCAATTGTTCAATAAAACATATAAGGGCCCTTTCACATCAGCGTTTTTTTCAAATCGCGGCAGATGCGGTGAAAAAAACCGCATCTGCCGCGATTACCGCATACCGGCTGCACTTGCGGCACAGTTGCGGCGCGGTTGCGGTAAACGCCATACAAGGTATAGGCGGACTTGCGGCAGGTGAGGCAAGTGCGGTTTTGGCACTTGCGGCAGATGCGGCCGCGAAAAAAAAATGCTGTCAGCCGCGGTTTTTTTCGCGGCCGCACCTGCCGCAAGTGCCAACACCGCACTTGCCACACCTGCCGCAAGTCCGACTATACCTTGTATGGCGTTTACCGCAACCGTGCCGCAAGTGCAGCCAGTATGCGGTAATCGCGGCAGATGCGTTTTTTTCACCGCATCTGCCGCAATTTGAAAAAAACGCTGATGTGAAAGGGCCCTAAGACAGACAAGGGAAAGGCTAACATTCATCCAGGATTGGGGTGGGGACAGCAAGGGTTACATCGCATTCACACTTACAGTTTCTTCTGTAGGATCCGGGTCTTCATTCTTTTCCTTGTTTCATTTTCCAAGGCAATATCTGGGGCTCTCTTCTTCTTGGGAACATCTCTAACTCTTGTAAAGCTTGTACTAGCAAGTAGCTGCTGGGCGTCTGCGTAACGGCTTCTGCCGTGGATCTTACTGGATCAGTCTCAGTAGTGTTTGTGGGACCCGTGTCAATAATTGGGTCCGATTGTGCTGATGAATCCGAGTTAACTGGGATATCTGGATCCTCCAATGCAGGGATTTCATCTTCCTCTGGGGTTATTAACGATAGTCTCTTTACTCTGATCCCGTAAGGACCTCTGGTTCCTTGCACCACATTATACGATACCCACTCGCCAATAACTACTCTCCTATCCGGGTGATCTGCGGGTAGGTGCTCTTCTACGTCTCGCCTATTAATGAATATGTCTCTGGGCGCAACGGGTTCTCGGGCAAATGCAAACCCTTTGTCTTCAATTATCTTTATAATTTGTCCTTGGTGCCATGGCGATCTACACACCTCTTTATCATGTCGGGCCTCATCTTTCTCTTTTATAGTACGGGCTATCATCATCTGTTTTTGAATTTGCCGCTCTTCTTCCTCTTTTTCCCATCTACGTATGCATCGCTTTAAGTATTCTTCCTGGGTAACAATTTCTGCAGGGCCTACTGGGCCGCCGGGGTCTCCTAGGAAGCCGATCATATCATCGCTAGTCTCGTCTCTCTCCCACCAGCAGCGGAGCTGCTCCCCTCTCACCTCAGTCGTCATAGGTGCTGGTATCAGGGGCTCCGGTAACAGCAGGTATCCCTCTGGTAAAGCTCCTAGTGGGTCGAGCTCCTCTGCAACAGAACGCAGTGTCATACTGGGGATAGATAGGTCTATCAGGTTCGCGGTGCGACAGATCTGTTCACTTTCCGTGTGATTATTCAAAACACCAACCCAGCCGGGTTGCATGGATGAGGTCTGGAAAGTATGCCGTACATCGACATGAATCCTGGTACGTTGCTCTGTACAAACACGGGTCATCTGCTGGGGTAGCAGCCGCAGCACACCTCGCCAGGTGTCTCGGATGTTCTCTGCCGCCTTCTGCCATTCTGCCTCGGTCACTATGGCTCTTCCCCTGGCCGGGTTCCTACACCGGTTCACTCCGTGGGCCCTCCGGGATCACTGTAGATCTTCCGATTATAGCGCTCTCCTCGGCGTCCTCTGCTTCCGTCCTTGTGTACTGCAAAGGCGACTGCTTCTCTTCCGGTTGTCCGTCCAGCTTCTTCCTGATGATGATTTTCTGTTCTTCTCCCGCCAGCTCCTCATTGGTAGGTGGTCTTAGGGGCAGAGGCTCTTCTTTAGGATTGATGGCTGGTTCCCCCGGAGTTAATGGGAGCCAGGGCGGGTCCTTCTTTTCGCGCTTTGGACCGGACCGGCACATGATGGGGGGTCTGGGCACGCCTCCTCTGCACATGGCGTTAGGCTTCTCTGGCCGCCATTAAGCCCAGATTTTGGCGGGAAAGTCCAGAACACGTTCTTTAGGCACACAAGGTCCAATTCTTTTGGACCAGGTACATCCTGTTCGTAACGCCAGATTATGTCGAGCCCACTGGGACGGGGTACTCGGTACCAGAGTCAGGGTTCACCGTGTTTACTTCTTAACCTCCTCAGTTCAGTTACAGTTCCAGTTACAGTTCACAGTACAAGTCTTACACAGGCACAACTCTCCCCTCCGGGTTCCCTTTACTCCCTGCAGCCAGGTTGTTCCTCTCTGTGACTCCTCACTCTGTCGCTGTCCTTTCCAGGCTTTAACTTCCTCTCTTACTTGGTGTGTGACTCCAGACAGTATGGCGGTGGCTCGGACCCCTGTGAGCCCTCCGGGTTGCCACTGAGCTGCCTGTCTTTTGGGGTAGGAACCCTAACTTGTAACTAGAGTCCCCCGTCGGTTGTCTGGGGATGCCGGGTGAATCAACGGCCCCCTTCAGAGCCGACACTCTGCTGCTAGCCTAGCCTCCAATAGTCCTCTTTGGTGAGGCTCTACCAGGCTCCTTCTAACCGTGTCTTTGGGTTCAATAGGAGGGCTACTCCGCCCTGCCGATTGTCTGCCGTCTCGGCCATGTTTCTAGGACCGAGTGCTACTGGTCCTCTCGTTCCTCACATTCCTGGGGTGCTGGCTCCAGATGGGCTTTCTCTCTGTGGCTCACACTGGCTCTCCAGATTCTGCGCTCCTTCCACCCCACTCTTCTAGGACGTGTGTTTTCTGTCTTTTCATCTCAGCCTACACCGGCCTACTAACTCCTTTCTCCTCCCCCTGCTCTATATCTACCCTCTGTCACCTGACCTGCTTATCGGCCCACCCACTTTCTCTAAACCCACCTGTGGCGCCCTGTGCAGGTAATCACAGGATCTCTTGGGACATGGATGGAAAGTACACAGCAAGCAGACCCCACTAACAAACAACACCTTTCACCCCAGACCTGTAGGGGGAGCTGGATGCCTTAATGCTTTAAGCTAGTTTACCCTATAAATACAGGTTTTGGAGGGAGAAACACCAGAGTGTGCAGTCACTACAGAACGGTAAGCAGCTGAGTGAGCTGACCTGATACTCGAGCCACGCTAGGCCCATACCAGAGACACCTGAGAACAGTGGTCAATCCTCAGAGTAAGAGTCACAGGAAAAGGAGAGAAGTGAATACGAGGAGGGGCAGAGGAGTCATCCCGACTCACCCTAACAGAGTTCCGGTCACTGGGTCCGAGCTACAAGGACACAGTATAGGCCTTGCAGAGAAACCAGCACTACAAATAGGGGGTTTAGCTCCCCGGACACACGAAGCACCACCAAATGAGAGCCTGGAGTCTAAGGCCTGACAGGAATCCCATAGAAGTGCCCTCAGTGCAGTAAATCCGGGTGTGAAGAGTCACACAGAAAGTGCAGTAACGGTTTGGTCGGGTTTCATGCCTGCCAGACTCCAGCAGAAGTAACGAACACAAGGAAGCCTACAACCCTGCTTGCTGTGGAAAGTCCTGAAGTGTTTACCTCATCCCCGGTCGAGTGTACCCGTCAACATCAGTAAAGGTACCAAAAGACTTTATGTGTGCGTGTCCCTCCTTCCACTTACACCACATCGACCGCACTACCCTATTCCCCTCAACTCCCAGTAACAGCCCCGGGGAACCCCGCTCGCCCTGTAGGGAGCGGTTCAATCAAGCTGCCGCACATCACCCTGGAGGTCTGAGCAGCGCCGGTGCCTTCACCGGACACCTACAGGTGGCGTCACGAAACAAACTTTATTACTTATCTAACCGTGCATTGACCACTGGGCCCTTACAGCCTCAGGCACCGAACCGTGACTGCAGCCAGCGCCTGAGACCTGAGAGCCTGGCTACGGTGAGTCACACTACCCCTTGCCCGCCTAGAGTTCCCGAGCTCCAGGTTGGGTGCTGCCCTCTACTGGTATGTGGGTTGTGTGGGCTATCTGTGAGGGTGTTGGGGTGCAACTGTCTTTCCTACCTTCCTGGCTGCAGTTCCCTTTGTGGCCTCCTGGTCGCAGGGGCGCCACAGAAGGGGGGGTTAGCTATCGGTTCCCAAAGCCGGGAACCCCAGGGAGAGGGACGAGTATAAGTGACTGTGAAAACTCCCAACTGCAGAACGCTCCCTTTCCCTGCCACAACCCACCGCCGTGATTTGAAAATGGCGGGTAGGCGGGTCTCGTTTTCCGAAGCGCGCACATGAAACTGCGCCCGCTCCGATTGAATCAAGTGACGGGCTCAAGGCGCCGGCGGTCGGGTATCTGTGCTGGGTGACCGGCCGCCAGACGTCAACTTGAGCTTCAGCAGGGAGTGAGCCACTGACAGCTAAAGATGCTGTAATACTAGCCCTCCCTGCTGAGCCGCTCTCTCACCGCCTGCAGCAGGTGCATGGTACCGGCTGCCCAAACAGTCCGGGTCCTCCAGAGAGAGGTCGTGCTCAGATAGCATGGGCATATATACTCCAGGGGCAGAGACTGCCCAGGAAGTGATGAAATTCCCACAGCGTCACCATGGGAGACCTCCTCAAGACCTGGGAGGGGCCCAGCGGTCAGGGGGCAGCAGCTCAAGGATGGCTGCAGTGACCCTCATACTTTACTAATACCCTTTTTTTACACAAAGGGATGCCTACAATGCATTCCTGGAGGTGCAGGGACAGGTGTAAATGGTCTGGGGACTGATTTTTAGGGGTCAGGTTCCCTTTAATCTCCTGCACAGGTGACGATTCCAACTGTCAAATGCTAAGGAAATCCTGAAAACATCCACTGTTGCCTTGAGGACTGGAGATGGGGAACTCTGCTGTAGCACATTAGTATCTGTAACCAGGGCAGGTAAATACTGTTGCCCTTTCTTTGCTGTATTAATATTTGATTTTGGGGGGAGAATTTCAGTGTCCTTTTTCTATTTTTACCAGTCAGAGTTGGTGTAGTTCTTGGTAGAGCAGGAGTCCATTGTTTTTCAGCATGTTTAGCTCCATAGGCATGGCTGGAGCGCCTCAAACGTTTCTTCCCTGTTTAGCCCCCTAAACAATGAGCTCACTATTAGGGCTCAGGCAGATGGCATTGAAATCGGATGAGCGCAATAAGAGAAAATGTGACATTACACTCAATCAATGTTAAGAAATGATTTAGATCAGACAAATATTTGTCTTACCAGAAGACGAGTATACTGGTTTAATGAATTGTACACTTTACCAGCGTCCCTTCACACAAGTTCACAGTATTTTTACCCTACTATTTACATTTTGGCTTGTCCTGGCCCGTTTTTGCACTAATATATAGAAACAAGGGTTGTATATACTTGCACTTAATTTTGTATTTGGGGAATCACTATTCTAGGAGTTTTCTTTCTCCATTTTATTCTAATAGACGCTATTACATGAATATTCCACTAGATGACACTGTAGACACTTTGTAAGCACATTCTGCTCTATAATTTGATCATTTATGCACTCTTGTGCTGTAGACCATCGGTGCTTTCACACTACGATTTTTGAAGGGAGCCGATGCTGTCCGATAAAATCGGACAGCATCGGCTCCCTTCTGATGCCTGGAATCAGATGCCAAATAGGCATCCGATTCCGGCATAAAATCGTTCTCTCCGGGCTGGAAAAAAAAAAAAAAACCTTTTGCTCACCTCCCCACGAGCCCCCGCCGTCTCCCGCCGTCTCCCGCCGTCTCCCGCAGTCTTCCTGGAGGTTCCCGCTGGCTCCCGCAGGCTCCCAGTGGCTGCAGAGGTATTCCTCTGCTGTTCAGGACCTGCGGTGATGTCACAGTCACGTGACCGCGGGTTCACCATGGTAACCCGCGGTCACATGACTGTGACATCACCGCAGGTCCTGTACAGCAGAAGAAGACCTCTGCAGCCACCGGGAGCCTGCGGGAGCCATCGGGAACCTCCAGGAAGACGGCGGGAGACGGCGGGGGCTCGTGGGGAGGTGAGCATAAGGTTTTGGTTTTTTTTAACCCTTGTGCTCCCAGTAGGAGCAGTTTTACTGTACTGAGCATGCAGGGACAGGTGTAAATGGTCATGTGTCTTATAAGGGCATGTGTCCATAAGCAATTTATGACCAATTGTATACCCATCCAGCAAGTTTTCACCAGCATGCAACTCAAACAACCAGCTTGCTTAAAAGTTCTCTCATAACATCGTGAGGACCGGACTCATAACACACGTTTCACTGTTAATATCGCCAAGGTCCTCACGATGAAGCATTGGCCATATTAACAGTGAAACGTGCATTAGGAGTCCGGTAACAGGGGGACCCCCTTTCATTCCCAGCACTTGCACTTTAGGGTATGTTATGAGAGAACTTTTAAGCCAGCAGGTTGTTTGAGTTGCATGCAGGTTAAAACTTGCTGGATGGGTATACAATTGGTCATAAATGGTTTATGGACACTTGCCCTTATAAGACACATGCCCTTAGAAGAGATCCCATTGGGGACCATATGTATAAAATTTGTGAAATAGGGTGTATATTCTGTCTGTAATTGCTGGAATGAAATATATGAAAATCTTTGTATGCTTATTCACTTTGATTTGGTAACTTCTAATTTCATGAAATGATTTTAAAAAATCGACGTGGGCTTAGCCCTATTTTTGTGTCCAACCAGATACAACTAGGCAGCTGGGGGCTGGAATCCACAGTGAAGAGTGGCCCAAGCTCTCTGGACCCTCCCCCCACTGCGTATTGCAGTCCGCAGACGCCCCAGAAAATGGTGCGTTCATAGAAGCACCATCTTCTGGTGCTGTACCTGACTTATCCAGGGCCCTGGTGCGGTGGCTCACTGGGTAATAATGGAGTTAGGGCCAGCTTTGTATTCTCAGCTGGCCCTAAGCCCGAAATTCATGGGGTCACGCCACTATTAGACATCACCACCATGAATTTCTAGTAAATTTCTAGTAAAAATATTTTATTAGAAAAAATGTAGGGACTCCATCTTTATTATAAAAAATAACCTTCAGTCCGACTTAGTCCAATAGAGCGATGTCAGTACTGCTACATCGCTCTGCATAGACACACGTCTATGCAGAGCGAGAACAGGTTGAGACTGTCAGCGAGTCAGGGTTCACCCGAGGTCATAGCTCGGGCCATGAGTGCAGGTGAATCCTGCCGTCCCGCCTGAACACTGCAGACGCCAGCCGGAAAAAGCCAAGCTCCGACGGTGCAGTGAATAACCTGGAAATTAATGAGCGGCCCCGAAAGTAGTAGGGTGCGGAAGCCATCGAGACTGGAGGACGCGTCGCAGAGCGGTAAGTATGATTAAAATGTTTACTAATAATTTTATGCTTTTTTTTACAGCCCCCCGCCCCACCCCCTCCATCCCATGTCAGTAAAGTTCAAGCTCGGGGGGTTTGGACGAAAGTTCAAACTTTACAAAAAATTCGGGTGACCCCTCCGATCCCGAGTATCATTGGGTTCGCCTATCACTAGTTAGAAGTCCATGTTTGGGGTTCAGCATTGGACACTAGGTTTTCAGCACAAACCCCAAACTTTAAAGTTTTGAGCCATTCTATTTTTTCATACATGTATTAAAACTTTGGAATTTTCACTAGTTCCGATGCCAGATTAACCACATCTCCATTTTTTCCATAGGAGAATAATAGCCTTCTGATGGCATCAATTCAGTATCAGCATTGGGACTTCACTCTGGTTTGGTGGGTTGCTGAACAACACCAATTTTCTCTAAAGGTGCTATTCACATTAATTTTTCACCAGATGTCTGTAACAACCTATCCAATCCACACAAACAAATGCAAATCAAGGTTTATTCCTTGCCCTTTCATCAGGACAACCACCAATCATTGGTGAAGGGGTGATGAATACACTTGAAACGCGTTGAATAAAGACACTTGCATTCACTGATTTCCATGGTATATGGTCAATTGTACTGCAGCGCAATTGGACTCCTCGTATTTCCTTTATTTTTTTCTACAGTCATGTCAATGGCACCTTTACAAATATATAATTACTTAGAAAATTGGTGACGCATTCTATACTTATTTCACTCGCTGTTTGCATCTTCTTTGCTACATACATGCTCTCTTTGCCATTGAAAAATTAATTTCTACATGAAGTGACACTTTTCGACACTAGAAGAATGAGGTCAAAGTCAAGAGACCGAAAAAGCCATTAATGCCTATAGTAAGTCCTGTACAGTTGCTCTTAGTCATGGTTTTGCAGTCATATGTTGGCCAAACGATTACGGTAACTTTGTCTAACCTTTATGTCCTGCCAACATAGTAATTAGACACCTGTGCAAATGACTGTCTTGCCAGGGACTCACCGGGACATACTGGCATTTCAACTTCCGCTCACCAACAGGTCATAGAAAAATATAATCATTACCGTATTTTACTCAATATCAAAGTTGCTTTTCTTCACTTTGTGCTGCCGATCTCTGACTTCAGGAGAAACCTTTGTAACCTCCTAAAATTGCAGGAGGTTTTTCCAGAGCAATCTCTTTTCTCCTTGTAGGTTAGAATTCACTTTTTGACTTGTCAAAATGTAAAAAAAAGGTATTTTTATATTTCTGTACTATTACATAAAATCAGAAAAGCAACTATCTAAATGATAATAATAAGAAGTATATGAGCAATAATAGAGAACTGTGGTGCTCCTGAGTCCAGTCACCACAGTGGTATTGCCCCTAACCGTGTGTATCATGTCCAGAGTATTGGAGCTCCTACACTAGGTAACCATGCATTCATACACCAGCCTGATTCTGACCAGAAGAGGAGCACAAACACTAGTTTTTAGGTTCACTCACTCTCAGGCTGGGGGGAGGGATAGAGTAGTAAGTTAGAAAGAGAAAAGGAGCATGAAGAGAAGGAGAAGACATATCTGAGCTGGAGCTATGTAAGCTCGCTCTAGACTAGCCAAGCAGGACACCAGAGTCACTGGGTTAACTACTGATTTGCAAATCTGGTACGGAATCTTGAGACACAAGGATTGCAGGTCCTCTGGTCACCTTACAGCACCAGCAGAACAGCATTGCAGAAGCTCAGGATGGAACTTAGAGAACAGCTTACAAGGCTCGCAATGCAGGCTGCTGGAGCAGCTGCAACAGAAAAGACAGGGAGACAGATCAGCTCATAGACTGTTGGATCCCCAAACAGGAGGGCAGAGAAGGAATGGTTATTCTACCCACTTAGTGGAGCAGACTTCCCCTGCTTCTGATAGACTGGACCCTGGACCTGGTGGCAGTATTTTGGATTCACCTTGCTATCATCCTTCAGTAAAGGAAAAGACTGTATTTAACTGTCTCCTTGTCTCTGTCTGCTACATCTCTCCCTATACTTCATCAGCCCTAGGGACACAGTTGCTGGGAGGAGTGATCGACCTTCCTGCACTACCATCTATCCCTGGGGATCCCATATGCGCTTCGGCCATCCCCGGTCAGATACCTCAGCTGGCGTCACGTAAACCAAAACTATTACCTCTTTTACTTGTTGGTCAGGGCCACTGAACTGGGCAATCGCCACTGTGTTACCCAACAGACTACCTGTCTGGCTACCGAGTGTCCGGCCGCGCGACTGTGGCTGACCCAACATCAAGTGCCGATTAGTACAATAGTAAACCCTAAGGATCAAAGTAAATTTGAACCCAATAATAATAATTATTATTTTTCATATTTTTTTTTACCATTCACTCTACCAGCAGTCTAAAGTTTTGCACTGTTTGTGTACATGCCTTGATTTTGTTCCTTCAAAAGATCTTTGGGGGAACATGTGATTTAATATCATTTATATTAAATATCATTAATATCATTTATATATATATTATATATATATATTCAATAACATTTTTCCAAAAATTGCAACTTTGTAAAAAATGTTTTTCACTAGTAAAGGTACGTCACACGCTGCAATCTCGACTGGCGATGTGTGGCGATATAACGTGCGCACTCACGTTTTTTGTGCCCACCTCAGATCGCCGATGGTGGCGTCACACGCCGCAATATTGCCCTGAAGCTAAGGCGATGTGTCGCTCCGGAAGTCGCTTCATCTACAGTGGAATTAATCCTGCCTAATTTCATCGCCGCTTCACACGCCCAATCTCAAAGGCAATGTGGGCGTACATGTTCAGCGCGGCGAAGAGATAGGCGTACCGCAGTGGTTTACACCGCAACCCATACACGCTCACTGGACAACGCAACAGCGTTACGATTGGTCAGCCTGCTCTGGAAGGCTGGCTAATACATGATGCAGTTGTCTATCGGAGTTTGTCACAAATACACGCTTGTGTCGTCAATTGTGGCTCCTGCAACACACTTTCGAGGCACCAAAGTGTCACAGAGGAGCGGTCTTGTGCAGTGGATTACACTAAGAATGGCTATGGCCATGTTCACACTCACCTGCGTTTTTGGCATTCTCTGCGTTTTTCTGCAGTTTTCCAAAAACGCAGGTGCGTTAACGCAGGGTGCAATTGAGTGTAGATGCGTTTTTTCACTACACTTGGTTTTTTTCCCCCAGGCCAAAAAACGCTGCATGCAGCGTT
Organism: Allobates femoralis; assembly: GCA_033576535.1. Lineage (NCBI taxonomy): Eukaryota > Metazoa > Chordata > Amphibia > Anura > Aromobatidae > Allobates > Allobates femoralis. The sequence continues at coordinate 72,460,805 of JARQOC010000004.1, read as the reverse complement.
TTCTGGGTGCTGGAAAAAAACGCAGGGTTATTTTCCAAAAACGCTTGCGTTTTTTTAACATGGGCCCCTATGGGAAATGCATGCGTTATCGCAGGCACATATAGGCACCTGGTTAACGCATGCGTTTCCCATAGGGCCCATGTTATAAAAACGCATGCGTTTTTCAAATGGCACATTTATGCACCCTGCGTTAACGCATCCGTTTTTGAGGAAAAAATGACAAAGTCCAAAAAGGCTGTATTTCCTTTCAGACACACAAGAGACATTTTTTAGCACTCCTAAAAAAACGCATGTGGTTTTAGGAGTGCTAAAAAAAACGCAAATTGTGTGTGAACAATGCCTATGTGTGCCTCTGTAGATGACTGCGTTAAGCTACAAACAACACTATGGACATATGTGTCTGCATTGGTCCTGCAAACATGTGTGCACACACATAGTTTAGCCTTGGCAGCTCTGCCATGGCTGAACTATGTGTGTGTACACATGTTTGCGTGTGTGTACTGGAGTGTACCTACATTCTCCACAAACACCATTGCATTCTCCATGTGTGTGGACACATCATAATGGACATGTACACACAGTCACGGTATACAGTGTGGGCCAAAGGGCTGGACCTGTGCACTGGACATTAGCAGACATGCCATGTTCACACACAATTTGTGTTTTTTTAGCACTCTTAAAAGCACTTGCGTTTTTTAAGAGTGCTAAAAAATGTCCCTTGTGTGTCTGAAAGGATTTGCACGTTTTTGGACTTAGTCATTTTGTCACCAAAAACGCAGGAAATAAGCAAGCGTTAACGCAGGGTGCATAAATGTGCCTTTAAAAACGCATGCGTTTCCCATAGGCCCCATGTTATAGAAACGCATGTGCGTTTTCCCAAAAATGCATGCTTTTTTTAACATGGGCCCCTATGGGAAACGCATGCGTTAACGCAGGGCACATATAGGCACCTGCGTTAACGCATGAGTTTCCCATAGGGGTCCATGTTAAAAAAACGCATGCGTTTTTGGGAAAACGCGCATGTGTTTTTTTACAGCACCCAAAATGCATGCAGCGTTTTTTGGACTGGGGGAAAAAAACGCAAGTGGGGCTGAAAAACGCATTTACACTCAAATGTACCCTGCGTTAACGCACCTGCGTTTTTTTTAACAGCCCAAAAAACGCAGGGATGGGCAAAAAAACGCATGTGTGTGAACATGGCCAATGCTGCACGGACCCATCGATACCATTTCACGTATCACATACCTCTGTGCACAGCATAAACCTATGTGCAACTGCCCTGTATTGAAAAGTAACGACACAGGTGGTTTGGTTATGGTTTTTTTTTGTGTTACTTTTTGTGCACAAAAAAAGGAATTATAACAACACACACAAAACATTAAAAACAGAAGTGGGAACATCACACAAATAAATAGAACATGATGATAAATAATGGCCATACCCAAACATTTCAGAGTACAGAAACAAAAAGAAACAAACTAACTAACTAAAATGAACAAAACACCACCATAATCCTCCTGGTGCAGCCACTCTGGTGACTCCACCATCCTCCTCAGGTTTCTGCCTCACAACACCGGCCACCCTACACCTGCTGGTGCTGCCAGGCCACTGCCCCAGGGCCATTAAAGTAGGAGCAGTATGCGTCTCAGCTGCTTCTGGCATCCTGCTGACTCAGACCGTGGCTCAACGGCTGGAGTGGCGCCACACCATGGTCGGCAGCACGCCAATCCCCAGGACGGAGCTCCCCTGTTTGGGGTCCACTGAATCCACATAGCTTGCCGGTGTGTATGATGCTCGATCCCTACGATGCAGGAAGTTATGCAGTACACAGCAGGCCAGCACTACCACATCGATAGATTCCACTTTCATATGCAAAGGCGTATGAAATACGCAGAATCTATTGGCCATGATCCCGAACGCATTTTCAACCACACGGCGAGCCCGGGATAGCCGGTAATTGAAAACGCGCTGCTCAGAAGTAACCGTCCTCTGGGGATATGGCCGTAGTAGGTGAGCCTCAAGTGCGAATGCTTCATCCCCCACAAACACAAAGTTTAGATGACCGGTCGTCACATTATTTGAGGGCAAGTTCAGAGCACCTCTCCTTAGGTCTTGGGCCAAGGAGCTGTGTGCAAACACACCCCCATCTGAGACACGGCCGTTCATGCCAATGTCCACGTACAGGAACTCATAGTGAGCATCCACCAGAGCCATGAGGACCACGCTAAATTATCCTTTATAATTAAAATACACGGACCCCGTGTTGGGGGGTTGCGTGATCCTCACGTGCTTACCATCCAATGCACCTCCGCAGTTTGGAAATTGCCATTGATCGACAAAACCTCTGGCAACATCCATCCAATGGGGGTTGTTGGGCACTGCATGTAGGATGGCAGCAGATGACTCACGATGGCCTCACATGTCTCAGGTATCAGGCAGCTCAGAAGTGGCCATGAGACTGCTGCAGTGCATTGCAGGTCTGTCTTCAAATGACCTGTTGCCAGGAACCTCAAAGTTACAGCCAAACGCTCCTCAGGTGGCACAGCTCGACGCATCAAAGTGTCCTGTCGGGCTATCAATGGCTTTATGCGTTCCAAGAGGAATGTGAAAGAGTCCCCGGACATACGGAGATAGTTCCTGAAATCATGCGGACTCCTATCCTCCAGCTGATACAGCAGGCACATGTGACTCAGGCCGTCCCATTGCCAAAGCTAATCCCGAGCCCACACACGCCGTGGTCTGCGAGCCCGCAACCTGTCAGCTCTCTCCTCCAGCCACAAGTCCTCTTCCACCAAGGCAAGAGCCACGATAACATCTCCATCAGGGTCCATGATGATCTCACCTACCAACCCCTGCAAAAGGAACAAAAAAAGCCTTTCACCAAAAGAACACATTATCAGGCATCAAAAGTAACCAGTACTTCCTTCCCTACACATCTCCTAGCCAGTTACCCACATCCTAGCAGACTCTGCTCATATGGCCACCCACATAGATATATGGCACCAGTGAACGGTCACAAACAACACTACACTGCCTCACAACAACACCTGTTATCACTACACCCATGGGCCTCCTCCACAACTATATCTCCATCGTCCAAATTGTGACATCATTACCATACCCCAATATAGCTGCCCATAATGTATACAGTGTTGGCCAAAAGTATTGACACCTGCAATTCTGTCAGATAATACTCAGTTTCTTCCTGAAAATGATTGCAATCACAAATTCTTTGGTATTATTATCTTTATTTAATTTGTCTTCAATGAAAAAAAACACAAAAAGAATTGTCCTAAAGCCAAATTGGATCTAATTCCACACCAAACATAAAAAGGGGGTGAACAAAAGTATTGGCACTGTTAGAAAAATCATGTGATGCTTCTCTAATTTGTGTAATTAACAGCACCTGTAACTTACCTGTGGCACCTAACAGGTGTTGGCAATAACTAAATCACACTTGCAGCCAGTTGACATGAATTAAAGTTGACTTAACCTCTGTCCTGTGTCCTTGTGTGTACCACATTGAGCATGGAGAAAAGACAGAAGACCAAAGAACTGTCTGAGGACTTGAGAAACCAAATTGTGAGGAAGCATGAGCAATCTCAAGGCTACAAGTCCATCTCCAAAGACCTGAATGTTCCTGTGTCTACCGTGCGCAGTGTCATCAAGAAGTTTAAAGCCCATGGCACTGTGGCTAACCTCCCTAGATGTGGACAGAAAAGAAAAATTGACGAGAGATTTCAACACAAGATTGTACGGATGGTGGATAAAGAACCTCGACTAACATCCAAACAAGTTCAAGCTGCCCTGCAGTCCGAGGGTACAACAGTGTCAACCCGTACTATCCGTCGGTGTCTGAATGAAAAGGGACTGTACGGTAGGAGACCAGGAAGACCCGACTTCTTACCCGAGACATGAAAAAGCCAGGCTGGAGTTTGCCAAAACTTACCTGAGAAAGCCTACAACATTTTGGAAGAATGTTCTCTCTTTTTGGGCAAAGGCATCAACATAGAGTTTACAGGAGAAACGGTACCTTAAGATTTGCAATCACATGTATGCAAAAAAAACGAGGCTTTGGCAACACCCACAGATTTGGTAATTACACTTGTTCTCAGCAAAAAATGCCTATGTCTGAATGGACCCTCTCTCCCTTATATTCTATCTACAAAGCAATTGAGTAGCTAGCTATCTATTTGTGTAGCATGGATGAGCAGCAGCAGCATCTGAAAATGGCGGCAACGATAAATGGCCGCTTAATACGTCCAAGGGACATGTGACTTAGGCAGCCAATGAAAGAAGCCAGCCATTGACACAAGCTCTTTTGTCTTCAACCTGTGAATGTTTTATATGCCCTGATTGGCTGCTGACCTGGAACATGAACGCAGAATGTGCCAGGGGAAAAAAATTGAGTCCGACCCTACTGTGACCTCTCCCCACCCCCTTCCTTCATCAAACACGCCCCACCGCAATCCTGCACTGTCAGAAGGCAGAAAATTATATACTTACATAAACGGTTATCTGCCGCAACACTACTATTTATCATGAATTTTGTAGCTCAATGAGTATATGTAAGTATATAATTTTCTGCCTGCACCTATGCTTGTGGTGATGCCAGTCATATATAGATTTGCATATTGTTGTATTTTTGACTGAGCTCCTACTAATATATAATTTTTTCCCCTTTCTCCCTTTCCTTGTCTGATAGCCATACACGGTCACCATTGGTAGAGCCTAGCACACACCTGTTCATTGTTTTTAATTACATCCATGGGCATATAAACCCACACACATCTCCACATTTCACTAGGGCATAGTGTCAGGACCTGACAGTGGAGGCTCTGTGTAGTGGGTGTCAGGCTTACTCTCTAGTGGCCACTATTGAACCAAGATCTCCGGTTTTCCTTATTTAGCATAGGGCAGTTTCTGCAATACACACATTCACTATACCCATTGATCCTCTTGTTTCAAGTGCCACTCATTGAGCTACAAAATTCATGATAAATAGTAGTGTCGCGGCAGATAACCGTTTATTAGGGATGGGCGAATCTACTCGCTAGGACTCGTTACTCGGCGAGTAGTAAGGGACTCGCAGGACTCGGTACTCTGCGAGTTTCCCAGCATTTACTCGCACGAGTCCAATGCAAATCAATGGCAAACGCTGACAAAACTAGGATTGCCATTGTCTTGCATTAGACTCGGCTACTGTGCCAGTGATAGCAGGGAAACTCGCAAAGTAACTGCTGTTACATTGCGAGCCGAGTCCAGCTGTCTTCTCTGTGTACAGGCTGCCGCAGCTCCAGGGTTCTAGAGCCCGCCTGCTCACAGAGATGATGTAGCAGTGCTGAGATTGTTCTCAGTCTGCTCATTCCCTGTGCATAGACATCTATATCTATGCACAGGGGATGTAGCAGAGAGGACATCGCGTTTTGGACTACGTCGGACGGAAGAGGATATTTTTAATTAAAGATGGAGTCCCTAATGGCTTTTTTTTTTTTTTATTTCTAATAAAAAATTTTCTCTGTGTTGTGTTTTTTTAACCCTTTACTGGAGATTCTTAGTGGCTGGGTCAAACGTGGCCTGATATTAAGAATCTCGGGCTTAATACCAGCTTGTATAACAAAGCTGGTATTAACCCCTTTATTACCCAGCGTGCCACCGCCACCAGGGCCGCTGGAAGAGCGGGGTTCAGCGCCAGAGGATGGGTCTTCAATGAACGCACCATCTTCTGGGGCGGCTGCGGGCTGCAATTTGCAGCGGGGGTTCCCAGAAATCTTGGGCATCCCTGCGCTGCGGATTCCAGCCCCCAGCTGCTTAGCTGTACCTGGCTAGACATAGAAATTGCGCGGAGCCCCACGCATTTTTTTTTTTTATTATTTCATGAAATTCATGAAATAATTAAAAAAAAAAGGGCTCCCCTATATTCTTGTGTCTGGCCAGGTACAAATAGGCACCTGGGGGTTGGGGGCAGCCCGTCGCTGCCTGCTGGATCCGGCTGGTTCCAGAAATACGGCGAAGCCCACGTGAAATTTTTTTCTGACAAATCCATAAAACAATGTAAATAAAAGGGACTGCATCTTTATTAACCCCTGGACCATGGGCGAGGGTTAATAAAGATGCAGTCCCTTTTTTAGGATTCTTTTATTGATTTTTCAGAAAAAAAATTACATGGGCTTCGCCGTATTTCTGGAACCAGCCGGATCCAGGAGGCAGCGACGGGCTGCCCCCAACCCCCAGGTGCCTATTTGTACCTGGCCAGACACAAGAATATAGGGGAGCCCTTTTTTTTTATTATTTCATGAATTTCATGAAATAATTTAAAAAAAATGCGTGGGGCTCCGCGCAATTTCTATGTCTAGCCAGGTACAGCTAAGCAGCTGGGGGCTGGAATCCGCAGCGCAGGGATGCCCAAGCTTCTGGGCACCCCCCGCTGCAAATTGCAGCCCGCAGCCGCCCCAGAAGATGGCGCGTTCATTGAAGTGCCATCCTCTGGCGCTGAACCCCGCTCTTCCAGCGGCCCTGGTGGCAGTGGCACGCTGGGTAATAAAGAGGTTAGGGCCAGCTTTGTATTATCAGCAGGCCCTAAGCCCGAAATTTATGGCGGTCACGCCAATATTAGACATGACCGCCATGAATTTCTATTAAATTGTTTTAAAAAAAACACAACACAGAGAAAAATTTTTATTAGAAATAAAAAAAAAAAGCCATTAGGGACTCCATCTTTAATTTAAAAAATCCTCTTCCGTCCGACGCAGTCCAAAGCGCGATGTCCTCTCTGCTCATCCCCTGTGCATAGATATAGATGTCTATGCACAGGGAATGAGCAGACTGAGAACAATCTCAGCTCTGCTACATCAGGCAGCAGGCGGGCTCTAGGACCCTGGAGCTGCGGCAGCCAGCACACAGAGCAGACAGGACTCTTATCTGTGCGAGTTTCCCAGCGATTACTTGCAAAGTAAACGAGTCCAATGCAAATCAATGGCAAAACTAGGATTGCTTCAGGCTGAAGCTTCCGAGACACATCTGCGATTTGTAAATCGCACACTACTCGCTATTACTCGCTTCCCCATTCATTAACATTGGACTCGCTAGACTCGCAACGAGTAGCGAGTCCCGGGCTCGGACTCGCTAGAGTCAAGCGATTCCGAGTAATTTAGGATTCGCCCATCACTACCGTTTATGTAAATGTGACAACCCAGACAGCGAGCCTGCTGCCTAGGAGTTATCATTCTACCGCACACAGAGAGAGATGTCAGATTTAGGGAGGTTAGTGGAGGGCAGGAGCAAAAGAAATTCAGTTTTGGAAAGGTTGTATAGTATGATTGTCAACCCACAGCCCCCATATAGTATGATGGTCCCATAAAACCACCCATATAGTATGATGATCCCTCTCAAAACCTCAATACTGTATTATGGTTCCCCCTCTTAGCCCAAATACAGTAATAGTCCACCACAGTCCCCCATATAGTATTATGGTTCCCTAAAACCACCGATATAGTATGATGATCCCTCTCAGAACCCCAATACCGTATTATGGTGCCCCTCTTAGCCCCAATATATTAGCCCTCTACATAGTATGAAGGTCCCCCTAACTGTCCAAATGAAGTATTATGGGCACACGGCTCACAAAAAAAAAACGTATACTCACCTAATCCAGCCTCCGCATCTCCATCTCATCAGCCGTCCCCTTGTCCATCATGTTTAGCAGTGATCTACATTTTGCTGGCGTCTAGTAAGCTGTAGGCTGGACATGTACTGCGATATGCCAGAGAAAGTGACAGAGCAGTAGCTCCAGCACAGCTATTACCATTACCGTTAACAGTGTCACTGCCATACCGGACCATCTAGCATTTTCCAGAATAGCCAGATGGTCAGTATGGCCCTGAGCAGTAGTAAATACTTTTGAAGGCCAATGAACACCCTTTTATAGGCGATGCTTTACCATGCTGTCACCCTAAAACATCACATTCTTCTAGGATTGCTGAGATCTCGTCTGGTGAGATCCCCACTGATCGGGGACACTCTTCCTTAGCCAGGTAGGGAGCTCTGTCCTCATTCATTTTGAGGTTTGTGAGGACATCACATTTCATTCATTCCCACCTGTGCAAGTTCAGTAGAACATTACAGATTTTCTCACTTATAGCATTGTTTAAATGTGCAAATGAGCGATCTCTCACTTCATAACAACAATGAAACGATTTACAATCTACTGAACCAGAAATCCTATAAGAATAAGACTCATGTTCAGAGGTCCGGGAGTCTTTTCAATTACATTCATCTACCTGACATATGTGGTCAAATCTAACCAGGAGCTCAGAGATGCAGGAGGATTTGTCTTGTGCACATTTTGTCCTTTGAAATAATTATTTTTTAAGATATTTGTATGATTTTTTTAAATTATGATATACTACTTCATTATACAGTCAGTATTAGACTAAGGATGCCTGCTGCTCATCAATGCAAGTGACTCTGGAGCCCACAAAACATTTTAAGCACTGAGCATTCAACATTCCCAGAGCTATAACTTGGTTGTCTTTAAAACTCAAAGCAAAAAAATGCTGTAAAGACTGACATTTTTAACAGCAAAACGACTTTAAATTACAAATAAACAGTTTTTCAAGCTTTTTGGGGGTATGTTCATTTGGAGCGCTAAGGGCTGGGGTACTCAGCGGGATCACGGTGGCAATGCTTAGTGTGATGGCCCTGGCTCAAATTGAAAGGGAGTATTAAAAATGGTGAAATAACCAAAAGATAAGTTTGTGACGTCTGTTGGGATAATCAGTCAAATATTGCCAGCACTGCTGAAGATCCCTAGGAGATAGATGGAGTGGCATTATAGTTGTTAAACCTGTCCCAACCAGGGCTGGCTCCCAGGGGATGGTGATGATGGGGGTGGTAGTAGTGGTGCAGGGTAGCCAAGAAATGAACAGCTGGAAACAGTCTTTTGGTTTACCTTTTACTGTAGTGTCCAGGGAAATACAGCCACCATCAGGTAGGTGGCCTGGCCAGTCTAATGAGAACTGTAGTCTACTCTGATGGGTGAGTAATATGCATTCCTGCTGATTTCTGGAGTTCTTAGGTTTCTTGGTGCCTGATGCCCTTAGTGCGGGCCCTGTTCTTCTATAGTAGTTACTGACTTTCTATACTGCTGATAACATGGGAATTTCCAATTAAGTGGTTGGCGAGCATAGAACCCACCTAGCCTCCTTCTTCTGCCACCAGGCACTGTAAGCCTGAGAAGCCTAGGGACTGGTACTCTGCTTTGCAGCTTGTCCTTTTTGAAACAGCTCCTGCTGCCTTCCTTTAGGACCTTCACCTTCACTTCTCTCTGTCTTACTAAACCCTAAAACTTACTCCTTCCCTCAACAGTGAGTGAGTCATGTGCCCAAAACAAGTATTCAGTGCTCAGTCTCCAAATAAGGGTTCAGGCAGTGTGTGGATTCTTCAGACTTCCAGCAGAGGAATCTTTAATTCTCCTCAGACGTGGCATTACAAAAGATATTAAAGAAATACCATTTGTGACAGCTAGACCGCAGGAGTGCCAAATTCACGCTAAGTTCTTGATTCACCCAGATCAGCGCTGTTCACAACGGCCTGGCTTAGGAAATGAGCTGAAGTCAGATGCTGTTGATTCATGTAGAGACGCATGCGTCTTGATGGTTCAGGAGTATCCAACAAGTGGTGTGCTACTCGCTACCAATCCTCCATTCTGTGAAGCTAGCTGTTGTGGACTAGAAGATCACAGACTAGGAACAAAGCCAGACAACTACACACAAAAAGCCTTTATGGATAACAAGAATAGCAGTAAAGCAAGTCAAAGTTTCACCCATAGTTTTACCATAAGAAAATCTACATACACTTGGTCCAAAAAACCGAGGTCAATGTGCTGTCCCAATGATATTCTCCAGTGTATCTGGAACTACTGGAACAATTTACCTAATAATAATAATAATTATATTTATACAGTGCCAACATATTACGCAGCACTCTACAATTCAGCAGGGACATACAGTGCCTACAAGTAGTATTCAACCCCCTGCAGATTTAGCTGGTTGACACATGCGGAATTAACTTGGCATTGTGACACTTGGACTGTAGATCAGCCTGGAAGTGGGAAATGCACTGCAGCCAAAAATAATTTTTAATTTTTTTTTTTTTTTTTTTTAAAGCGTTAAAAGTTAATTCAGAGGGTCATTTATTATTCAACCCCTCAAACCACCAGCATTCTGTTTGGTCCCCCTAAAGTATTAAGAAGTAGTTCAGGCACAAAGAACAATGAGCTTCACATGTGTGGACTAATTATCTCTTTTGCCAGCCTTTTCTGACTATTTAAGACCCTCCCAAAACTTGTGAACAGCACTCATACATGGTCAACATGGGAAAGACAAAGGAGCATTCCAAGGCCATCAGAGACAAGATCGTGGAGGGTCACAAGGCTGGCAAGGGGTACAAAACCCTTTCCAAGGAGTTGGGCCTACCTGTCTCCACTGTTGGGAGCATCATCCGGAAGTGGAAGGCTTATGAAACTACTGTTAGCCTTCCACGGCCTGGACAGCCTTTGAAAGTTTCCTCTCGTGCCGAGGCCAGGCTTGTCCGAAGAGTCAAGGCTAACCCAAGGACAACAAGGAAGGAGCTCCGGGAAGATCTCATGGCAGTGGGGACATTGGTTTCAGTCAATACCATAAGTAACGTACTCCACCGCAATGGTCTCCGTTCCAGACGAGCCCGTAAGGTACCTTTACTTTCAAAGCGTCATGTCAAGGCTCGTCTACAGTTTGCTCATGATCACTTGGAGGACTCTGAGACAGACTGGTTCAAGGTTCTATGGTCTGATGAGACCAAGATCGAGATCTTTGGTACCAACCACACACGTGACGTTTGGAGACTGGATGGCACTGCATACGACCCCAAGAATACCATCCCTACAGTCAAGCATGGTGGTGGCAGCATCATGCTGTGGGCTGTTTCTCAGCCAAGGGGCCTGGCCATCTGGTCCGCATCCATGGGAAGATGGATAGCACGGTCTACCTGGAGATTTTGGCCAAGAACCTCCGCTCCTCCATCAAGGATCTTAAGATGGGTCGTAATTTCATCTTCCAACAAGACAACGACCCAAAGCACACAGCCAAGAAAACCAATGCCTGGTTCAAGAGGGAGAAAATCAAGGTGATGGAGTGGCCTATAGTCAGTCTCCTGACCTTAACCCAATTGAAAACTTGTGGAAGGAGCTCAAGATTAAAGTCCACATGAGACACCGAAAGAACCTAGATAACTTGGAGAAGATCTGCATGGAGGAGTGGGCCAAGATAACTCCAGAGACCTGTGCCGGCCTGATCAGGTCTTATAAAAGACCATTATTAGCTGTAATTGCAAACAAGGGTTATTCCACAAAATATTAAACCTAGGGGTTGAATAATAATTGACCCACACTTTTATGTTTAAAATTTATTAAAATTCAACTGAGCAACATAACTTTTTGGTTTGTAAGATTTATGCTTCTGTTAATAAATCCTACTCTCGTTTGCAGTTTGAAGGCTCTAACTTATTTGCATCTTATCAAACCACCCAAATCTGCAGGGGGTTGAAGACTACTTGTAGGCACTGTATACAGACAATATGAAACAATACAAAGTAACAAAAATTCAAAAAACCATGAGGAGTGAGGTCTCGGCTCGCAAGCTACAATCTATAAGGAAATAGGGGAGGCACAAAGGGTTAATGGTAAAAAGTGCCATCATATATGGTCTAGCCATCGATATAATAAACAGGGGATTCACGTAACGCTGCATGAACCTGTCACCAGTCAGGATCTTTACAAGTACAGACAAAAGTGCTCTATTATGCATGGGGGACAGACAGATGACACAAGAGGCTAGATTTGGAAAAGGGAAGATAGTTAGACAAGTTAGGTGAGGTGGTAGGCTACTCTAAAGAGATGTTTTTAAGGCTCGCTTAAAACTATTGGTAATCATTTGAATTGTCTTTGGTAACCTGTTCCAGAGAATTGGTGCAGGTCGTGAGAAGTCTTGGAGACGGGAGTTGGAGGTTCGGTTTGTAGCTGATGTCAGTCTTAGGTCACTTGCGGAGAGGAGGGCACGTGTAGGGAGATAGACAGAGATGAAGAAGGAGATGTAGGGCGGAGCAGAACTGTGGAGGGCTTTGTGGGTCAGAGTGATAATTTTATATTGTACTCTGTAGCAGATTGGCAACCAGTGCAGTGACTGGCACAGGATAGAGGCATCGGTGAAGTGGTTGGAGAGGAATATGATCCTGGCTGCTGCGTTGAGGATGGATTGGAGAGGAGAGAGTTTAGTAAGAGGGAGACCGATTAGTAGAAAATTACAGTAATCCAGACGAGAATGAATAAGGGCAACAGAGGTTTTGCAGAATCAACAGTAAGAAACAATCGAATTCTAGAGATGTTTTTGAGGTGTAGGTGACATGAGCGAGCGAGAGAGACCGCATGTGGGGAGAGAAGGAGAGATCCGAGTCAAATATAAGCCCAAGACAGCGGGCGTGCTGCTGAGGAGTAATGGTAGAACCACATATAGAAATGACAATATTAGGTTTCAGAAGATTAGTACATGGAGGAAACACAAGAAGTTCCGTTTTTAACAGATTCAATTTAAGGTAGAGAGATGTTAGAGACTGCAGACAGACAATCACTGGTACTCTGTAGTAATGTGGAGGTGATGTTGACTCGCCTTGGCCGTGGTACTCAGAGCTCGGGAACGGTGGTGTCTGGGGAATGCTATCACGGGTGGCTGCACCCGAGTCTGTGGCTCTGGGGGTCAGGGACTTCTAAAAATATAGTTTTTGTTAGAATAGTTTGTGACGCCACCTGTAGTACCTGGTGATGGATCATCAGCGCCGCCACAGTCCTCCGGAGGGCGTTGGAATTGTGGAAAGGATGGTATAGCTTTCTACAGGTGAAGCTGGGCCTCCGGGGCAGTGTTAACTGAAATAAAAGTTCAATGATGGCAGTACAGAGACACGAAGGCAGTTTTACTCTTTCCGGGTACTTTACTGGGAACAAGCATCCAACTAATACATAGTCCACAGTCCAGCAATGATGTAATTCACAGGTAACCTTTCGTGTGACTGTAAATGAATGCAAGGCGGTTTGGAGGTACCCGTGGTGTGCCTTAGTTAACAAACCCGTGTCCTGTTAGCCCTGCCTCGGATAAGTCTCTTCCCAGTCCTGCTGAGGTAGTAAAGGAGTTTCTCTCTCTCTCTCTCTACCTGGACCCCGACCTCTATGGAGAACCGGGTGGACCGCTCCATGTGTGGCAGGGTGCTGTGGCTGGTAAATAGGCTGCAGCAACCGGTTGACGGCTACGGAGGTGGAGTCCGGTCGTTTCCTCGGATCCGGCTTTCCGTGGTGGACTGGGGAAGCTCCCCGGAGTATGGTCGCTCCACACTGGGGTTCCCCTTTTCTCTTTCGGGCCCAGACTCACGCGTCAGGCACCCTCTCTCAAGGTCCCCGGCTTGAGTGTGGGAGTGCTGAAATTGGGTCCCTCCTACCAACCCTGCATCCACTTACAGTTGGGATAATTACAGTGCTTTTATGGGTGTAATACCCCGGTGTGACGCTTGACCAATGGGGGCACCACATTCCCCCTTGATGGAACATACTCGTCCGCAAGTATAGGTACCTAGTAACCGAGAAGTAAAAAAACCCATTTTCTTTGCAATCATCAACAAGTAACTATTTACAATCACTCATGCTTATTTTTCTTCCCACTATCAGAAGGCACATTATCTTTTAACATTACTTAACACACAGCAGTGGTTATTATAGACCCCACGGTCCTCGGGTCGCCCATTGGCAAAGATCTTACTCTCCAGTCAACAATTTTCTGCACACACTTTAAGTTTGGAGTCCTCGGCCCAACAGGGACCGATACTAACTGTGCAGATCTGGCGGTTAACATATTGTCCAGCACAGTCCAGTGTGAGTTATCACTGCCGGACCGCTATACAATATAACGGGGGCAGAGTTCCACATTTAAGTCTATGGATTCATTATGCAGTGATAAAAGGGGCTATATACATATTGAGTCTTTTTGGAAAAGGTCTATACAAAGTTAATTGAGACGGGACACACGGATGGCAAACCACCCCATCGGTCCTGCATGTCTCTCAAATGTAACTTGCTCACCTCGGTAGAGATCATGACCTGGGTGACCGCGCCGCAAGTGCGATTCCATATCTCTCCTTGTAACAAAAACGTCCTCATGTAGTCCGGGCTCACGGATAAATCGCCATCCTTCTTCATAATAGGTGGACACCACAGTTCCATGTCTATGCGACTCCAGGGGAAGCGGAGGTTGTGGACGGGCCTCCTTGTGGATTCGACGGGTGGCCTGCTCCCTCCGCCACCACTCCTCTCGTCGGCGCTGATGAGCCTGCTGGTCCCGGGAACTCAACGGAGTTGGGTACACTGGCGGGGTTGAGTTGCCGGTCGGGACCCGCAGTGTGGCTCTGGTCTCTGCTGTGCCCACGGAGATTGGGGCACCCTGCCGCTGCTGTTGCCCTACAATCCACCATGTGGCCTCTGGGGTTCTCCCTCCGGAGGCTCTTTCACCATAGTCCGGATCTTCTGACTCGGTGTCATCTCCTCCTTCCTCGCCTTCAGACACGACATCCGGCTCCTTTGGGGATGGTTACACTAGCTCAATCTGGGGGTGGTTGCTGGGCCGGGATGGTGGATCGGCAGGGGCTTCCGTCTGAGTCCCTGTGTCCCGGGTTTGGACGGGTGGCAGAACAGGTGGTAACTAGGTGCGGTACTCCACGACTGCTCGTGATGCTACAGCCGCCTCACGCTCCTCTCGGTCGTCCCGCATGCTCCTCAGCTCGCAGGCCCGTTTGGCGTACCACCATCGGCACACCCTCTTCAAGGCTTCCTTCATGTCCTCGCGGAGCCTCCCAAAAGTGTCTCTCCAGTAGTCGGCATCCCCCTCCAATGTCAAGAGGGAGGCCACTCCCGGGTCTCCATGTGCAATTCTGGAATACTCTTCGACCTCGCGCACTATCTCACGCCACTGGGGTGCCACCATGCTGCCGGGTACAAAGGCTTCTTCTCCACTCTCTCCTTTTTTTCCGATTTGTCTTTGTATGGGCGGCAACCCGAGGCCCCTTCCGCTGGGCCGCCCCCTTGATTGATTGACGGCCATCGGGGTGGCCAAGCCTTTTCGTGCCTCTTTTTAGGCTTCCTTCCTCCAGGGGCTGAGGCACGCCCACGGGCCTAACATATCTTCTTCTCACAATGCCTATGTCGCCATCTTGGGATTTTCGGTAGAAATGGCGGGAACCCATTTTTGGCGCCATGTCTTGATGATAAGAGTCCAAGGATAAACAGTTCAAAGGTGCACAGTGCCTGGTTGTACTGAGCATGGGATCCTGATCCTGTTCGTGATGCCAGAAGGAAGTCGTATGACCCGCCCTGGCCGGGGTGCTCAGAGCTCAGGCACGGTGTCTGGGGAATGCTATCACGGGTGGCTGCACCCAAGTCCGTTGCTCTGGGGGTTGGTGACTTTAAAAAATACAGTTTTTGTTAGAATATTTCATGACGCCACCTGTAGTACCTGGTGACGGATCACCAGTGCCGCCACAGTCCTCCGGAGGGCATTGGAATTGTGGCAAGGGTGGTATAGCTTCCTAAAGGTGAAGCTGGGCCTCCGGGGCAGTGTTAGCTGAAATAAAAGTTCAATAATGGCAGTACAGAGACATGAAGGCAGTTTTACTCTTTCCGGGTACTTTACTGGGAACAAGCATCCAACAAATACATAGTCCACAGTCCAGCAATGATGTAATTCACAGGTAACCTTTCGGGTGACTGTAAATGGATGCTAGGCGGTTTGGAGGTACCCGCGGTGTGCCTTAGTTAACGAACCCGTGTCCTGTTAGTCCTGCCTCGGATAAGTCTCTTCCCAGTCCTGCTGAGGTAGTAATGGAGTTCCTCTCTCTCTCTACCTGGACCCCGACCTCTATGGAGAACCTGGTGGACTGCTCCGTTTGTGGCAGGGTGCTGTGGCTGGTACACAGGCCGCAGCAATCGGTTGACGGCTATATAGGTGGACTCCGGCCGTTTCCTCGGATCCGGCTTTCCGTGGTGGACTGGGGAAGCTCCCCGGAGTATGGTCGCTCCGCACTGGGGTTGCCCCTTTCTCTCTTCGGCCCAGACTCACCCATCAGTCACCCTCTCTCAAGGTCCCCTCAGGACCCCCTTTCATCTTCATTCAGGTCTCGTCTGCAACTCTCCTATTCTGTCCTTCCGATTCCCCTAACCCTCCCCCTAGGGTACTACCCCAGCTTGAATGTGGGAGTGCTGGAATTGGGTCCCTCCTACCAACTCTGCATCCACTTACACTTGGGATAATTACACCGCTTTTATGGGTGTAATACCCAGGTGTGACGCCTGACCAATGGGGGCGCCACAATGTCAGGAGACGTTGTGTATAACTGGGTGCCATCAGCATAGAGATGGTACTGAAAACCAAATCTACTGATGGTTTGCCCAATAGGGGCAGTTTATAGAGAGAAGAGAAGGGGACCTAGGACTGAACCCTCAGGAACCCCAACCATGAGGGGAAGAGGAGAGGAAAAGGAGCCAGCGAAAGATACAGTGAAGGAACGGTCGGAGAGGTAGGAGGAGAACCAGGAGAGAGCGGTGTTCTTGAGCCCAATAGAGAGGAGCATAGAGAGAAGGAGCTGGTGCGCCCCCGTATCGAATGCAGCGGAGAGATTCAGGAGGATCTGTAGGGAGTAGCGTAGTAACCATTAGATTTAGCTGTTAGTGGATCATTAGAGACTTTAGTGATTGTAGAGGTCCAAGAAGTGAATTATCTGAGAGATAGCGGATCAGACGGGAGTGGACCAAGTGTTCCAGGAGTTTAGAGATAAAGCAGAGATTAGAGACAGGTCGGTAGTTAGCAGCTGAGGTCTGGTCGAGAGATGTTTTATTAAAAAAAACATCTCTCGACCAGACCTCAGCTGTAACTACCGACCTGTCTCTAATCTCCGCTTTTAATAATGGGTGAATGCTGGCATGTTTGAAGGAGGAGGGGAAAACACCAAATAAGAGGGAAAGATTAAATATTTTAGTCAGGTGAGATGTGACAGCTGGGGAAAGGGTTTGAAGGAGATGTGAGGAAATAGGGTCGCTGGTACAGGTAGTAGGGTGAGAAAATGCAAGGAGCCGGGTGACTTCCTTCTCTGTAACCGGATCAAAGACCAAAAGTGAGTTTGATGAAGTGCAGGAGGGAGGAGAATGATGTTCTGAGGCTGTGAGGAAATTTCCTGTTGTATGTTGTCAATTTTGTCTTTAAAATAGTTGGCCAGATCGTCAGCTGTGAGGCTGGTGGTTGGGGCCTGTACTCCTGGACTGAGGAGGGAATGGAAAGTATTAAAGACTTGTTTGGTAGTGAAGTGAAGTGATAAGAGTGTTGTAGTAAGTAAGCTTGTCTGGAGAGGTGAAGGGCGGTGTTGTATGTTTTCAGCATAAACTGAAATGGTTTGGTGGATTTTCTCCACAGGCATTCTGCGCACCTGGAGCACCGCTGGAGAAACCGTTTTGTAGTGTGTGCCAGGGTTGCCGCTGTCGGTGCAGAGTTGTTCTAAGTGTAGAAAGTGCAGCTTCATCCAGGGCGCTTTGCTGTGTTTCATTATAGAGTTTTAGAGCAGAGTCAGGACAAGAGAGGGAGGAGATTGGGGCCAGTGAAGACTGTAAATTCTTTATAAGTTTAGCATGTATATTCCTATTGGTGAATTTAAATAATTCTCTTTAAGGAAGTATTATGTGGAATAGGAAGATTATAAGTCATCACGGACATTAACATTACACCTTATGAACATGTACATAATAGAATAATATATGCACATCCAGATAATTCACAGTTACAATAGAGAAGCGATAAATAAATACAGCTGTTCCACACAGTAGTGTAATCCTTTCTTAAAGAAAATAATTTCAATTATTGTTCAGTAATAAAATACTTGGTTTTTACCAAATTCATTTTTGTGTGTCACATTTATTGATATTGGGGGTTTTCTTCCAACCTTGAGGACTGAGTTGTTCTTTATTTCTTAAAGGGACTCTGTCAGGTCCACTTTTCAGTATAATACTAATATTACCCTTGAATAGAACCTGGGCAGACCTTTTAAAAACATGTAAAATCATTATTGTTCCATTTGTAGCATCCTTGTTATAAGCATTTTCAGAATCTGCAAGGAGCTGGTGCATTAGTCCTCTCCATTAGATTAACAGCAGAGTAGTCCAGCTGCTGTATAAGTGTTATTTAAATATCCACACCCACCCAAGCTGGTGTTCTGTCCCTACCCTCTGTGCTGGGAGGGGGGAGGTGTTTTGTGCTGCAGCCTCTGCTGTCTGTAAGATTTCTGTGTGTATATATATATATATGAGCTTTGGATTTCCTGCCGACATGTAATGTGTGTATCTGCCGGGCAAATGATCAAATGTTCTTATGATCAAATAGAAATATCTCAGACTGCACACACTACACTTATGTTTCAGATACACACAATTGCATGAAGAGCTCATAGCTGCAGCTAAGATCACCCCTCCTCCCCCCTTTCTTCTACTCTGTTTGCAGTGAATGAGTCATACAGTAGACAGATCAGAGAGGAGGGCAGGGCAGTGTAGTGATACATGAATATTCATTCCTTGGGGAGTGGGCAGCAGAGAACTCACTGTGATTGACACATGGAATTAATCTTTTATTTTGAAGTTTTCACAGGATAGGAGCGAAGTATAAATAATAGAAATACATGAATAGAGAGAGCTTAGAAGGAGGAATTAAAAAATTATATCAGTTACATATGGATTTTTGACCTGACAGATTCCCTTTAACTATTTTGTGTGACATTACTCTCCAGTTTAACTTTAAATTGCAATTGACAATTTTGATAAAGTTTCCTATATTTTTAAAAAATATATCATCCTATATTTACCACTGACATAAAGTACAATGTGTCATGAAAAAAGAATCTCATGGATCACTGGGATCCATTGAAGCATTCCAGAGTTATTACATCAAAAATTGACACTGGTCAGAAAATAGAATGTTTAGTGATGGAACCAGACGTATTGTCGGACTCCAGTTGTGGAGACTTCACCTCATAATTGCTGCTTCACGTGTCACTAATGCAGTTAGTTTTGAGCTCAATGCCAAGTCCCGAGAGTGGCCCACATTCGTCTGCACATGGGAATTCCTTTCTGCGACTGATGACTGACTGTCTCTTCAAGCAAGGCAGAACTCAAGCCATTGAAAGGCAATGAAATCAACTAAGTATGGTAGTGACTGCCCCAACATAATCTCAACTGGGTAGATGTTGATTTGGCACACAAGCAGATGACTGAAAGTGGGCGTTTGATTCCTGGCCACACAATATAGTAAGGAAATAATCTGACATAGTGATGGAGAAGGAAGAAGAAGAGTAGTCTGAGTACAAAAAAAATTACAAAATCCCACCCCCTTCCTCTGGAAGTCCTTTGTTCATGGGTGGCTCTAGGTGTGCGGAAAGCAGACCTGTCCAATCAGTGACATCAATGAGGATCAGGTCAAGTTTGGGTCCAGAACAGACTATGGAGACACAGGAATCCATGGGTGCTCTCGTCCACCGAACTGGCCACCTTTACAAAGACCGCATGGACCAGAGCTCATCCCACTGAACACCCGAACTCCTTTCCCGTGGGCAGACCACTACTCAGACAACACAGGGTAAGGGGCTTTGAGAAACCTGGTAAGAAACAATGACTTCTCACAAGTTAACAAACAAAACAACAATACGTCTGGGCTAATTAAGAATACTTAACCCACGACAGATTATGGGGAAGCCTGCCTGGCCATGTCTGAAGTCTTGTGAACCTTCTCCGGCTGATGCAATCTTCTGCTTTGTAAAAGTGAAAATTGTTGGACTTTTCCAGGTTCTAAAATTCAACGTAAATTTGATTTGCACCGAATTGATTCACATGTTACCAATTTTTGGTTCATGGTAAACTCAGTAAGTGCAAGGTGTCCGGGTGATCTTCACCGTCCCGTCACTGTGCTTGGTATAAGTTGTTTGTGCTTAGTTTTCACAGAGTACTATGGCCTGAGACTTCTGGAACAATGCCTTTTGACAGAAGAGACAGAAGAATTCTTGTGGTTTGCTGTAACAAAATGCTTAAACCAATATATAAATTTGTCTTTATAGAAAAAGGTGCATGAGGAGCGCCCCTATTCTGAGCGTAGTAAACTAAAAATGGAAAACTAATTGTAGAAATTGTTCTCACCTGGCAAAGTTCAATTGTGGGCACGACTCCAAATGCGCTATAGTGGATTCTAGTAGCTGCAGCCAACCTGTATACCGTGGGAAAATCCTCTATGGAAAGTTCCAGCAGAGCCAGATTAACTGGAAAAAAACAACAGATGGATGGCGCACCCAACGTGAGGGAAAGAGGCAAATCAATCTATTGAGTGTAGTCAGACTAAAAGTTATATAAAAAAATATACTTTTTATACAAAAAACACTACGCGTTTCGACTGCATCCAGCCTTCTTCAGGTGTGTAGGATATGATCACACAGTAAGCTCTGCGTTTGGCTCCATCCAGCCTTCTTCATGTGTGTAAGATATGATCACATAGTAATGTGTCGCCCCGGGCGTGGGTTACTCGGGTATCAGGCGGCAGAAGGGGTTAACTGTGTCACGAGGAATGGCGGCCGCGCCTGATCCCGTATCCCGGGGGACGGTTCTCTTGAAAAAGGGGGTTTTATATACAAGGGATTATTAACAAGTCTATAGTTGTCGTGACGTCACCTGCAGAGTCTGGTGAAGTAGCACCAGTGCCGCCACAGTCCTCCGGAGGTCGGTGGTATTGCGGCTGAGATGGTGTAGTCCTCTGCAGGTAGGACTGGGACCTCCGGGGCAGCGTAGTGAGGAGGGACAGGTTGTAGTGGAGCTGAAATTGTATAGGGAGAGTTGGAACAATCTATGAGGAGCACGGTGAGTGGAAAAGAAGGATGCACACACACAGAAGAAGTCTCTTTTAGGCTGGCTTCACACTTGCAGATGCATCTGCAGCGTTTTGCAGATGCATCTGCAAGTATCAGCATGCAGACCACGGCCGTGGTGTGAATGCTCTCATTGATTCCTATATGTGAGCCGTAAGCAGGCGTATGCCTGCTTACAGATCACACTCTCCCGCCCGCACTATGGACGCGAGATGTTGCGTCCAAGGTGCGGGGCGGGAGTGTGTGATCTGTCAGCAGGCATACGCCTGCTTACGGCTCACATATAGGAATCAATGAGAGCATTCAGACCGCGGTGCGCCCTATTATAAACATAGGGACCGCGGTCTGCATGCTGATACTTGCAGATGCATCTGCAAAACGCTGCAGATGCATCTGCAAGTGTGAAGGCAGCCTTACCTTTTACTGATGTTCTGCAGGTAAATACGTCCAGGGCACTAACGGGTGACAGGGTTGCACAGTGAGTTTCCACAGTAAGTGGGTATAAGGCCTCCTCTGCTCTGTAGTGTTTGTCTGAAGCACAACCTGCTTGCAGTCTAACTTGCCTCCTCTCTCTTCCTGACTGTAGTGTCTTTCCCTCCTCCTGTGCGGTGTCCGGGACACCTTCTCCTAATCACCGCGACTTTGCCCTGCTGTGTCTGGCTCCCTCTCTTGACTCACAGGGGGGACAAACCGGGTAGCCGTGGCCTCCACGGTGCAACAGGGTTTTCTGTGGTCCTATAGTGTCCCACAGGTGCGGATCCCCAATATCCGGTGTTTCTCCTGGGACGAACTCTCTCAAGTTCTTTGCTCCCTTTCAGTTCTCTGCTCCTAGCCCTCAGTCCCACTTAGGCTGGCGGGACGCTGAAGGGCCACTCCGGGTCACTGGCTCGGGCCTGAACGCAGCACCGACCACCAGGACTTCCTTGCAGCTCTTCTAGCGTCTGCACACACTCTGACTAACTCCTCCCCCAGCAGCAGTATATATAGGGGATCTTGCCTAAGGTCAGCAAGTGGGGCTCCCCCTACTGTGCCGGGGTGGAAGGTGTTGTATGTAGTAGACATCTGCTGTGGAAACCCAGCTGGGCATTAGGGAGATCTGGCCACAATATTACCTATGTAGGGCTCAGAGATGGGGTGCCGCCGACTCTTACGGCCGTTTCGGCTAGTTCCTTCGTCAGGGATATTTCACTGGGGTGATGGTGAAGCTTAAAAAGGCTGGCCAGCCAGTATGTGTGGGCGTGCACTGTCGCTTCGCCGCCATCCTGGAAGCGGAGAGGTGGGGCCGCTGAAGCGTCATTGCCGACTCGGTCACGTGAGGGATCACATGACCGGAGGCACCGAATGAGACACGGTGATGCCCCTGTGTCTCTGAAACCATGGGGACGGCTGGACACATCAGCGACCACACACAGGAGCAATGTTTACATCACTCTTACAATCACAGTATACAAACATCTTACAATCACAGTATACAAACATTAGAAGGTGGGTGCCAAGATGGATCCAAATAGAAGCCACCTATATTAAAATCATAAATAAAAAAGAACCTGATTAGGACCACAAGCAGAAAATACAGCACAGTTAGCAGATCACAGAAAGGGGAGAAAACTAATATTTTCATTAAGCCCATGGGGCTGGAGGGTTCCGAGTGTCCATATCCATCTAGTTTCTAGCATTCCCAACTTATGTGCAATGGGACCACCACGAATACCTAAATCTACAGTGTCAATACCTCTCACTTTCAAAAGGTCCCCCCGAGACTGGTGACACTCCCAGAAGGTCTGGAAAAAGTCTAAGAGAGGCACGTCCAAACTTTTTAATTGCCAGGACGTGTTCCCTAACCCGTACCTTCAGGTCTCTTGTCATCAGCCCAACGTAAATCTTTGGGCAGGGGCATGTGGCGTAGTAGATAACTGCGGTGGTATTGCATTAAATTTTCTTTTTGATATTATAAGTTTGTGTCCCCGCTGCATTAGCAAATGAATCAGCTCTCTCTATATTTGGGCAGGCACACAGGAAGCAACCTACTCTCCTGGGAAAGGAGTCAAGAAAAGTTAATCTACTGCCACTGATGTAATGACTGGACACGCAGATTCATAGAACACCTATTAGCTATCATTGGTCGATTCGACAGGATTTTTGACAGAGTAGAATCTGTAAAAGGATCGGCCAAGCTTTATCGAGTCAGGTACGCATGCTTGAAATTGGTCATGATAGGTGGTATGGAATCCAGCGCAGGTTCGGACTGGACTGCCAGGAACCGGTGTGAACGACCGGTAGACCCGGGCCTCCATGGCCCCGCGCCTTTTGCCTACCCCTCACAGCCCCACTCCTGAGAGAGGGGGCCCCGGCGGGTCCCTATCCCCCCAACACTTCTGCTAATCATATCGGCGATTACTGCACACCGATATGATTAGCCTCTGCAGCTCTGGGGTAGAGCAGGGAGATCGTGATCTCCCTGCTGTACCCACTGCCTCCTGTGCGACGCTGCTGGTGCATGCACAAGTCAGAGTCTCGGGGACGATGACGTCATCGCTCCGGGACTGCTGTGTGCGCGCGTCAGCAGGGAGCTCACTAAGCTCAGAGATTCCCCAGCGCTGGACACTGGATCATTGGTGAGGTAAGTGGGTTTTTTTTGGTTTTTTTTACATACACAGGCCTAGGATAGGGGGCCATGTATCAGGAGACCAGGGGCAGAGGATGGGGGGCTGTGTACCAGGGGGCCAGGAGCCCAGGTGTTGAGGGCCCAGGTTGGGGGGCCAGGAGCCCAGGATGGGCCCAGGGATGGGCCTGGCCCATGGGCCAAGGGGGGCCATGTACCAGGGGTCTAGGGCTCAGGTTCCCAGGGTTAGGAGCCCAGGATTGGGGGCCAGGAGCCCAGGATGAGGAGTCCATGGATGGGGGGCCAGGGGCCCAAGATGGGGGCTAGGGGCCCAGAATGGGGGACCATGTATCATGGGTCCGGGACCAAGAATGGGGCCCATGAGCCCAGGATAGAGGGGCATGTACCAGGGATCCGGGACCCAGGAAGGGGGGGCCAGGGGCCCAGGATAGGGGTCATGAACCAGGAATGGGGTGCCATGTACCAGGGGTCCGTGGCCCAGGTTGGGGGGCTAGGGACCCGGAGGGGCCATGTGCCAGGGGTCCGGGACCCAGGTTGGGGGGCCAGGAGCCCAGGATGGGGGGCCATGTACCAGGGGTCTGTGGCCCAGGTTGGGGGACCAGGAGCTCAGGATGGAGAGCCATGCACCAGGGATTAGGACCCAGGTTAGGGGAACCAGGAGCCCAGGATGGGGGGCCATGTACCAGGGGTCCGGGGCCAGGATGGGAGGCCATGTACCATGGGTCTGGGGCCCAGGATGGTGCCCATGAGCCTAGGATAGGAGCCCATGTACCAGGGATCCGGAGCCCAGGATGGGGGGGCAGGGGTTCAGGATGGAGGGACATGTACCAGGGGTCCGGGGCCCAGGATGGGGGACCAGGGGCTCAGGATGGGGGGACATGTACCAGGGGTCCAGGGCCCAGGATGTGGGGCCAGGGGCTCCGGATGGGGGGCATGTACCAGAGGTCCAGAACCCAGATTGGGAGGGGCCAGGGGCTCAGGATGGGGAGACATGTACCAGGGGACAGGGGCCCAAGATGGGGGACTAGGGGCCCAGAGGGGGCCATATACCAAGGGTCTGGGGCCCAGAATGGGGGGGCTATGTACCATGTATGAGGCCCAAGATGGTGGGCCAGGGACCCAAGGTGGGGGACCATGTACCATGTGTCCGGAGGCCCAGAATGGGGGGCCATGTACCAGCGATCTGGGGCCCAGGTTGGGGGGACCAGGAGCCCAGGATGGGGGGCCATATACCAAGGGATCTGGGGCCCAGGATGGGGGCCCAGTGGCCCAGGATAGGGGTCATGAACCAGGAATGGGGGGCTATGTACCAGGGGTCCGTGGCCCAGGTTGGGGGCTAGGAGCCCAGGATGGGGGACCAGGAGGCCAGGATGAGGAGGCCATGTAGCAGGGGTCTGGGGCCCAGGATGGGGGGCCAGGGGCCCAAGATGGGGAGCCATATATCATGGGTTTGGGGCCCAGGATGGGGGGCCATGAGCCAAGGATGGGGGGCATGTACAAGGGATCCGGGGCCCAGGTTGGGGGGACCAGGAGCCCAGGATGGGGGCCATGTACCAAGGGTCTGGGGCCCAGGATGTGGGGCCAGGGGCCCAGGATAGGGGTCATGTACCAGGGGTCCATGGCCCTATTGGGGGGCCATGAGCCCAGGATGAGGGGGACTATATACAGGGGGTCCGGGGCCCAGGATGGGGACCAGGACTCCAGGGGTTATGTGCCAGGGACAGGGGGCTATGTAACAGAGCCCAAAATGGGGGGTCATGTACCAGGGGTCTGGAGCCCTGGATGGGGGGTCATGTACCAGGGGTCCATAGCCCAGGATGGGGGGCCACGTACCAGGGGTCCGGAGCCCAGGATGGACGGCCATATACCAGAGGTCTGGGGCCCAGGATGGGGGAACATGTACCAGGGTTCCAGGGTCCAGGGGCTCATGATAGGGGGCCAGGGGCTCAGGATGGCGAGACATGCACCAGGGATCCGGGGCCCAGGATGGGGGGCCAGGGGCTCAGGATGGATGGACATGTACCAGGGGTCCGGGGCTCAGGATGGGGAGCCGGGGCTCAGGATGAGGGGTAGAGGCTCAGAATGTGGGGACATGTACCAGGGGTCCAGGGCCCTGGATGGGGGCCAGGATCTTAGGATGGGGGGACATGTACCAGGGGTCCAGAGCCCAGGATGGGGGGCCAGGGGCTCAGGATGGCGAGACATGTACCAGGGGTCCGGGGCCCAGGATGAGGGGCCAGGGGCTCAGGATGGGGTGACATGTACCAGGGGTCCGTGACCCAGGTTGAGGGGTAGGAGCCCAGGATGGGAGGCCAGGAGCCCAGGATGAGGAGGCCATGTAGCAGGGGTCTGGGGCCCAGGATGGGGGCCCATGTACCAGGGGTCCAGGACCCAGGATGGGGGGCCAGGGGCCCAAAATGGGGGGTAATGTACCATGAGTTCGGGGCCAAGGATGGGGGTCCATGAGCCCAGGATGGGGGGCCATGTACCAGGGATCCGGGGCCCAGGTTGGGGGGAACTGGAGCCCAGGATGGGGAGCCATATACCAGGGGTCTGGGGCCCAGGATGTGGGGCCAGGGGCCCAGGATAGGGGTCATGTACCAGGAATGGGGGCCTATGTACCAGGGACCTGGGCGCCAGGTTGGGGGGCCAGGAGCCCAGGAAGGGGGGCCATGTAGCAGGGGTCCGTGGCCCAGGATGGGGGACCAAGAGCCCAAGATGAGGGGCCATGTACCATGGGTTCGGGGCCTAGGATAGGGGGCCCATGAGCCCAGGATGGGGGGCCATGTACCAGGGATCTGGGGCCCAGGTTGGGGGGACCAGGAGCCCAGGATCGGGGACCATGTACCAAGGGTCTGAGGCCCAGGATGTGGGGCCAGGGGCCCAGGATAGGGGTCATGTACCAGGAATGGAAGGCCATGCACCAGGGGTCCATGGCCCAGGTTGGGGGGCCGTGAGCCCAGGATGGGGGGACTATGTACAAGGGGTCCGGGGCCCAGGATGGGGGGCCAGGACTCCAGGATAGGGGTTATGTGCCAGGGATGGGGGGCCATGTACCAGGGGTCCATGGTCCAGGATGGGGGCCATGTACCAGGGGTCCGGAGCCCAAAATGGGGGTCATGTACCAGGGGTCCGAAGCCCAGGATGGGGGACCATGTACCAGGGCTCCAGGGTCTCAGGATGAGGGGACATGTACCAGGGGTCCATGGTCCAGGATGGGGGACCAGGAGCCCAAGATGGTGGGCCATGTACTTGGGTCTGGAGCCCAGGATGGGGGCCCATGAGCCCAGGATGGGGGGCCATGTACCAGGGGTCCAGAGCCCAGGGGGGGCCATGAGCCCAGGATGGGGGTCATGTGCCAGGGATGGGGGTACCAGGGGTCCAAGGCCCAGGATGAGGGGCCATATACAAGGGGTCCGGAGCCCAGGATGAGTAGCCATGTACCAGGGGTCCAGAGCCCAGGATAAGGGGCCATGTACCAGGGGTCCGGAGCCCAGCATATGGGGCCATGGACCAGAGGTCTGGGGCCCAGGATGGGGGAACATGTACCAGGGTTCCGGGGTCCATGGCTCATGATAGGGGGCCAGGGGTTCAGGATGGGGAGACATGTACCAGGGATCCAGGGCCCAGGATGGGGGGCCAGGGGTTCAGGATGGAGGGACATGTACCAGGGGTCCGGGGCCCAGGATGGGGGACCAGGGACTCCGGATGGGGGCACATGTTCCAAGGGTCTGGGGCTCAGGATGGGGAGCCCGGGACTCAGGATGAGGGAACATGTACCAGGGGCCCAGGGTTCAGGATGGGGGGGCTATGGGCTCAGGATGGGGAGTCATGTACCAGGGGTCCGGGGCCCAGGAGTATTTTTTCACATTTGTTTAACTATGTTTTTTGTGCTTCAGTCTTTGGGTGGTGTGAACGCTGTCCTACAGACACGTTCACTGTGTGCATGGCTCATTATTTAGTTTTTCACCTATTGTGTTTCTTGCCTCTGCAAGATAGCGGAAGCCTCCGCCCTTCCCCCATGAGCCCTGCACATGAAAAGATGTTTTCTGCATTCAGTCCATGTCAGACCTTGGACCTGTGTGGACCCTGCTCATGTAGATACTAATACACATGGTCAGGTTTTTTGAATACATCAGATAGGGACTGCTCTGACAAGGGTTACCATGAAGAGGTAGAGCAGCTTAGCATACATTTTTTGCAAAAAAACTTATCAACTAAATACCCTGTTTTTACTACTTTTTTACCAGCACTTGCTTTTTAATGTTTTTCTTTACAACAGAGTATTTTTTTACCCTTGTTTGACTATGTTTTTCGTGCTTCAGTCTTTTGGTGGTGTGAACGCTGTCCTACAGACACGTTCACTGTGTGCTTGGCTCATTATTTAGTTTTTTACCATCAAATTGAGGAACTAAAGGGAAAGTACGTGGAGACCAGAAGAACTGGCATCATTGTAAGTATTGACCTGCATCCTCAATAGATGGATATAGTATATAGTATGTAGTATAAAAATGTCACGATTCCTCCGCTCTGCATTCAGGGTATGCTGGGTGATTGACAGCGAAGTAATCCTATCTGGAGCTGGGATGTGCTGGACTGTTGGTGTTCTGATTGACAGCTCAATTGCCTAATCTCTTTTTAGCTTGTGCTGAGGTTCTGCAGCTGCTCCTTGTCTCATTTAATTCCTCAGCCCTTTAGCTCTGTAGTTTCTCCCAGAGCACTGCCAGTCTTAGTTTCAGCTCTGAGGTGCCAGGTTGGTCTCTTGAATCTATGCTCTGGGAATAGATATTTTGTGGATTGATCTTGCCTGTGTTTGACCATTCTTTTCTCTCATCCCTCTGTTCTAATCTACTCCTCTCGTGGTAACTGACCTCGTACTATGACTTCACTCCACCTCTATTTATCCCTCTGTCTTGACGTGCTCTCCTGGTACCTGACCTGAATGTTTGACTATTCCACTTCTTCTTGTCCATGTGGTGACTAGCATCACAATAAAGAGATTGTTTCCTTTTACTTCAGATAAGCATAGGCTTGACAGTAGTGATGGTGAGCCCGAGCTGTAAAATTCAGGGGCCGTACCAAACACCTAGTGTTTAGACACAGATCCCAAATAAGGACTTTCCTGGGAAATCTGTGTTACAGTTCGGGTTCAGAGGGCGGAAGTTATAAAAACAAAAAAGTAGTTATTAAACAGCATTATACTTACCGTGTCCCTATGTTCCGCCGTCCCGCTGCTTCTACTTCCGGGGCCGCTTATTAACTTCCGGGATATTCACTGTAGCCAATCACAGATGCTGTCACAGAGAATTGGCGTCTGTGATTGGCTGTTGGAGTAACCTGGAAACTGCCCATACATTGTAGATACTAGAATTCATGGGTTGGTTCCAGGTTACTCCAGCAGCCAATCACAAACCCCCATTCTCTGCGACAGCGTATGTAATTGGCTGTTGGGCCCCTCACTGACATCATTGTATTGTAAAAAATAAATAAACAATGTAAAAAATTTGCATAGTGCTGCATGGTATTTTAGTTTCTCAGCACAGGTAAAGCGGACAGCTATGGGCTGCCATTTTCAGCTGCATGGCTTTATCTTGGCTGGCAATCAAAATACAGGGAAGAGCATCTAGAATGTGTGGGTAGTTTCCAGGTTACTCCAACAGCCAATCACAGACGCCCATTCTCTCTGACAACATCTGTGATTGGCTGTGGGGTCCCTCTGCAGTGAATATCCCAGAAGTGAATGAGCGGCCATGGAAGTAGAAGCAGCAGGACGTTGGTACAGCAAGATAGCAAGATGTAGCAAGTATAATGCTGTTTAATCACCTATCTTCTTTCTTTTACAGCCTCTCGTCTCCATCCCATAACTTTAAAGTCCAAGTTCGGGGTTTGGACTCAGGTTTGAGCCATGTATGGCCCCGAACTCGGACATTAAAAAAAGTCTAAGTGAGTCCGCCGAACCCGAACATTGACAGGTTCACCCATCACTACTTGAGAGGCTGCACATGGTTTATCCTACTTTGGTCGTAGGTCACAAGGGATGTGTAGAGTGCCAGAATCCAATAATTAGATTTAGCTAACATTTAAAGCAGCCACTGGAAGCGAAGGTAGGCAAAATTCAAGTATTGGATTCATCCAAAATGGAAATCAGACATTTTAGAACAAAATATTACAGCCGAAACCTAGAAGCCACCACGTCACAAATTCTTCCTAAAAAAGATGCTTAGCAATACAAATAAAAATTCAAAGTTAACATTATTTTAAAGTGTTTTATTCCTACCAAAATTGTCATATACTAAACATGCACTGAGTGATAACAATGTGCAGCACATTAATACACAATTCTGGCAAGTTATTGGCATCAAGTCAGCTCCAAATATATTATTGCCTTCTCCTCGTCCTTTGTAGCTGTTGTCTTGTTATCACCCATTATTTTGTGAGAACCGTGGCCCATAAGAGCATCATCTGGTGGGCTGGCCTCACCCTGACAGGAATGGCCCATGGTGGTCCTCAAAAGAATTTTTTTCTCATTATTATTATCATCTGTATCATTTATTTTTAGAGCACCACTGATTCCATGATGTTTGTACATGTGAAAAAGGGGGTTAACATACAAAATGCAATGCCTTCCCAGGCTTACAGACTACAGGATAATAGGGAGGAGGCAGTATGTTGGGTGATGAGATGGCAGCGCGGTTATTGCAGGCTGTAAGATTTCCTGAAGAGATGAGTTTTTAAGTTTTTAAGTTTCATCTGAAAGTTCTAAAAGTGGGGGATAATCGGATGTATTGGGGCAAAGAATTCCAGAGGTTGGGGGATATTCGGGAGAAATCTTGGAGATGATTGAGTGAGAAAGAGGAGGACCATGAGAGTGTGGCGCCCCTGTGTCTGGCCACAACAAAATGGTATTGCTGTAACTTAATGTAATGCCATGTCTGATGGGAGTTGGGGTCCCTTTGCTGCATGTCCGAAGCGAACACACACTGCCTGATCTCTTATTAGGAGACGATGCACTCGATGCCTGATTTGGGCATGTGTTGCACTTCCTGGAAGGAAGGAGGGGTTAAAGGTAGTGTAGTAGAACAGAGTAGGTGAAGGAGAGGTGAAGGAGAGGTCCATTGAGGCAGCAGGAGCTGCCCTTAAGTGACCAGCTGCAAGCAGGGAACCAGTCCCTAGGTCATCCAGGCTTATAGGGCCTGTTGGCAAAACTGGATGCTTGTGAGTTTCAAGCTCACCAGCAACTCAAGCAGAGCAGGGTGTTAGTAGTACATAAGATAAGGGAACTGCCATAAGCAGAAATACCCGGAGGAACTGCACTACTAGCCTTGTCAGAGATCACCCATAGCAATCAAGAGAGAGTACTGGAAACTAAAGGCACCAAGAAATCCTCAAATTTACATCAGCATGAAGGCCATATTACTCACCCAGCAGAGCGGACTACAATTCTCATCAGACTGACCAGACCACCTGCCTGGTGGTGGTTGTATACCCCGGACCTGCTACAGAAACCTACAGTAAAAAGGTAAAGCAAAGACTGACTCCTAATGTTTACTTTCTCCACTACACCACCAACACCCTTATTCTTTTCCTGCGAGCAAGCCCTGGTTAGAAAGGGTTAAATATCTGCACTGTTACTAGCACCTATCTCCCAGACCCCCTGCAGTGCCAGCCATAGCCTGGCTGATTATCCCAACTGGTGTCACAAATAAATTTTATCCTTTTCACTACCCCTTTTACATGTGTGGTTAGGACCATAGCTGCTTGGCACAGCTACCTTGAACCAAAGTCTAGCCCAGCTGCTGAATAACCTGACCCCTGTGACCAACACAGGAGGACCAGAGAATATGTGTGGAAAAATATTGGGAGATTAGTTTGGCGGTATATAGAGTAGACTGATTTTGTACAGCTTTGTAGGTCAGTGTTTGAACTGGATACGTTTGGGCATTGGAAACCAATGAAGGGAGAAGCAGAGGAGGAAAGAGAAGAGAGGTGGATTCGTTGGGCAGCAAAGTTAAGGACAGACCTAAAAGGCATAAGACTGTTAGCAAGGAGGCCACCGAGGAAGATATTGCAGTAATCGAGGCTGGAGATGATGAGGGCACCACTAACATTTAGAGTAGAGTCACGGTTGAGGAAAGGATGGATTCTGTAAATACTTTTGAATTGGAGGCAGCAGAAGGTGGCAGGAGCTTGGATGTATGGTTTGAAGGACAAGGCAGAATCAATTTTCACTCTAAGACAGTGGACTTCCGGTGTGGGAGAAAGGGTGATAGAGTGATAGGTAAATCAGATAGGGAGTTAAGTAGGATGAAAGGAGAATGATGAGCTCGGTATTGTCTACATTGAGCTTAGGAAGCTTGATGAGAACAAATAGTATACTTATATAGGGCTGAAAGACCCTCTGGGATTCTGGACAGCAGGGAGGTAATGTCAGAAGTAGATCTGAGTGTCATCAGCGTATAGGTGGTACTGGAAGCCATGGGACTTTATGAATTGTCCCAGGCCAAGGGTATAGATGAAGAAGAGTGAGACAGAGCCTTGAGGGACACAAAGATAAGATGGGATAAGGAGGTAGTTTGGGAGTGGTAAACGCTAAATGTGCATTTGGTGAGGTGTAAGGAGATTCAGTGGAGGGGAAAGTCTTTGATACCAATGGAAGATATGATCTATAGTAGGAGGGAGTGTCAATTGTGACTAAACCCCCCATCACACATAACGAGATCATTAGCGAGATTGTTGTAACGCCACAGGTTTTGTGACGTAACAGCGATCTCGCTAACAATCTCGCTAAGTGTGACACTTAGCAGCGATCAGGCCCCTGCTGTGAGATTGCTGATCGTTACAAAGTGCTCTGGGTCATCTTTTGGTCATTGGTCTCCCGCTGGTCAGCACGCATCGCTGCGTGTGCCAGCGAGAGACCAATGATCAGCAATCTCACAGGCTGGTAACCATGGTAAATACTGGGTATCTAGGCAGTGCTCGCTGCCTAGATACCCAGTGTTTATCATGGTTACCAGCACTAAGCAGGGAGGACCCTGGTAACTAAGATAAACACCGGGCATCTAGGCAGTGCATGCTGCCTAGATACCGCTGTGTATCATAGTTACCAGCGATGTGGAGGTGACTCCCTGGTCACTGGGGAGATCTGCCTGTTTGACAGTGTCCCAGCGACAAGGTAACAACGCACCAACGATCCCTACAGGATCGTTATCGTTGTCGGGATCACTGGTGCGTCTTTCTGTGTGACGGGGGCTTAAGTCAGAAGACAAATCTAAAAGGAGGAGTATAGAGAATTATCTCTTAGCTTTGGCAGTAAGTTGTTCATATTTTGAATGAGGCAGTTCAGTAGAATGATGGGAATGGAAGTCAGATTGTAGGTTGCCAAAGAATGAGTTAGATGAGAGGTGGGGTGAATGTTCAGTTAGACCTGCTGCTTAAGGAATTGGAGACGAATGGGAGCAGCAATATGGGACGATAGCTGGATGTTGAGGTCTAGGTGTAGGGATGGCTTCTGCAGGATAGTGTGATCATGGCAAAAATAAATGGATCCTGATTAGGGATGGGCGAATCTACTCGCTAAGACTCGTTACTCGGCGAGTAGTAAGGGACTCGCAGGACTCGGTACTCTGCGAGTTTCCCAGCGTTTACTCGCACGAGTCCAATGCAAATCAATGGCAAACGCTGACAAAACTAGGATTGCCATTGTCTTGCATTAGACTCGGCTACTGTGCCAGTGATAGCAGGGAAACTCGCAAAGTAACTGCTGTTACATTGCGAGCTGAGTCCAGCTGTCTTCTCTGTGCAGGCTGCCGCAGCTCCAGGGTCCTAGAGCCCGCCTGCTCACAGAGATGATGTAGCAGAGCTGAGATTGTTCTCAGTCTGCTCATTCCCTGTGCATAGTCATCTATATCTATGCACAGGGGATGTAGCAGAGAGGACATCGCGTTTTGGACTGCGTCGGACGGAAGAGGATTTTTTTAATCAAAGATGGAGTCCCTAATGGCTTTTTTTTTTATTTCTAATAAAGAATTTTCTCTGTGTTGTGTTTTTTTTAAAACAATTTAATAGAAATTCATGGCGGTCATGTCTAATATTGGCGTGACGGCCATAAATTTCGGGTTTAGGGCCAGCTGATAATACAAAGCTGGCCCTAACCTCTTTATTACCCAGCGTGCCACCGCCACCAGGGCCGCTGGAAGAGCGGGGTTCAGCGCCAGAGGATGGCGCTTCAATGAACGCGCCATCCTCTGGGGCGGCTGCGGGCTGCAATTTGCAGCGGGGGTGCCCAGAAAGCTTGGGCATCCCTGCGCTGCGGATTCCAGCCCCCAGCTGCTTAGCTGTACCTGGCTAGACATAGAAATTGCGCGGATCCCCACGCATTTTTTTTTTATTATTTCATGAAATTCATGAAATAATTAAAAAAAAGGGCTCCCCTATATTCTTGTGTCCGGCCAGGTACAAATAGGCACCTGGGGGTTGGGGGCAGCCCGTCGCTGCCTGCTGGATCCGGCTGGTCCCAGAAATACGGCGAAGCCCACGTGAAATTTTTTTCTGACAAATCCATAAAACAATGTAAATAAAAGGGACTGCATCTTTATTAACCCCTGGACCATGGGCGAGGGGTTAATAAAGATGCAGTCCCTTTTTTAGGATTGTTTTATTGATTTTTCAGAAAAAAAATTACATGGGCTTCGCCGTATTTCTGGAACCAGCCGGATCCAGCAGGCAGCGACGGGCTGCCCCCAACCCCCAGGTGCCTATTTGTACCTGGCCAGACACAAGAATATAGGGGAGCCCTTTTTTTTTTTATTATTATATGAATTTCATGAAATAATAAAAAAAAAATGCGTGGGGCTCCGCGCAATTTCTATGTCTAGCCAGGTACAGCTAAGCAGCTGGGGGCTGGAATCCGCAGCGCAGGGATGCCCAAGCTTTCTGGGCACCCCCCGCTGCAAATTGCAGCCCGCAGCCGCCCCAGAAGATGGCGCGTTCATTGAAGCGCCATCCTCTGGCGCTGAACCCCGCTCTTCCAGCGGCCCTGGTGGCGGTGGCACGCTGGGTAATAAAGAGGTTAGGGCCAGCTTTGTATTATCAGCTGGCCCTAAGCCCGAAATTTATGGCGGTCACGCCAATATTAGACATGACCGCCATGAATTTCTATTAAATTGTTTTAAAAAAAACACAACACAGAGAAAAATTTTTATTAGAAATAAAAAAAAAGCCATTAGGGACTCCATCTTTAATTAAAAAAATCCTCTTCCGTCCGACGCAGTCCAAAACGCGATGTCCTCTCTGCTCATCCCTGTGCATAGATATAGATGTCTATGCACAGGGAATGAGCAGACTGAGAACAATCTCAGCACTGCTACATCAGGCAGCAGGCGGGCTCTAGGACCCTGGAGCTGCGGCAGCCAGCACACAAAGCAGACAGGACTCTTATCTGTGCGAGTTTCCAGCGATTACTTGCAAAGTAAACGAGTCCAATGCAAATCAATGGCAAAACTAGGATTGCTTCAGGCTGAAGCTTCCGAGACACATCTGTGATTTGTAAATCGCACACTACTCGCTATTACTCGCTTCCCATTCATTAACATTGGACTCGCTAGACTAGCAACGAGTAGCGAGTCCCGGGCTCGGACTCGCTAGAGTCAAGCGATTCCGAGTAATTTAGGATTCGCCCATCACTAATCCTGATCCCAATTGAGAAAACATCTTCAATTCATCAGTATAAGGCCAGGGTTCCACTATGCAGCTCCACACTCCTGCCTGGAGAGCGGGCGGCCGTGTTGGGGGATGCGATGCAAGACACATGCGAGTCTCTCTCATTGCTCTTGTGATAACACACCAAAATAGGGAAGGGGAGAAACAGCTGTCAAAAACAGACTGTCCCCCTGTTGGGCATATGCTGTATCAGGTGCATGTCTCTTCATCATGGTGATTTCTGGGCAATTTTATATCAGAATTTTCCACCAAAAAATGTTTTAAGGCTTATTCAGACATCAGTGATCTCATACGAGATAATCGGTCCAAGTGTTTTAATCACAGTTTCATAAGAGCTTAGTCAGAGTTTACCATCAGAGTGTTTAGTCTTAGTTTTTGTTCATTGGGGGGCATAAGAAATGTAATTTAAAAAATTGTCTATCTTTTCCTATCTAGCAGTCTGTGCGTTCCGATTTTTTCTCAGACCCATACACCTGATTTGGCAATTTTTATCCAATCCTCAAATTAAGATTGGACATGTCTCCGCGATTTTGCACAGAACATTCATTCTGCAAAGAATTACAGACATGTGAACAGCCCTATTTATTATTATAGGTACAAGTACTATCAATGGATAACATTCGTAGTCAATAATCAGACGTCTGAATGAGCCCTAACACAATCGAGACTTTTGAGCCTGAAAGTCTGCCCAGATATTACGTAACTCATTGCCCTCATAATGGTGAACTGTGACAAGTTTTTTGAATCTACAATACTCGTAATCAATCTTATGGCCATTAAATACATCTTTAGGGGGTTCAGTGGGTGGGATGTGGAGCTCATGCAAACAAATTCCCATAAAAGCATCTTCCATGGGATGACCCTTATTTCTTGGGCCACATCATAGATTTTTTTCGCCATATCCACTGAAAATACATATCCTGGACCAGAGCAATAGGGAGGGTAAGTGTCATTTGGATAGACTTCTTTAGGCACGTACCACTTATAAGTCTTGTCCCTTAAGGGTCCAGTGTTGGCTACGATATATCCTGTAAAGTAATTTTCACGAACGGGTAAGTTTGGAATAAGAAGCTGGTGAACTAAGCAGTCTACGTTAAGAAACATGTCGTTGTCAACCTTCATGACATAGCTGGTGGAAGGACAGAATTTGGTCACCCACTCCATACCCATTAAGGATTTAAGGGTCAAATTGTAATAGGTGTCCATGAAGTCTTGTTGTACGATGTCCCCAAAGGTCAAACTTTCCTCCTCTAACAAATCCTGGGTTCGCTCAGGAGCAATCTGAGGTAGACCCACCAGGAAAACCCTGACCACCTCAACATCATAAATAGTCTCATTACCCCATGTGTCTCGAATTGTATGTCTAGACTCCCAGTCATGGCACATTCCCAAAATCATTATAACAAGGAAAGGCTTCCGGTTCTTGCACTTGTCCGGTTGGTTAATGAGGAACTTGTATGGAAATGGGTACGGAGGAGCCAGGGGGTGCTGGAACACCGGGTAAGTCAGATTGTTCACAGGTTTATTTCTCCCTTTAATGTTACAGAGTCTTGA
Organism: Allobates femoralis; assembly: GCA_033576535.1. NCBI lineage: Eukaryota > Metazoa > Chordata > Amphibia > Anura > Aromobatidae > Allobates > Allobates femoralis. The sequence continues at coordinate 72,423,898 of JARQOC010000004.1, read as the reverse complement.
ATTAACTTTGTGAAATGATCTATTTTTCTTTCGTAGAATAATACAAATCCACTCAAAAATATGAGAACCAGAAAGAGTGCAATGCAGAATGTCCATGAGGGGGTCCGGCCGTTCATCTCATCAGCAGAATGTGGAGATATTTCTGGAAAAGTTCTGAAAGAGAAAATGTTACGAACCATAAATCATGGAAAAATTTTTTCAAAATTAACAACATTAAAAAAAAATTCTACAAAAGTAAGGGTGAATATACGTGTAATTTTTATTACTGTAGTTACCAAATTGATGTTGGCCATGTAGAGGTTTTTTAGTACTGCCCGAGCCCTTTCTACATGTATTGAAGACCAAACACAGATTACAGTCAAGTAAAATGGGTCAATTTTGGCTGTAACAAATGATCTTTGGTTAGTTTGTGACATAAATGATCTTTGACTTCATCTGATGATTGACTAACACCGGGCATGTTGAATAAATCGCCTCCCTCTTATCACCTCTTTCCTAAATTGCATACAAGATTTCTCCTGTGCTTCCCCCATACTCTGGAACTCTCTTCCCCAACACATCAGAGTCTCGCGAATAGTGGAAACCTTCAAAAGGAACCTGAAGACCCACCTCTTCCAACAAGCTACAACCTGCAGTGACCCTCAATCCACTAAACTGCTGGACAACAGGCTCTACCCTTTCCTACTGTATCCTCACCCATCCCTTGTAGACTGTGAGCCCTCATGGGCAAGGTCATCTCTCCTCACCTGTGTCTTCACCCATCCCTTGTAGACTGTGAACCCTCATGGACAGTGTCCTCTCTTCTCATCTACTGTATCTGTGGCACCCCAGAGTCCGGATACCACAATGTCATTATCTCAGTCGGGTGGTAGTTTCATACCTGAGAGCGACAGAGGGTATCCACACCGGGCAAAACCAAAGCACACAACACCTTTCTGCCTCCACGCCTGAAGGGGAGCTCTTGAGCCCGGGTTGAGGGTAGCTCCCCTATAAATTAAGGTCTGGGGCAGAGTTAGTCAGTTCAGTTCCTGGGAGGACTGAGAAGAAGACCTGTGGACTGGAGCAGTGCTAAGCTCGTCCCAAGTTAGCTAGACCTAGCTTGAGTGACCCATAGGCATGGGTCTGAGGAAGTGAAGGAGAGCCTGGGGCTAGTGGCACAGTGTCGAGCTCACCTCAGAGGAGTGCCAAAAAACTTGCACCGGAGTCCAAGGCCATACAGGGCCTAACGTCCCAGCAGCCAATAGCAGAGGGTGGGGGATTCCAAGTTCCCCATCCACACCAAGTGCCCACATGCAAAGCAGTATGAAGAGCCCAGCAGCAGTCGCCAGAGAAGTGGGGCTGGAGAAGGACTTAAGCTGCCTGTCATACGGCACAGTGCAGGAAAGAAAGAGAGAGAGGGTCATAGCTCTGCTTAAGCAGCAGCAGGGACCCACTAAGAAAGTGCTGCAGGGAGGCCTCAGAGCTTACCAGGTGAGGAGAATCCCGAGTTGCTCCCAGGTTGCCGGATTCCAATAACATCATCTGTCCTTGTGTCAGTATCACCAGTAAAGGACCTGAGGAACCAACAAACCGTGAGTCTGTCAGTTACTTCATGCCCTCCATCCTGCACCCTACACCCTTTCAACATCCACTGCACTAAGGATCCGCTCCACCCGTGGGGAGCCACTACATCCCAGCTGCTCATCCATCATCGTAAGAGGTTCTGCAGCAGCAGTGGCTACTCATAGCCGTAAACTACGGGTGGCGTCAAGAAAAAATCCTTTCTTTAAACCACCCTATACTTCTATCTTTCCAAAAACTCTTTGAAGCTGAACTCAGGGTCGCGGAGCCAGGGCTCGACCCCTGTGACTCCCCAGAAACACCACTGCCCGGCTCTGAGTATCCCACGACCCTGGAGCCCTTCATATCCTCGCCCATCCTTTGTAGACTGTAAGTCCTCGTGGGCAGTAATTATTGTACCTATATATGCCCCTTTTTCACATGTAAAATGCCATAAAACAAATGACGCTATAATAATAAATAATAATATTTTCATTTCATTATAAGAACTAACTGTATCTTCGGCAGAAATAATCCAATACAGTGTGAGTTGTATATTGAGCTGTCAATGAGCAGTGGTTCATCTGATCAATGGAAGATTGTTCACTGGCCCATTTTCATCTAATACAGATCACTCAGTCTCTACGTATTACCTCCATGGTCTTGTGTTCTCACAGCACCATAAACACTTAATTAACATTCACATACGGTAACTCCATATGAATTGACTGCATTTTGTGCCATCTACATGATGTATGGATGCACTAGGTCCTCCAGAGTGAAAGATTCTTTATATACCTGGCTCTTAGTAACGTTGACAAAAGGGGTCAACTCAATGATTTTCTTTTGTGGCCCCAAAGATTACATCATACCTAAGATCTTCTGCTCAAAGGAGAACCCAAACTTAAAGCTCAATACAAGAAGGCCAACACAGAACAATTTGCATCCCTTTGTAAGACAACTCACTTTCTGATCCGCCACCCTCTTACAAATGTTATATACTATTGTCACTATTAAATATTTGGCTATTCAGACCTGTCTATAACTGTTAATGTTGTGTTACCATTGACCTTGTTGTAGAGGAGATACCATCTGGTTACATAAATTGCCATATCACTTTGATGCTAATATTTGCATTTTGATTCATGGCATATGTTATCCGTACATACTGCGACCCAGAGCCAGCGTCAGCACCCCGCGCACCCGGCAAGTACCTGGGGGGCCCCACGCTGTCTGCTGCAGGACAGCGTCCCCTGCCTTGACAGGGGCTCCTGTGTGCTCCGACCCCCCCACCTCTCAACCTGTCTGACAGACTCATATCACAATGTCCATCTGCCCTGAGCCGGCAGCAGAACTCTATGATCTCCTGCACCTCCTATTCTTCCTGCAGGAGATCATAGATGCCGACTTAGTGCACACAGGGGGCCCTTGTCAGTGGCAAATATACAGCGCCCACGGGCCCACAGTCATTGGAGTGCATCCAGTGCTCTACAGAGTGTGTCCAGTGCTCTGCTGTGTGTTCAGTGCTCTGCAGAGTGTATCCAGTGCTCTGCAGAGTATATCCAGTGCTCTGCTGTGCGTCCAGTGCTCTGCTGTGTGTGCAGTACTCTGCAGTAAATCCAGCGCTATGCAGACTAAGTCCAGTGCTCTGCAGAGTATGTCTAGTGCTCCTCTGTTTGTCCAGTGTTCTTCTGTGTATCCAGTGCTCTTCAGGATGTGATCAGTGCTCTGCAGCATGTGTCAAGTGCTCTGCAAGGTATGTCTAGTGCTCTGCTGTGTCTCCAGTGCTCTGCAGCGTGTGACCAGTGCTCTGCTGTGTCCAGCGCTCTGCAAAGTGTGTCCAATGCTCTCTAGTGTGTCAAGTGCTCTGCAATGTGTCCAGTGCTCTGCAGAGTATTTCCAGTGCTCTGATGTGTGTCCAGTGCTCTCCTGTGTGTCCAGTGCTCTGATGTGTGTCCAGTGCTCTGCTTTGTCCAGTGGTCTGCAGTATGTCCAGTGCTCTACTGTGTCCAGTGCTCCGCAGAGTGTGTCCAGTGCTCTGCTGTGTGTCCAGTGCTCTGCAGAGTGTATTCAGTGTTTTGCTGTGTGTCCAGTGCTCTGCAGTGTGTCCAGTGATCCGCAGAGTGTGTCCAGTGCTGTGCTGTGTGTCCAGTGCTCTGCAGAGTGTATTCAGTGCTTTGCTGTGTGTCCAGTGCTCTCCTGTGTGTCCAGTGCTCTGCTGATTTTGTCCAGTGCTCTGCTGTGTCTAGTGCTCTGCAGAGTGTGTCCAGTGTCCTGCAGGGTGTGTCCAGTGCTCTGCAGAGTGTGTCCAGTGTCCTGCAGGGTGTGTCCAGTGCTCTGCAGAGTGTCCAGTGTTCTGCTGTGTCTAGTGCTCTGCAAGGTGTGTCCAGTGCTCTGCAGCATGTGTCCAGTGCATTGAAGGGTATGTCCAGTGCTCTGCAGAGTGTGTCCAGTGCTCTGCATAGTTTGTCCAGTGCTATGCATAGTGTGTCCAGTGCTCTGCATAGTTTGTCCACTGCTCTGCATAGTGTGTCCAGTGCTCTGCTGTGTGTCCAGTGCTATGCAGTATGTCCAGTGCTCTGCAGTACGTCCAGTGCTCTGCAGTGTGCCCAGTGCTCTGCTGTATCTCAGTACAAGAAGGCCAGTTCTCTGCAGAGTATGTCTAATGCTCGCTGTTTGTCCAGTGCTCTTCTGTGTGTCCAGTGCTCTTCAGATGTGATCAGTGCTCTGCAGCGTGTGTCAAGTGCTCTGCAAGGTATGTCCACTGCTCTGCAGTGTGTGCAGTGCTCTGCAGAGTGTGTCCAGTGCTCTGCTGTGTCTCCAGTGTCTGCAGCGTGTGTCCAGTGCTCTGCTGTGTCCAGCGCTCTGCAGTGTGTCCAGTGCTCTCTAGTGTGTCCAGTGCTCTGCAATGTGTCCAGTGCTCTTGCAGAGTGTGTCCAGTGCTCTGCGAGTATGTCCAGTGCTCTCCTGTGTGTCCAGTGCTCTCCTGTGTGTCCAGTGCTCTGCTGTGTGTCCAGTGCTTTGCTGTGTCCAGTGCTCTGCAGAGAATTTCCAGTGCTCTACTGTGTCCAGTGCTCCACAGAGTGTGTCCAGTGCTCTGCTGTGTGTCCAGTTCTCTGCAGTGTCCAGTGCTCTGCAGAGTGTGTCCAGTGCTCTTTTGTGTGTCCAGTGCTCTGCAGAGTGTCTTCAGTGTTTTGCTGTGTGTCCAAAGCTCTGCTGTGTGTCCAGTGCTCTGCAGAGTGGTCCAGTGCACTCCTGTGTGTCCAATGCTCTGCTGATTTTGTCCAGTGCTCTGCTGTGTTCAGTGCTCTGCAGAGTGTGTCCAGTGTCCTGTAGGGTGTGTCCAGTGCTCTGCAGAGTGTGCCAGTGCTCTGCAGTGTCCAGTGTCTGCGTGTGTCAGAGTGTCCAGTGTTCTGCTGAGTTCAGTGCTCTGCAGGTTGTCCAGTGCTGAGTTGTCCAGTGCTCTGCAGAGTGCTCTGCGTCCAGGCTGCGTGTCTTGTGTGCAGCTTGAGTTTCATTGTGTGTCGTCCAGTCTGTGGGTCCATTGATGTGTCAGTGTCGCTGGTTGTCTGCATGCGTCTTGTGTCCTTATTGTAGTGTGATGTGTCAGGTTCTGTGTGTATGTTGTGTCAGTGTTAGGTTCGTCTTATGGTCTGCTGCGTGTGTCGTTGCGGTCTTGCTTCAGGTCTCGTGTGTCCGGCTTGCGTTCTTTGGGTCACTTGGTGTCTGCCTCAGATGGTCATGCTGTGTGTCATTGATTGCTCTGCGGTCATGTCAGAGGTGTCATGCTGGTGTCATGTCTCAGATGTTCATGCTCTCGTGTAGTCTGTTATGTGAGTGTCAGGTTGTGTGTCTGCTGCAGTGTTAGTGTCGCCATGTGTCCAGTGCTTTGAAGGGTATGTTCAGTGCTCTGCAGTGTGTCCAGTGCTCTGCAGAGTGTGTCCAGTGCTCTGCTGTGTCCAGTGCCTGCAGGTATGTCCAGTGCTCTGCATGTGTCAGTGCTGCGTAGTCCAGTGCTCTGAGAGTGTGGTCCAGTGCTCTGCTAGTGTGTCCAGTGCTCTGCAGATGTGTCCAGTGCTTGCTGTGTCCAGTGCTCTGCAGAGTGTGTCCAGTGCTCTGCTGTGTCTCAGTGCTCTGCAATGTGTTCCAGTGCTCTGCTGTGTCCAGTGCTCTGCAGAGTGTGTCCAGTGCTTTGAAGGGTATGTTCACTGCTCTGCAGTGTGTCCAGTGCCCTGCAGAGTATGTCCAGTGCTCTGCAGAGTGTGTCCAGTGCTCTGCTTGTGTCCAGTGCTCTGCATAGTGTGTCCAGTGCTCTGCTGTGTGTCCAGTGCTCTGCAGAGTGTGTCCAGTGCTCTTCTGTGTATCCAGTGCTCTGCAGTGTGTTTAGTGCTCTGCTGTGTCCAGTGCTTGTTGTATGTGTCCAGTGCTATGCAGTATGTCCAGTCTCTGCAGTGTCGGGCTCTGCAGTGTGTCCAGTGCTCTGCTGTGTCTCCAGTGCTCTGCATCGTGTGTCCAGTGCTCTGCTGTGTGTCCTAGCGCTCTGCAGTGTGTCCAGTGCTCTCTAGTGTGTCCAGTGCCTGCATGTGTCCATGCCTTGCTGTGTCCAGTGCTCTGCAGAGTGTGTCCAGTGCTCTGATGTGTGTCCAGTGCTCTCCTGTGTGTCCAGTGCTCTGCTGTGTGTCCAGTGCTCTGCTGTGTGTCCAGTGCTTGCAAGTTTCCAGTGCTCTACTGTGTCCAGTGCTCCGCAGAGTGTGTCCAGTTGCTCTGCTGTGTGTTCCAGTTCTCTGCAGTGTCCACTGCTCTGCAAAAGTGTGTCCAGTGCTCTTCTGTGTGTCCAGTGCTCTGCAGAGTGTCTTCAGTGTTTTGCTGTGTGTCCAGTGCTCTGCTGTGTGTCCAGTGCTCTGCAGAGTGTGTTTCAGTGCACTCCTGGGTGTCCAGTAATCTGCTGATTCGTTCAGTGCTCTGCTGTGTCCAGTGTTCTGCAGAGTGTGTCCAGTGTCCTGTAGGGTGTGTCCAGTGCTCTGCAAAGTGTGTGTCCAGCGCTCTGCAGTGTCCAGTGCTCTGCAGAGTGTCTATCTCTGAGTCCATTCTGCTGTGTCCAGTACTCTTGCAAGGTGTGTTCCAGTGCTCTGCAGATGTGTCCAGTGCTTTGAAGTGTGTCAGTGTCTGCAAGTGTATCCGTGCTAGTGTGTCCAGTGCTCTGCGAGTGTGTCCAGTGCTCTGCAGGTGTCAGTGCTTGCTGTTCCAGTGCTCTGCTGTGTGTCCAGTGCTATGCAGTATGTCCAGTGCTCTGCAGTATGTCCAGTGCTCTGCAGTGTATCCAGTGCTCTGCTGTGTCTCAGTAAAAAAGGCCAGTTCTCTGCAGAGTATGTCTAGTGCTCCGCTGTTTGTCCAGTGCCCCTCTGTGTGTCCAGTGCTCTTCAGGATGTGATCAGTGTTCTGCAGGTGTTGTCCAGTGCTCTGCAGTGTGTCCAGTGCTCTGCTGTGTCCAGCGCTCAGCTGTGTGTCCAGTGCTCTCTAGTGTGTCCAGTGCTCTTCAATGTGTCTAGTGCTTTGCTGTATCCAGAGCTCTGCAGAGTGTGTCCAGTGCTCTGATGTGTGTCCAGTGTTCTCCTGTGTTCCAGTGCTCTGCTGTGCTGTGTGTCCAGTGCTCTACTGTGTCCAGTGCTCTGCGGTATGTCCAGTGCTCCTCAGAGTGTGTCCAGTGCTCTTCTGTGTGTCCAATTCTCTGCAGTGTCCAGTGCTATGCAGAGTGTGTCCAGTGCTCTGCTGTGTGTCCAGTGCTCCGCTGTGTCCAGTGCTCTGCAGCGTGTTCAGTGCTCTGCTGTGTCCAGTGCTCTGCTGTGTGTCCAGTGCTCTGCAGTATGTCCAGTGCTCTGCAGTATGTCCAGTGCTCTGCAGTGTTTCCAGTGCTCTGCTGTGTCTCCGTACAAGAAGGCCAGTTCTCTGCAGAGTATGTCTAGTGCTCCGCTGTTTGTCCAGTGCTCCTCTGTGTGTCCAGTGCTCTTTAGGATGTGATCAGTGCTCTGCAGCGTGTGTCCAGTGCTCTGCAGTGTGTCCAGTGCTCTGCAGAGTGTGTCCAGTGCTCTGCTGTGTCTCCAGTGCTCTGCAGTGTGTCCAGGGCTCTGCTGTGTCCAGCACTCAGCTGTGTGTCCAGTGCTCTTAGTGTGTCCAGTGCTCTTCAATATGTCTAGTGCTTTGCTGTGTCCAGAGCTCTGCAGAGTGTGTCCAGTGCTCTGATGTGTGTCCAGTGCTCTGATGTGTGTCAGTGTTCTCCTGTGTGTCCAGTGCTCTGCTGTGTGTCCAGTGCTCTACTGTGTCCAGTGCTCTGCAGTATGTTCAGTGCTCTGCTGTGTCCAGTGCTCCGCAGAGTGTGTCCAGTGCAATTCTGTGTTCCAATTCTCTGCAGTGTCCAGTGCTCTGCAGAGTGTGTCCAGTGCTCTGCTGTGTGTCCAGTGCTCTGCAGAGTGTATTCAGTGCTTTGCTGTGTGTACAGTGCTTGCTGTGTGTCCAGTGCTCTTCTGCATGTCCAGTTCTCTGCAGTGTCCAGTGCTCTGCAGAGTGTATTCAGTGCTTTGCTGTGTGTCCAGTGCTGTGCTGTGTGGTCAGTGCTCTGCAGAGTGTGTCCAGTGCATCTCCTGTGTGTCCAGTGCTCTGCTGATTTTGTCCAGTGCTCTGATGTGTCCAGTGCTCTGCAGAGTGTATTCATGCTTTGCTGTGTGTCCAGTGCTGTGCTGTGTGGTCAGTGCTCTGCAGAGTGGTGTCAGTGCATCTCCTGTGTGTCCAGTGCTCTGCTGATTTTGTCCAGTGCTCTGATGTGTCCAGTGCTCTGCAGAGTGTGTCCAGTGTCCTGCATGGTGTATCCAGTGCTCTGCAGAGTGTCCAGTGTTCTACTGTGTCCAGTGCTCTGCAACATGTGTCCAGTGCTTTGAAGGGTATGTTCACTGCTCTGCAGTGTGTCCAGTGCTCTGCAGAGTATGTCCAGTGCTCTGCAGAGTGTGTCCAGTGCTCTGCAGAGTGTGTCCATGCTTGCTGTGTGTCCAGTGCTCTGCAGAGTGTGTCCAGTGCTCTTCTGTGTATCCAGTGCTCTGCAGTGTGTTCAGTGCTCTGCTGTGTCCAGTGCTTTGCTGTGTGCCCAGTGCTATGCAGTATGTCCAGTGCTCTGCAGTGTGCCCAGTGCTCTGATGTGTCTCAGTACAAGAAGGCCATCACAAAACCATTTGAATCCCTTTGTAAGACATCTCACTCTCTGATCCGCCACCCTCTCAGGGGTACGCCACACACAGCGATATCGCTAGCGATATCGCTGAGATCAGCGACCTCGCCAGCGATATCACTGTGTGTGAAAAAGCAGCAGTGAGGGCCCCTGCTATGAGGGCACTGATCGCTGCACATCCTTCAGGAACATTTTTTCATTCTTGGTCTCCCACAAGTCAGCACGCATCGCTGCGTGTGACAGCGAGAGACCAGCGATCAGTGACCACACATGCTGGTAGCCAAGGTAAACACATGGTAACTAAGCAGCACGCACTGCCTAGATACCTGGTGTTTATCATGGTTACCAGCGCTAAGCGGGAGGACGTTGGTAACCATGAAAAACAGCGAGTATCTAGTGTGGTGCAGTGAAGAGTCTAATGCTGGATGGTAGGTATATTGCTCCCAGCATGGTACAACCTGGCCTGGATTTTCCCTAAAGCTCCAGGTTTTCCAAGTCAGGGTGGGTTAGGATCAGGTGGAGCAATCAGACCTGGAGAAGGGAATTAGTGGAAAACATCAGAAAGGAACTAGGTTGGTGTAAGCCTGGATGTGCAGCATTGTCTGGTTATACAGCTGTAAGGGTGGGTATACACGTTTCAATATCGTTGCGATATCGCAATTCAATGGCGCGGAGAGCGCGCATTTAGTGCACGTTTCTCCAGCATCGCATCGGAGGTTTACACGTTGCGATTTAGGAATCCAACGTCCGTACGATGTCTACGCCCCCCAACCCAGGAACACCATTTAACATGGGAGTGAATGGGTGACGTTGAACTTCACATCGTAGTTGGGCTGTCACACAGCACGATCCGGCTCCAATCTCCATTCAATATCGGAGCATTGAATAGCACGCTCATTTAATCCCCGATATCGCATTGACATCGTTCCTGCATCGTATTGGACGTTCGCACCATACAACGCAGGAACGATATCGGCTCCAACGATCGAAACACGTGACTTTTCATTGAAATTGGACGCCGATATCGCAACGTGTAAACCCCCCTTAACAGACTCAAGTAACCCTGGGAAATGCACCTGGCAGTCGTCTATGGACTGCAACTAACCACGTCGCTAGTGGTGGCCAGGCGGCTGCTTAGTTAAGCCTGTCCTGTGCAAGGGTGAGTCTGAGACCTATGGTTCTCCAGGTTGGAGAACATTTGTGTTGTTTTTTTTTCCTTCTGCCACGGGCTGTTTTAAAGTGTGAATAAAACACTGTAGTTTGGACTTTAAGCCCATGTGCTGCCTCATTACTGTGTCCCTGCTGCTGCCTACGAGAGCAAATCCCTACACTAGGCAGCGCGATACCCGGTGTTTATCATGGCTACTAGTGTCCTCCTGCTTACAGGTTGCGATCTGGAGGTTGGCTCCCTGGTTGCTGAGGAGTTCTGCCTGTTCGACAGCTCCCCAGCAACCACACAGCGATGTTCCAGTGATCCTGGTCATTGTCGTAATCGCTGGAACATCGTTGTGTGTAACGGCACTCTTACAAATGTTATGTACTATTGCCACTGTTAAATATTAAGCTATTCAGACCTGTCTACAACTGTTAATGTTGGGTTACCATTGACATTGTTGTAGAGGAGATACCAGCTGGTTACCTAAATTGCCATATCACTTTGATGCTAATATTTGCATTGTGATTCATGGCATATGTTGTCCATATATACTGCGAGTCAGGGCCAACGTCATCACCCGATGCACCCGGTAAGTGCCTGTGGGTGCCCCATGCTGTCTGCCGCAAAACAGTATCCCCTGCCCTGCGCTTGCACTGCATCCTCTGATGGCTGTTGGCCCCTAGGTTCTGTATATTTGCCCCTGAAAGGGGCCCCTGTGTGCTCCGACCCCCCCCCTCTCCCTCCTATCACAATGCCCATATGCACTGAGCCGGTAAGGCTGCTTTCACATCACGATTTTCGGTCATCCGTTTGTATCCGTTTCAAAACGGATACAATCGGATCCGAAATCGGATCCCATGTCCCCCTATGGGAATCGGATGGGATCGGATGTGCCACTATTGGCATCCGATTTTGGCCCCATCCGATCCCATCCGATTTAATTACGGGCACAAAATCGTAGCCTGCTACGATTTTGTGTCCGTGACTCACATCGGACAGCATCGGATCACTGCTGATCTGATGCTTATCCGAGGGCCCACAGCATGGGAGCCTATGGACATCGGATCCGAGTTCACCCCGGATCCGATGTCGGCTCCGTACTCCCTGTCTTTCCCTGCTTCTGCTCCTCCATCTTCTTCCCTCTCCTATGCTATTCTGCCCACCCCCCCACTATTCTATTCTAAAATAAAAGAAGGAGGGGAACAAGAGGCGCAATAGTGCCCTATCACTATGGCACTAGGAGTAAAGTGGTGAAAAAGGGATCCACTCACCTGGAGCAGTTGTGTAACCCACAACCGGCTTGAAGGCGTATTTAGTGATTTATTTCTGGATGGCTGCTGCAGGACTTCCACCGTCCACTTTGAAGTTCCATCTTCAAGTGCATTATTTTTTCGGAGTGGATGTTATTTGGCAGCGCGGACCGTGACACACCATTTTCTTCCCCACGATTCGACTATTCTATTCTGTCCACCAGCTCCTCTATCCTCATCTATCCCTATCCTGTCCCCTCTTCCTCTTCCCTGTGTGTAAAAAAAAAAAAAACCTCCTCCGGGAGTATACATCACCTCTCACCGGCTCCAACGCTGCAGCACCATCAGAACTGAAGAGCCTGTGATGATGTCACAGATCCGGTCAGCTGACAGGTCATGTGACCGGATCTGTGACATCATCACAGGTCCTTCAGTCCTGATGGTGCTGCAGCGTTGGAGCCGGTGAGAGGTGATGTATACTCCCGGAGGAGTTTTTTTTTTTTTTCCTCACAGGGAAGAGGACAGGGGACAGGATAGGGATAGATGAGGATAGAGAAGCGGGGGACACAGAATAGAATAGCGGGGAGACAGCATATAGAATAGGAGAGGGAAGAAGATGGAGGAGGCAGGAGTAGAGAGAGTCAGGGGACCGCAGGATCCACACGGATCCTGCATAGAATCAGATTGGATGGCTATTTGCCATCCAATTGCAGGGATCCGTGTGGATCCGTGCCTGTCCGTGGGATCCTCCTTCAAAGTCGGATCCACGGACAGGCACAAAATCGTAGTGTGAAACCACCCTAAGAGAACTCTTATGATCTCCTGCACCTCCTGCTCTTCCTACAGGAGATCATAGAGTTCTGCTGCCGGCTCATTGTACACAGGGGGCCCTTGTCAGGGTCAAATATACAGCGCCCAAGAGCCCACAGCCCTGGAGTATGTCCAAAGTCATACTCAGGCAGGCTGCTGCTGCCCACTCAATGAATCAGTCTATCTCTCCTCAGGTGCAGAAATCATAGTCTCAGACAGTGCTAAGCTTCAACCTAGTTTACTTCACTTCCTCAGCAGATGGTTACAAGACAGTGCAATGGTGGTAGTTTCATAGCAGCCGGGATGGCTCATCCATGTCACCCCCTTTCGTGTTCCTTTCATGGGCTTCTCAGTCTGTCTTTTCTACACGCGAGCTACGATCCACCTGCCAGGGACTTTTGGTGGGCGACCTTCCTGGTCCCCTAGCCCTAGTACATAGTGGCCTTTTTTCACCGTGCCGGAGGTTAGGTCGTGGGAAATAAAGATCCCTGCACCCCGCCAGGTTTCGTGGTTGGAGGATGAATCTTCCTGGCCACTTCAGCAGTAGAGCCGGCACCCTGGTTTTCACCACAGTTCCTCAGCTTTCCTGCCAATTCGGGTACACAGAAGGATCGCTCACTTTCCGTGTCCCTAGGACTCCTTCTGTCTGTTTCTACAGTCTTCAGCTCGGGACCCGGAACAGCCTCATGGAGGTACAGGCCGTCTGATCCCTGTCCCTTTTTCAGTCCCGTGTGTTGGTGTTCTCGCCTCTACTTCTGATTTAACTTGACTCATTGACTTTACTTAGCTGACTGGCTTACTGAACTTGGTGTTTTCTAGTTTTGTTTCCTCCCCTAACCATGTCCTGTCCTAATTTTCCCACCCTCCACATGTCTCCCGCCATCCCGTTGCTGGACATAGAGTCACTAGTCTTGGGATCGGGATTGTGATGGGTGTGTGTTTGGAGTGACTGGATTTACCAATCCCAGTTGCTGCGCCTTCTAGTGGCAACCGGTCCGCAGGTGCGCCACACTCCCCCAGAGCAAAGGATAGCACATCCAAGTGCTAGGATAAGGGTAGATGGTGTGGTGCCATGTACCAGGTAAGCCACAAAACCAACTAGTTCACTAAGGGATTTCCACATCTGGTACCTCACTTCCACCCAACACCTTCCACCCCAGGCCTGTAGCTGGTTGCTGTTAAGCCAGATCCCCTATAAATACAGGTGCTGGGGACTGACTTAGGCAGAAAGTGCAGTCACTAGAAGAACTGTGAAGTTCAGCTCAGAGCTAGTGATCAAAAACTGGTTACCGGAGCCATGCTAGGCCCGACACCAGAGCACCTCCAGAGCCAGCGTGAGGTCCAGAGAGAGTGAGGACCGCAGACAGAGGCGAGGAACACTTCAGAGGGGGTAGAGGAGCCATCCTGGCTCACCCCATCAGAACTCCGGTCACTGGAGACAAAGTCTGCAACAGGTAAAGAGATCAGCCCAGCAGAGAATCCAGTACACCGTAGAGGCTTAGCTTCCCAGACACCCGCAGCACCCACATTTGAGAACCAGGGACCGCAGGAGAGATAGCAATAGCCCACAGAGAGAGCCCTCAGTGCAGCAACACAGGTGTAACAGACGCAGAAGGTCAGGCTTCGTTTCACACATGCCAGACTAGAGAGAAGGAACAGGACAAGGAGGCCTATACCTCACTCGGTGTGGAAGTCCCAAAGTGCATCCTTCTTCCCTGGATGTGTACCGGTTTCCATCAGTAAAGGTACTAAAAGAGACTTTCTGTGGGTGTGTCCATCATTCTAGACCCACACCATAACGACTACGCCTATTCCACTATTGCTACTCCCGACACCCCGGAGACTCAGCCCTGCCTGTAGAGGGCTACAACACCATGCTGCCGCCCATCACCCCGGAGGTCCCAGCAGCACCGGCGCCATCACCGGTCACGATTGACAATAACTTTAATCCCTGTAAATACACCCCTTTTCATTATCACCCAAGGGCACAGGCTCGGGCACAGACCACCCGTGACATCCCTGCACCCGACCGCCCGAGACCTGAGTACCCAGTGTCTTGTGGCTCCAGACAATGGTACACAAAACTCAAGCATTTTTTATAAAAACATGACAATTACAAATTTACAAGAGTGCTTTTTCTTCCCGGAATGGGAGGTTCGTGGCTTCAACGTTACATAACAAAAACACTTTCTATCTATATAAAAGGGTAGGTAAGTGCAAGGTAAGTTCAGCGATTGTCTTTTCACCTTAGTCTGTTAGTCTTCGGGAACCCACCACAAGAAAAACCCTAGAACATGCCCTGGGCGTGGTGACAGGGGCTAACGTAACCGCTTCTTCGGCCACACTGGTGGGTTTTCGTGCATTGCGGTCTTAAGTGCAATTGTCTATTCAAGTGCAAACAGTTCAAATACAGATTTTAATATTCACATAATGAAAGCATATTATAAAACCAACAGGAAGCACATCGGAATGAGCTAACTATGTACACTATTAGTTCAGATCAAGCACAGTTCATTGATCAATGTTCATTATCTAACGGGGAATCACACTAATAGGAAAGGCTGGGGGAAACAAGGAAAAGCAAATGTTCAAACACAGTCTGTTGCCAGTCATGACTTTTCATTGAGGGTGAACCCTCAATTCCCATAATTCGATTAATTACGGGGCAACAACTGGTCAGGTGGCCCGCTCTGTCACAGCAGCGACAAATCGGTTGTCCAGTTGCATCAAACTGATCAGTGTTTCTTCCCCTTCTCCAGGGGATTCCTCTCTGTCGTCGTGGCAGGACGTCCCCTGATCAGGAAGAAGGCTGGATCTCAACCTGCGGAGGTGTATTCTCCAGGCACTGCACGGTTCTGGTCAGCGCAGACACACTCTATGCAATTCCCAGAGACTATCCCATAGTTCCGCAAAGGGACCAGGGTCGTACATCAAAGCAGAACATCCTCTTGATGCAGCACCTCCCGAAATCGTTCTCGGACATCTCATCCTCCTCAAGCTCCCAGATTGTAGAAGCAGGGCGTGACTCCTCCCACCGCACGGTTGCCTTCTCCCTAAGCATCTGCCACCATTGCTCCATGGTCGCAAGGTGGGCTTGTTCTAGCTGGCGACTCAGCTCCGGCATCTGGCTTTCCTCCACGGAACCGGGTGAGTCCGCTCCTTCCACCCCGCACCCTACACCGTACCGGTCTGACTCCGCCATCTTCGGTGACTCTGATATCTCTAACCTCCCACCACTTTCCTTGCTGTTCATCTCTATGTTTCTTGTTTCTTCTCCTCCCTCCCTTCATGTGTGTCTCTGTTTCTTGTCGTCGACAGTCACACCCTTGGGCGGGATTGTACAGTCTTTGGGTCTGCCCTCCCAATGCTTGGAGAGTGGAAGGGGTGTAGACCATTTTTCGTGCCTTGTGCTGGCCTGGCCCACGATGAGGGACTGTGGCACGCCCCTTTGACAGCACATGTTTTCACTCTTTAGGGCCGCCATTGTTCAGGCAAAAGAAAAATACAGTTTTAAAACCTTACCGGATCAGTAGATCCTGTTTGTGACGCCAGAAAGCTGACTCGCCCCTGGCGGGGACCATGGGGTACTCTTAACCGGTCCTCCCGATGTCGTCTGGGGCTGCTGTGAAAAGGGGAGAATTGAAAAATGGATAAAAATAAAATAAAGCAAAAAAATTTTTTATTGTTGCGACACCACCATGGAATACGGCCGGTATAGCCACTGCTGCAGTCGGAACCTCTGGGGATGATGGGAGTAGCAGCAAGGATGGTTCAGCTCTCCATGGGAAGAGCAGGTCCCCTGGGCAACCGTAAAGTCTATGCAGACTATGAGGGTAACGGTTGGCTTGCGGGCTGTGCTGCTTACAGGATTCAAAGTCACACTCAGGCAGGCTGCTGCTGCCTACTCAACGAATGAGTCTTCTTCCTCAGGCACAGAATCACAGTCTCACACAGTGCAGATGGTTACAAGACAGTGCAGTGGCGGCTCCGGTAGTTTCATAGCAGCCAGGATGGCTCGTCCATGTCACCCCTTTCGTGTTCCTTTAATGCCTTCTCTGTCTTTTCCACACGCGAGCTAGTGATCCAGCTGCCACAGGCTTTTAGTGAGCAACCTGCCTGGTGCCCTAGCCCTAGTACGGCGGCCTTCTTTTTGCTGCGCTGAAGGTTGAGTCATGGGACATAAAGACCCCGCACCCCATCGGGTTTCGTGGTTGGAGCGTGAAGCTTCCTGGCCACTTCAGCAGAGCTGGCACCCTGATTTTCGCCCCAGTCCCTCAGCTTTCTGCCAATACACAGATGGATCGCTCACTTTCCGTGTCCCTAAGACTTTTTCTGTTTCTAAGGTCTGCAGCCCGGGACCCGGAACAGCCTCATGGTGGTACAGGCCGTTCGGTCCGTGTCTTTTCACTCCTGTGTGTAAGTGTTCTCGCCTCTCCTTCTGACTGAACTTGGCCCTCGACTTTACTTGGCTGACTTGTTTATTGAACTTGGTGTTTTCTAGTTTTCTCCCCTAACCGTGTCCTGTCCTAACTTTCTCACCCTCCACTTTTCTCCTCCCACCATCCCATTGCTGGGCATAGAGTCCCTAGTCTTGGGATAGGGATTGTGTTGGGTGTGTGTTTCAGGTGACTGGACTTACCGATCCAGGTTGCTGCGCCTTCTAGTGGCAACCGATCCTTAGGGCGCCACACAACCCTTGTCTAAAATGCCCAAAGATGGTACCACTGAATGGCACTACTGAGGTCTGAAGTTCTAAGCAGGGCTGGAGTCGGTGTCCATTTTGGTGGAGTTGCTGTCGGAGTTGGTGGCACATTCAGGCAAATTGAAAAGTCGGAGTCACAGTAAGATGTTTGCATTACTGACTCCCTGATTATTAATTTTTAATGCTCTACATTTATAAACAAACTTAGTATTAGTATGTATTTCCATGTTTTCTGGGTGAGTACAAACAGTGTAGAAATCAGACACATGCATACTAGCAGCCTGACAGTATAAACAAGTAGGAAGATGAGTTGAGAAAGCTTAACAAGAGTTTCCCCTCCACATACTTGTTAGTTTTTAGCAGAATGTTGTGTTTGCTCATGCAAATGTCATTGATGACCACAATCTATTTGAGGCAATTTGCCTTCTTTACCAAGTTCAATCCCCCAGCAAAAGTACCCCACATTCAGCATAGGAAGCCTTCAAGAAATCCTTATTGTCAGGGAGGGTTATGTGGTACCTGAGAGATTTCCCAGCTCTGGGAGGTCAGAAAAAGTTCTGGGAGAGTTGGAAAGAAAGCTAACGGATAGAGGTGAATGATTGCCATTTGATGTTCCACTCTATGGAATGTGTTAGGGCCAAAGCTGTCCAAGACTGTAGTAATTGTATTTAGTTCAGGAGAAAAGTAAATGAACCCACCGCCAGTACTGAAGGGAGGGTGAAGAACGTCACTATAAAGGGGAGCACAGAGTCAAATTTTTTCATTGAAGAGTACATCCAACAAACAGGACAAAGATCAGAGAGGACATGAAACCACATTTAAAGAGGACCTGTCAACCCCCTGGTGTTTTCCAAACTGAAAGCACCACTGAATGCAGGTGTCTGCTGCATTCAGGGAAGGGGTCTCTCATGTTTTTACCCCCCACCCCCACCCGCACTCTGTAAAAATCACTTTAGAAATTTTATAGATAAGACGTCCGGAGAGACTTACTGATTATGAAGTCCTTGCTGTTCCCGGGGTCCTCCCCATCTCCTTCCTCCCTGTGCCGCCTCCTGCCTGTGACGTCAATGCCGAAACCTGCCCTGCTACAGATTATGCATAATGTCTGTGATCTGAGAGACTTTGCTAGACTAAAGGAAGTGCTGCTGAGGTAATTGCCAGCAGACTGTCACAAATGCATGTAGAGTGGCACAAGTGTCAGCCCAGTGATGTAAACCAATTGTCTATTTTTGTCCTCTATAAGAGCACTTGTATCCATCAAGTTGTTGCCTTCCAGTGGATAAAATCTTCTTGAACTGTTTGCTAGTGTCTGCTACATTTCTTTTGCTATTCTCTTTTGAGGGTCAGTTAATTTCTAATAGTTAAATGAGCACACCACAGCACCCCTGCATATCACTGTATGCCTCCCAGACAGACTAGTCAAATCTAAAGCCTGTAAAAAGAAGGGACATCATTGGGATTCCATGAAAGATGGAAAAAAAAGCACATTTGTATTTTTTGGTTGTTTTTATTTGCTAGTGTTTTAACACAATTTGGCACTTAAGGATCTGAAGACTGTATTACTTATTCTTTCCTTTTGTCATTCCGGAAGTTGCAGATTTTCTTTTTTAATGATGACATTGCTGTATGACACCTTGTTGTTTTCTTGCGTGTGATGTTTCCTTTCGGGGTATTACAACGGTTCCCATGCAATTGTATACCATGAAAGTATTGAACATGTTCTCTACAGCATTCGGTAGAATGAGCTTTAAAGGGTCAGTCCGAGACCAGCAACTTATTGCCTAGATTTACTACCTAACCTATAAGCTAAGATGGTTTCTAATATTCTTCTTTTATTAATTCCCTATTGTTCCCTCTCTAAACTATCTACCGTGTTTCCCCGAAAATAGGGCGCCCCCCGAAAGTAAGGCATGCCAGGGGGTTTAATGTGCCTGTAAATATAAGGCACCCCCGAAAATAAGGCATGTCTCTAGTTTTACAATATTTTACCACAGTATGCAGCTGTGACATCTCAGCCTGCCCCCGCTTCCAGCCCCCCCCCGCTCGTGTCCCGGTGCCCGTCGCTGTGAGCGGTGCCGCAGATGCATGTAGACCGACACCGCTCTATTTTTCAAGCCCCTGCCACTCTCCTGGCCAATCACAAGCCAGGAACTGCCCAGTAGACAATCACAGGCCATTCGCTGCATGACGTCGGCTTCTGGCCTGTGATTAGCTGGGCCAGTGGCACCGTACACCTACGGCACCTGCGGCAAGGAGATTAGAGTGGTGCCGTCCTCCTTGCAGTGGCAAGCACCGGGACAGCGCTGGGCAGCTGAGAGCGGCGCCAGAATGCAGCAGGGACCGGTGAGAAGTGTCCCTGTCTGTGTGTGTATGTGTGACTCCTGTGTGCGTGCCCCTGTGTGTGCCCCTGTGTGTGTGTGTGCCCCTGTGTGTGCCCCTGTAGTGTGTGCCCCTGTGTGTGTTTGTGTGCCCCTGTGTTTGTGTGTCCGCGATGTGTGCCCTGTGTGTGTGTGTCCCTGATACCATATTGGGGGATGATAGGGTTACTTTATTGGGGGCTGCAAGGGGATGATAAAAGTAAGATACCCCCCGAAAATAAGACATGGCGCATCTTTAGGAGCAAAAATTAATATAAGATGCTGTCTTATTTTCGGGGAAACACAGTAACAGCTGTTGTTTTTTTCTATTCCTTCCTTGATGACATCCCTGTGAGTGCCCCAAGTGCATCCTGGGAAACTCATATGGAGCGCCATCGAGAGGCCCCAGGCACTTCCTCATCCCCTCCATGAAACACAGCGTCACGTGAGGCTGTTTCCAGGGGTGCAGTTGTCCAAATGTTTACTAAGGTCTCCTGGACCCCTCCACTCTCCTCCCTGTCCTCCCATCCCTGCAGAGAGACTTCTCATCCCCACTCCCTTCTCCCCTGCCCACATTCCGGTTTCTCAAATCCCACCTTCTTCCCCTCACCCCCTGCTCTTACTTGCTCCCCGCAGTGCGATGTGACATCTTCCCTGACTGCTGTCTCTCCCTCTGTGCCATCGCATCAGACTGGCTGTGCAGAGGGCATAAGCGTCGCCCATAAGTGACATCAGTGGGTATCCCAGGATCCAATAATATGCAAAGACCCGGGATACCCACTGACGTCCCTTGTGGGCGGTGCTTTATGCCCTCTGCACAAGCGGCCTGACGCGATGGCACAGAGGGAGAGACAGCAGTCAGGGAAGATGTCACATCGCAATGAGTAAGAGTGGGGTAGGGAGAAGAAGGTGGGGGCTTAGAAACCCTAGTAAACAATGTAACAGCCCTACCTCTGCAACCAGCATCACAGAGTTTACTTTGTTTCAGGGAGGGGCTGCCGAAGTGCCTGGGTCTATCTGATGCTCCGTGTGAGGGTCCCAGGTTGCACTGGGGCTCTCACATGGGATGTCATCAAGGAGAAAAATGTAAAAAAGCAGCAGCTGTTAGTGTGAAAAGGGAACTGTAGGGAATTAATAAAGGAAGTATATTAGAAAATAACTTAGATTATAGGGATAGGGGAGAACAGGGGAGAGTGGGGGGTCCTGGAGACATTAGTAAACATTTGGACAACCCCACCACTTGAAGCAGTGTCACGGTGACGCTGTGTTTCAGGGAGGGGATGAGGAAGTTGCTGGGGCCTGTTGATGGTCCTCCATATCAGTTTCCAGGTTGCACTGGGGATCTCACAGGTAACAAGAGCAAAAGCTGTTAGTGTGAAAAGGGAACTGTAGGAATTAAGGATATGTACTCAGAGTCTGGAGGAGCTGTGTGTTGGACTCAGCTCCTCCGGACCTGAGTGAAGCTGCGGGTGCCCACAGGGAGACCGCAACTGCCCTGTACTCACAATGTGTGTTGGGTGCGGGGCGGCTTCTCACTCTGTGCACCCAATGGGAGCCGCTTCTGACTCCGCAGCATGAAATGAACATGACGAGGAGGACTTCATGCCGGCAACCCGCAGAGCAGCTAAAAGAATGCTGCGGTCGAGTTAAGTATAGTGGGCAAAAAGTTGCTGGTCTTAGACTAACCCTTTAATGTTCACTCACATTAATATATATATATTAATGATATAAAAATTATCATTAAAAATAAATAATAACATATTTTGTTTTGATAGACTTTTTTAAAATCATTCTTAAAATATGTTACATTTTAAGCAACTTTTTAATTACAAAATTGATAACTTGATGATGTCGTAGAATGAAATGTTCAATCTTTTGCTTCTTTTAAATAACATAAATTAAATAAATAATATATATACAGTCATGCCTGAACGTGTTGGCACCCTTGAAATTGTTCCAGAAAATGACACATTACCCCCAGAAAATGTTTACAATTACAAATGGATTGGCACATACAGAGCTCATTGATTGGCATTGTCATGAGGTTAGCGCTGCAGCCAATATCTGACTCCGATGCAGCAGCCAAGTTGGACCCTGTCCTGGGCCCTGTGTTCACATCTTTATCAATTATTTAGATGAAGGAATTTAGGGTAAACGATTATAATTGCTGATGATAAAAAGCTTGGAGGGATCGTTAATACTAGAGAAAAGAAGGAGGATTCAACAAGATCTAAACAACCTGGAACAGTGGGCAGCAACTAACAAAATGGTTTATAACAGGGAGAAATGCAAAGTCCAGCATCTAGACAAGAACAATGAAAAAAGCATCTACAGAATGGGAGGAATAGGGCTAAGCAACGGCAAGTGTGAAAAAGACTAGGATAGAGCAC
Organism: Allobates femoralis; assembly: GCA_033576535.1. Lineage (NCBI taxonomy): Eukaryota > Metazoa > Chordata > Amphibia > Anura > Aromobatidae > Allobates > Allobates femoralis. Next base: position 72,402,478 of record JARQOC010000004.1, on the reverse strand, counting down.
AGACTTAACAGGAGTCACAAGGGTGATGCAGCAGCGACAAAAGTAAACACAATTCAGGGATGTATTAATAGAAGCATACAGTCTAAATCACGTGAAGTCTTTATCCCTCTCTACTCCTCTTTGGTCAGACCTCATCTGGATACTGTGTCCAGTTCTGGGCTCCACATTTTACAAAAGACATCAACAAACTGGAGCAAGTTCAGAGAAGAGCGACCAGAATGGTGACCGGTCTGCAAACATGTCCTATGAGGAATGGTTACAGGATTTGGAAGGTTCAGCTTGCAAAAAAGACCAAGAGGAGACTTAGTAGCTGTCTACAAATCTCTCAAGGGCTGTCACTCTGTAAAGGGATCAGCTTTATTCTAGGGCTGTCACACTGTAGAGGGATCAGCTTTATTCTTATTTGCTCAAGGAAAGGCTAGAAGCAAAGGGATGAAACTGAACGGGAGGAGATACAGATTAAATATCAGAAAAATCATTTTGACAGTGAGGGTGATCAACTATTGGAGCAGGCGGTCACAAGAGGTGGTGAGTTCTGCTTCAATGGAAGTCTTCACACAGAGGCTGGACAGACATCTGTCTGGGATGATCTAGTGAATCCTGTATTGAGAAGGGGCTTGGACTAGTCACTAGATGATCCTGGAGGTCTCTTCCAACTCTACCATTCTATGATTCTACGGTGTTTTTTGTACAACTCGAGAAGATACAGACTTTCTGAAGAGACAACCCTGTAATATGTTTTGTAATTTAGGCAATCTTTTTCAGATCTTGGAGCCCCTTGTAATGGAATTTCAGCAGTACTAAGGTACAAAAAGACCAGGAGCCCTGTTAAGTAATTCTCTACTATCACTCTACACCGGCATTGGAAAAAGATTGTCTAACATCATATCCATATCAATTTGTTGAAAAAAGGTTTATCATTGAGAAAGGTACTACATAGTCGAATTCTATTTGTCAGATTTCTTAAATCCTGTCTGTAGTCAAAGTTTCCATAAACTGGTCTTATCTTCACATATATTATCCTGTATCAATATTCTTTAACACTGAAATTTCTATAGTCCACAGCTACTACTTTGAATTTTATGAACAATCAAAAAATCTCTAAAAACACAAGGATCATAGGCAATTTTGTATCCAATAAATATAACACTGGGGGCTCTACTGGGGGCTTACCCCTTTTCTACACTTATACTCAGCTTGGGGATCTTTTAATAGTTCTCGTGCTAATGTCAGGATTCTGAATATTTTGATTACTTTTTTGGCATTCTTGCCCTCTTCTAAAATGGCGTCCTTTGCTTAATGTGCCCTTTGTCTTCCTGCCTTTAGAAACGCCACCCTAGCCTCTAGTCATTTCTAGAGTATTCTGTCTGGTTTACTGTTCCTAGTGTCTTCTCAAGGTCTCTGCCTACTCCTGCAAACCCTGTGTGAATCTCTTGATTGCCGCTCTTCAGAAGTTCTGCTACCTACACCTGTGCCAGTGTTCCTTCTGCTTCTGGCTTCCTACGTTCAAATAGATGCAGAGCACGAGATTGTTCTAGACTTCTGGACTCTGGTAATTTGCTCTGCATCTGGCTCTGCACTTTCTAAGACTTCTTTTCCAGGCCTCCCTGGATGATTTAATGTGTTATATGACTTGCTTAAACGTCTCTGTGTTTGGACTTGCCATAGGCTTTCCTTTTACAGCAACTCAAGTGTAAACTGCGCTTTATAGACTGCTCCGCTGATTGCATATTCCTCTAAAGGTACCGTCACACTCCTCCATATAACTGACGAGAACACTGGCCATTGCCTAATTTGCGATGTGGAAAACAACATGCATGTGCGTAGTGTGTGACTGGCGATCTGCGGCGAGAAATCGCCGGTGGAGCTGTTGCCTGATTGCCTGCCCTGCAGTGAAATCAGGCGATATCACCAGGCGATATCAGTGCATCCTGTTGTGTCACAGAGCGATAGCGATGTACACAGGATCTTGAAATCAATCCCGTAGGCGTGCTTGGATGGGTTTTTTTTGCGCGCATCTGCAATTGGTGGGGTGTACTGCGTTCCGATTGGCTGGCCGTGTCCGAGGCGCCTATTTGATGACCTGTGTTTTGCGCAAGACTGACCAATGGGAACGCAGTTCCGTCCACCAATCGCGGTGATAGGGGCGTGGTGAAACACATTCTAGCACGCCCCTATCGAAACAGTATGCCCACATCGCTGTACGATTGTGGCGTGTAACGCGGCATGTGTGAAGGGAAGATCGCTTCCGGTCTCCTCAGGTGATTTCCGGAATAAGGATGCCTGAAGATCGCACGCTAGATGCTACGTTGACAGCTCCACAGCGCTCTGAAAAAAGTGCCCGAAACAGTGCGCTCACGTCAAATCACCAGCGATATGGAAGCCATATGGCGGCGTGTGACGGTACCTTAAGTTTTCAAACAGACTTTTGTTAGGTTTCATTCAGTATCTACCTTGTGTGTTTATGGAGTTTGAGTTTTCCTCTGTACTTTGTTGTGAATCACTATGTTATAATATAGGCTTTTTCACCTATAAACAGAGTCATGTTGTGTCTTTGCTCCACGCAAAATGACTCCTGAGTTATCCATAATAATTATTACAGCTAACTACATTGTGCACACTTTCTTCCCTATCCTCAGGCTTTTCATCTGCTTTACTGAACATTTCTATGTTCCTGCCCCTTTTAGCACTGAAAGAAAGGAGTAGTTGATCAGAGAGACAACCCAAGACAAAGTCAGAAGCATCAGGACAGCCAGCTAGGTGAAGTGTTTGCACATAATCTACAGATAGAAGATGATAGAGGTTTTAGAAATCGGCTTAGTTCTGTACTTAGGAAGCAAACATCAATAAAAATCAGTGCAAATTGTAAATATACATATAAAAATCCCATAAAATGCTGCAAAATCCAAGGCATATACTGTACCCTATAAATTTCCAAACAGTCTCTTGATGGTTGTAACTTTTTTTTGTAAAATACAAATATTTTTTCTTCTCCAGTCCATTTTTAGTTTCTATAAAAAAAAGTTATTTTCTTAGCACTTGTGAGATTGATTAGCCCGAAAGTCTGCCCATACTTTCTGTAGCTCCTCTCCAGCATAGTGATGAACTGTGACAACTTTCCTAAATTTGCAGTGGTCATAATCAAATCTGTAGGTGTTAAATGTTCCTCCTGGGGGTTCCGTAGGTGGAATGTGGAGCTCATACAAACAAATTCCCATAAAAGCATCTTCCATGGGGATGACCTAATTTCTTGGGCCACATCATAGATTTTTTTCGCCATGTCAGCTGAAAAGACATATCCAGGACCTTTGCAATAGGGAGGGTAAGTGTCATTTGGGTAGATTTCCTTAGGTACTACCACTTATATTTCCTGTCCCTGAGAGGTCCAGTGTTCTTAGCAATATCTCCAGTGAAGTAATTTGTACGAATAGGTATGTCTGGATCAAGAAGATCATGAATCAGGTAGTCTACGTTAAGGAACATGTCGTTGTCTATCTTCATGACATAGCTGGTGGAAGGACAGAATTTGGTCACCCACTCCATACCCATTAAGGTTTTCAAGGTCAAATTGTAATAGGTGTCCATGAAGTCTTGTTGTACGATGTCCCCAAAGGTCGCACTTTCCTCCTCTAACAAATCCTGGGTTTGGCAGGAGCAAACTGAGGTAGACCCACCAGGAAAACCCTGACCACCTCAACACCATAAATACTCTCATTACCCCATGTTCCTCGTATTGTTCGTCTAGACCCAAGTCATGGGACTCTGAAAACACCATTATAACAAGGAAAGGCTTCCGGTTCTTGCACTTGTCCAGCTGGTTAATGACGAATTTGTATGGAAATGGGTACGGAGGAGCCAGGGGGTGCTGGAACGCCGGGTAAGTCAGATTGTTCACAGGTTTTTTTTCTTGTTGTAGTTCGACATAATTTTGAATGCATATTTTGATTTGCTCCAATTTTTTTTCATTGTACATAAAGTAGCCATAAAAAAACATAAGAACCAGCAGAAGTAAAGTGGAGAATTTTGCGAAGGAAATCCGGCCATTCATGCTGCCCTTAAAAGGTCGAGATCTCACCAAGATTCCTGCAGAGAGAGCAAAGTGAAAAAAATATTAAGATATAAAAAAAGCTTTAGCTAATCATGAGAGATAGAGAGAGAAAACCCTCAGGGGCAGGCTTGTTTTTGACCTATAGACATTGTTGGCCTGTGAACTGTTCCTCAGGAGTAGTCTTTAATGGATCGGGGTCCCATAGCTGAACAGCATTTCTAAAGCAAATATTCATGATCCTGTATCTCGGCTGAAGTTTTAGAAACCACAGTCCTCTGAGATTGACATTCGTTGAGTAATGAACCACCCCTGACCACCATACACATAGACAATAACCATAAAATGTGGAGGGGAGCATAAACTTCCAGCTTTTAACTTTGAGATGCTTGTTCTTTGACAAACAATGCAATAACTATAGCGGATATCTCAGGAATCTGATGGCGTGGAGCAAAGACATGACTGAGACAACGTATTTAGGTGAAAAGTCTGTATTTAAACAAAATGTCAATGCACAAATGTGAGGTGCAGCAAAATAAGCAAATTTCATAAATCATGCAATAATAGTCCTTAGTGATGCCAGACGGACTAGTCTCTGAGAAACAGTTCATCCACAGTGATGCCAATAAGAAAAGTCTCTATGTAACAGTTCACATTGAGAGATGCCGATAGCAGAAAAGTCTATAGTAACAGTTTAAATCCAGGACACAGTAAAGTCTCAGAGAACAAGTCCAAACTCGGATGCAGTCCAGTGTAACTAAAGAAAGTCACGAACTGTCCTGATCACTGTAACTGCAACAAACAAACAAAAAGTCGCTGCAGAGCTTACAAAAGCTAAATGAGTTTATGTGACGCAAGGCTGGCAGAAGCTGTAGCAGGAGCACACGCAGCACAGAGCATGGATGCTGGAGACAAACTGGAGCAGGTATGGTGTGCTGGAGATCAGACTGCAGAAGCTGGTAAGAACCAAACGGAACAGCAGGAGGGGGAACAACAACTTGAGATGCACACAGGAGCCAGAGATGCAAGAATACTCAAGCAAGGACTAGAAGATGGACGAAGCTCATAAAGGCAGGAACACATGGACAGGAACGAGGTAGCACACGCCATTTTGGAAAAGGGTGAGGAGACACAAAGGGTAATCACAAAGTCTAGAATCCTGACAATCAACTTCCAGGTTTTGCAAATCTTCCGATGGTTGTTCCTCTTCATGAGTAGCAAAGATCTATGTCTGGAAAATCTCAAGTAGTGTTTTGAGACTTCCTTTTTAAGAATTAAAATTCCAATTTTCTATAACTTCCTCATTTATCCCCTAGTTAATTTCTGCACCTATCACCATTTCTGATGACCCTGAATCCCGCCAATAAACTATCAACATGTGATGGCTTCGTTCTCCAATATACATATAGTACCCGATACAACTGACTTCCAGCAGAAAAAACAATGCAATTACCACTTTTATTAGTTCAGTACATAAAGTCAGGACTACAGTGGACACAGGCCTGTAAGAACAAGCAGGTTGTTAAGATGTCAAGAAAATGACAGCAGACCTTCTATGTGGGCCCCGGGCATATCTCCCGACTCCGCAGTGCTTGGATGTCAGCCACGTCCTTAAGGCCTTGTGCCCACTCTGCATTTTTTGCCTCATATTTTGCCATGTTTTTTAAGAAATCTGCATCAAAATCGGCAGTCTCCTGAAACCAGCAAAGGCTATGAGATATCAGAAGTGCTGTGCCCATGTTGCATTTCTTTACCTTGCATATTTCTTGCAGATTTTGGATGCTGAAAAATTAGCAGCAGGTCAATTAATGGTGCGCATTTTTCTCCTTTTTTCAGACTCTCCGGCCATTGACATGATTGAAAAACACGCACATTAAGAAACGCATCAAAAATGCGTCTGTATTTCTGAGAATATGCTCCCGGCCCACAGAAGAGGATCGGCTGCCCCAGTGTCCACAGGGCTGTGTGTGCTCCCCAACACTATGTGCCCCCAGTGATCTCTGTGAGGCGTCTACAGGGTAGGGGGTACTTGGGTATGGGATAATGGTGGCTTTGATGGGGAATCACGGCTGGTCAATCCCCGTCCTGTGCCCGGGACCCTCAATGGCGGGGAACGGTGGGGGATAAAGGGGATTGGTAACGTGACGCCACCTATGGTACCTGGTAACGGGTATACGAGCGCTGCAGCCGGCCGCTGAGGTGATGGTGGGTGCAGCAGAGTGTGGTATAGATCCCACTGGTGGAGCTTTACCTCAGGGAAGCGGGGATTGATGAGGGGAGTAGTAATCCGGTCTGCAGACAAGGCGGTGAATTGCAGCGGTTAACAGGCACACACACACACAGTGATCTTTGTTTCGGAAACTTTTACTGGCGACAGGGTACAGGTACAGTCCAGAGAAATAACCAGGTCCCCGGTGCAACTTGGGACTTCCACCTTAGAAAGTTATGAGGCCTCCTCTGTCTCTGTGCTCTGTGGTTTGGGATGAGTCCTGCCTGTGGCTGAACCCCCCGCTTCTTCTCCCTCTCAGGGCTTTGCTCTAAACTGACTATGAGGTCCTTCTGCGGGGTCCCTATTTCTCCTATGGCCCCTGGTCCTGTACTTGGTCAGTTTTAGCGTCTTTTACTTAACTTGCTTCAGGGCTGAACTCCTCCTGAGTATTCCGGTCTTTTGCTGTTGCACTAAATGCTGGCAGCATTCGGACTCCGGTGTCCGGGTGTACTAAAGGGCTATATTAACTGGTTCCCTTTCTTGATTCCCTGTTTTCCTCCACTTGCCTCCGACTCTTTCCCTAGGGTGCGACACAGCGGTCAGTGGTCCCTGGTCTGGATCCTTCCCAGCGACCAGCTCCTCACTCCAACTCTCTCCTCTCCTGACTAACTCTTGGACGACTAACTCCTCCCTTCAAGTCTGGATGTTTTAAAGGGGAACTGGCTTAAGGCAGCCAGTAGAGCTCCCCCTTCAGGTCTGGGGTGGAAGGTGTGGTGTGCTGTGCGAACCAAGGTGTAATTTTGCTCCTTGCACCGGTGGATCCTGTGGCAATCCCCCACAGGGGTGCCACATCTGTCCCTCAGTATTATGTGTCTCCATTGATCTCTGTGCCCCCAGTACTATGTGCCCCAATGATGCCTGTTCAACCAGTACAATGTGCCCCCCAGTGATGCCTTTTACCCAGAACTATGTGCCCCCCCAGTGATACCTATGCCTCCCCCAGTACTATGTGTCCCCCAGTGATCTCTGTGTCCCCAGTACTATGTGCCCCTGCTGATCTTGTGTGTCCCCCAGTACTATGTGTCCCTCCCAGTAATCTCTGTGCCCCCCCAGTACTATGTGTCTGTGCCCGCCAGTAGTATGTGCCCCTCAGTGATGCTTATACCCCTTAGTGATGTCTATGTCCTTTAGCCTCCACAGTGATGTATATGCGTGAGTGCCTCCTGTGATGTAAATACTGTATATGTATACATATATATTTTAATTTCAGATTATTAAATATATATAAGTGTATATATATCATGTAGGAGATGATTGGGACTGCTGTATATATATCACACAGGAGTCACTGAGACTGCTGTATATGACTGCTGTATAACCGTACATCACTGTAGACATGGGGCTACAGTATATGCATTTCCAGAAAATTAGGACTATCCACAACTCGTTTAGCTTCAGACGCTCCCTAAAAACACATCTTTTTAAGGCGGCCTATCATACTCCCTAACAAAATTCCTTTGTATTGTATATAGCCAATTCACTATCTCTCCTGACATAACTCTTCTTCAAACTCCACCAAACTCAAAAGCTCTACACAGATTAGTCTGGTGACATTCATGTAACTTTATTTCTATCCCCCATTTCCTTAAGATGCCTGGACCATCATTGTTTATAAGACCTTGTACTTTGTATAACCCCTATCTCGTTGTAGATTGTAAGCTATCTCCTCTATTTTTGGCTTAATTATTGAATTGTACTTTTTACATTGATTCTCTTCTTAATGCCTTGTATCCAATTACTGTACTGTATTTGTCTGGCCCAGGCCCTGGGGGTACTCGGATCTCTCAGGCGCGGTCTGGAAGGGAAATCACGGCCTTGCTCAAAGAGTCTCCGCCTCACAGTGCGTGCAGAAGCACTCACACCAGCCTGCTGCCATTCCTGAGTAAGCTCCGCACTGCTGGTAGTCCGATCCCGCAGCTGAAACAGTTTTAAGATACGGTCCTGGCGCTTGCTGGTCTTTCTTGGGCGCCCTGGAGCCTTTTTGACAACAATGGAAGCTCTCTCCTTGAAGTTCTTGATGATGCGATAGATTGTTGACTGAGGTGCAATCTTTGTAGCTGCGATACTCTTCCCTGTTAGGCCATTTTTGTGCAGTGCAATGATGGCTGCACGTGTTTCTTTAGAGATAACCATGGTTACCTGAAGAGAAACAATGATACCAAGCACCAGCCTCCTTTTAAAGTGTCCAGTGGTGTCATTCTTACTTAATCATGACTGATTGATCGCCAGCCCTGTCCTCATCAACACCCACACCTGTGTTAATGGAACAATCACGAAAACGATGTTAGCTGCTCCTTTTAAGGCAGGACTGCAATGATGTTGAAATGTGTTTTGGGGGTTAAAGTTCATTTTCTAGGCAAATATTGACTTTGCAAGTAATTGCTGTTAAGCTGATCACTCTTTATGACATTCTGGAATATATGCAAATTGCCATTAGAAAAACTGAAGCAGTAGACTTTGTAAAAATTAATATTTGTATCATTCTCAAAACTTTTGGCCATGACTGTATACTCTTTCCCGTGCTGTAATGTTTGTACTCTCTCTCCTATGTTGTAATGTCTGTGTGACACCTCATAGTCCAGATACCACAATGTCATTATCTCCCATATGACTCGCCCCGGCGGGGGTCGTGGGGTACTCCGAACCGGGCCCTTCCGATGTCGCCAGGGCTGTGGGATGTCACAGTAGCATAACCCGTTCCTTGATCCCCTCTTCGGGCGATCAGTTAAAAAGGGGAATTGAAAAAGGGATGAAACGAAAAATAAAAAGTGAAATAAAAGAGTGTGTGTCGTCACGCCACCCGTGGAATGCGGCCGGTAGAGCCGCTGCTGCAGTTGGGGCCTCGGGGGATGATGGGGGTTGCAGCTGTGATGGTTTAGCTCTCCACGGGAATAGCGGGTCCCCAGGGCAACTGTAAAGTCTATGGAGGTGATTTGGGGAATGGAGAGCCAGCAGGGCTGTGCTGGCTGCTGGCAGGGGTCAGAGACATTGTCAGGCAGGTTCCTGCTGCTGGCTCGGCGTTTTAGTCTACCTCTCCTCAGGCGCAGAATGAACAGTTTAACACAGTGCTGAGATTCAACCTGGTTTACTTGGCTTTCCTCGGCAGGTGTACCAATTTACAAGGCAGTGCAGTGGCGGCTGCGGTACTCTTTTAGCAGCCGGGATGGCTTATCCAGGTCACCCCTTTTTGTGTTCCTTTCCATGGGCCTCTCTTCCTTGCACTTCCGCACGCAAAGCTACGAGCCAGCAGCCACGGGCCTTCGCTGGGTGACCTGCCTGGTCCAGTGGCCTTCTCTTCGCTGCGCCAGGGTTTGGGTCACAGGACATAAAGACCCCGCACCTGACCGGTTTCGTGGTTGCAGCATCCTGCCACTTCAGGGCCGGTACCCTGGTTCATGCCCTTGTCCCTCAGCTTTCCAGCTAATTGGGGTGCACAGGTGGATCGCTCACTACCTGTGCCCCTAGGACTCCCTCTGTCTCTCTACGGTCTGCAGCCCGGGACCTGGAACAGCCTAAGGATGGTACAGGCCGCCGGGCCCGTGTCCTTTCAGTCTCGTGTAATGATGGAGTTCTCTTTCTTCTCCGTATGACTGAACTAAACTGTTGCTCCTCACCTGTTCAACTGGCTAACTTCCTGTGGTGTTTCCTGGTTCTGTTTCCTCCCCTGACCATTTCCTGTCCTAACTTCTCCACCCTCCACCTTTCTCCTCCTGCTGTCCCATAGCTTGGCTTGAATTCCCTTGCTCCAAGACCGCAGTTTGTTGGGAATGTGTTTGGGGAATTGTACTTACCGATCCCGGTTGCTGCAACTTCTAGTGGCGACCGGACCGCAGGGGTGCCACATTATACCTGAGAACAACAAAGGGTAACCACACCAGGCAACACCCAAAGCACACAACACCTTTATGCCTCCAGGCCTGAAGGGGGGAGCTCTAAGCCTGGGTTGAGGGTAGCTCCCCTATAAATTCTGGTCTGGGGCGGAGTTAGTCAGTTCAGTTCCTAGGAAGACTGAGGAAAACATCCTGTGAACTGGAGAAGTGCTAAGCTTGTCCCAGGAGAGCTAGACTTAGATTGAGGGACCTGTAGGCAAGGGTCAAAGGAAGGAGAGGAGAGCCTGGGGAGTAGAGCGGTGTCGGGCTCACCCAAGAGGAGAAAGCACCAAGAAATAGACACCGGAGTCCGAGGCTGTTCAGGGCCTAACGTCCCGGCAGCCAATACCGGAGGGTGGGGGATTCCAAGTCCTCCATCCACACCAAAGTGCCCGGAGCGGAGCCGTGTGTGAATCGGGCACACTGAGTGGAACCGCATGTGTACCGGGCATACGGAGCGGAGCCGTGTGTACCGGGCATACGGAGCGGAGCGCGTGTGTGATACCGGGCATACGGAGCGGAGCGCGTGTGTACCGGGCATACGGAGCGGTTAGCGTGTGGAGTGACCGGGCATACGGATGCGTGGAGCGGGTGGTGGTACGGGGCATTCGGAGCCATGTATGAGTGACGGGTAGGCGGTACCGGGCATACAGAGCGAGCCGTGTCTGTATGAGGTGTACGGAGTGAGCCGGTGTCATGGGTACGAGTGGAGCGGGGTACGGAGCGAGCCCTGTCTGTATGAGGTGTACGTAGCGGAGCTGCGGCGTACGGAGCGGAGCCGTGTCTGTATGAGGTGTACGGAGCTGAGCCGAGTCTGTAGAGGCGTACGGAGCGGAGCCGTGTCTGTATGAGGTGTACGGAGCTGAGCGGTGTCTGTATGAGGTGTACGGAGCGAGCGCAGAGGTTACGGAGCTGAGCCGTGTCTGTATGAGGTGTACGGAGCAGAGGTGACAGAGCTGAGCCGTGTCTGTATGAGGTGTACGGAGCTGAGCCTGTGTATGTATGAGGTGTGTACGGAGCTGAGCCGTGTCTGTATGAGGTGTACAGAGCGGAGTCGTTCTGTATGAGGTGTACGAAGCGGAGCTGTGTCTGTATGAGGTGTACGGAGCTGAGCCTTGTCTGTATGAGGTGTACGGAGCTGAGCCGTGTATGTATGACGTGTACGGAGCTGAGCCGTGTCTGTATGACGTGTACAGAGCGAGTCGTATCTGTATGAGGTGTACGGAGTGGAGCCGTGTCTGTATGAGGTGCACGGAGCGGAGCCGTGTCTGTATGAGGTGTACGGAGCGAAGCCGTGTCTGTATGAGGTGTACAGAGCTGAGCGGTGTCTGTATTAGGTGTACGGAGCAGAGGTGTACAGAGCTGAGCCGTGTCTGTATGAGGTGTACGGAGCTGAGCCGTGTCTGTATGAGGTGTACGGAGCTGAGCCGTGTATGTATGAGGTGTACGAAGCGGAGCCGTGTATGTATGAGGTGTACGGAGCTGAGCCGTGTTTGTATGAGGTGTACGGAGCTGAGCCGTGTATGTATGAGGTGTACGAAGCGGAGCTGTGTCTGTATGAGGTGTACGGAGCAGAGTCGTATCTGTATGAGGTGTACGGAGCGGAGCTGTGTCTGTATGAGGTATAATATATATGACCCCCTTGTGTCTATCCTCAGCCTATGCTCCCATGTCTTTGTGATGCCTGTGTGCTGTGCTCCTGGGTCCTGTCAGTTCCTCCCAGTCAGTGACCCGGGCTCCAGTGTGGAGGCAGAGCCCTCTGTGTCCTGGCTGCTGCTGATGATAAGAAGGCATACATAGGAGAACTTCACAGAGGCCCGCGCTGAGCCAGGATTGGGGAATGAGCTCCTCCCCCTCTAGACAGTGCAGGAGAAAGGTCACGCGACTCACTCTGTGCACTGTGATTGGAGCTCAGTCCTCCCAATAAGCTGCTGTGAGGGGGCATGGCCGGCAGCTAGAGGGGCGTGGCCGGCCAGCTAGAGGGGCCGTGCGGCTCTCAGTGAAGTGACAGAGCGGACACTTCAAGACCCACATGGGACAGCGGGAAACTGCCTCAAAATTGGGAATATCCCACCCAAAACGGGATGGTTGGGAGGTATGCAAAATTGACCATACGACAGGAAATTTCCTCACAGCCTCAGAACATCATTCATTCTCCTCCCTCCTGCACTTCATTCAACTCACTTTGTCTTTGAACCAGTCACAGAGGAAGAAGTCACCCGGCTCCTTGCATCTTCTCACCCTACTACCTGTACCAGCGACCCTATTCCATTCACATCTCACCTGACTAAAATATTTAATCTTTCCCTCTCATCTGGTGTTTTCCCCTCCTCCTTCAAACATGCCAGCATTCACCCATTAAAAAAAATATCCCTCGACCAGAACTCTGCAGCTAACTACTGACCTGTCTCTAACTCTCGCTTCATGTCTAAACTCCTGGAACGCTTGGTCCACTCCCGTATGATCCCGCTGTCCTGACACAATTTCTCTTCTTGACCTCCCACTAACATCTGATCTCGGTTGCATGACATCCTTTACATGTACTAAATGGTCCTACTAACATCTAAACCTAATGGTCCTACTACTTCACTACCCTACCCTGATCCTCCTAGATCTCTCCACTGCATTCGATACTGTGGATCACCAGCTCCTCTATGCTCTGCTCTATTGGGGTTAAGGACACCGCTCTCCTGGTTCTCCTCTTACCTCACTGACCGCTCCTTCTCTATTTTCGCCGACTCCTCTTCCCCTTACGGCTGGTTGTCCTCAGGGTTCAGTCCTATGTCCCCTTCTCTTTATACACTGGCCCTATTGGACAAACCATCAGTAGGATTTGGTTTCAGTACCATCTCTATGCTGATGACATCACCTCCAGGTTACTACAAAAATACCAGTGATTGTCTATTGCCTCTAACATCAGGTCTTCTTCTACCTTAAATGAACTTTCAAAAACTGAACTTCGTGTTTCCTCCATCTACTAATCTTCTGAAAACTAATATTGCCATTTCTGTATGTGGTTCTACCATTACTCCTCAGCAGCACGCCTGCTGTCTTGGGTTGTATTTGACTCGGATCTCTCCTTCTCTCCCCACATCCGGTCTCTCGCTTGCTCATGTCACCTACACCTCAAAAACATCTCTAGAATTTGTCTGTTTCTTACTGTTGATTCTGCAAAAACTCTACCTGTTGCCCTTATTCATTCTCACCTGGATTACTGCAATTCTCTATTAATCGGTCTCCCTCTTACTAAACTCTCTCCTCTCCAATCCATCCTGAATGCAGCAGCCAGGATCATATTCCTCTCCAACCACTTCACCGATGCCTCTACCCTGTGTCAGTCATTGCACTGGTTGCCAATCTGCTACAGAGTACAATATAAAATTATCACTCTGACCCACAAAGTCCTCCACAGTTCTGCTCCTCCCTACATCTCCTCCCTCATCTCTGTCTATCACCCTACACGTGCCCTCCACTCCGCAAGTGACCTAAGACTGACATCAGCTACAATCCGAACCTCCCACTCCCGTCTCCAGGACTTCTCACGAGCTGCACCAATTCTCTGGAACGAGTTACCAAGGACAATTCTATTAAATAGTTTTAAGCGAGCCTTAAAAACATCTCTTTAGACTGGCCTATTACCTCACCGGCTCATGCAGCGTTACGTGAATCCCCAATTTATTATATTGATGGCTGGACCATACATGATGGCACTTTCTACTATTTACATTTTGTGCCTCCCCTATTTCCTCATAAATTGTAGCTTGTGAGCAGGGACCTCACTCCTCATGGTTTTTGGAATTTTTGTTACTTTGTATTGTCTCATATTGTCTGTATATGTCCCCTCTGAATTGTAAAGTGCTGCGTGATAAAATTATTATTATTATTACTATTATTATTATACTCTATTATACTCTTTTCCTTCCTCCCCAGCTCAGGAGATGTGGTATGATCAGACCATGTTCCTGTACGGTCAGACACCTCCATTACACAGTACATAGTAGGGACACATATATAAGATTATCTCAGCACAGGAGATTTGGTATGATCAGACCATGTCCCTGTACGGTCAGACACATCCATTACAGAGTACATAGCAGGGACACATATATAAGATTATCTTAGCACAGGAGATGTGGTATGATCACACCATCTCCCTGTACGGTCAGACACATCCATTACAGAGTACATAGCAGGGACACATATATAAGATTATCTTAGCACAGGAGATGTGGTATGATCACACCATCTCCCTGTACGGTCAGACACATCCATTACACAGTACATAGCAGGGACACATATATAAGATTATCTCAGTACAGGAGATGTGGTATGATCAGACCATGTCCCTGTACGGTCAGACACATCCATTACAGAGTACATAGCAGGGACACATATATAAGATTATCTTAGCACAGGAGATGTGGTATGATCACACCATCTCCCTGTACGGTCAGACACATCCATTACACAGTACATAGCAGGGACACATATATAAGATTATCTCAGCACAGGAGATGTGGTATGATCAGACCATGTCCCTGTACAGTCAGACACATCCATTACACAGTACATAGCAGGGACACATATATAAGATTATCACTACAGGAGATGTGGTATGATCAGACCATGTCCCTGTACAGTCAGACACATCCATTACACAGTACATAGCAGAGACACATATATAAGATTATCACTACAGGAGATGTGGTATGATCAGACCATGTCCCTGTACAGTCAGACACATCCATTACACAGTACATAGCAGGGACACATATATAAGATTATGGGTAGGGTCACATTGAAAACATAAATTGCATTCACCGCATCCGGATCCGGATGCGGTGAACGCAATGCCGGTCGCACACAGTTTTTTTCAAAACTGTGTGCAGAATACCGCACTGCGGTCACCGGATGGCTCAGGATGTGTAATCCTGAGCCATCCGGTAACTGCATAGGTTGCGGATCCCGGCTATTGCCGGGATCAGCAAACCTAGTAAAGAGTTAAATTGATTACTAAAGTACTGTTTGAGGTCTGTAGGGGGCTTAGACCCCCCCCTACAGACCGGCCGCCCACTTCGGTGGCCTTCTAGTACAATATCCCCGCTGGCACGGGCTCCTCCGAGCCCGTGCAAGTTCCCAACACCCCCAGCCCCCCGATTTACTATACAGGGGTGCCTGCACCCCTCTGGTATACTTATTCCTGTATGGGGGGAAAATGATATATTAAAGTCATGGTTAAAGTACATATTTACGTGTATCCTGCAGGCTCCAATGTTGTGAATAATCCATGGGCGGGGCTGTTTGCGGCAGCCTCCGCCCCCTCATTTCTCATGGCCGCCCCCTCTGTGCCTCAGCCATTGATGTGAGGCCGGCCGCGTCATGAAAGGGGCGGGGCGCACGGTGTGACGGGGTTCGCCCCGCCCCTTTCATGACGCGTCCGGCGTCACATCAATGGATGAGGCATAGAGGGGGCGGCCATGAGAAATGAGGGGGCGGAGGCTGCCGCAAACAGCCCCGCCCATGGATTATTCACAACATTGGAGCCTGCAGGATACACGTAAATATGTACTTTAACCATGACTTTAATATATCATTTTCCCCCATACAGGAATAAGTATACCAGAGGGGTGCAGGCACCCCTGTATAGTAATTCGGGGGGCTGGGGGTGTTGGGAACTTGCACGGGCTCGGAGGAGCCCGTGCCAGCGGGGATATTGTACTAGAAGGCCACCGAAGTGGGCGGCCGGTCTGTAGGGGGGGTCTAAGCCCCCCTACAGACCTCAAACAGTACTTTAGTAATCAATTTAACTCTTTACTAGGTTTGCTGATCCCGGCAATAGCCGGGATCCGCAACCTATGCAGTTACCGGATGGCTCAGGATTACACATCCTGAGCCATCCGGTGACCGCAGTGCGGTCCCAGAAACGCTGCGAAAACTGCTGCCTGCATGATTTAAAACGCAGGCAGCAGTGCCGGATACGGCCACCGGATGGCTTGTGAAGCCATCCGGTGTTTTGCATAGGCTCCTATGAGGAGCGTTTCCTGGTCCGGTTTGGAGCTTTTTGACAGCTCCAAACCGGATCAGGATTTAAAAAAAAAAACGCGGATGTGACCCTAGCCTATCTCAGCACAGGAGATGTGGTATGATCAGACCATGTCCCTGTACAGTCAGACACATCCATTACACAGTACATAGCAGGGACAAAAATATAAGATTATCTCAGTACAGGGACTTTTTTTTAAACACATCTAATTGTGGAAATTATTATTATTCTAAGATCTATTGATTAAAATGAACTTTGTTTGTGGGGGAAAACTCCTTTAAAATAAGTAGTCAGCCGCCTTTACAGCCAGGTTTGAGGATTTACCAAGTAGAAGGATTCTGACCTGTATCAAAAAGTCAGAAGTGAAGCTGCAGAGACAAGACGAATGCTTCGGCACGTAGCATAACTGGTATAAAACGGACTTTCTCTATGTGATTTTGGGGCTGAACAAGTGTTTTAAAGAGTCGACTAATTTGTGTGACTGAGATAAAGTAAAGCGTAACAGTGAAAAATAGTTTAGTGAATCACATCACCACTAGGGGGCATTGTAATAATTATATACAGTATACAACCAGGAACCTAAAGTTCACATTTTACGTTGCATTATGCCCCCTAGTGGTGATACCATTTATTGCACATTGTAGTCTTTACCTTTGTTTTCAGACTTTCTGTTACTTCTTCATCTTCTTCCCGCTATGTTGCCAGTGATTGTATACAGAGTATCTGCCATTTTATAATATACATTTTTATTGTTTTTCACTGTATTCCTCACTTTCTTGACATTTGATTAATGTGCTTATTACATTGTAGGTATAGGGGTCATGAGTGGTGAGGATTAATTCCGCCTCATATCACATATCTATATATATAATTGCCTTGTGGCTCATCCTGTTCCGTCTGTCACTTCCCAAGTGATGGGTATGGAAATATGGCGGCTGCTGAACGCTGCACACTTTCCCTGCCCGCTGCCAGCAGTCTGCCCGGTCCCCACAGCACCCCCTACATTGCAGCCCCCCCCCCACACTCACCCGACACCACAGCCCCCCTACACTCACCTGCAGCCCCACCTCTACACTCACCTGACAGCGCAGACCCCCACACACACTCATCCGACAGCGCAGACCCCCCCACACACTCACCCGACACCACAGCCCCTCCTCTACACTCACCCGACACCGCAGCCCCCCCCCTACACTCGCCTGACACCGCAGCCCCCCCACACTCACCCGACACCGCAGCCCCCCCTCTACACTCACCTGACACAACAGCCCCTCCTCTACACTCACCCGACATCGCGACCCCCCCCTCTACACTCACCTGACACAACAGCCCCCCCTACACTCACCCAACACCGCAGTCCCCCCTACACTCACCCGACACCGCAGCCCCCCCTACACTCACCCAACACCGCAGTCCCCCCTACACTCACCCGACACCGCAGCCCCCCTCTACACTCACCCAACATCGCAACCCCCCCTCCTCACTCACCCGACACCACAACCCCCCCTCTACACTCACCCGACACCACAACCCCCCCTCTACACTCACCCGACACCACAACCCCTGCCAGCTATTCTCCCCACCATCGATCAGTTGGGGCTTACAGGACCTACGATGATGTCAGTATCATGGGTGGAGCTATGTCACATGACTGTGATGTCATCACAAGCCCTGTCTGCACACCGAGAACAAGCAGGTAATGCAGCCCATCCTCTGCCCTGACACACGCTACACACTGCCATACACTATACACTGCCATACACTGCACACTGTCACACACTGCACACTGCCACACACTGCCATACACTGCACACTGCCACACACTGCCACACACTGCACACTGCCACACACTGCACACTGCCATACACTGCACACTGCCATACACTGCACACTGCCATACACTACACACTACCATACACTGCACACTGCAATACACTACACACTACCATACACTGCACACTGCAATACACTACACTCTACACACTGCCATACACTATACACTGCCACACACTACACACTGCCACACACTACACACTGCCATACACTATACACTGCCACACACTACACACTGCCACACACTATACACTGCCACACACTACACACTGCCACACACTACTCTACACGCTGCCACACACTATACGCTGCACACACTACATACTGCATACACTATACGCTGACACACACTACACACTGCCACACTCTACACTGTACACATTGCCACACACTACACACTGCACACACTACACTCCATACACTAACACTGCCATACACTATATGCTGCCACACCTACACACTGCCATACAGTACACTCTGCCACAACTACACTCTACACACTATACACTGCCATACACTACACACTGCCACACACTACACACTGCCATACATACACTGCAAACTACACTCCACTACACTTACACATCTGCCATACACATACACACTGCCACACACTACACACTCATCACACTGCCCCACACTACACACTGCCACACACTACACACTGCTATCACTACACACTGCCACACACTACACATGCCCACACTACACACTGCCACACACTACACACTGCCACACATACACACTACACACACTACACACTGCAGTACACTACACACTGACCATACACACTGCACACACTACACACTGTCACACCACTACCACTGCCACACACACACTACACTAACACTGCCATACACTACACACTGCCATACACTGCACACACACACACACTGCCATATACCTGCCCACACAACTCACACACTGCCACACACTGCAACTGCCACACACTACACTGCTACACACTGCCATACACTACACACTGCATCACACTACACACTGACCATACACTTACACACTGCAACACACTGTACACTGCCATAACACTGCACACTACACACTGCCACACACTCACACCACAAACTGCCACACACTACACAACTGCCACACACTATACACTGCCATACACTACACATGCCAACACTACACACTGCCACACACACTATACACTGCCTACTACACTATACACTGCCACACACTACACCAACATGCACACCTAACACTGCCACACACTACACACTGCCACACACTACACTCTACAACTGCCACACACTAACACTGCCACACACTAACACTGCCATACACTATACGCTGCAACACTACACACTGCCACACACTACACTGCACACATTGCACACACTACCACTGCCACACACTACACACTGCCAACATACACCTAACCTGCCACACACTACACACTGCCATACATACACCTGCCACACACTACACTCTAACACTGATACACACTGCCATACACTACACACTGCCACACACTACACACTGCATACACTACACCTGCCACACACTACACACTACACACTACACACTGCCATACACTACACATGCCCACACACCACTACACTACACTGCCCCACACTACACACTGCCACACACTACACACTGCTATTCACTACACACTGCCACACACTACACACTGCCCACACTACACACTGCCACACATACACACTGCCACACAATACACACTACCACACACTACACACTGCAGTACACTACACACTGCCATACACTGCACACTGCCACACACTACACACTGTCACACCCACTACTCACTGCCACACACACACTACACTACACACTGCCATACACTACACACTGCCATACACTGCCACACAGCACACACTGCCTTATACTGCCCACACTACACCTACACACTGCCAACACCAAACTGCCACACACTACACTCTACACACTGCCATACACTACACACTGCCATACACTAACACTGCCAACACTAACACTCCATACTCCGCTACACACTGTACACTGCCATACACTGCACACTACACACTGCCACACACTACACACACAACTGCCACACACTACACACTGCCACACACTATACACTGCCATACACTATACACTGCCACACACTAACACTGCCACACACTAACACTGCCATACACTATACACTGCCACACACTAACACTGCCACACACTATACACTGCCACACACTACACACTGCCCACACACTACTCTACACCTGCCACACACTATACGCTGCCACACACTACATACTGCCATACACTATACGCTGACACACACTACACACTGCCACACACTACACTGTACACATTGCCACACACTACAACACTGCCACACACTACACACTGCCATACACTACACAGCTGCCACACACTATATGCTGCACACACTACACACTGCCATACAGAACACTCTGCCACACACTACACTCTACACACTATACACTGCCATACACTACACACTGCCACACACTACACACTGCCATACAGTAACTCTGCCACACACTACACTTACACTGCCACACACTACACACTGCCACACACTACACACTGCTATTCACTACACACTGCACACACTACACACTGCCCCACACTACACACTGCCACACACTACACACTGCAATTCACTACACACTGCCACACACTACACACTGCCCCACACTACACACTGCCACACACTACAACACTGCCACACAATACACACTACCACACACTACACACTGCAGTACACTACACACTGCCATACACTGCACACTGCAACACTACACACTGTCACACCCACTACTCACTGCCACACACACACTACACTACACACTGCCATACACTACACACTGCCATACACTGCCACACAGCACACACTGCCTTTACTGCCCCACACTACACTCTAACACACTGCCACACACCAAACTGCCACACACTACACCTACACACTGCCATACACTTACACACTGCCATACACTACACACTGCCACACACTATACACTGCCATAACACTACACACTGCTACACACTGTACACTGCCATACACTGCACACTACACACTGCCACACACTACACACACAAACTGCCACACACTACACACTGCCACACACTATACACTGCCATACACTATACACTGCCACACACTGCCACACACTATACACTGCCATACACTATACACTGCCACACACTACACACTGCCACACACTATACACTGCCACACACTACACACTGCCACACACTACTCTACACGCTGCCACACACTATACGCTGCCACACACTACATACTGCCATACACTATACGCTGACACACACTACACACTGCCACACACTACACTGTACACATTGCCACACACTACACACTGCCACACACTACACACTGCCATACACTACACACTGCCACACACTATATGCTGCCACACACTACACACTGCCATACAGTACACTCTGCCACACACTACACTCTACACACTATACACTGCCATACACTACACACTGCCACACACTACACACTGCCATACAGTACACTCTGCCACACACTACACTCTACACACTATACACTGCCACACACTACACACTGCCCCACACTACACACTGCTATTCACTACACACTGCCACACACTACACACTGCCCCACACTACACACTGCCACACACTACACACTGCTATTCACTACACACTGCCACACACTACACACTGCCCCACACTACACACTGCCACACACTACACACTACCACACAATACACACTACCACACACTACACACTGCAGTACACTACACACTGCCATACACTGCACACTGCCACACACTACACACTGTCACACCCACTACTCACTGCCACACACACACTACACTACACACTGCCATACACTACACACTGCCATACACTGCCACACAGCACACACTGCCTTATACTGCCCCACACTACACTCTACACACTGCCACACACCAAACTGCCACACACTACACTCTACACACTGCCATACACTACACACTGCCATACACTACACACTGCCACACACTATACACTGCCATACACTACACACTGCCATACACTACACACTGCCACACACTATACACTGCCATACACTACACACTGCTACACACTGTACACTGCCATACACTGCACACTACACACTGCCACACACTACACACACAAACTGCCACACACTACACACTGCCACACACTATACACTGCCACACACTACACACTGCCACACACTATACACTGCCATACACTATACACTGCCATACACTATACACTGCCACACACTACACACTGCCACACACTATACACTGCCACACACTACACACTGCCACACACTACTCTACACGCTGCCACACACTATACGCTGCCACACACTACATACTGCCATACACTATACGCTGCCTGACACACACTACACACTGCCACACACTACACTGTACACATTGCCACACACTACACACTGCCACACACTACACACTGCCACACACTACACACTGCCATACACTACACACTGCCACACACTATATGCTGCCACACACTACACACTGCCATACAGTACACTCTGCCACACACTACACTCTACACACTATACACTGCCATACACTACACACTGCCACACACTACACACTGCCATACAGTACACACTGCCACACACACACGCTCCCACTCTGCCCCTTCTTTCCACCTGCTCTCCTGCTCCGCTCTTTTCTTCCCCTGCTTTGCCCAGCTCTTTGCCACTCTGTCCCTGTTCCTCCCCACTCTGCTCTGCCCCTGCTCTTTGACACTGTGCTCTGCCCCATTTGGCCTCACTCTGCTTCTGTTCTGCCCCTGTCTAGCTTGCAGCATGGGAGCAGGGGGAAGGAGGCACAGTGATCACAGGAGCAGAGAGACAACAAAGGGGGGACCAGAGAGCAACCACAGGTGGGGGGGGGGGCTGAGAGACAGCACAGGTGGGGATCCAGAGAGAAGCCTGCCGCACCAGCACCATAGAGCCCACCTCTCATTGTCATGTCACCACCCACCCAATGCGATAGCATGAGACTTTCATCTAGTAATCTCATAAGCCCTTCTCCTATCTGATCTTTCTTTGAATGGTTCATTTCGTTCTCATCTATGTTTGATTAATGTCACTGATCATGTTTGAGGGGTATTGTCCCATTATTGGCCTCATTTACCCCATCTATTGGTCCTGGAGGCTCCATTTCTAGATTTGTTCTGAAACAGGGAGGACATTTCCCTTTTCCTCAGGTCGGCCTGTGATGGACGGGGCTGGCTTAGCTGATGAGTTAGGCCTGCCAATCAACCCCCTTTATTACGTACTTATTTTATTGTAGATTTACAGGTCACGGTTCGTGAGGATTTATTTCGCATCTTGTTACATATAATCTCATGGATTCAACTTCTATCCAATCTGTATGTGTCTGGTGTGGACTATTTTTCCATGGGTACGTGTAATGATTGAACAGTTTTGGGGGTTACCCCTGAATACTGCATCATTGGCCTCATTGCCCTCATCTGTTGGTCCTGGAGGCTCCATTTCTAGGTTTGTTCTGACACAGGGAGGATGATTCCCCTTTTCCCCAGGTCGGACTGTGATGGAGGGGTCTGGATTAGCTAATGATTTAGGCCCTTCCAGGCAGCCCCCTCCATCATGTGCTTATTTCATTCTTCGTTGTTGGGAGAGGGAGAGAAACACTAGGAGCAAGGGTCAGAGGAGAACACGAGACTATGAGGATATGGACACGGCAGCCTGTACCATCATGAGGCCTGTTCTGGGTCCCGGGGCTACAGACCACAGAGAGACAGAAGGAATCTTAGGGGGCGTGGGCAGTGAGCAATCCACCTGTGCGCCCTAATTGGCTGTGAATCCGAATGACAGGGCAAGAACCAAGGGATCGGCCCTGAAGTGGCAAGGAAGCTCCACGCTCCAACCACGAAACCGGTAGGCCGCGGGGTCTTAATGTCCCGTGGTCCAACTCCTAGTGCAGCGAAGAGAAGACCACCGTACTAGGGCCAGGGGACCCGGTCGGTCACCCAATGAAGGCCCGTGGCCGCTGGATCGGAGCTTTGCGTGTGGAGGCGCATGTAGGAGGGTTGAAAATAGGCAGCGCTGAGAGGAGAGGCCCATGGAAAGGAGTACAAAAGGGGGTGAACTGGACGAGCCTTCCCAGATGCTAGAAGACTACCGGAGCCACCACTGTACTGGCTTGTAATGGCAGCAGGAGCCTGCCTGAGAGTGTCCCTGATTCCTGTCAGCAGCCAGCCCAACCCTGCTGGCCTTCCATACCCCCTGACGAACCTATCACCTCCATAGACTTTACGGATGCCCTGGGGACCCGCTCTTCCCATGGAGAGCCAAACCATCACAGCTGCTACCCCCATCATCCCACGGGTGGCGTCACAACACAAACTCTTTTGTTTTACATTTAGTTTTATTTTCATCCCTTTTTAAACTATCCCCTTTTTACAGACCGCCCAAAGAGGGGACCACGGACCCGGTCACACTACCATGACATCCCGCAGCCCCAACGACATCGAGAGGGCCTGTTCCGAGTAGCCCACGGCCTCGCCGGGGCGAGTCAATTGCACATGCACTGTGAGAAAAAGTGCAATAGGCTTCTCATATATCCAGTGTCACTTCTGACGACATTTACATTGAGGAATGATCCAAACAGACGAGTATTAAGGGCATAAACTCCAACAGGCAGGTCAGTCCTCCATGACCACTGAATGGGAGATCTGTGAATCGCCACTTCCCTGCTCTCATCTGCGGCTCCTCATTAAATTATTCAGACTTTTGCCAGCCAAAAGAGGAGCCAGGGATCACAGCAGATAAGCAGCGATTCACTGGTCTATCCTCTATCCTGGTCACACAGAGTACGTGTGGTCCTAAGTGACACCACAGATTTCCAGCTGTTCTCGGTGCATGCGCCATTCTAAGGCTTTGTGCTGACGAGAAAATTGTGGGGCAGATTTTTATCAGAAATCCGCATCTTCTATTTAAAAAATGGAACAAAAACATGTCTGTGCCAATGGTGAAAGAGAGAGGGAGAGGGGCAAAGAGAGAGGGAGAGGGCAAAGAGAGAGGGAGAGGGGCAAAGAGAGAGGGAGAGGAGGAAAGAGAGGAGAGAGAGAGGGAGGGAGAAAGGTAGAGAGAGATGGAGAAAGAGAGAGTGAGAGAGAGAGAGAGGGAAAAAGAGGGAGAGAAAAAGAGAGGGAGAGGGGGGGAGGGAGAGAGGGAAAAACCTGCAGCAATAATTGAGATGCTTATTTTCATGGGCACAGGTCTTCTGATTGTACATAGTCTTTGCTTGCACTTTACTGTAGTATGGATTTGTGACAATTCTACAGTATATCGCAATAAAAATGCGGTAAAATCTGCAATAAAGCCACATCGTGGGCATATAGTGTAACAGTGTGTATGTGCAGTACAAACAGTGCTCATGATTGTTACAAACAGTGCATCAGACTATATGTCACTTACAACAACATATTAATTAGGGAATGACCCAGACAAGGAAAAGTTGAGGGCATGATGTTTGGTACGTGATGTTGCCAGAAGACGGAACTAAGAGACAAGTGAGAACAGAGTTCAAATTGAGTCTGTGGAGCCTCATTTAGGAGTCTCAAACACGGGACTAGCCAGATATCCCTCCAGGGAAGGACCTAGCCATGGGGTGGCTGCTTGAGGAGACCACCATAACCACCATATTAAGGGGCCCTTTCAGTCAATATCCAGCTCTTTACAATATGACAAGGGAATTACCAGAGCCAGGTATCCATCCCCAGACAGCTGTTTCGGGGTTTTGCCCCTCATCAGTGTGGAGTAGGATTCTGGCTAGGTGGGAGCAATGCCTGGTAGACCAATATCACAAGGCAATCACTGATCTCAGGGAGACCAGTCAAGGAACACACTGCGGGTAGCCGGCTAAAGCGCACAACACAGTGAAATCTTAGGTGCATTGCCCCCTGAGAATTACAAATATGCAAATAGTCTGTGGAGCCTCGTTTAGGAGACTCAAACACAGAATTAGCCAGATATCCCTCCAGGGATGGACCTGGCCATGGGGTGGCTGCTTGAGGAGACCACCATAACCACCATATTAAGGGGCCCTTTCAGTCAATATCCAGCTCTTTACAATATGACAAGGGAATTACCAGAGCCAGGTATCCATCCCTAGACAGCTTTTTCGGGGTGTTGCCCCTCATCAGTGTGGAGTAGGATTCTGGCTAGGTGGGAGCAATGCCTGGTAGACCAATATCACAAGGCAATCACTGATCTCAGGGAGACCAGTCAAGGAACACACTGCGGGTAGCCGGCTAAAGCGCACAACACAGTGAAATCTTAGGTGCATTGCCCCCTGAGAATTACAAATATGCAAATAGTCTGTGGAGCCTCGTTTAGGAGACTCAAACACAGAATTAGCCAGATATCCCTCCAGGGATGGACCTGGCCATGGGGTGGCTGCTTGAGGAGACCACCATAACCACCATATTAAGGGCCCTTTCAGTCAATATCCAGCTCTTTACGATATGACAAGGGAGTTACTAGAGCCAGGTATCCATCCACAGACAGCTGTTTCGGGGTGTCGCCCCTCATCAGCGTGGAGTAGGATGCTGGTTAGGCAGGAGCAATGCCTCATAGACCAATATCACAAAACAATCACTGATCTCAGGGAGACCAGTCAAAGAAAACACTGGGGACAGCCGGCAAAAGCGCTCAACACAGTGAATTCCTAGGTGCATTGCCCCCTGAGAATTACAAATATGCTAATAGAGTCTGTGGAGCCTCGTTTAGGAGTCTCAAACACAGGACTAGCCAGATGAGAACAGTGTGCCACAGCAGCAAGAACATTAGATCCATAAGGATATATAATACATTAGGATATAAGGTAATTAACAAAAAAAAAAGTCTGTGTGGTCAGAAGTGACGTCACAGATAATCAATTTTTCCAGCACATGCGCGGTCCAAATAGTGCACATACCCTGTGAGAAAGAGGGCACAGAGGTTCTGTCACTTCTAACAACATTCACACTGGGGAAAACCCAAACTTGGGAGAATCGAAGCCAAGATGTCTGCCATGGAGTCAGAATGGCGCCAGGGAGGGCGACAAACAGTTAAATGCACTGTAGTATTGAGAACAGTAGATCCATAAAAAATAACCTTAGTCCCAGACAATCCCTGTAATCTGCAAAGACTTTAGGAACCATTGAGACGTCCTTTATAAGAACTGCAGGATAGAGGCAATGAAAGTGAGATGATGAATAACATAATGTAAATGGAAAAGGAATAGAGAAAATGTGACGGATCAGACAGTAAAGGAGAAGACATAGGATATAACAATGACCGGCATATAATGAATAGTGAGCTCTAATACCTGTGGTGTCAGCAGCAGCGTCCTGTCTATTGGGGAGAGGTCAGACGCACCTGACAGGGCATCGGAGCAGAGAGTGTTATAAAGGGGAGGGCGTGGGGCATGTCCAACCTGTGCCTCACTTACCTGTGTAATGACTATATACAATTGTAACCTGAGAGTAGACAGAATGCACACAACACATCACACCTGGAAATAGCTCTGGGATAACGGCAAGAGTGTGCAGAGGGCAAAAGGGGCAATGTGAGGACCGAGGGGCAATGTGAGAACCGAGGGGCAATGTGAGAATTGAGGGGCAATGTGAGAACCGAGGGGCAACATGAGAACCGAGGGACAATGTGAGAACCGAGGGGCAATGTGAGAACCGAGGGACAATGTGAGAAACCGAGGGCAATGGAGAATTGAGGGATAATTTGAGCACCAAGGAGCAATCTGAGACTAAGGCGCAAAGTGAGACTGGGGGCAATGTGAGAACCAAGGGACAATGTGAGAACCGAGGGGCAATGTGAGAACCAAGGGGCAATGTGAGAATTGAGAGTGAGAGAGGGAATGCAGTGTGCCTTGGAACGAGGGCAATGTGAAGAGGAAAGGGACAAATGTGAGAACCGAGGGACAATGTGAGAACCGAGGGGCAATGTGAGAACCGAGGGATAATGTGAAGAACAAGTGGACAATGTGAAAACTGAGGGACAATGTGAGAACCATGGGCAATGTGAGAACTGAGGGGAATGAAAGTGAGACTGAGGGACAATGTGAGAACAGGGCAAGTAGACGAGGACAATGTGAGAACCGAGGGCAATGTGAGAACCGAAGGGCAATGTGAGAACCGAGGGCAATGTGAGAAACCGAGGGGCAATGTGAAAACTGAGGGCAAAGTGAGAACCGAGGGCAGTGTGAGAACGAGGGGCAATGTGAGAACCAAGGGGCAATGTGAGAATGAGGGGAAAAGTGAGCCTGAGGGGCAATGTGAGAACCAAGGGACAATGTGAGAACGAAGGACAATGTGAGATTGAGGGACAATGTGAGAACTGAGGCACAAGTGAGACGAGAGGCAATGTGAGCACTGAGGGACAATGTGAGAACCGAGGGGCAATGTGAGAAGCGAGGGGCAATGTGAGAAGCGAGGGCAATGTGAGAACCGAGGGGCAATGTGAGAACCGAGGGGAAATGTGAGAACTGATGGGCAATGTGAAAACTGAGGGGCAAAGTGAGACTGTGGTCAATGTGAGAACCAAGGGACAATGTGAGAACCAAGGGACAATGTGAGAACCGATGGACAATGTGAGAACCGATGGGACAATGTGAGAACCGAGGGACAATGTGAGAAACGATGGAACAATGTGAGAACCCAGGGACAATATGAGAACCGAGGGATAATGTGAGAACCCAGGGGCAATGTGAGATCTAAGGGGCAAAGTGAGACTAAGGACAATGTGAGAACCAAGGGACAATGTGAGAACCAAGGGACAATGTGAGAACGATGGACAATGTGAGAACCGAGGGACAATGTGAGAAACGATGGAACAATGTGAGAACCCAGGGACAATATGAGAACCGAGGATAATGTGAGAACCCAGGGGCAATGTGAGAACCAATGAGACAATGTGAGAACCGAGGACAATGTGAGAAACGATGGGACAACGTGAGAACCGAGGGACAATATGAGAACCAAGGGACAATGTGAGAACCGATGGGCAATGTGAGAACCAAGGGGTAATGTGAGAACCAAGAGACAATGTGAGAACCGAGGGGTAATGTGAGAACCGAGGGACAATGTGAGAACCGAGGGACAATGTGAGAACTGAGGGACAATGTGAGAACCGAGGACAATGTGAGAACCGAGGGACAATGTGAGAACCGAGGGACAATGTGAGAAGTGAGGGACAATGTGAGAACTAAGGGGCAATGTGAGAACCAAGGGACAATGTGAGAAAAGAGGGACAATGTGAGAACCGAGGGACAATGTGAGATCCGAGGGACAATGTGAGAACTAAGGGCAATGTGAGAACCAAGGGACAATGTGAGAACTAAGGGGCAATGTGAGAACCGAGGGGCAATGTGAGAACCAAGGGACAATGTGAGAACTAAGGGGCAATGTGAGAACCAAGGGGCAATGTGAGAACCAAGGGACAATGTGAGAACTAAGGGGCAATGTGAGAACCGAGGGACAATGCGAGAACCGAAGGGAAATGTGAGAACCAACAAACAATGTCAGAACAAAGGGACAATGTGAGAACTGAGAGACAATGTGAAGAACCGAGAGCAATGTGAGAACCGAGGAACAATGCGAGATCTGCGGGGCAATGTGAGAACCGAGGGACAATGTCAGAACCCAGAGGCAATGTGAGAACCCATGGGCAATGTGAGAATCCATGGGCAATGTGAGAATCCATGGGCAATGTGAGAATCCATGGGCAATGTGAGAATTGAAGGGCAATGTGAGAACCGAGGGACAATGTCAGAACCCAGAGGCAATGTGAGAACCCATGGGCAATGTGAGAACCCATGGGCAATGTGAGAACCCATGGGCAATGTGAGAACCCATGGGCAATGTGAGAACCCTTGGGCAATGTGAGAACTGAGGGGCAATGTGAGAATCAAGGGGGTCACGAAGGATTCAGTGGTCACAAACGGAAACAGAGACAGAAGTCAACTTATTAAACAGATTGTTTAATCAAGGAACAAGGGAGGAAGGATGAGATGTGATCAAATATTAACACTCTGCTATGCACCACGAGAAATATTCACACACCCGGTCCAAAGGACTGAGACCAAACTGCCGTGCAAAAGACGCTCTCCAATTCAGGAGACACAGGAACAATTTACCTAAGACACTTGGACATGGAAGCAACAACTGGACACTCTCTAGACACCGGAGGTGTAAATTATTAAGTGTGTCATGGGGTTCGTCGTTGAATCAGTACTTTAGTTAACAAAATTATCTTTGACCCCTAATATTTACATGCATGTACACCACCAAAATAATTATACTCATGTGTCTGACTTCTCTATTTCTGTACAGGCATGACTCCCAGCTGCAGCTCACTAGCTAACTGTTGGCACCAAAAACAAAGCCTTTTCTGTACCCACCAAAAAGTTGCATATGCAGGGCCCGAGCTTAGGTCTTACTGTTAGGCTGGAAACACACTGTCTGAGTGACATGCGAGTTACTCGAACGAGTCTCGGGATCATTCACTTGGCACAACCTCTGCATTTGGATGGGATACTGTCAGTGGTATGATTTTTCTAGCTCCACTGCTCCCGTCCAGAGAAGGGGAGGCCCTCCTGAGTGAATGATCCGAGACTCATGCGAGTAACTCACATGTCACTCGGACAGTGTGTTTCCAGCTTTATGATGAAAGTCCATGGGGAAACCAGTCCGCAAGTGTTCCAGAAATCACCAGAAAACTGCAACAATTCTCCTTGGCAACCGATTGGTCACAAGCAGCCACTTCACATGTGGTGGGGTTCGTCTGATATCTCGTCACCAACATCAAGTGTTCTCCTCACTGCAACCCTCCTTCTGATGGCACATTAACTGCATCTTCTGGAGCCAGGTTTCTTCTCCATCCGGAAAATTATCACACAGGCTTTATTAGCCCGGACAGAGATGACCAGCAGAAAAACAGTCTCCCGCCAAAACTTCACACTCCACTTACGGTCCTGTGCTCTCTTGATATGCCCAGGTAGACCCTTTTATACTGTGTACACAAGGATCTCCTGGGAGGACAGGAGAGGTCATTACAGGCTGGATCCTCTGCACACTCTTAGGGTACCTTTACACGCCGCAACTGTGGTGAGAAATCGGACTGGCATTCTGTAGCCCCGTCACCATCGCCGTCAAATTGCCTCGAAATTGCGGCGTGTAATTGGGGAATTTGGTGACGATAAAAAAGGTTGCGCCTGGTTCCGATTTCACAGCACTGCTCCCAAATCAGAGGCAATCATGAAGGCGAAATTCCCGGCTTTTGGTGTGTGATGGGGCGATGGATGGAATCAGCGTCGCCTACTGATTTCCCGTAGGCGTGCCACAGCGTGCTGGAGACTGCACCCCATCAGCGATGATTGGTGGTGGCTACTGTGTTTCCATTGGCTGTCACTTCACAGGGCGCCATATTTGAACAGCTGACCATTCACCACCACACAATGGCAATGGCGTCATGTATTAGCCAGCCTTCCTGCGCAAGCTGGCCAATCATGACGCTATTGCGTTGTCCAATGATTGTGTTTGGAGTGTGGTGTACAACAATTTGGCACGCCTATGTTCTCGCCGCACTGAACATGTACGCCCACATTCCTTTGGGGATTGCGGCATGTGAAGCGGAGTCGGGAATCTACCGGATGTTTCCCGCTATTGGTGTGGGAATTCCTGGGACGACACATAGCCTTAGGTTGAGGGCGAAATTGCGGCGTGTAAAAGCGCCTTCGCCATTCGGAGGCAACCATGAAAAATGTGCATGCACACGTTAGATTGCCTCTTATCGCCGCCAAACGTTGTGGCGTGTAAAGGTACCCTTGCAGCAATTCCCCAACAGCCTTTACAAAATAGTTACCTCGAGTCTTACAACATAATTACTGCAGCAGGATATGGGGGATGAGAAATGATTTAAAGAGGTATTTGGCCACCAAACCTGGCAGCTCTATAGCGCCTCCTCTATGCTCAGGCCAATGAGAGAACTGCCTGAGGATAAAAGAAGGACCGCAGCTGCCCTGTCAGTGCTGGCTTATTAAAGAACCTCTCATTAAGGTAATTATATGCCTTCTGGCAGAAGCACATATAACAACCACCACCCCGTCACTGACAGAGCCCCTGACTAACTCCAAGCACTAATTGCTGCCACCAGTTACTTGTTTGATATAAGTCCGCTCTGTGATTGGGCTTATATTGGGTCAGAAACCAACCCAGGTAGCGTTAAATGAGCACATGGACTTGGAGATTCGTGATTAAGATAAAATACAATTCAAGATTAAATTTATATATTTAATCACCCTATTAGCACACTAGACTAATATTTATATGTACAGGTATTATAAGATATTACAGATGGTAGTCAGTTATGCAAATAAAATATAAATGGGATACACACAGAATTACAGGCATATATATAAATACCTACCGTATATACTCGTGTATAAGCCGACCCGTGTATAAGCCGACCCCCCTACTTTTGCCCCCAAAACCTGGGAAAACCTATTGACTCGTGTATAAGCCGAGGGTGGACTCCAGCACAGGTATACAGCCCCCAGCAGTGTGGTATACAGGCCCCCCAATGGTAGTATACAGCAGCCTCCCCAGTGGTAGTATACAGCAGCAGCCCCAGTGGTATATACAGCAGCAGCTCCAGTAGTTAGTATACAGCAGCCCCAGAGGTATATACAGCCCCAGTGGTAGTATACAGCATCCCCAGAGGTATATACAGCCCCAGTGGTAGTATACAGCATCCCCAGAGGTATATACAGCCCCAGTGGTAGTATACAGCATCCCCAGAGGTAGTATACAGCAGCCCCAGAGGTAGTATACAGCAGCCCCAGAGGTAGTATACAGCAGCCCCAAAGGTATATACAGCAGCCCCAGTGGTAGTATACAGCAGCCCCAGAGGTAGTATACAGCCCCAGTGGTAGTATACAGCAGCCCAGAGGTATATACAGCCCCAGTGGTAGTATACAGCAGCCCCACAGGTATATAAAGCCCCAGTGGTAGTATACAGCAGCCCCACAGGTATATACAGCCCCAGTGGTAGTATACAGCAGCCCCAGAGGTATATACAGCCCCAGTGGTAGTATACAGCAGCCCCAGAGGTATATACAGCCCCAGTGGTAGTATACAGCAGCCCCACAGGTATATACAGCCCCAGTGGTAGTATACAGCAGCCCCAGAGGTATATACAGCCCCAGTGGTAGTATACAGCAGCCCCAGAGGTATATACAGCCCCAGTGTAGTATACAGCAGCCCCAGAGGTATATACAGCCCCAGTGTAGTATACAGCAGCCCCACAGGTATATACAGCCCCAGTGGTAGTATATAGCAGCCCCAGTGGTATATACAGACCCAGTGGTAGTATACAGCAGCCCCAGAGGTATATACAGCCCCAGTGTAGTATCCAGCAGCCCCAGTGGTAGTACACAGCCCCCCCTCCTTAATATGGGTCCCCCAGTAGTAATAAACAGCCCCCCCCTCCTTATCATGTCCCCCCCCGGCTGCGGCAGCTGTGAAAATAACAAACACTTTATACATCACCTTCCGGCGCAGCTCTCCGCTCCTCCGGTCCTCAGCTCCTCCGCTCGCGGCTTCTTCTTCCTTGATGTGCCGGCTTGTGACCACGCGCAGGAAATGACGTCATCTCCTGCGCCCGGTCACATGACACCGGCACAACAAGGAAGAAGAAGCCGCGAGCGGAGGAGCTGAGGACCGGAGGAGCAGAGAGCTGCGCCGGAAGGTGATGTATAAAGTGTTTGTTATTTTCACAGCTGCCGCAGCCGGGGGGAACTTGATAAGGAGGGGGGGGCTGTTTATTACTACTGGGGGACGCATATTAAGGAGAGGGGGCTGTGTAGTGCAATATGCACGGCATCCCCCCGCCGCTGATGGACGGGGGGATGCCGTGCATATTCATTGCACTAATGAGGCGGCCCCACGTGACCGCCTGCGGTCACCGCGGCCCCCTCCTGCCTCCTCCAGCCCCCGGTCACAGCTCCCCCCCCCACAGCATACCGTATGACCCGTGTATAAGCCGAGGGGGGGACTTTTCAGCCCAATTTTTGGGCTGAAAAACTCGGCTTATACACGAGTATATACGGTAATAATAATAATGTGATCAGTTACCTTAATACTGGTGGCACCACAAGGGGCAGCATGGAGCCAACCAATTTCCTGGGTATACTCTGGCTTGATGAAATTATGCCTTCTCAGAAGGATAGCAAGATGGAGAAGAGGTGGGTCATTTTTATACTGTAAGAGGCCTCCCCATCTCACACCCATCACCTGCACCTGGGCTGTCTCATAGTTCCCACCCCCTGAATTGGGACATGAGATTTTCAAAGATTACTATGAGTCATAACTTTGCCTGGGAGCATTGTAGGTGGAAGACAATGCTCTCATATTTTCGGTTATGATTTTAGCTTTGCGGTGATGGGACACATGAACCCTCTGCCAGTATTCCACTGGCCAATATTAAGTTTAGGGTACTTACCTTCATTGCACACTTATGTAAAAATATGTGTGATGACAATCTAATTCTCTAGATCCCATATATATGCTTGACATTTATAGGATTGACAGCTCATGAAATATTAAGCATTATACTCTTGGCACCTCTTGGTCTGGGCTGTAATTGACTCTTCTATTGAATCTGCAGATAGAAAAAAATTAATTCTCACACCTAGCTGGGAAGTCCCCAGGCGATCTTCCGTTTGGATATTTAGTAGGGAGCTTTCATTGTCACTTAACTCCATTTCGTAGGAAGCCCTATTGTGTGGCCGTTTGGTGATTTCCTCAGGTTAACATACTGATTGAATACGCCTTAGGCCAAAAAGGTTGGGGCTATCTTCGAGGAGTGAGATATGGTAGCATCTGATAAAATAGCTACCTTAAGAATATTGCTTCATTCCTTACAATCTCCATCTCTGCTAGTTATCTCCAGCCGCTTCCATCTGCTGTGCCTGCTAGTCACTACCAGCGACCACCATCTGTTATGTTTACCGTAGCATCCGCTACCCCTGCACCGGTGCCTGTCTCCGTACTCTGTTCTATTGTACCAGCTGCTCGAGTATTGGGATCCCCTGGGGCTGCTCTCGGTCAGTCACCTATCTCCACCTTCTGTAGCTTTGGTAAAGTCTCAGTTGCTATTCAGAGGTGCTTTTCCAGGTCAGTGACTGGACTCTTATGTTTAGTGATCCACCTTCCCTTGGGCTTGCCTCATCAGGCATGACACTGTATCTGCACATTGTTAACAAATGAAGAAGAAATTAGGCAAAGAGCAAAATGCAAGGCCAACACACAAACTACCGACAAGCATAATTGGGTGCAGCAAGGGCATCTCGAACTGGAAGCGATCGATGGGGCGACAAGTCAGCAAGATCACTCGATACAAGATCACTCGATACAAGGATATTTCTCATTACAGTCACTGAGGTTTATTTGCAGTCCCACTTTTCATGAACCAAAGTATGTACTGTCCAAATTTTGGTATGGTCAACAGTCTCTTTTAGAAGTTACAGTCATTTTTCTAGGTAAAGTAGCGAATGAATCACCCTGTATTTACCAAAAATGCAACAAGCCCCAAAAACTGAGTCAAGGCTAATTTCCATTAAAGGGGTTGTCTGGTAGTTCCATATTGATTGGTTATCCTAAAGGTACCGTTACACGCTTCAATATCGGTAGGATATCACCAACAATCTCGGGAGCGCGGTCGTTAGGACATCTTTTTGACATCGTCGGTGAGATGTCACACCACGTCTAGATATCATGGACGACGCACCAACGATGTGGCGAGCAGCTATCGTACGCACAACCCAGCGAACAATCCTTGTTCACTGTTGTGACTAGGGGAAGTCATTAACGACATCGCTATCGCGGTGTCACACACAACGATGCAGCAGGTTGGCTAATCGAGGATCGTCTGATTTGAGAATATGTTCTCAAATCTGTGATCAACGATCCAACGATTTATCGTAGTCGTATCTCGGTGTTACACGCAACGATGGGGCTTTAGCATAGGACATCAATATCATATTTGTTGAAGCGTGAGACCAAAAACCTCCACCGATCAGCTGTTCCCTGTGCCGGTCCAAGGTGCTCAGTTGTGGAGCAGAACAATGCAGATCCATCAACTGGATACACTGGGAACAACTGATCGGTGGAGGTTTTGGGTCCCACACGCCCAACAATCCGATATTGATCACTTCGGGTGTCGCATCCCTACTTACCCGATACTGATAGGGATAGACCATCATTATAAAAGTACCGCACAACCCCTTTAACCTAGGAAATTGTAGGTTATTGCTATAAATAAATTAACTTTGGAGGACTGGTTGAGAAAAATGAAAAATTAATGTGGGTTTTCCCCTCATTTTTGGTAACTAGCAAAAGTGAGCCTACTTCACTGGGCTGGTATTTTCAGGTTGGGAATGTCCATGGTTACAGGGCCGTTCCGAATCTACAAATATCAGCCATCAGCTGCCCCAGAAGTGCCCCGTCATACTTGATGTGATAATTTTGGTGCTTCACCTTGGCTCTTCTCAATGCCCTGGTGCATTAGCAATCGGGGTTATGGTTGTTGTGATTCATACGAGATTTTTAGTGTCCAAAAACACAGCTTGCATCAAACCCTGGTGTTAGTAATGGTGAGGCATTCAGACACCCCAATTACTAACCAGTAGGTGAAAATAAAAAAACACAGACACAAAAATAGTTTATTTAAAAAAAAAAACAATACCCAGCTCTTTCCCTGCTTCA
Organism: Allobates femoralis; assembly: GCA_033576535.1. Lineage (NCBI taxonomy): Eukaryota > Metazoa > Chordata > Amphibia > Anura > Aromobatidae > Allobates > Allobates femoralis. The sequence goes on along the minus strand of JARQOC010000004.1, from coordinate 72,365,620 downwards.
CCAATTTATTGAAAAAAAAAAGCCATGCAGGTCCGATATAGTCCAGGGAAAGAAACATGAAAAACATAAAGTGAGAGAAATAGAAACAAGAGACTGTCCATCCTTCACCAATTTATTACAAAGCAAAATGTCCAGTCAGGTCTGACGTAGTCCAGCGGTTCCCACAATGTTCCTCAATTACATATATCAAAGACCTCACAACAATGCTCTGAATGAGGCTCCATAGACTTGAGGCAGCAGCCACTCCTGGGGCACGCTGTGATGGAGAAAGATCTATATATTAATGCCTGCATCATAAAATATAGGCTTAGATACACTGACAATGTTACTCATGATAGGTTTAGATGCACAGCTCAGAAGGCAGTATCCCGTATGGTATGCTTAGATACACCAATTAAGAAGATAGTATAACCAAAATTAGGCTAAGATATACTAGCTCAGCATACTACATCACATATGATAGGCTTTGATACCAAAGTTCAGCAAACAGCATCACACCTGATAATCTTTGATATACTATTCTGGACCCAGTAGTTAATGCTTCTTATGTCGCAGCTGTCATCCTGGGCCTTCTCCTAGCCAGCGGAAGTTCTCCCAAGGATGGTGGGAATTCCAGGGCCCATCCCAATCGAATACACCATGATCTAGAAAATGAGCAACTGGCCAAGACTGATGGTCTGAGCGTCTTCTAGTGTTTCGTCAACATTTCTGTCCGTTGTCCCCAGGGGAATTTGTGACAATGCATCGGCATTCCCACTTTCTCGTCCGTAGCTGAATATTATGTGGTACTTGAATTTCGTCAGACAGGCCACCTACCTTTGCTCCATCACCCCCAGTTCAGCCTTTTCTTGATGGGCCAGCAGATTATTGTTCATCATCACCAACTCTTCAACCCCTGTCAAGTACTTTGTGAAGCATTCAGTCATGGCCCAGACTAGGGCTGAAAATACTAGTCGGAATGAGTTGTAATTAGAAGAATTATGTTCTGATTCCCTCATAAAATGACTCCCATATGCAACTACCCGCTCCTGGCCATCTTGCACTTTTGATAGTACCACTCCCTGTCCATGTAGGCTACCGTCGGTATAGTGCAGAAACATAGTGTCAAACTGGGCATAAGTTAGGAGTGGGGTATTGGTTAAGGCTGCCTTCATGTCCTCAAAAGCTTCCTGTTGTGGGGTCCATTATTGAACTGGGTGATTTTGGGGCACTCGAGGGGTACCCCTCAGGAGTTAAGACTGATGTGGTGATCCGGCAGCAGGAGACAGTCTGTGACTGCAAACCCTGCAAACTTGCCTATCAAAAGACTTCACAGTTGCCCTGGTGACTAGCTCTACCCGTGGAGGGCTCAACATCCTTGCTGCTATTCCCATCATCCTCAGAGGTCCCGACTGCAGCGGCGGCTACCCATAGCTGCGCACCATAGGTGGCATCACGTAATTTCCTAAAATCTGTTTCCCCCTTTCATTGACCACCCAGGGCCACAGAGCTGAGTTACAACACCATGACATCCCGCAGTTCCAGATGACGACCAGAGTGCCCAGTTCCGACTACTCAACGGCCCGGGTGGGCGAGTCAACTTCACGAACAGGATCTACCAACCGGTCAAACGGGGTTTTGTGTGCCTACAGACTGTTTTTAGGCCTCAGCAATGGTGGCCCTGAAAGGCTAAGACCATGTGCTGGCAGAAGGGCATGACACAGCCCTTTGTCATGGACCAGGCCAGGACCAGGCGCGAAAAGTTGCCCACACGCCTTCCATTCTCCAACAATGGGAAGGGCAGGCCTAAAGACTGTATAATCCCGCCCAAGGGTGTGGAAGCCGCCAACAATGAAGCACGGTGACACCCACGAAGGGAGGGAGGAATGGAAGAGAACAGCATGAAGAGCCGAGATGGTGGCAGGAGGCTGAAAGAGAGTAAGATCCAGGCAATGGCGGAGTGTGTGGTGGGAAGTGAGGACTCCCCCGATTCTTCAGAGGCCGGCCAACTGTCGGAGGTGGATGAGTTGGGCCACCAGCTGGAGCGGGCCCACCTGATCATCGCGGAGGAAGAGATGGAGCCCGATACCGGAGCAGGTATGCCAGCTGCCCCAATGCCAGAAGGAACACTCCTGATCCCAGTAGACTCCCTTTGCCCCATTAGCCCCGATCCGGCAAGACCTAGCCTGGCCTGGCAGAACACCCCAACCCCCGTACAGGGTTTAGCTGAGCCACTGACCACAGAACCACCGTCCCAGGAAGTCCATGGATAGCCTATTGTTTGTCGCTGGGAAAACCCCAGCGGGGCTCTGATGGGATTTCCAAGGGAAGTGGTGGCGGGCAGGGAGCAAGTACAGATTCTGACCCGGGAGGAATTCCGTCGTCAGTGGATAGCCCGGTGGGAGGCTGAGGAAGAAGTGTGGAAGGTCCAGCAGCAGGTGCTGATCGAACAGCAGATCCTGGCCAAAGTAGAAGCCCGGAAGGCCCCGTCCACCTGCCAGGCCCCACGCCAGGAGGGGATCATGACTGCCTTTCGTGCTGGGAGAGGATGGGGCTTCATCCAGGAGCCCGGAGGCAGTAGAGACGTGTTTGTGTCCCGGACGGACATCGAGTCGCCCCTGCCTGTAGCTCACTCGGGTAGGGAGACCGCATAACCTATGTCATTCGGGAGGGAGAGTGAGGACTCTATGCCCTCCAGGTTCATCGGCTACCGCATTGGGTACCGATGCTGGAATATTCACAACCAGCCTTGTTAGTGACTAGGGCGAGGCAAAGTGCACTGCCGTGGCAGCAGCTATAAGCACCGGACAGGTACTAGACTGTAAAGACTGTGTGTAAGCACTTGCTTTCCCTATGTTTCCCCGAGTTTTTCCCTAAAAGTGTGAACCCTGTTTAGAAAATGAACATTATGATCCCGGACTATGTGTGTGATCAGGACGTGAAAATGTAAATAGTTTAGCTCACTTCGGCGTGCTTTCTATCAGTTTATGGTATGCTTTTACGATAATATATGCTTGACTTGTTTGCATAAAAATGAACAATTTGCACTTGTGATGGCAATGCTTAAAACCCAACCGGCGTGGCCAAAGTACTGGACAGTTTAGTCCCTGTCGCAACGCCCAGGGCTTGCAAAAGGGTTTTTCTTGTGGTGGATCCTGAAGACCAAAGAGACAATATGTGAAGAGACAATCACTGAACTGTTTGAACTCTTTTTTTCTACATCCATACTCCATGCCCCGTAGATCTAATAAGAGGGCTTTTGTTATTTTAAACCACGAGCCTACCGTTATGGGAAGAAGAAGAAGAATTTATGTAAATATGTTACTGTTATACGCATGATAAAAAAATGTTTGAGCTTTTGAGTGCCACCGAAACAGGTCCTAGCACAGGTCCTTTGCTCAGGGGGAATGTGGCGCCCCTGCGGACTGGTCGCCACTAGATGGCGCAGCAGCCAAGATTGGTAAATCGATCTTCCCACACAAACACCTCACACACACCCGATCCGAAGTCTAGGTACTCTATGTCCTGCAAAGGGATAGCGGGAGGAGCCAGGTGGAGGGTGGTAAGTTAGAGAAGGACATGGTTGGGGAGGAGCCAACACAACAGAAAGGACACAACACCAGAGAAGTTAAGTTAGTCGGAGACGAGTCGAAGGAGGGAGTTAGCTGTGAGACATCTGTAAACCAGTCAATAAAGGAGAGGCGAGAACACCACCAGACAGGATTAGGAGGACACGGACCTGGCGGCCTGTGCCACTATGGGGCTAGCCCGGGTCCATGGCTGTAAACCGAGATGAAAGACAGAAGGAGTCCAGGTGTGCTCGAGTCAGCGGAGACACCACGGGACTGGGCCGGACAGACCGAAAAGGCCTGAAAGAGACACGAAAGGGGGAGTCGCAGATGAACCATCCTGGCTGCTTAGACCATACTGGAGCCGCTACTGAACTGTTGTAACTGTACTATCTGAGAGGAAAAAAGTAAACCCAGTTAAAGCTCGATGCTGTCTGAGACTGTGTTGTTTCTTGCGCCTGAAAAGATTTAGACTAATTTGGCAATCCAACAGCAGGAGACTGCCTGTGACTGTGAATCTCCACCCCTGCCTATCAAAAGACTTCACGGTTGCCCAGGGGACCAGCTCTACCCATGGAGGGCTCAACATCCCATCATCCCCAGAGGTCCCGACAGCAGAGGTCCCGACAGCAGAGGTGGCTACCCATAGCCGCGCACCATGGGTGGCGTCACGTAAATTCCCAAAAACTGTTTCCCTTTTATTGAGCGCCCAGGGCCACAGAGCCGGGTCACGGCACTGTGACATCATCCCACAGCCCTAGTCGACAAAAAGAGGGCCCGTTTCCGAGTACCCCATGGGCGAGTCAACTACAACTACAACTGAGTTCCAAACCCGGTTTACTTCAGTTCTTTCTCTGCACATACCACAGGTCACAGTTAGAGTACATTTGCAGTTGGAGTAGTCCTTAGCAACCAGGATGGCTTGTCCAGTGCACCCCTTTCATGTTCCTTTCCTCTCGGGCCTTCCTGCCTCAGTGCTGCCTGCTTATCTTTTTTTGCTCTGGCTAAAATGTTAGGTCCATTAATGAATGCGTGTAGTAATGTGCATAATCACTGGAACTAAATGGGTGCACCAATGTGTGCTGTGTTAAATGTGTTGTACATACAGTTGTGGCCAAAAGTATTGACACCCCTGCAATTCTGTCAGATAATACTCAGTTTCTTCCTGAAAATGATTGCAATCACAAATTCTTTGGCATTATTATCTTCATTTAATTTGTCTTCAATGAAAAAAACACAAAAAGAATTGTCCTAAAGCCAAATTGGATCTAATTCCACACCAAACATAAAAAGGGGGTGGACAAAAGTATTGTCACTGTTAGAAAAATCATGTGATGCTTCTCTAATTTGTGTAATTAACAGCACCTGTAACTTACCTGTGGTACCTAACAGGTGTTGGCAATAACTAAATCACACTTGCAGCCAGTTGACATGGATTAAAGTTGACTCAACCTCTGTCCTGTGTCCTTGTGTGTACCACATTGAGCATGGAGAAAAGAAAGAAGACCAAAGAACTGTCTGAGGACTTGAGAAACCAAATTGTGAGGAAGCATGAGCAATCTCAAGGCTACAAGGCCATCTCCAAAGACCTGAATGTTCCTGTGTGTACCGTGCGCAGTGTCATCAAGAAGTTCAAAGCCCATGGCACTGTGGCTAATCTCCCTAGATGTGGACGGAAAAGAAAAATTGACGAGAGATTTCAACACAAGATTGTGCGGATGGTGGATAAAGAACCTCGACTAACATCCAAACAAGTTCAAGCTGCCCTGCAGTCCGAGGGTACAACAGTGTCAACCCGTACTATCCGTCAGCATCTAAATGAAAAGGGACTGTACGGTAGGAGACCCAGGAAGACCCCACTTCTTACCCCGAGACATAAAAAAGCCAGGCTGGAGTTTGCCAAAACTTACCTGAGAAAGCCTAAAACGTTTTGGAAGAATGTTCTCTGGTCAGATGAGACAAAAGTAGAGCTTTATGGGCAAAGGCATCAATATAGAGTTTACAGGAGAAAAAAAGAGGCATTCAAAGAAAAGAACACGGTCCCTACAGTCAAACATGGCGGAGGTTCCCTGATGTTTTGGGGTTGCTTTGCTGCCTCTGGCACTGGACTGCTTGACCGTGTGCATGGCATTATGAAGTCTGAAGACTACCAACAAATTTTGCAGCATAATGTAGGGCCCAGTGTGAGAAAGCTGGGTCTCCCTCAGAGGTCATGGGTCTTCCAGCAGGACAATGACCCAAAACACACTTCAAAAAACACCAGAAAATGGTTTGAGAGAAAGCACTGGAGACTTCTAAGGTGGCAGCAATGAGTCCACACCTGAATCCCATAGAACACCTGTGGAGAGATCTAAAAATGGCAGTTTGGAGAAGGCACCCTTCAAATATCAGGGACCTGGAGCAGTTTGCAAAAGAAGAATGGTCTAAAATTCCAGCAGAGCATTGTAAGAAACTCATTGATGGTTACCGGAAGCGGTGGATCGCAGTTATTTTGGCTAAAGGTTGTGCAATCAAGTATTAGGCTGAGGGTGCCAATACTTTTGTCTGGCCCATTTTTGGAGTTTTGTGTGAAATGATCAATGTTTTGCTTTTTGCTTCATTCTCTTTTGTGTTTTTTCATTGAAGACAAATTAAATGAAGATAATAATACCAAAGAATTTGTGATTGCTATCATTTTCAGGAAGAACTGAGTATTATCTGACAGAATTGCAGGGGTGTCAATACTTTTGGCCACAACTGTTGGTACCATTCCCTGCCTGTTGTTGACAATGGTGTTAGGATCTGCAATAGCTGATTATTATGACAAATAATGTTGATTTCACATAAGCTGTAGTGTACACATTGATACAGGTGTTCCATATGTATAATCTTGCTAGTGGGAATGATTTGGAGCTCAGCTTTGTCATGCATATTATAGTCCCAGTTTCCATGTTTGTTCAGAATATGTTTGGCTGCAGACAGGCAGCCATAGAAGAAACATAGTTGCATTATCACTAGGAATGAGTGAGTATACTTGTTACTATTCAATACTCGCCAAATAGTACGGTATTCGGGCTACTCAGTACTCCGCGAGTTTCCTTGTAATTACTCGCTATGAGTAACGAGTACAATGTAAGTCAATGGGAAATGCGAGTAAATTCTCTGCTGGACCCTATACAGCGGTCTGGGGGCTGAGGAAAAGGCTGAAATGCCCCACATGATTGTTTAAAAGCCGACGTAAAAAGCCGCCAGCTTTAAAACAATCACTTAGACCGATCCTCCGCTCCCCCCGCCGCCACCCATCCCGATCCTAAGTTAGGACTGGGCGGAGAGCGCAGCACCAGTGAGCGGGAGCGAAGGACCCAAGCCTTGGAAACCGGCGGTAAAAAGACTTCACTGCCGGCACTGCTGGCTCCCTGGTGCTTCGCTCCCCGTCCGGTCCTGACTTAGGGTCGGGTGGGGAGGGGGCATCAGGAAGCTGGGAGCGTACATCAGGGAGCGAGGAGCGCAGCACCGAACGGGAAAGCCGCGGTGAAGTCTTTTCACTGCCGGCTTTCCCGCCAGTTATTTCACATGAACAGCTGAGGTATCAGCTGATGCTGATCAGCTGTTCATTTGAACTAGCCGCTGTGCCCTGAAAGGGTTCATGTGAGTTCATGCTTGACTGCATGAACTCACATGAACTTTCCCACGGCCGCCTAGCTCAGCTACATCTCTGGTAGAAGTTCTACCAGACATGCAGCTGAGCTAAAGAAGACTCCATTGGACTACGTCGGACGGAAGACTATTTTTTTTAATAAAGATGGAGTCTATAAGTGTTTTTTTTTCTAATAAAAGATTGTTCTCTGTGTTGTGGTTTTTTTTTTGAACACTTAACTAGAAATTCATGGCGGTCATTTATAATATTGGCGTGACCCCATGAATTTCGGGCTCAGGGCCATCTGATAATACAAAGCTGGCCCTAACCCCTTTATTACCCAGTGAGCCACTGCACCAGGGCCCTGGAAGAGTTGGGTACAGCACCATTTTCTGGGGTGGCTGCAGACGGCAATTCACAGCAGGAGGGGAGCCCAGAAAGCTTGGGCCATCTTGCACTGCGGATTCCAACCCCCCAGCTTCTTAGTTGTACCTGACTGGACACAAAAATAGGGCGAAGCCCCACATCAAATTTTTAAAAATAATTTCATGAAATTTATGAAATAATTAAAGGGCTTCCCTGTATTTTTGTTTCCAGCCAGGTACAAATAGGCAGCTGGGGGTTGGGGGCAGCCCTTCCTGCCTGCTGTACCTGGCTGGCATACAAAAATATGGCAAAGCCCACGTCAAATTTTTGGTGAAAAATTCATTAAAAATTTATAAAAAAAACACATTTGGGGACTGTATCTTTATTAACCCCTCCACTTGAGGGGTTAATAAAGATGCAGCCCCTAAATTCGTTTTTGCTTTTTTTTAATTAATTTTTCAAAAAAATTTTGACGTGGGCTTCGAAATATTTTTACCGGCCAGACACAACAATAGAGAAAAAAAAACTTTATAGACTCCATCTTTATTAAAAAAATAATCTTCCATCCGACATAGTCCAATGGAGTCTTTTTCTTTAGCTCAGCTACATCTCTGGTAGAGAACCTCTACCAGAGATGTTGCTGAGCTATGCGGCCGTGGGAAAGTTCATGTGAGTTCATGCAGTCAAGCATGAACTCACATGAACCCTCTCAGGGCACTGCGGCTAGTTCAAATGAACAGCTGATCGGCATCAGCTGATACCTCAGCTGTTCAGTGAGTGGGACGCAGCACCGAACGGGAAAGCCAGCGTGAAGTCTTTTTACGCTGCTTCCCAGCTGGGTCCTTCGCTCCCGCTCACTGTGCTGCGCTTCCGCTCAGTCCTAACTTAGGATCGGGATGGGAGGCTGCGGGAAAGCGGAGAATGGGGCTGTGTGATTGTTTAAAAGCCGGTGGCTTTTTACCGCCGGCTTTTGAACAATCATGCACCCATTTCAGCCTTTTCCTCAGCCCCCAGGCCACATTGTGGGGTCCAGCAGAGACAATTACTCACATTACTCATTTTTTCCCATTGACTTACATTTGACTCGCTACTCGTAATGAGTATTGGGACCTACTCGCTACGAGTATAGCGAGTCCGATTATTTCACTACTCGCTCATCCCTAATTATCACAATGGTCATGCTGGTGGTGTTTGTTTTTCTTGTTTGGCGTCACACCTCAGTATGACGAGTGTGTTGGCTATGTTTTTTAATTCATGTTTAACGAGTAGCCTCACAGTTTTCTCTGTGTGCTGAAGGCCTTTTGCATGTACTTATTGGCATGCAGTTGTTGTACTCATATCATGTGTGTGGTTTGTTTTTAAACATTCATACTGTCAGTCATGTATGAACTTGTGTTGCTGTGCCCAATGTATGTGATTTGGTGCGAAGTGGTGGCCATCCAACTAGCAAAAGGCCCTACATATACTATGAGCAATAAGGACACTGAAATTACAAACTATAACCAATGCTGCGTACACACCATGAATGATGTTTTTTGTAATTAGATTTGTTTAATTTGCAGCACTGAATCCAAGCTTACAGAGGGTGAGGGTGCCTCCGAATCCGATCCAGCATTGGACACTGTTATGGAGCATGTGGCTGGTGATGAGGGTGCTGGATCAGGGAATGAACAACCACCGCCAAGGCCACCTATATCATCCCCATGGATGATGCTCCAGCATCTGTAGCAGAGGAAGACAACTCTTCCGCAGCGTCACCATCAGCTGTGCCAGAGTCAGGTGTTGAAGAACACCGTCTTGCCATTAGCCCAAACTGACCTGCTCATTTAAGTTTCTCAGAAAGAGTTCGGCGTAGGAGGGAACTCCCCAGAATCAGTGCATGCCACGAGACTGGAGTACTTCAGTACCTATCTTGAACCGTCAATGATGATGGGGAAGAGGCTGTTGGCTGCAGTATTGCACAATATCTATGTGACATTCCTCGTGAGTTACGCATACAGTGCATAAATGCTTTGAATGCAATTGATGCCTGTGCACCACCCAACAACCCCAGGTTGGTTTTTATTTTCCTGGAAAGATGGCAGCTGTCCACTGACAATCATATGCAGAGAGGCAGCAGTATTGTTTAATCTCACAACCCTCTTCCTCAGCCACCATCACCACATGCCGATTATCCAGCTCAAGAGTCACACGCCCAATGGCAGCCGGCTGAAAGACAGCAGACCCCAGGTATGCCACAGATGTTTGAACAAAGTATTCAAAATTATGGCTTGTCTACACAGCAATTCCAACAAGGCCAACCTGGAGATCATTCCTCATATCGGCCAAGGCACCATACTATGGCTGGGGAGGGAAACCAACCTGGGCACAGTCGTCAAGATACCCTGCCAACCAATACCTGCCCTTGGGAACCCACAGTTTCTTTTCCTGCCCAGTTGCAAAGTAATCCAGCTAACAGGGAGAAGTTTCCTACACACACATATGGCCAGTCCAACATCCAACCATCAGCTAGTGGCAGTCAGGCTACCGAAAGCAGACATCATGACTTCAGATATTTTCCAGACCAGGACACACAAGATCAGTCAACGTACACCAATTTATAATCAGATATTGTTTTTGAAGAGGTGTCATTTCAGAATTCAAAGTGTTATGTTTTGTTATATGTTGAACAGTTCCGTTTAGGTTATCCTAAACATATGACCCACACAATGGCGTAACATGACCTTTGCGGGCTCCGGTGCAGCATTTACACTGAGGCCCCATAGGTGAGGAGCAGGGGGGGGTCTGGGGTTGCTAGCGGGAATTTTCCGATTCCGATTGCCCCTCATGCAGAGTTGATGACCGGGGGGAAAAAAGGGTGCTACTGGTGGAAAGTTGTTGTATGTGTTACTTGCCGCAATCAGCTGCCCGCCAATAAGAGGAGAGGAGGGGCGGGCACAGCGGCAGGAAGTGAGGCTTCACTCACTTCCCATCCTCCCTCCTCTCCTCGGACACATGCGATCGCGGTCGCGGTGGGCGGCAGGAAGCACGGGCCCCCCTGCAAGGAGGCGCGGGCCCCCCTACAGGGGCGTGCCCGGTCTCATCCATGACTGCTGCGACCGCGATCATTACGCCACTGGACCCATACATATGAGGCAAATATGTGTGATAATTTTTAAGTTGCGCAAAATATGTATTTGCACTTTTTTCATGTGTTATGGATGTAGCAAGTCTTTCCTTTATATGACCAACATGTGTGTAGAAACATAACATAACTATTCGTTACATATATACATTTTTTTTTCCCACTGTAATAACAGCAAAGTTTGGTTAAACCAAAAAAACATCAATGAAGTGTTTCCTGTTGACTGGGCATAGATCCATCATTGAAGACAAAATAGTCACACAACACATTGCGCACACGTAGACCAAAAGGTGGCCGACCACGAGTGGCCCTTGAGGAGGGTTGTGTGTCGACATCACTATCAATAGATGAATCTTGATACATAGTATCCAAGCATTCACGTGTCCTTGTCAAGTTGTGGAGCATTACCACTGCCTTGATTGCATTGATGACATTCTCCCGACTTAACTGTATTGGAGTCCTCCTGTCCTAACAGTCCTAACTGTATTGGATCCTCCATTTGGCACAAAGGATACCAAAGACACATTCTACTACCCGCCTTGCACTAATTGAAAATACGCCTATTGTCATTTAGTTTACGACTTGAAAAAGGGCGCATTAAATTGGGTCCAAATTGGTCCGATTGGTCCGCTACCAGAACAAAAGGTATGAGTTCTGACGTTGATCCAGGTATTGGTTTTGGTGGGGGGGGTATTCAATTGGTTGTTGCGCTACCTCCGACCCATTGTGGAGGAGTTGTAAATTTGGGAATCCCCACGACTCCCATAGGCCCCAATATCTACAAGAACAAATCTGTACGTGTGGTCTGCTACAGCCAACAGGATTACTGAGAAAAACGGTTTATGATTGTAGTTTTCCGAACCAGAGTTTTGAGGCTTGCGAACATGAATGTATTTGCCATCTATGGCGCCCAGGCAGTTTGGAAACTGGCACTGATTCTGTAAGCCATGTGCTATCTCCAGCCAAAGCTTTTCTGTTGGTTCATGCATAAGGGTGTTATGAAGCCAATCCCAAATTGCAACACAAGTAAAGCTGACTATGGCCCCGATAGTGGACCTGCCCAGTAGGAACTCTAAATGAAGGGCAGTATATGAACAATCCTGTTGCCAAGAATCTAGGGGAAAAAAACAACAAAAATATGTTACAAACAGCAAAGCAGTGTGTATATTAAAAATGGCTCTCGTGCAAAGGTAGCCAAATAAAAAACATAACCTCACACATGTGACAATGGACTATGTCAGCATATACGCGCGATTAGGTTGTGCAACCAAGTATTAGGCTGAGGGTGCCAATACTTTTGTCTGGCCCATTTTTGGAGTTTTGTGTGAAACGATCAATGTTTTGCTTTTTGCTTCATTCTCTTTTGTGTTTTCCCATTGAAGAGAAATTAAATGAAGATAATAATACCAAAGAATGTGTGATTGCAATCATTTTCAGGAAGAAACTGAGTATTATCTGACAGAATTTCAGGGGTGTCAATACTTTTGGCCACAACTGTATGGACAAAAGACTTCGGGAGGAGTTGTATGGAGCAGGATCATGCCATGAGTCAGTTCTATTTGGTGCATGCAGGCTATTTTGCACAGCTCACATCTTTCTCTAATTACAATAATATAACCCTTTAAATGCTATAGAGAATAGAGAAAGGAAATGGGGTTACCCTATGACCACCAATGTCTTGACCATGGCAACCTGATAAGTTATCTATATAAAATTAAGGGGGAAAAGGCAATTCAGACCTTTTTTTGAGACCCAATGATTTGTATGTACACCCTTAGGGTACCTTTACACGCCGCTACTGGCGGGTGGATACAACCAGCTACATGCGAGAAATGTATCTTGCATCGCCAATGTACCCCGTAGTAGCGGCGTATGAAGACGGTAGGAGGCAGCCGGCAGCAGATGCATCTGTTTCCGAGCACTGCCCTGAAACAGGTGGCTACACAGGCGATTGTAGCGGCCTGTATCGGCGTGTAAAGAAGCAACAGAAGGGTTGTTTCTACACCATGCTATGTAGCTGGGGCGTGACACAGGCTCCGGGTTACCGCGCCCCATCAGCGATCATTGGAGGAAGCTCCTGCGTTACGATTGGTAGTCGCTGCATAGGGAGGCATATTTAAGGAGCTGACCAGTCACACTACACAATTGCTCGAGCGTCATGTATTAATCAGCCTCCTGCGATGCCTGCCCAATCATGATGTTATTGCTTTGTCCTATCAGCGTACGGATGTCTCGTAATCCACAATTGTGGCACGCTTATGTGTTGGCCCTGCTGCACCAGGTCCGCCCATATTAGCTTGTTGTAGCGGTGTGTAAATGAGGTAAGGTAAGCTACAGAAGGTGACTTGAGGCACCCGGCGGTGTATCCAGAGATAGATGTAACGTAGCGTAGCGCACCTTGTGGCGGCGTGTAAAGGTGGTGCGATTACCGTTTGCAACCGTTTGTGCCTGCTCGTGCATGTGAAGTAGCGGGTTGTATCCACCCGCCAGTAGCGGCGTGTAAAGGTACCCTTAGGCTTTAATACATCGGCCTAACAGTGCACTCTCTGGGGATAGTATTCAGTAAGTCTTTCTTGAAGACAGTGATGTGAGTAATGAGAAGTTCAATTCACAATTCACACCACTACTATTAGCGCAGCATTAAGGGAATTATAACTTTTATCCACCACAACAAAAGTAAACAGCGATATCGGCTACGTCTACAAAGAATCAGGATCTGTATAAAAGCCACACGGATAAGGCAAGGGTTTGGGGTTAAGTCAACATTGACTACCTTCACACACCAGCTCCATATGAGCTAAAGAATTACACAATTATCTTCCTATTCACCTGAATCTCTCCGACACAAGAAGACCGGAGCAAGGATGTCACCGAAAAGACATGCAATAGGCTAAAATGACCGACAAGGCAAAAACAGCCGAGCTATCCACATTGCACCGTTTTTCCTGTTTTTCCTGTGTGTCGTCATGCAAAGAGCTAGGAATGAAGAGACAAAGGAGGCACAAATGGGTCTTATCGTTTAAATAAGATCATTATCTGTGGATATATATGCTTACCTGGTTAGGTTGTGCTGACCTACAACTGATATGCTCGCCTGATGGATCCGCACTTCCACGTGCACAGTGGGGGTGTATTTAAATCCAAAGGAGTAGTGCTTGGCTGATCCGCGCTGCCATCGGGATGAATGACAAAGAACACAAGACTTCTTATGATGCTGCTCCTTTATTCCCTATGTGTTTCGGTGCTGTTCCAGAACCTTCCTGAGGAACGTGCTGGGACAGCACCGAAACGCGTAGGGAATTAAGCAGCATCATAAGAAGCCTTGTGTTCTTTGTCATTCATCCTGATGGCAGCGCGGATCAGCCAAGCACTACTCCTTTGGATTTCAATACACCACTGTTATGCAAAGAGCGGCTTGGTATTGTATTGCATCAGTTCTGCTCCCCACCCCAAAAAGAAATTACAAAGCCCAAGGTGCTGGTTGAAAATTGTTTAAGGCAGGTTATCAGCAAATAGAACTGCAGTAGATTATTATAAAACCTACTTTATGTTTTATATTACCGCTACTCATCCAGGACTGAGCAAATGCTCCACTACTATGTGATCAATCAACACTAGTTATCAATTACTAGGTGGGGACCCAATGCTGTTGCATCAGGAGGGTGGTGATGTCCCAATGTAGCACTGGAGGCGGCGGTACTCTCTCCCCTGTCCGTTCTCTCTCATCCCCGCGTGCTGTCTCCCCTTGTGCTGTCTTCTCTCCTCATGCGCTCCTTCTGTGGCACCCCTGAGGGTCCAGTCGCCACAGAGGTATTGCACCTCAGCCAGAGGTGTGGTACCCCACTCTCGGTAATGAGGGGACACTACCTGGTACCCACACACAGCATCCAACACCACCCCACCTCTGGCCAGGAGGTGGGGGCGAGATTGCTCCTGAGGGAGAGCACAGTCCCCCATCTCGGGTTAGAGGGGGAACTAGGTAGAGGGTGGTGGCGAAGAAAGTAGAGAGGGGAGCACTCCAGTACGTAGGAAGGGGAGGGGTGACAAGGAGAGAACGTGACGGACGTAGGAAAAACGGGCAGGACAGTGGAGTTAGGAGGAGTTGGTGACTGGAGTCCGTCGCGAGTGGAGGGACAGAGAGACATCCTGGGGACTGAGCCGGTTGGAGCTCGTCCCAGGACAATCGAAGGGCGAAGAAGGATGGAGGCACCAGTGAGGGGCTCTAGAGAGACTGAAGGGGCACGGGAAGTGAGGAATCCACCTGTGGCCCCCATATCAAAGCGGAGGGACCGGGCCACAGAGGGGACAGGTCCCAGACATGTGAAGTGACTAAGGACTCTGCTAGCTAACCGTAGGCTGCGGTATCTTCAACTGCCATAGCCGAATCTACACTTAATCGCTGAAAAGGCAGCCGCATAGGGTCAAGGGGACTAGGAAGACATCGCCCGATAGGACCCAGGGCTGCTGGCTTGGGACACTGAGTGAGAGGCGCTAGCAGGAGGGAGAGAGCCAGCGCAGAGAGACGACCCAGGAAAGGACACCAGAAGGGGGTCCCGGTAAAGTGCCAATAAGCTACCCGAGAGTTGGTTGGATCTCTAACCTGGAAGGCACAGCACCCGGCTGGTTGATGAAAACTATGAAAATTGTGAGTAAAACATGAAGACTGCACCCAGCTGTGTTCTCAGACTTATTTACCGCGCCACTTGCCCTGTGCTGAATCGATAGCCATCAGTGATGGGCTTTATAAACTGCCCTGGGGCCCCACTCCACCCGTGGGAAGCTATACCACCTTTGCTGCGCGACCAACTGCCTCAGTGGTCCTGAACCGCAGTGTTGGCGATCCAATTGCTGAACACCAAGGGTGGCATCACAACCCAATCCCATATAAACTTTCCCCATTTTTATGACACCGCCAGGGCCATGGAACGGATCACGCCACCATGATTTCCCCAAAGAACTATTCAACCCAGTCCCAAGTACCCCACGGCCCTGGTGGGAACGTCATTTCCTTTGTGCTGTTTTCTCTGCTCCTTTGACCTGTTTCCCCCTGTGTACTCTCTCTCCTCCATGGGCTCTACCCCCTGTGTGTCATCTTCTCCTCTCATGTGCTCTCTTCCTTGAGCTGTCTTCCCCCTGTGTGCTCTCTCTCCCCTCTGCTCTGTGTGCTTGCCCCCGGTGCTCTTGCCCCCTCCCCCTGTGCGCTCTCTGCTCCTGTGCACTCTCTCTGTTCCTGTGTGCTCTCTCTGTCCCACTGTGCACTCAATTTGATGCATGTGTACTCTCTTTGCCCTCCTGTGCGCTCCCCACCCCTGAGCTTTGTCTCTTCCCTATTGTGCTCTCTCCTCCCTGTGGTGTCCAAAGATGTCAGCCGCCTGATTAAATATACATGTCTGCCGGTATTATTCATGTGCACTTACTCAAGTGGTGATGTGTCAGCAGTGTTTCGGGGCATGGCAGTTGCGGTTTCAGGTGGCGGTGGATGCGGGCAGCTGTGGGACTGCTGATAGTACTGCACAATGTGCCAGTACCTCCAGTGGGCACCACATTTGCACACCCATCACTTGGGTGTGCAAATAGGGCAGAGGCATGTGATAGCAGGACATCCGAATGACTGAAGTGAGAGACAGGATAGTGAAATTCTGTAACTGACCCCCTATGCACTTGTGGCATCCCGGTTGCCATGATGGCCTTGTCTCCCTTGGGAAGTAGGGTCATGCCTGGAAGCAAGATAGGGTATCCACACCAGGTAAGCCCACAGCACACAACACCTCCTGATGCCAGATCAGAAGGGGGAGCTCTGAAACCTGAGTTCAGGGGAGCTCCCCTATAAATTCTGGCCTGGGGGCGGGGTTAGTCAGTCCAGTTCCTAGGAGGTCTGGGGAAGACATCCTGCGGACTGAAGCAATATTAGGCTCGTCCGAGGGTACTCACTAGCCAGCGTGAGGGGGTCTGAGGAGAGGAGTAGGGTTGGGGAGAGGAGCCTGTTAACGATTCACCCCAGAGCAGAGAGCCAGAACTGGACACCGGAATCCGAGGCTGTGTGGGTGCTCCAAAACCAGAGGGCGGGTGATTCCAAGTCTCCCAGCCACCAAAGCACCTGGACGCACAGCAGCATGAAAAGCTCAGGGACATTGCCCTGTGTGCTCTCTCTGCCCCCTGTGTACTTTCTCTGCCCTAGTGCACTCTCTCTGCCCCCAATGCACTCTCTCTCCCCCATGCACTCTCTTTTCCCCCTGTGCGCTTCCTCTGCCGCTCGTCTGCTCTCTCTGCCCCCTGTGTGCTCTCTTTAATACCCTGTGCACTTTCTCTGCCCCTCTTGTGCTCTTTCTCCCCCCGTGCACCACGCAGCCACCACCCTTATATACCCAAGTGACCAAAGATGTTGGCAGCATGAGTAACTGCGCCTGCCTATACCCGGTAGGTGCAGGAGCAGTTACTAATTCAGTGATGTGTGTGTCGCAGCCATAAGGGTACTCGGTAGCCGGGCATGTGGTCTGTTGGGATGTCACGATGGTGATTGCCCAGTAACGTGGCCCTGACCCGACAATGAGAGTGGAATAAAGTTTATCGTGACACCATCTGTGGATTCTGGTCAGAAGGACCAGCGCTGCTTGTAGTGACCCCAGGGAATGGATGTTGTAGAAGTCAGATGTATCACTCCCCACGAATAGAGCAGGTCCCCAGGGTTTGGTCAGCGTGGATGATGGTGGTAGTTGTGGGTGCAGACAGGCGCAGGAAAGAAGCAGAGAGAGACATGAAATGTCAGTCCTTTACCTTTACTGGTGTTTGATAGCAGTGAGGCCCTGGGGTACTGGTCACCAGGTTCAGGGATCCGGTCAGCCTGGAAGCAGCTGAAATCCACTCCACCAGGTGGGATCGGTAAACCTTCCTGCTGCTCTTTTGGTTACAGCCTCGGCTGCTTGTGAGCTAATCTGTGTCTCTCTCATGTTACTTCCTCGGTGGTCTCCCAATTAGCAGGCAGTGCGAGCCCACAACAGGTGCTGCTCCCTTTCTCACAGCTCCAGACCCTCGGTTTGAGTGTCGTCGTTTTTTAGTGTCAGCGGCACTGCTGGTGGTAATGCGCAATGGGCCATGGACAATGCTGAAAAACACAGGCAGATATTTATCCATCATGAACATTATCAAGGAGACGTCTGATTGCCTCCAAATTTATTCTGGAACAGAACAACGACCTCTAACATACACAGCCATTGTCATTAAGAACTATCTTCAGCATAAAGAAGAACATGGAGTCTGAACAAAGCCGCCATCTCCCATCATCGGGAATCACAGAAAATGACAGAAGAATGTGCACAAGCCTCATACAGAAGATCTGGGGTTGGTTCTCCAAGATGTTTGGAACAACCTCCTTGCCGAGTGGTTCAGCAACTGTCACACCAGATATTGATCTGATTTAACATTTCTAGTATTAAATCATTCTACTTTGCGCATTTTTTCACTCTGCTTAAAAACTTTTGCACTATACTGTATAAAGAGAGTTAAATATAAGGATGCATTAGATAATATGTGACTATAATCTGCCTAAAATAAACTATTCCAGGTAGTGGCAGGAACTGTGTGTAATTACGCCATATTTGCACTGGGTATCGGGCTAATGCTATTTGGCAATCAGTACAATGTACAATGTACTTTACTACATAAATAGGCGTCATAAACTTAATGTACACAGCATCACAAAGCACAATCACTGATGAGATAAGCCGGAGACAATGACTAAAAGCCAAATGGGAAACTCACGTCTGCTGCTGCGATAATGAAAGCCAAACAAGTCCAGTATCTGGTTTTGACTCATTTCTTATTATATGAAGATACCCCAAGTCCCAATAGAAGACTAGTGGAAAAAGAGCTAGGAGGGCACCATATAAATATAGAAAAAATGAATGAAGTCCATAAACAGAGTACCACAATCCAATATAAATACAGCAAGTACGGAAAATATTCAGACCCTTTACTATTGCAGCCATCTGGTAAATTCCAAAAAGTTCATTATTTTCTCATTAATGTGCACCTACACCCCATCTAGACTGAAAAATAACTGAAATGTAGACATTTGTGCCAATTTATGAAAAAAAGAAAAACTGAAATATCACATGGTCATAAGTATTCAGACCCTTTGATTAATATTGAGTAGAAGTGTAACGCCCCTGCGGACCGGTCTCCACTAGATGGCACAGCAGCCGGGAATTGGTAAGTTGGTCTCCCCACGCACACACACACAACACACTCCCGATCCCAACTCTAGGTACTCTATGTGCAAGAATTGGATAGTGGGAGGAGCCAGGCGGTGGGTGGAAAGTTAGAGAATGACCCGGTTATGGGAGGTTATAGAAGGAAACACAACACCAAGTTGAGGAGAAGAAGAGGAGTAGAGGAGGAGTAGTAGTAGACCAGAGGAGACAAGACCAGACGAAGCAAGACAAAGCCAGATCAGTCAGGAGAGGCGAGACTATCATACAGGAATGAGGGAACCCGGACCTGGCGGCCTGTGCCACTATGGGGCTTGCCCAGGTCCAAAGCTGTAGACCGTGGTGGAAGACAGAAGAAGTTTACATGTACCCAGATTAGTAGGGACACTGTGGGACGGGCTTGAACCAGAGTGCCGGCTCTGCTGAAGTGGCCAGGAAGCTTTATGCCCCAACCACGAATCCCAGCAGGGTGCGGGGTCTTTATGTCCCGAGACCCAACCTCCGGTGCAGTGAAGAGAAGGCCGTCGTATTAGGGCTAGGGACCAAGACAGTCGCCCACTGAAAGCCCGTGACCACTGGATCGTAGCTAGCATGCAGAACAGATCGAAAAGGCCCAAAGAGACATGAAAGGGGGTGATGCAGACAAACTATCCCGGCTGCCTGAACCTCACCTGAGTCGCTGCAGAACTGTTGTAAGCTCTACCATTTGTCGAGTAAAGAGAGTAAACCCGGTTAAAGCTCCCAACTGAAACTGTAATTCTTGCGCCTGAGGGAAGATATACTGATGCTGTGATCCGGAGCTGCAGGAGGCTGCCAGTAACTGTGAACTCTGCACCCCGCCATACCCACAAACTTCATGGTTGCCCTGGGGCCAGCACTACCCGTGGAGGGCTCAACATCCTAGCTGCTACTCCCATCATCCCCAGAGGTCCCGACTGTAGCGGTCGCTACCCATAGCCGCACACCACGGATGGCGTCACATCATTTTCCAAATTTATTTTTATTTTTCCCTTAACGCGCTTTTTATTGACCGCTCAGGGCCACAAAGGTGGGTCTCGGCCCCCGTGACTCCCACAGCAGAACTGCAGCCCAGTTCTGAGTACCCCACGGCCCTGATGCGTGAGTCATTTTTGGCGTCACGAATAGGACCTACCGATTCGGTGAAACCCAATCTTGTGTGCCTGACAGACTGTGTTTTTGGGGCCTCAGCAATGGCGGCCCTACAGGACTGAAACCATGTGCTGGCAGAAGGTCGTGCCATGGCCCCTCATGGGCAAGGCCAGCACCGGGCACGAAAAATTGCCCACACTCCTTCTATTCTCCAACAATCGGGATGGCGAGCCAAAGGACTGTAAAATCCAGCCCAAGGGTGTGACTGCCACCGCCGTTGACACAGCAGAAAGCCACCCACAAAGGGAGGGAAAAGAAGAAAGAACCGACACCACGAGGAGCAAGAAGAGTGTCAGGAGAATGGCGGAGTGTGGAGTGGGATGTGTGTACTTCCCCGATTCCCCAGAGGACAGCCAACCGTCGGAAGTGGATCTCGACTCCTTGGAGGAGGAAGTTGAGGAGCCCCAAGACTACCTTCAAGGAGCCATTGGTGTAGACTCATCCTAGGCGGGGAAGAAAGGACACAGGTTCGTCAACTAAGGTATACCACGGGTTCCTCCATACCACCTGGCATCCACTTGCAGCCACCCATAGAGCTACCTGTTTGGTGAACATCTTATTGAACTGTGTGGACTTGTGTGCTGATGATAACGGTTTACAGTAAAGTACCCGGGAGAGTGACTTTGTCTCTGTGTCTTTATCTTCATCACCTTGTTGCTTGCAGCAACGCTGCCCCGGAGGACCAGCTGCACCTGTAGGGAGCTTTACTACCCTCGCCCTCCGGAGGACTGCGGCGGCGCTGGTGACCTATCACCAGGTACTACAGGTGGCGTTAAGTCAACTATACAATAACTTTAACCCCTTCATGACCCAGCCTATTTTAACCCTAAAGACCTTGGCATTTTTGTCAATTCTGACCAGTGTCCCTTTATGAGGTAATAACTCTGGAACGCTTCAACCAGTCCTAGCAATTCTGAGATTGTTTTTTCGTGACATATTGGGCTTCATGTTAGTATTAAATTTATGTCAATCATTTTTGCATTTATTTGTGAAAAAATCAAAAATTTGGCAAACATTTTAAAAATTTTGCAATTTTCAAATTTTAAATTTTTATTCTGCTAAACAAGAGAGTTATGTGACACAAAATAGTTAATAAATAACATTTCCCACATGTCTACTTCACATCAGCACAATTTTAGAAAAAATAAATTTTGGTAGGAAGTTATAAGGGTTCAAAGTTCATCAGCAATTTTTCATTATTCCAGCAAAATTTACAAAACCATTTTTTTAGTGACCACATCACATTTGAAGTCCCTTTGAGGGGTTTACATGACAAAAAACACCCAAAAGTGACACCATTCCAAAAACTGCACCCCTCAAGCTACTCAAAACTACATTCAAGAAGATTATTAACCTTTCAGGTGCTTCACAGGAACTAAAGCAACGTGGAAGGAAAAAATGGACATTTTAATTTTTCTAACAAAAATGTTCTTTTAGCCTCAATTCTTTCATTTTCACATGGGCAAAAGGATAAAATGGATCCTTAAATGTGTTGTGCAAATTCTCCTGAGTACATCAATACCTCATATGTTGTCATAAACCACTGTTTGGGCGCACAGCAGGGCTCTGAAGGAAAGGAGCGCAATTTGACTTTTGGAACTAATTTTCCATTCAAAAAGTGAAATGGCGCTCCTTCCCTTCTGAGCCCAAACAGTGGTTTATGACCACATATAAGGTATCGGTGTACTCTGGAGAAATTGCCCAACAAATTTTAGGATGCATTTTATCCTGTTGCCTATGTGAAAATGAAAAAATGTAGGCTTAAAGAAATATTTGTGAAAAAAAAGTACTTTTTACTTAATCATTTTTTTGATCCGTAAAAATGAAAAAGTACTTTTTTTCCAACAAAAACTTTCTTTTTTCATTTTTACGGATGAATTTGTGAAGCTCCTGGGGTTCAAAGCGCTCACTATGCATCTAGATAAGTTCCCTGGAGGGTCTAGTTTCCAAAATGGGGTCACTTGTGGGGGAGCTCCAATGTTTAGGCACACAGGGGCTCTCCAAACGCAACATGGTGTCTGCTATCAATTTGAGCTGATTTTCCATTCAAATTGTTAGCGGACACCATGCCGCGTTTGGAGAGTCCCTGTGTGCCTAAGTATTGGAGCTCCCACATAAGTGACCCTATTTTGGAAACTAGACCCCCCAAGGGACCTATCTAGATGCATAGTGAGCACTTTGAACCCCAGGTGCGTAAAAATGAAAATTTACTTTTTTTTTCCACAAAACTCTTCTTTTTTAATTTTTACGGATTAATTTGTGAAGCTCCTGGGGCTTCAAAATACTCACCACCCATTCAGATAAGTTCCCTGGGGGGTCTAGTTTCCAAAATGGGGTCACATGTGGGGGAGCTCCAATGTTTAGGCATACAGGGGTTCTCCAAACGCGAAATGGTGTCCGCAAACAATTCCAATTGTGAGCCCAGACCATGTCGCATATGGAGAGCCCCTGTGTGCCTAAACATTGGAGCTCCCACACAAGTGACCCCATTTTGGAAACTAGACTCCCCAAGGAACTTATCTAAATGCAAAGTGAGCACTTTGAACCCTTAGGTGCTTCACAAATTAATCCGTAAACATGAAAAAGAGAAACGTTTTGTGAAAAAAAGTACTATTTCATTTTTACGAATTAATTTGTGATGCATCTGGGGGTTCAAAGTGCTCACCACCTATTCAGATAAGTTCCTCGGGGGGTCTAGTATCCAAATTGGGGTCATTTGTGGGGGAGCTCCAATGTTTCGGCACACAGGGGCTCTCCATACGCAATACGGTGTCCGCTAACAATTAGAGCTAATTTTCCATTCAACTTTTTAGCGGACACCATGTCGTGTATGGGGAGCCCCTGTGTGCCACCAGCACAAGGGCAACTAGAAGAGTTGGGGTACAGCAGCAGAAAATGGCACCTCAAATGAATGCGCAATTTTCTGGGGTGGCTGTGGCTTGCAATTCGCAGCATAGGGGGCCCACATGTGGGTCTCTCCATGCTAAGGATTCTAGCCCCCTAGCTGCCAAGTTGTACCTGGCTGGCAACCAAAAATACAGCGAAGCCCATTTTTTTTTCATTTCTAGAATTATTTCTAGAAAAAAATGACGTGGGGCTCCGCCATATTTTTGGTCCAGCCAGGTACAACTTGGCAGCTACGAACTGCCACCCACCCCCAGCTGCCTCTTTGTATCTGGCTGGTAACCAAAAATACAGCGGAGCCCATTTTTTTTTTTCTAGAACTAATTCTAGAGAAAAAATTACGTGGGGCTCCGCCATATTTTTGGTCCAGCCAGGTACAACTAGGCAACTGGGGGCTGGAATTCTCAGCATGGAAAGGCCCAAGCGTTCTGGGCCCCACATGCTGTGAATTGCAGCCCGCAGCCGCCCCAGAAAATGGCACATTCATTGAAGCGCCATTTTCTGGCGCTGTACCCAGACTCGTCCAGTTGCCCTGGTGCCGGTGGCAAACTGGGTAATAAAGGGGTTAATGCCAGCTTTTTACTGGCAGCTGGCACTAAGCCTGAGATTCATAATATAGGGCCAATGTTAGACCCGACCATTAGGAATCTCTAGTAAATAGCCAAAAAATACCACACAGAGAAAAAATCTTTTTATTTGAAAAAAAAACACAAACAAAATTCGAACTCCATCTTTATTATAAAGATCTGACGTAGTCCACAATGAAGGTCCCACGACGTTCAATCGCCTCCGACGTAGTCCACAACAAAGGTCCCAAGACGTTGAATCGCCTCCGACGTAGACCACAACGAATTTCCCACGACGCTCGATCGCCTCTGCATTCAGATCGCTACTCTGCAGCGCGATCCGCCAGCATGGGGATCGAGCTGCAGAAAGCAATCTGACCGCCCAGGGGCAGTGACCCACTATGTACATCACTGCGCCCGGGCTGTCAGATCGTGTTCTGCAGCTCGATCCCCATGCAGGGTGATCGGGCTGCAGAGCAGCGATCTGACAGCCCGGGCGCATTGACCCACTACGTGCATCACTGCGTCCGGGCTGTCAGATCACTTTCCGCAGTTCAATGCCCCTGCATGGGGATCAGACTGCACAGCAGCGATCTAAGAGCCCGGGCGCAGTGACCCACTATGTGCATCACTGCGTCCGGGCTGTCAGATTACTTTCCGCAGCTCGATGCCCCTGCATGGGGATCGGACTGCAGAGCAGCGATCTAAGAGCCCAGACGCAGTGACCCACTATGTGCATCACTGCGTCCGGGTTGTCAGATTACTTTCCGCAGCTCAATGCCCCTGCATGGGGATTGGACTGTAGAGCAGCGATCTAAGAGCCCGGGCGCAGTGACCCACTATGTGCATCACTGCATCCGGGCTGTCAGATCACTTTCCGCAGCTCGATCCCCATGCAGGGGGATCAGACTGCAATGAAAGGATCTGATGGCCCTGGGACAGTGGTCCATCATGTGATCACTGTGGATCACTGTGCTGGAGCTGTCAGATCACTTTCTGCAGCTTGATCCTGGGGATCAAGCTTCAGAAAGTGATCTGACAGCTCCAGCACAGTGATCCACAATGGATCACTGTGGATCACTGTGCTGGAGCTGTCAGATCACTTTCTGCAGCTTGATCCTGGGGATCAAGCTTCAGAAAGTGATCTGACAACTCAAGCACAGTGATCCACAATGACCACATGATGGACCACTGTCCCAGGGCCATCAGATCCCTTCATGCAGGAGCAGGAAGCGGCGGAGGTGGCGGGACGGGCGCACAGGAGGACCGGAAGAGGAGGAGCGGGACTGCATCGGCAACAGGAGGGCAGCACGGACGTCGGAGAGGTGAGTGGGAGACGCGATCGCTCCGGTGATCAGGGGGAAGGAAGGAGAAAGCGGGGGGGGCAGTCAGGATAAGTGGGGGGGCAGGAAGGAGAAGCGGGGGGCAGTCAGGAGGAAGCAGAGTGCAGGAAGGAGAAGCGGGGGGCAGAAAGATGAAGGGGGGCAGGAAGATGAAGTGGGGGTGTAGGAAGGAGATAGGGGGACAGGGGGGAGTCAGTGGATGACAGGGGCGGAGATCGGAGGACATGGAGAGAATCGGCAAGCAGGGAAACATTACAGGAGCGGTGATTTTTGCTTTCACTTTCAAGCGCCAATCACCACGCCTGTAGCCTCGTGGGGGCAAAGTGACCACCCCTGGGTAGTAGTACATGTTCCCATGTACCTGCAGGTTGGGTGACAGGTCAGTGACACCCTCACTCGACCTGCAGGAGCGCGATCCCCAGATGACACATTACATGTGTCATAGGTCGGGAACGCATTGATTTCCATGGCGCATATGCTGTGTCACGGGTCGGGAAGGGATGAATCCCCTGTACATGCACCCCTTTTTTTGCGTGTCACCCAGGCCACGGGCTTAGGCGCTGCCACCAGTGACATCCCTGTGAAGCGATCAACCGTCTGAGCCTGATACCCGAGTACCCCCAGCCTGGGGCTCGACACCTGGAAAAACTGCTTTTTAAGCCCTCAAAAGGGCTGTTTTTCAAAGAAGTCCCTAAACCTATCAACTATCTCTCTATCTAACTTGCAATTGATTCGCTATCTATCTAACTAGCTTGGTCTGTATTTCACACAGCAGTACCAGCAGCGGAGCCGTCTGACACTGAGCTGCAGCACTGAGAAAATGGCGAGCAGGTTAAAATGGCCGGGTTTTATATGGCAAGGGCATGTGACATAGCCAGCCAATGACACAGATCCTTGTGTGAAAAAAGTGGTATTTCCTCTCTGCATGCTGAAACATCGGACCGCCCACAGTAAGTAAGCGGCAAAGAAAAAAAATGGAGATCTGCATTATTTCAGCACACAAGTCTTCTGAGCCTCCCCCTCCTGCCCACTATTCACTCCTAGACACTGAAACTCATAATTACGTTCACCAAAAGCATTACTGTGAAAAGTCAGTAACGCTTTTGGTGAATGAACCGTTATCGAACAGAAAGTCGAATTACCGAATCTTTAGCAAATTGTTTGAATTCGTCAAATGACTCGAACATAGCCCACAACAGGTCAAATTTGAAATTGGCGAACAATTCTAATCGAACATCGCTCATCTCTAGTTATTGCCTTGTCCCAGGGATGGGGCTGCCGGCCTGGCACGGAGTACTTCAGTCAGTAGTTCCATCTGCATCTGCTGTTGTTCGCTCGCCTGCTGTTGCCGCCGATTCTGCTCCTGCGGCTCCCGATGCTGCTCCTGTATTTGCTGTATCAAAAGCCTATTCGTTTCCTGTTCTGCGAGCTGCTGTTGCTGGGCAATGGCCTGCTGTTGCACCGGGTCGTTCACGCTAGCGACCAGGTTGTTATGCCTCACCGGGCTGCCATGCCCGCATTCTCCACCATATGTGAGGTAGCGATGTTGGTTGGCAAAACAGGAGGCAGTGACCCAGGCACTTGATCACATAACAAACAGTTTATTTTTCAAAGTTCAGTTATGTACAGACCTCCAGGTTCCGGGATGCAGCCGGTACAACCGCGTACATTCGCCACACCGACTGGTATGAATTCTGTACCTTTGCCAGGCTCTGTCCTGGCCGGGTCCACGGGTGAGGGCCAAGACCACACAGCTAGGATGTGTTCTGGCAGCACACAACCTCCTTCCTCACCTCCCGCTCATTAGCCTTATCTATACACAAAGACCACACCCTGTATTCCAGCTCAGCTCTTAACCCTGTGCCTACACCTGGGGAATCCTTACAGACCTGGAGTGGAGGGCCCCTATAGGGATATGGAGCACAGTCTGGGAGGCAGATACTGGCTGTCATATGTCATCCCGGTCACTGCCTCACAGTAGTTATAAGTAAGTTCAAAATCTTTTGTATAGTAGATATATAGCAGGAGGTTTTTTACAGACCTGGAATCCTTTGGTATTTTGACAGCTGGTCACGACACGTGCAAAAATATACATTTGAATCAAATAATGGATGCATGCGGTGAGGTGGGAGACCCTCAAATTCCTCAACACGCAGGCAATAGGTTCTTCTGTACATTCAGTACGACCTACTACTGAAGAAGCACGGGTTAATCCGGACAGCGAGGATCCAGGGTTAAAAGTCTTTAGTGATCTTGGTTGTAGAAGTCAGAGAATGATCCTAGGCTTTAGGTAAAAGGGTAGCTAAGGAGTGAGCTGCAGTGTACAGGGCTACTCACAGTCCAGGGGTACTTAAAGGGACAGACAAAATCTGAACCGGGTCACTACATATGACTTTACACTTATCCACATTTTTCTGCCCATTTAGCCAAACTACCAAAGTCAAGACTTCCTGTACAGGTTGTATCACCCCTAATGGTACCTTTACATGCCGCTACAGAAGGTTAGAAACAACCGGGTGTCTCATGTGCACGAGCACGTTCCAACGGTTCCTAACGGTACCTGATACCGCATTTACACGCCGCTACAAAGTGCTCTACAGAAGGTTTTTTCTATCCCTGGAGGCACCGACGGGTGCCGCAGGTTACCTTCTGTAGAGCACCGTCCCTCATTTACACGCCGCTACAGAGTTGTGTATTTCGTGACGCTAAAGCGTTGATTGGACTGCGCCATAGCATCATGATTGGCCAGCCAGCGCAGGAAGGCTGGCTAATACATGACGCTATTTCAAATGAAGACTATGAATGGATAGCTCTTTAAATATGGTGCCCTGTGAAGGGACAACCAATCGTAATGCAGGAGCCCCCACCAATGATCGCTGATGGGGCGTGGTATCCATGACGCTGTGGCACGCCCCAGAGATTCACTAGATGAGGCAAAAACCTTCCTGTTCCTCATTTACACGCCGCTACCATTGGGTTGAAACCACCCTGCTTTTGAGCAGTGCTCAAAAACAGGTGTCGACAGTGACCAGTGGCAACAACCTGATTTACACACCGCTACCTCGCGGTGTTTTGATGGTGCAAGATACATTTGTCTCCGACACCCGGTTGTTTCTAACCTTCTGTAGCGGCGTGTAAAGGGAGCATAAGAGGCATTTTTCACCTAATTCTACATAATGCCTCCCTGTAAGTCAAGATCAGAGGAAGCAAAGAGATCTATAGAAGGCTGCGGTGAATGCTGTCCAGACTTAGAAAAGATGGTCATTGAAGCATATCAGCCATGTTGTACGTGTGGGCTGAGTGGAAGGCTGGAGCAGTGGGCCCCTGTCTAAGTCATTCAGGGTTGTGCATGGGCCCAAGAGCTCTGGCGGCCACTAAGGACAGTACCTTGGGTAGATGCTGATCAGTAAAGGCAGGTAACTCACAAGGACACAAGATTAATGTAGCATGAAGTGTTTTCCCTGGTGGACTGAGTGTTGTTTAGGGTCAGAGGGCAATTCATTAAACCGAGCTACCGGTGGGAAACAACAGCATATGTGGTACAAAAGGAAGATGGATCCCAAGATTCCCGAGCACGAAGTAGAATCTTTAAGAACTGGGGATGGACTCATAATCTACACCGTAACATACTACGACAGTGCCGGTTTGACGACCATGTGCGCAATCCCAAGACGCATGAGCCTACACCCAAGGAGGAAGGCCCATCCGATGAAATAGAGCAGTGGTCTGTACCCCCTCCCTTAACATCACTTATTAAGATCTGTGGTGTTGTTTACTTGCAATAATTGTTTTAGTACCAGTATCTCATCATTGCTGTTCTACATTGCCTTGTGCACCCCCTCCTATGAGATGCACATCCCTGTAAATGTACAATGTCTATAGAAACCCCAATGTGGGCAGGGGCATCTCTCTCAGCTCTTCTGCATCTAAAAACTGATTGTGTCACCACTGCAGTACCCAGTAATCTGTGTGATACATTGTTGGATTCAGGACCTCTTTGCCTACATCATGCTGCTCTCAGATGCAGCATAAACCCTCTGACAGGTTCTCACAGTGTACTGTTGATGCACCCCCAGGCTATGGGGTACTCGGGAACCGGGCCGGTGCTGTCTGGGATCACGGTAGTCGTGACCCGTCCCGTGGCCTGGGATCAGTCCAAAAAGGGGATATTTACAAGGGATGATTTGTTGTGACGCCACCCGGGTATGTGGTTAGTAGAACCACCGCTGCCGTATTCCTGCTGGGACAGGGACTTGGGGCAGCGTGGATGGTAAGCCCTCCTCGGGTAGGGCTGAGGGTCCCCAGGGCAGGAGTAGTTGGGATGGATGGATGCAGTGAGGGACTGTGCTGGGTACAAGTCACTTACTTTGCTGCTGCTCCTCCAGCCAGTGTGCAGGGACGACCGTCTGTAGCTCCTCAGGTGGGATTCAATTGCAACATTTGCTGCTGCAGCTCTCCACAGTGCTGGGTGTCTCAGTGCTGAAAACAAAGCAGTTTCAAGCAGGAGTGAAAATAATCCAATTTCCACACACAGATGAGCTCACAGGGTACTTTACTCAGGCTCAAGTAGCAGTTACAACGGGTCACAGTTCTTCCAGTACAGTTCACACTTCAGCACTGCTCCGGGTTACCCACACTGTGCAGCTCAAGTAGCTTTTCTGTGTTGATCCCTCAAAGTCCTTTCAGGCCCTTCTCTCAACTTTCACGTAGTGCCTCACTCACGGGTTTGGTCTGGATGTCTCGGACTCACGGGTGAAGAATTTTCCCTTAAAGTCTGGGCCACCAGTCCTATTGTGACAACTGTGTTCCTCTGCCGTAGTGGTAAGTTAGGCTGCAGCACGTAAAGTCACTACCACCCACCAGGGTGTCTCGTGATTAGGGTATAGAATCCCCGGTCACTTCATCAGAGCCGGTTCTCTGGTGTCGGCCTAGCCTTCCAGTGTCCCAGGTTGCTGTTTTTGGGCACACCAGGCTCCTTCTGTCTGTCACTGTGCTAAGGCTTCCTCTGCGCAGCACGGGTCTCAGGCTGCTGGGCCCTGGTCCTTCCACTGTCCGTAGCTGTGGGGTCTCTTTCCAGTCTTTCCCCTTCCCTTCGCTTCCAGGCTGTGGAGCAGGCTTTCTCTCCAGGGGTCTGTGCCTCACAGGATTCTGCGCCTCCAGGGAGCCCGAAACTGTCTGGGAAGTGTCTTTCTGCTTCTGCTCTGCTGTTCTCTGTTCTACTCTTCTGACTCACTCTCCGTCTGCTCTACCCTGTGTTTCTCGGGTTTTGTTTGAGTCGCTCCTCCCACTTTTTCAGTGTCCTACCTACACTCCACCCACTGTGCTACACCCCGCCACCCCTTGCTCATCCTAGAGTCCTAGACGTAGGGTTGGTGCTTGTGCGGTGTGGGTGTGTTTTCAACCTTGCTTACCTGGCTTCACTTCCCTCTTGTGGCCTCCTGGTTGCAGGGGTGCCACACTGTCAGTGTTAGTTTTGCAGCGTTCCCTGACCTTCCCATATGTGCTGTGAATCATTCTAGTAACAATACCTTAAATCAATACAGATTTCTATAGAAGGTCATAGATAGTGATTAGCCCTTAAATCTGTAGGACACTAATCACACATAGGATATAGGACAGAGGTGACCGCCCACTACCTAGGCTGCACCTTATGTAATGTAAAGACGCCACTGAGGGAAAAAATCACACACAGAAAGCAATACTGCTTCTGTATCCTAGGGCAAGATCAGGGAAACAATCAGAGGTCTATTAGGCCTGACCCGATACCGTTTTTACATAGGACTGCAGGTGACATCCCCGATACCGTTTTTACATAGGACTGCAGGTGACATCTACCACATTATCTGTAAAACAATCAGAGGAGGTCTGTTTTGCCTGACCCGACCTCTTCACAGGAAGATATGGCGTTATTACATAGGACTACAGGGGACATCTACTACACTATCTGTACTCAGAGGTATCACTGTGTTATCTGTGGTGTTACATAGGACGCAGGTGACATCTATTACATTATCTCTACTCAATGTTATCACCGTGTTATCTGTGGTGTTACATAGGACTGCATGTGACATCTATCACATTATCTGTACTCAGAGATATCACTGTGTTATCTGTGGTGTTTTTTTTTTAATTATTTAAAAAAATGTATTATTGTATTCACGCATCCCCTTAAAGTGTAATCGCTGTTTACATTTTTATTTAATAATAATAATGTAGAGCAAGTGATTATAGTAAACTTTCAAATATACTTCATAATTGAAATCTGGAAGAAAACCTTTCAAAAACCTTCCAGAAGATGTCCTCATTAAGCTGTTTCTAAACCTGATATATGCTGGTTGTCAGGGAAATCCGTCTGCATTCACATCACTCTGTGCAATCAGCTGATAACACAGAGCAAAGCAATGTGAATGGAGGAGTCAGAAAGGATCACAGGAGCTGTGTGCTGACAGCCTGAGCTCAGTACTGTCCCTGCCTGAGGTAACCAGATCAGCTGTAGTGTGAACGCTGTCTAGGCCCCACCCCCTTTATGGTCATATTCAGTGTGTGGAGCTAAAGATGGATTTCCCTGACAACCAGCATATGTCAGGCTTAGAAACAACCTAGTGGGGACATCTTCTGGAAGTTTTTTGTAAGGTTTTCTTCCTGATTTCACTTATGAAGTATATTTGGAAGTTTATCATAATCACTTTCTCTATATTATTATTAGATAAATATCTAATTGGTGGTTACAATTTAAGGATCTTGAAACTGTGATCATCTGATCAGTTGTGTCATATACTGTTGTATATAGCGAACATCATGGTCTCCTGTGAGCATTAGACATGAGCTTTCACAGGAGTACCATCATGACAGGCACAGGGGTCTTCAGCAGATCTCTGGCTGTCACAGCAACCCATTGCATAGCATGGGGCGATGATGGGTAGTTAGAACAGCGCCCCCCTCCCGAGATGCAAATATTAACAACAGAATTTAACTAATTAAAAGCCATGGGTGGCGCTCATCTCCACTCGCGGCTGTTAAGGGCAGATGATGGCTGAATATCACAGCCATTTTCTGCCGGCAAAGTTTCAAAGTCAGGGAGCCGACATATGATGTAACTCTACGTCATATGTTGGTAAGCGGTTAAATAGCTATAGGCCAAATTATCATTCGGCCAACAGCCACCTTCCAAAACGGTTAATGATCTGCTCAGCTAGGCATTCAAGTCTTCTCTATGGGGAAAGTGGAGTCAGATCTTAGACACATCTGTTCAAAAGGCTAGGAATACATGTAGCACCCCAGGGTCTGGGATCTCGGATGTCTGGGCCCCTTTCTCTCCAAACGGGGGAATATCGCAGGTGGCCTGCCCAGACCTGTGGCCCCAGGGGACAGCCCAAAAGAAAGGGGTTATTAAGTATTTACAAGGGATTAAAATCTTTGTCTCGTGACACCACCTGTAGTACCTGGTGACTGGACACCAGAACCGCCACAGTCCTCCTGAGGGTGGTGGTATGGCGGCTAGGGTGGTGTAGCTTCCTACAGGTGAAGCTGGGCCTCCGGGGCAGTGATGATTGTAAGGAATGGAGTAGGGGTTAGGCCAGGTTGTGGATTAACGGGATAGTCTCTGCGGGTAACGGGGACAGGGCGTGAAGGACGCACACACACACACTGTTGAATGTCTCTTTACCTTTTACTGGTGGAATTGCAGGTAAAAGTCCGGAACACTGTCAGGTGACCAGGAAACACTGTTGAATCTCCACACCATCTCCACAAAGAAATCAAAAAAATTCAAATCATTCCTCTTTTAACCCATTAAAAATAAAAAAATAAAAATGCGGTGTCTCCACATTCATAAGAGTCCTAACTATAAATATATAAATTAAAAATTAAACCAATCAGTAGACGGCATATAAAAAAAAAATTCTGGCTGCTGCTGCAACTGTGCAAGAAAATGCCATAGGAGTAGGGATGGGCGAGTCTACTTGCTAGGACTCGTTACTCTGCGAGTAGTAAGGGACTCGCAGGACTCGGTACTCTGCGAGTTTCCCAGCGATTACTCGCACAGTAACGAGTCCAAAGCAAATCAATGGCAATCCTAGTTTTGTCAGAGACTCTGACAAAACTAGGATTGCCATTGACTTGCATTGGACTCATTACTGTGCGAGTGATAGCAGGGAAACTCGCACAGTAACGAGTCCGGCTGTCTGCTCTGTGCCGAGCTCGGGTCCTGCAGGCTGCCGCAGCTCCAGGGTCCTAGAGCCCGCCTGCTCTCCCTGTGTACAGACATGAATGTCTGTGCACAGAGATGATGTAGCAGAGCTGAGATTGTTCTCAGTCTGCTCACTCCCTGTGCATAGACATTTATATCTATGCACAAGGATGTAGCAGAGAGGACATCGCGTTTTGGACTACATCGGACGGAAGAGGATTTTTTAAAATAAAGATGGAGTCCCTAATGGCTTTTTTTTTTTATTTCTAATAAACATTTTTCTCTGTCTTGTGTTTTTTTAAAAACAATTTAATAGAAATTCATGGCGGTCATGTCTAATATTGGCGTGACCGCCATAAATTTCGGGCTTAGGGCCAGCTGATAATACAAAGCTGGCCCTAACCTCTTTATTACCCAGTGAGCCACCGCCACCAAGGCCACTGGAAGAGCGGGGTTCAGCGCCAGAGGATGGCGCTTCAATGAACGCGCCATCTTCTGGGGTGGCTGCGGGCTGCAATTTGCAGCGGGGGGTGCCCAGAAAGCTTGGGCCTCCCTGCGCTGCGGATTCCAGCCCCCAGCTGTACCTGGCTAGACATAGATATTGCGCGGAGCCCTACGCATTTTTTTTTAATTATTTCATGAAATTCATGAAATAATAAAAAAAGGGCTCCGCTATATTCTTGTGTCCTGGGGGTTGGGGGCAGCCCGTCGCTGCCTTCTGGATCCGGCTGGTTCCAGAAATACGGCGAAGCCCGCGTCATTTTTTTTCTGAAAAATCAATAAAACAATCCTAAAAAAGGGACTGCATCTTTATTAACCCCTCGCCCATGGTCCAGGGGTTAATAAAGATGCAGTCCCTTTTATTTATATTGTTTTATGGATTTGTCAGAAAAAAATTTGACGAGGGCTTCGCCGTATTTCTGGAACCAGCCGGATCCAGCAGGCAGCGACGGGCTGCCCCCAACCCCCAGGTGCCTATTTGTACTTGGCCAGACACAAGAATATATGGGAGCCCTTTCTTTTCATTATTTCATGAATTTCATGAAATAATAAAAAAAAAATGCGTGGGGCTCCGCGCAATTTGTATGTCTAGCCAGGTACAGCTAAGCAGCTGGGGGCTGGAATCCGCAGCGCAGGGAGGCCCAAGATTTCTGGGCACCCCCCGCTGCAAATTGCAGCCCGCAGCCGCCCCAGAAGATGGCGCGTTCATTGAAGCGCCATCCTCTGGCGCTGAACCCCGCTCTTCCAGTGGCCCTGGTGGTGGAGGCTCACTGGGTAATAAAGAGGTTAGGGCCAGCTTTGTATTATCAGCTGGCCCTAAGCCCGAAATTTATGGCGGTCACGCCAATATTAGACATGACCGCAATGAATTTCTATTAAATTGTTTTTAAAAAAAACACAACACAGAGAAAAATTTTTTATTAGAAATAAAAAAAAAAGACATTAGGGACTCCATCTTTAATTAAAAAAATCCTCTTCCGTCCGACGTAGTCCAAAACGCAATCTCAGCTCTGCTACAACCCTGGGCATAGACACACAGGGATGTAGCAGAGCTGAGAACTGACTAAACAGTCAGGGTTCAGCTCAGGTCTTTATGACCTGAGCTGAACTCTGCTGTCAGCCAGACTCGCTCTGCTGCTGGAGATTCCCGAGCAGTGACGGAAGTTAATTTATTCACTGCTTCTGTCAGTGTTCGGGAATCTCCGGAAAGAGCAGCAGAGAGACGGGGAGCGAGTCTGCAGCCGGCGCCGGCGGAGGCAGCGGTAAGTAGCCAGCCGGTCCGGTGCACCCCCCAACCTCTCCACCCTCCCCCCCACCCCCCCTCACCCCCCTACCCCTCCCCCGGTTCAATCCTTTGGGTTTTTTTTTACTATTCTTTAAAAGGCAGAGGCTTTTTGCCACTGGCTTTAAAAGAATAACATGGGGATTTGCAGGTTTTTCCTCTGCTAACTCGCCTCCCCATTCATTAACATTGGAATCGCTAGACTCGCAACGAGTAGCGAGTCCTGGACTCAGACTCGTCGGAGTCTAGCGATTCCGAGTAGTTTAGGATTCGCCCATCACTACATAGGAGGCGATCAACACATCTTATCTGCCCCAAAATGAGGTCAATAGAAACATCAGCTCTGGGTGTGGAAAGACAGCCCCGACTGTGCCCCAAATCCTGAAAATTGAGAAAGTTACTGCTCTCGGAATGTTTTTTAAATAAAAATAAAACTATGCATATTGGTATCACCATAATCATACTGATATGGAGAGACACATTTTCAGGTCAATTTTATTGAATAATGAACGATATAGGTAAAGAAAACCCGATAATACAATTGCAAAATTGCACTTTTTTTGCTATTTTGCCAAGTTTGGAATTAATTTTTTTTCGCTTTTCAGTAAATCGCATGATAGAATAGATGGTGATGTTCAAAGTACAACTCCTCGAAAAAAACAGCCCTCATCTAATATATAAAGTTTAGTGTATGTATGTATGTATGTACGTGTATATCATAGCTTCGCCCCCTCCAGATAGCCCTGACCACTTCATAGCACTGCCCCTCCAGATAACCCCACCCACTTCATAACTCCACCCTTCCAGAAAGACATGCCACCTTTGGATAGCCCCACCGCCTACAGATAGCCCCACCTCCTCCAGTTTGCCCAGCCCACTTCATAGTCCCCCGTTAGCCCTGCTCACTTCATAGCTCTGCCCCTCCAGATAGCCCCACCTACTTCATAGCTCCACCCCTCCAGAAATCCATGCCCCTTTGGATAGCTCCACCCCTAATAATAGCCCCACCTCCTCCGGTTTGCCCAGCCCACTTCACAGTCCCTCCGTTAACCTGCTCACTTCATAAGTTCACCCCTCTAGATAGCCATGCCTCCTTTGGATTGCTCCACCCCTACAGATAGCCCCACCTTCTCCGTTTTGCCAGCCCACTTCATAGTCCCCCTGTTAGCCCCTCTCACTTCATAGCTCTACCCCTCCTGATAGCCATGCCCCTTTTGGATAGCTCCACCCTCTACAGATAGCCCCACCTACTCTGGTTTGCCCAGCCCACATCATAGCCTCCCCGTTAGCCCGACTCACTTCATAGCTCCACCCCTCTTGTTAGCCCCACCCACTTCATAGCCCCACAGTCAGTTACTATGCCTGAGGCAACGCCAAGCTCTACAGCTAGTATGTCTATATTGACGGAAAGATTA
The DNA here is from genome assembly GCA_033576535.1 of Allobates femoralis. Lineage (NCBI taxonomy): Eukaryota > Metazoa > Chordata > Amphibia > Anura > Aromobatidae > Allobates > Allobates femoralis. The sequence continues at coordinate 72,329,390 of JARQOC010000004.1, read as the reverse complement.
AGAAAAAGTTCTGGCTCTTCAAAGAAGGGGAGGAAAAAACTTAGACACAAAAGATTAAAAAAAAACACAGAAAATCAGCTGGTCGGGAAGGCGTTAATGAGTATGGCCACCTTAAACCCCAATTGATCTAAGAGAAGACAAAAAACGCCCTTAAATAGATTATACCCAATTCTCCACAGTAGAGAAAATGCTCCTGAGCAAAGATCATGGATTTTTCTTTACACCTGTGATCCTCCATGCCCCATATTAATTTATTTGCCACTTTTCAGGTTTCTAAAATTTTTTGAATGGACTAATACTAAAAATGGACTATAAATTTGTGGTGCCCCTGAGGGTCCAGTCTCCACAGAGGTACTGCACCTCAGCCAGAGGTGTGATACCCCACTCTTGGGTAAGGAGAGGACACTAACTGGTACCCACACACCAGTATCCAACACCACACTACTCCAGGCCAGGGGATATGTGCGGACCCTATTTAGGGAGGGCCCCATCTCAGGCTGGAGGGGAACTAGGTAGAGGGTGTGGGTGGAGGAAAAAGAGTATGGGAGCAACAGGAAGTAAGTGCAGAGATAAAGAGGGAAAAATACAGGAAGTAGAGGAGCCAGTTAGAGGGAGTTGTTGGAGATGGCAGGAGTCTGAAGAGAGACGTACTTGGGACTGGAGCCGGTAGGAGCTTGTCCCAGGACAGAGAGGTGGAAGGGAAGCTCCAGAAAAGAAGAGGGAGCTTCGAGGGGAGGCTCTGTCCAGGGAAGTGGGACTACTTTGGGTCGCCACGAAGCCCTGGCTGGGGTACCCCATTCCAGTAATTACCCGGAGGGTCTTGTTGGAGGAGCTAGGCCACAGAGGGGCCAGCCCCAGACTAGTGGAAAGACTTTAAGTTTCAGCTAGAAACCTGGAGGCTGCTGTGACTGTATGCGCAGCAGCCGCAACCACACGTAATCACCAAAAAGGTGGCCGCATAGGACCAAGGTGACAGAGAGAAAGTCGCCCGATGGGGCCTGAGGCCACCAGCTTGGGACACTGCGTGTAATGTTCATGGCAGGAGGATGAGAGCCAGCGCAGGAGTCGACCTGGACAGTCACTCACAAAGCGGGTACCGATGGAGTGAACTTAAGTTATCCGACAGTTGGCTGGATCCCTGACCCGAAGAACACAGCACCCGGCTGGGTGGTGAAAACTTGGAGAACTGTAAGAACTGTGAGTAATATGTGAGAACTGCATCCCGCTGTGTCCTCCAGTCATTACTCGCCCTCTGTCCTGCACCCCAGGTTCCCCATCTCCTGCATAATCTTTGTCAACTGCCCTGGGGCCCCCGCTCTACCCGTGGAAAGCGATAACAACTCTGCTGCGCCACCAACCGCCCCAGTGGATCTGAACTGCAGCGTCGGCCATCCATCTAATTGCTGAAAACAACGTGTGGCAGAGGCCGTTTAGGGTCACTGATCCGAGTCTCGTCCAAGAGACTCGCATGTAAGTAGGATAGTGTGTTTCCACCCTAATGCAGTAGCCAGAATCACCCATATGGCCAATCGTTACTTAGATGCCTCCTCTCTGTGCCAGTCATTGCACTGGCTGTCTATACACTATAGGATCCAATTCAAATTGTTTGTTCTCACCCACAAAGCTTTTCACAGTGCAGCACCCCCCTACCTCTCCTCCCTCATCTCTATCACCCCACCCGTTCTCTACGTTCTACAAATGACTAACATCTGCACTAATCCGAACCTCCCACTCCCGGCTCCAAGACTCCCGAGCTGCACCAATTCTCTGGAATGCTATAACCCAAGAAATTAGGACTATCCACAACTTGCATGGCTTCAGGTGCTCCCTAAAAACGCATCTTTTTAAGGCGACCTATCATGCCCCCTAATAAAATTCCTTTGTACTGTATATAGCCCATTCACTATCTCTCCTGACATAACTCTCCTTCAAACTCCACCAAACCCAAAAGCTCTACACAGATTGTCTGGTGACCGTTCATGTAACTTTATTTCTATCCCCCTCTTCCTCAAGATGCCTGGATCATCACTGTAATAAGCCCCTGTACTTTGTGTAACCCCCATCTCGGTGTAGATTGTAAGCTCTTTTGAGCAGGGTCACCTTTAGTTTTTGCTTTAATTATTGTATTGTACTTTTTGCATTGATTCTATGCTTATTGTATTGTATTTAATTACTGTACTGTATTTTTTACATTGTTTCTCTTCTTTAATTATTGTACTTTTTACATTGATTCTCTACTTAGTGTGTTGTATTTTTTACATTGATTCTCTACTTTAATTACTGTGTTGTATTTTTTATTGTTACCTATGATCGTTCGTACACAAATCACTGTATTGTAAAGCGCTGCGGAATATGTTGGCGCTATATAAATAAAGATTATTATTATTACAAAAGTCAAGACTTCCTTTATAGGACCTATAATTGTATCACCCCTACATAAGAGGGGGATTTAGGCAGTGGCGCAACTTGAAGCTCATGGGCTCCGATATGAAAGCTCCAACGGGACCCCCAATTATTGCAAATCTTTAATAGCATTAGTCTTTTTCTATAGGCCAAAGGGACTTTTTATGGACCCCTAGGCTCCAGGGCCTGGGTGCAATTGCAGCCCCTCCGCCTGTTGTAGTTAAACCCCTGGATTTAGGCATTTTTCAGCTAATTCTACGTAGAACCTCCCCGTAAATCTTGACCAGAGATCAGAGCTTGTTGGGAATGATGAAGACTTTGTCTCTTTTCCCAGGGGATGACTGCGCCCATCTCAGCTCACATCCAATCTACGGTGACATCATATGTTAGCAGAGACAAGTAATGTGGAATCCATAAGTCAATGAAATATTTGACTATAGAAAAATCAATATTGGATCAGGCTCTTAATAAAGACCGAGCACAAATGTAAACACATTAATACCAACGTCTCAACCACAGAAAGTTGGGCACTGTCAACTCAAGGCTGCTCAGAGAAGTCATAGCACTCAAATATAGTGTTAGGGGGTGTCCTGTGAATACAAAATATTTTTAAGGCCCCCAGTCTTATTTAAGAGAAAAATAAAAGAATCAATTATGGATGATTTTGTTCTGTTGCCTATCTGGATCTTGCTGGTCTCCAGTACCCAGTCTGATCTTGGCAAACTGGAATTCAGGGGCCTGCCAGCCCTAGGTGAGGAGCGGGGGGGGGTACTGGAGACCTGGAGGAGCGGGGGGGTGCTATCGGAGAACTGCTGGAGGAGCGGGGGTGGTTTGGACTCACCCGGCTGTCCATCGCGGCTGCTATTCTTCCAGCAGCTGCGGCCGCTAAGTGAAGTCGGCTGGCCCATTTCAGCAGGGGGCCGGCCCTAAATGAGAGAAGTACCACCAGCTGCACTTGCCCCCCTGCCACCTGGACCAGTTCGCCCCTGCTGGAAATGGCCACTCGGCCAGTCCTTGACCCAGGGATGACTCACCTCAATCAGTGATTGGCTTAGCGGACATTTAATGCCATTGTTAGTATTTAGACATCTTCCCCCCCCCTACCTGCGAGACAAGGTTGTTGTCACGAGTGTGTCATGGCCTGATATGACCTCGGGGGATCTGGGATCAGAAGGTCCAAGCCTTTAATAGATCGCAGATCCTCTTTAGTGGCTGCTCATTATTTCTCCTGAGCTCTAAATAATATTTATTCACTTACATAGCACCACAGCATTATATATACATCAGCAACACTGTCCCCATTGGGGCTCACAATCTAAACATCCTATCAGTCTTTGGAGTGTGGGAGGAAACAAGACAACCCCATGGAAGCACAGGGAGAACATACGAACTCCTTGCAGATGTTCTAAGTAGGTGTCTATTTTATTCCATTCGATGCTGAAGGGGTAACGGTTCCCTTCTAGCCTGTTGTGATTAGCATGTAGTTGTTATCTCAGCTGCTGCCATTCCCTTCCGCTATATTAACTTCCTCCTTCCTCCTTCCTATGCCAGCTATGTTTAATACTATGCTGACCAGTGAAGCTATTATCTCTCTAGAAAGTTGTGGTGATCTTTCCAGCGAATGCGTTGAAGCTCCTCTCTGGAGAAGAATTGGAGTTTTTGTTGAATGTTCCTTGTCTGTTTCTCTTCCTTATGTTGTCTTTACATTAATAGTAATTCTAGTGTCTTGGTGACCTGTGCACTAGACAGAGCAAAGCCATGGTCAGCCAGGTGATCACGCAAATAAAGATAAAAATATATCAAAATATCAGAATTGTCATTTTTGAATAATCAAAGCCCCCTCCAAAAAAAAGATGCAAAAAATAATTAAGAGAAAAAAACAATCACTGAAGTAATACCAAAGAAAACTATAAAAACTGCAACTCACCAAACGGAGGAAAAAACAAGGACTCACAGCTCCACAGTTTATTGTGGATTTATTAGAAGTAGCCCTTAAGTATAATTACTTTTTATTTGGAGACACCTTCTACCTCCAGTTGTCCGGTACCGCTATGGGTGCAAAAATGGGATGTTCCTACGCAAATACCATGATGACGGTACTAGAAGAAAAGTTCATCTATCCCTCAAGCCATTTTTGTAAAGTACTAAAGTGGTGGAGGTATATAGATGATACATTTGTGATATGGCACGTTAGAAGAATTGGAGGTTTTTCATGTCTTCTTAAATACTATTGATGAGTCAATCAAATTCACAAAGGTAGTTTCAGACAAAGAGTTTCAGTTCTTAGATGCATTGGTAAAATTGGAAGATGGACAATTAAAAACCACGTTATACACGAAACCTAGTGACCGAAATAAATTGTTGCATTATAGTAGTCACCATCCGGAACCATTAAAAAAAGCTATTCCGCTAGGTCAATATAGACGAGTAGATAGAATTGTAAGTGACGAGCAAGAATTAAGGTAAAAATTTGAAATACTAATAAATTCATTCAAAGGGGTTACCCTAAAGGCCTATTACAAAATAGTTTGGCTCGCATGAAAAGTATATAAGAAAAGATTGCAACAATGAGTAAAATGCCAGCGAGAATCCCCTTAGTGATGAAATATGGGGAAGAATCTAGGGACATTACTAACATTGTTCTCAAACACTGGCCAATGTTGGGAAAGTGTTGGCCGGATGTGGAGGAATTTAAATTAAAACCTTTAATTTCGTTCCAGAGAGGGAAAAACCTGAAGGACAAGTTATCTAGATCGGATTTTGGCCCATTGAAAACGTCCAGGCAGACCACTTTAACGCGAGGGTGAGAGTGGGTTGTTATCCCTGCGATTCCTGCGTGAATTGCACGTACATGGTGAAGGGCACAGAGTTCTCTCACCCGCAGACAGGAGAGGTGTTTAAAATTCGCCATTTTTCCACATGTATGACAGACCATGTCATTTATTTATTAGAATGCCGTGCAAACTGTGGTATGTAGGTGAAACCACGCTAGAATGAAAAACTAGAATAGGACAACATAGAGGTACAATATGTCAGAAAAGAAAAGACCTACCAGTACCAAAACATTTTTTGGATATGAAGCATACAGAGAAGGACCTAAGATTTAGGATTATCGATGTGGTACCCCCATTAAGGAGAGGGGTGATAGGGATACGTTGCTGCATGTAAAGGAATTACAGTGGATAAGGCGTCTTAATACGTTAAAACCAAATGGGTTGAAGGTTGAGTATAGGCTGGCAGTCGCTATGTGATTTATTCCATATTCAGTTAGGAGGATAATGCTGTAAATAACACTAGTCACTGTTTGTACACTCACACTGTTTAATAACCTGGTCGGTTTCTTCCAGCACCGGCACTTGGGTTGAAAACCCTCAAGAATCCCATTGGAGGGTGATTGACGTACCAAGCGGTCATATGTGAAGAGTGTCCCTATCATGTGATTATACCCTAGAAAAGGTTTTTTGTTTAATATTGCTCCATACATTGGTCGACTGAATGTGTAAGCGCCATGTGGATAGAATTCTGTTACCCTTATTAAAATCCAGTATAAGTAAAATATACAGGTGTGGTGTATAATATATTATGAACATGGGGGTAGGTGCCAGAATGTGATTGGTGACGATGAGTGGTCCCCGTGGATCTGAAAGGTCCATGAGGTGGAGTATGTTACCCCCCTCGTTTGCACTATATTTGGTGCATGAATTAGGCCTATAGATAAGGGGACGTGTGTAGGTATGATTGCGCTGGCACCCCCTGTATAATATATGTGCAGCCCTATATAAGTATTAATATATATACAAGCATCAAAATACATTAAATTGTATAGGATGGGTATTGTAGTACCCGTTTAGGAGATGTAGCGAAGGTCCAGTGCTATTATTATTAGCGTAGCCAGGAGCAGTGGCTGCCCGAGGGTCTCAGTGTGGTAAACCCGCGTTGGAATACAGTGCGCATGCGCGAACTGTAGTAAGATGGCGCCCGAAAGCTTCCTGTGCTCCTTAGTAACACAGAAGCGGGACGCACATTGAATGACGTCATTTCCGGCGCGACGGACCCGTGCAGCGTGGAGAATCGTGTATGGAGGAATGGGTAAAACAGGTTAGGGGCATTAATAATCATAATAGACCGCAGTGGAAACTGTCATCACGCCACCTGGGAGGAGGATTTAACCAATTAAGGGCATGAAAGAGGCATTATGAGAATAAGCAACTTTTATGCACTGTTTAATCATTATGTGGAATTAATGTCACATCTCACTAGTATATGGTCAGGTATTGGGTACTGAACGGTGGTCTGCATATTGAATGTATAATGTGTAGATTACATAAAGGGTGTAATTAATGTGTATGTATTATGTAAATTGTGTGTGTTATAAAAGGAGGAAAAGGGGCTGAGACTAGTTGCTAGACAAAAGCCACTTGGTGGCTGAAACGTCGCAGGTCGCCGGGTAGGCCTGATTAAAGGTGATTGAAGATCGGAGTGTGCTGCTGTCGTTTTTCACGCATATGTTTAATACTATGCTGACCAGTGAAGCTATTATCTCTCTAGAAAGTTGTGGTGATCTTTCCAGCGAATGCGTTGAAGTTCCTCTCTTGGAGTTTTTGTTGAATGTTCCTTGTCTGTTTCTCTTCCTTATGTTGTCTTTACATTAATAGTAATTCTAGTGTCTTGGTGACCTGTGCACTAGACAGAGCAAAGCCATGGTCAGCCAGGTGATCACGCAAATAAAGATAAAGATATATCAAAATATCAGAATTGTCATTTTTGAATAATCAAAGCCCCCTCCAAAAAAAAGATGCAAAAAATAATTAAGAGAAAAAAACAATCACTGAAGTAATACCAAAGAAAACTATAAAAACTGCAACTCACCAAACGGAGGAAAAAGCAAGGACTCACAGCTCCACTGAGAAAAAAATAAACTTTATAGTTTTCGGAAAATGCAATACACAAGTTATTATAAAAAAATCCAGATTTAAAAAAAAAAAACAAACAAAAAAAAACCCAGTAAAATATATAGAAAAAATCTATAGAAGTTTGGTATCGCCGTAATGGTTATAACCTGTAGAATCATGTTACCAGCTCATTTTAGCCAAATTGTGAGCGCCATAAAATTGCAAAACCAAGAAATGTGGGATTTTTTCACAATTTTGTTGCATTTGGAATTTTTTGTCCCATTTTTCAATAAATATTCAGGTGAAGTAAATGACGCCATTCAAAATGACAACTCGTCCGGCAACAATATAAGTTCTCGTAGCATCACATCCTCTGAGCAGTGCTGGAAAAATCAATATATGGGGAAGGTTTTGATTCGAGATTATTATTTAGCATATTAGGATATTTTAAGGGGCACAAGACGGGGGCGACCACTGTTCCTCTTTTATTTCAGTTAGCACTGGGGACCATACTGGAATTTTTTTTTTTTAATTGCTCAAAGAAACACAAAATATTGTTAAGCTAATTTTTGTAGAAAAACTGAACACCCTGTTTAAGATTTTGGTCACCTCTCTATACAGGTAGATACTGTGCTTATAATGTGTGTTAGGTACGCTCTGTGAACTTCCACCCATCTATCCAGCTTTGCAAATCTCTCTGCTTAGATACTGTGCTTATAATGTGTGTTAGGTACGCTCTGTGAACTTCCACCCATCTATCCAGCTTTGCAAATCTCTCTGCTTAGATACTGTGCTTATAATGTGTGTTAGGTACGCTCTGTGAACTTCCACCCATCTATCCAGCTTTGCAAATCTCTCTGCTTAGATACTGTGCTTATAATGTGTGTTAGGTACGCTCTGTGAACTTCCACCCATCTATCCAGCTTTGCAAATCTCTCTGCTTAGATACTGTGCTTATAATGTGTGTTAGGTACGCTCTGTGAACTTCCACCCATCTATCCAGCTTTGCAAATCTCTCTGCTTAGATACTGTGCTTATAATGTGTGTTAGGTACGCTCTGTGAACTTCCACCCATCTATCCAGCTTTGCAAATCTCTCTGCTTAGATACTGTGCTTATAATGTGTGTTAGGTACGCTCTGTGAACTTCCACCCATCTATCCAGCTTTGCAAATCTCTCTGCTTAGATACTGTGCTTATAATGTGTGTTAGGTACGCTCTGTGAACTTCCACCCATCTATCCAGCTTTGCAAATCTCTCTGCTTAGATACTGTGCTTATAATGTGTGTTAGGTACGCTCTGTGAACTTCCACCCATCTATCCAGCTTTGCAAATCTCTCTGCTTAGATACTGTGCTTATAATGTGTGTTAGGTACGCTCTGTGAACTTCCACCCATCTATCCAGCTTTGCAAATCTCTCTGCTTAGATACTGTGCTTATAATGTGTGTTAGGTACGCTCTGTGAACTTCCACCCATCTATCCAGCTTTGCAAATCTCTCTGCTTAGATACTGTGCTTATAATGTGTGTTAGGTACGCTCTGTGAACTTCCACCCATCTATCCAGCTTTGCAAATCTCTCTGCTTAGATACTGTGCTTATAATGTGTGTTAGGTACGCTCTGTGAACTTCCACCCATCTATCCAGCTTTGCAAATCTCTCTGCTTAGATACTGTGCTTATAATGTGTGTTAGGTACGCTCTGTGAACTTCCACCCATCTATCCAGCTTTGCAAATCTCTCTGCTTAGATACTGTGCTTATAATGTGTGTTAGGTACGCTCTGTGAACTTCCACCCATCTATCCAGCTTTGCAAATCTCTCTGCTTAGATACTGTGCTTATAATGTGTGTTAGGTACGCTCTGTGAACTTCCACCCATCTATCCAGCTTTGCAAATCTCTCTGCTTAGATACTGTGCTTATAATGTGTGTTAGGTACGCTCTGTGAACTTCCACCCATCTATCCAGCTTTGCAAATCTCTCTGCTTAGATACTGTGCTTATAATGTGTGTTAGGTACGCTCTGTGAACTTCCACCCATCTATCCAGCTTTGCAAATCTCTCTGCTTAGATACTGTGCTTATAATGTGTGTTAGGTACGCTCTGTGAACTTCCACCCATCTATCCAGCTTTGCAAATCTCTCTGCTTAGATACTGTGCTTATAATGTGTGTTAGGTACGCTCTGTGAACTTCCACCCATCTATCCAGCTTTGCAAATCTCTCTGCTTAGATACTGTGCTTATAATGTGTGTTAGGTACGCTCTGTGAACTTCCACCCATCTATCCAGCTTTGCAAATCTCTCTGCTTAGATACTGTGCTTATAATATCTATATATGTTGATACTTTCTTACCTTTCATGTGTCTGCTTTTCACCATTCCTCATGATCAGTGTAGCATGACCTAGAGATAGTTCTCCAGCCCCTTCCCATGTTTTATTACCTCTGTGTAACCCCCATCATCCAGTCACTCCATCCACACCCAGGCAGCAATCAACACCTGAATCCTATTCAGCTACAGATATATGATGATGCATAAGTCTGATCCAGACTTAGTCTGATCTATGCATCTTCCAAACTACATCTTTCAAAGTACATTTTCTAAGTACAATACTTAGAAATAGACTAGAAATAGACTGGAAAAGACTGGCAGGTAAAGAAATATAAATCCCCCACAATGTTTCCCTTCTAATCTCTACCACCCTTACTACTTCACTTCATATTAACTCCTGCAATCCCTTCCACAAGTAAGGAACTAGTCATCAGTCCACTCTCCCTCCCCAGCCATCTGACCTCATCTTGACTACTATTTCTCCCCATACTGGCTGCACCACCTTGTCCTCGGCTCCACCATCCTGTCCAGGACTGCTAGATCTCATCCCCATCCACATCTCCCCTGGACTATAGCTCATACCTTGGTGGCATCCCACCCCGGACTGACCCCTGCTGCCACACTCACTCCCTGTTCTCCGTATGCAATGTTCCCGCTACTCCTCACTCTCACTCCCATCCTTCTCCACTTCCTACTACCCCCACTTATCCCCCCTCCCAGCAACAAAATACTGCTCTCACCCTCCATCCTGCCGAACCACCTCACCCACTTTACCGACCTTTTCATTCACTTTCAATCCTCAATCACCAAACAAGCACGCCCGCCTCGCAAGCTCTCATGCTCCCACCTGCTAACCCTCGGCCTACTCCTCCTCCTTGCCGGTGACATCTCCCCCAATCCTGGCCCCCCCCGCAACATCCCCACAACAACCTTCATCCCGCGACCCACCACCAACCCTCGCAACCTCATGACCACTAGCTCTCGCAACCCCACCAACATCAGACCCATTCCCCCAACCCAGGCCCCACCTACCGCTCTACCCGGCGCACTCTGGAATGCCCGCTCAGTGTGCAACAAACTCCCCGACATCCATGATCTCTTTATCTCCAGGAAACTGTCATTCCTTGGCCTCACCGAGACCTGGCTCACCCCCTCCGACACGGCCTCCCCTGCCGCACTATCCTACGGCGGCCTCAGCCTGTCCCACACCCCCCGTCCCTCTGGCAAGCACGGCGGTGGAGTCGGCATACTGCTGTCCAACTCCTGCACCTTCAGCCCCATCCCCCAGCCCCCATCCGTCACTGTCCCCTCCTTCGAAGCCCACTCAGTCCGAATCTTCTCCCCCTGCAACCTCCAAATAGCCATCATCTACCGCCCCCCCGGACCCACCGCCTCCTTCCTTGACCACTTCACCACCTGGCTACTTCACTTCCTCTCCACTGACATCCCCTCCATCATCATGGGCGACTTCAATATCCCCATTGACACTCCCCGCCCAGCCGCCTCCAACCTTCTTTCCTTGACCACTTCCCTAGGGCTCTCCCAATGGTCCTCCTCTCCCACCCACGAACAAGGCCACACGCTTGACCTCATCTTTACCCGCCTTTGCTCCCTCTCTAACCTCACAACCTCAGTACTCACACTGTCCGACCACCATCTCTTGACCTTCTCCGCCCTCTCCTCCCCTGCCACACTACCCCCTCTCCGCAAACTTGATCACCCTCGCCGAAACCTAAAAGATCTTGATCTTCCTTTATTCTCTGAATCACTCCTCCCTCTCACCGACCTACTCTGCGCTGACGACATTGACATTGCCACCACCCTATACAACACCACCATAATGAACGCTCTCGACCTAGCCGCCCCCCTCACTCTCCATGCTCCACGCATTAACAGGCAACCCTGGCACACCACCCTCACTAAAAACCTGAGACGGGCGTCCAGAGTCGCCGAGAGGAGATGGAAAAAGTCTCACACCCCCGAGCACTTTGCTCTGTTCAAGCAATCCATCACTGACTTCAAGACGGCACTCGCTACAGCCAAGCAAGTGTTCTTCTCATCCCTTATAACCTCTCTGTCCCGCAACCCCAAACAGCTCTTCAAAACTTTCAACTCCTTACTTCGCCCACCTGCTCCTCCCCCTTCTCCCCTCATCTCTGCTGAAGACTTTGCGACCTTCTTCAAGGAGAAGATCGACAAGATCAGAAGCAGCTTCGGTCCACTATCCCCACACCTCCCCTTCCCACCTACACTGCCCTCCTCCTCCATCAGCCACTTCCCCCCCATAACTGAAGACCAACTTTCCTCCCTCCTGTCAAAATCACACCTCACCACCAGCGCCCACGACCCACTCCCATCCCACCTCATTCCCAACCACACCTCCATTTTCATCCCAGCCCTCACCCACCTCTTTAACCTTTCACTTCGCACTGGTACCTTCCCCTCGGCCTTCAAACACGCCCTAATCACGCCCATCCTAAAAAAACCCTCACTTGACCCTACCTCTGTCTCTAACTATCGCCCCATATCTCTTCTCCCATTCGCCTCTAAGCTACTTGAACAACACGTCCACTCCGAACTGTCCTCTCACCTCTCCTCGTGCTCCCACTTCGACCGCCTACAGTCCGGCTTTCGACCCCTCCATTCCACCGAAACAGCCCTGACCAAAGTCACCAACGACCTACTGACCGCCAAGAACAAACACCACTACTCCATCCTGCTACTCCTTGACCTGTCTGCCGCCTTCGACACGGTTGACCACTCCCTTCTTCTCCGGATCCTGGAATCCCTTGGCATCACCCACCTTGCCCTCTCCTGGATCTCCTCATACCTAGCAGATCGGACCTTCAGCGTCTCCCACTCCCACACCTCCTCCTCACCCTACCCCCTTTCTGTCGGAGTCCCCCAAGGTTCCGTCCTGGGACCCCTACTTTTCTCCATTTACACTCTCGGCCTAGGGCAACTCATCGAGTCCCATGGCCTCCAGTACCACCTCTACGCCGATGACACCCAAATCTACCTGTCCGGCCCTGACATCACCTCCCTACTCTCGAAAATCCCTCAATGCCTTTCCGCCATCTCATCCTTCTTCTCTGCTCGCTTCCTTAAACTCAACATGGACAAAACTGAATTCATAGTCTTCCCCCCAAGAAATTCCACCCCACCTCCCAACCTATCCATCTGCATCAACGACTGCGCCCTCTCCCCAGTCCCCCAAGCCAAGTGCCTCGGGGTAATCCTTGACTCCTCCCTATCCTTCAAACCCCACATCGAGGCCCTCACCACATCCCTCCGGCTCCAGCTCAAGAACATCTCACGGATCCGCTCCTTCCTCACCCACGACACCGCTAAAACACTCATCCATGCTCTTATCATCTCCCGCCTTGACTACTGCAACCTCCTTCTCAATGGCCTCCCGGCTAACTCCCTCACAGCTCTCCAGTCTATCCTCAACTCCGCTGCCCGACTCATCTATATGTCCTCCCGCTACTCCCCTGTCTCCCCCCTCTGCCAAGCCCTTCACTGGCTCCCCGTCTCCAAGAGATCCCAATTCAAAACACTAACCATGACCTACAAAGCCATACACAACCTGGCCCCACCATACATCTCCGACCTGGTCTCCCGATACCTACCCTCACGCAACCTCCGCTCCTCCCAAGAACTCCTCCTCTGCTCCCCCCTCATCACCTCTTCACACAACCGAGTCCAGGACTTCTCCCGGGCATCTGCCTTACTCTGGAACTCCCTACCCGAACACGTCAGACACTCTCCTACCCTGAGTAACTTCAAGTGTCACCTGAAGACTCACCTGTTCCGTCAAGCCTACAACCTGCCATGAGACCCAGGCGAACGCCCCATACATGACATTCCCCCATCCTACTGTATCCTTACCCACCCCTCATAGACTGTGAGCCCTCGTGGACAGGGTCCCTGCCCCTCCTGTACCTGTACGTCCTGATCGCCTAGATTTAGTGTACTTGTTCTTGTCTCCCTCATCCTCATGTAAAGCGCCATGGAACCCAATGGCGCTATATAAATAAATAATAATAATAATAATAATAATAATTATTTCAAGTGCTATTCCACATATCTACCACTGGGTGGCGCAATTGTTATTTCATTGGGTCGTACATACAGAAAGGGACCTGACTTCTTGTAATTACCTATAGAATGTGATTTATTTGGCATTCTTCCCTCCGCCATATCAGGTAGAAAGGAGTCATTCATCTTTGCTGTTGTTCTTTTCTAGCAAATAATTAATTTTCTTCAGTCACTGGGAGCATTGAAATATGTACAGTAGCGCCACCTGTTGGCCAAAAGGAAAATGTTTTTCTCCAGTTTTTATAGACTTGTAGAGTTAGACGAGAGCAGTGAGCATCACCCTTATACAGGGTAGTCATAAGCCAACATAAATGCCCCCTGGTCTTAACTGCAGTCTTGTGACCCCCTAATATACAGTGCAGATTCATGGTTTTCATATGTGCCAGGCAGATGCCCTCCAATATCTACTATATAATTGCCTAATCGTGTCTGTCTGTCCAGAAAATTGCGCGCCAGCCGCGGCACCCAATGAGCGAAGCGTATGAAAAAGAGGCACGCGCATTCAAAATTCGCGCCAAGCTGAAACCTGGCGACGGCGACACATCGGCGTTGCTATTGCCGGGATACACGCGTCCGGCTGCAGCTATCGTCGGGAGATCAGCCACTGATCTTCAGACGGTAGCCACGGCTTATCTACTGCCGCAGAGAGGTCCACAGCGAGTCAACCGGGAGATGACTGGCGTCAGCTCGCAGCGGTAGTACCCCGACCGCCATTATGGCTATTCCTATATGGAGGCCGGGGTTCAAAACCCCTGCGAAGCCGTGCTCCGCTTCGCTGATTGGTTGCCGTGGCTGGCAGCGACCAATCAGCGCACTTGGCACGTGTTTTAAAACAAGCTTTGCTGATTGGTCGCTGCGGCCGGTGGCGACCAATCAGCAAAGCGGCACAGCTTGGTGGGAAATATGAATCCCGCTCTTAGCGGCGACCAATCAGCGGCGTGGGATTCAAAACCACTGCAAGCCGTTATCCGCTTCACTGATTGGTCACCGCCAGCCGCAGCGACTAATCAGCGCACTTGGCGCGTGTTTTAAAACACGCTCGCTGATTGGTCGCCGCGGCACGGCTTGGCCGGAAACCAATCAGCAACCAATCAGCGAAGCGTGTTTTAAAACACGCGCCAAGTGCGCTGATTGGTCGCCGCTAGGGATGATCGAGTTCTGAAATATTCGGACTCTCTAGACGAGTAGGTCCCGATACTCGGTACTTGTTACGAGTATAGAGAGTCCTATTTAAGTCAATATTGAAGTGAGTATTGCGATTAATTCCTCTGTTGCTGGACACAATAAATAGTTCTGGCAGCAGAGGAAAAAACTGCAATTCCCTAATTCATTGTTTAGAATCCGGCGGTAAAAAGCCGTAAGCTGTAAATTCAAACCAGATTCTCCAGGATTGCCCCGCTCCAGTGCAATCCGGTACCATAGAGTCCTATGTTATGGGGCGCTGGATTGCTCCGGATCGGGGCAATCCTGGAGAATCCGGTTTAGGGTATGATGCTAAAATTCGATCAAAACCGGATTCACCCGATCCGGTGCAATCTGGCGCACCGTAACATGTGACTCTATAGTACCGCATGGCCCCGGACTGGTTGATTTTACAGCTTACGGCTTTTTACCGCATGCTTCTAAACAATTAATTAAGGAATTGCAGGTTTTTCATCTGCTGCCAGACCTCTTTATAGGGTCCAGCAGCAGAGGAATTAAATTTCCCTTGATTTACATTGGACTCGTTACTGTGCGGGTAATCGCTTGGAAACTCGCAGAGTGATGAGTAGCCCGAGTACCCTATTTTGCGAGTAACAAATAGTAACGAGTAGACTCGCTCATCCCTAGTCGCTGCAGCTGGCGGTGACCAGTCAGCGAAGCGGAGCACAGCTTGGTATATTGGCGCGCAATTTTTACTGCCGCTCACTCCTGTTTACAAGGCTGTTAGTCATAGTGTGATGCACTTCACTCCTGTTTACAAGGCTGTTAGTCATAGTGTGATGCACTTCACTCCTGTTTACAAGGCTGTCAGTCATAGTGTGACGCACTTCACTCCTGTTTACAAGGCTGTTAGTCATAGTGTGATGCACTTCACTCCTGTTTACAAGGCTGTCAGTCATAGTGTGACGCACTTCACTCCTGTTTACAAGGCTGTCAGTCATAGTGTGATGCACTTCACTCCTGTTTACAAGGCTGTTAGTCATAGTGTGATGCACTTCACTCCTGTTTACAAGGCTGTCAGTCATAGTGTGACGCACTTCACTCCTGTTTACAAGGCTATCAGTCATAGTGTGACGCACTTCACTCCTGTTTACAAGGCTGTCAGTCATAATGTGATGCACTTCACTCCTGTTTACAAGGCTGTCAGTCATAGTGTGACGCACTTCACTCCTGTTTACAAGGTCTGTCAGTCATAGTGCGCTGCTCTTCAGTCACATTTACTTCACACGTTGTGTCAGTGACAGTCTGAACTACTTCAGTCACGTTTATTCAATGGGTATAACTGGTCGTAAGCGCAAATACGCCAATAACGATGACTGAAAAGCTGCAGAAGCAGCAAGGTGATGACAACGTCAACACCAAGAGACACCACAACAAACTGCCGTGAGACAAGCCCAGGATGCGACATCTCACAAATAAATAGATCTAAAATACATAGATAATACATAGCTAGATAACAGATAACAAAAAACAAAAATCACAGCTGCACTCAGTCTAACCAACAAGTTTGTGCTGACAAGCAATAATGGTTTGAGAAAAATATTAAAAAACATCCGTTTTTTCTAAAAAACCCAGTACTCACTTTTTTTATTAAAAGCAAGGGCTCTTGGTACACTCATTGGCCTATGTATGCCTGCCCTCCGGCCACTTCTCGGCGGCCCCGGGATCCGGAGGGTCCTAATGCTGACATCCCTGCCAGATCCTTGTCCGTGGACTCCTTGGTCCTTCTGATCTCATCCTGATCCTTGAGCACCTGGGGTCGGTGGGGGTGCAATCTGCAGCTGATAACAGCTAGATATGACATAGGTATACATAAATACATAGGTGTGATAAATTTAGAGATATTTGATATAGTAAGGTGATCACACGTTAAGTATAAGAGGGGAGATGTGTATTATCCAAATAGTTAAATTTGGTGATATTAACCCAGATGTAAAGTTCCAGTATCAGATGCTGAGAAACTTAATTTATCTTTAACAGGGCTGGGTTTTTGTGAAGAGCTAAAGAGATGGGGGGGACGGCTGTTCATCACATCTCCATCTCAAGGTGTGGTCTATACACATAGATAGAGGATCCCGATATATCATGGACCTCAATATGCCTACCCACTCCCCGCTCCCTACCCCTGTCCCCCTACTTTTACTATTTGCTTTGGCAATGCTGATATATACTTAGTCCTGCCAATAAAGCTCATTTGAATTGAATTGGATAAATAGATAGATAGATAGATAGATAGTAATAGATAGATAGATAGATAAAACATGCATAGAGAGATGATAAATAAATATAGCATACATAGGTGATAGACACATAGGTAGATGATAGATAGATATTGTGTATTCATTGCATTATTCTTAAATCTTCATAAATAAACTACATACATATTCTAGAATACCCGATGCGTTAGAATCGGGCCACCATCTAGTACATTATAATTGCTTACTGTGCCATAAGAAATGCAGCCATGCAATCTCACATATTTTGCCATAAGAAGGGCAGACCTACAGTAGTGTTAAAAATAATAGCAGTCCAATATGACTGACCAGACTATTCATTGTATTTAGTATAAATTCTATTACCACACATCAAACAGTTTAGGCTGGCTTCACATCACGATTTTTGACTGTCAGGTTCTGTCTGGTGTTTTGCAGGATGCACCAGACAGAACCTGACAGCCCTGGGCAAGCAGAACTGGAGGGCATATCCGCCCTCTGATCCTGCTTTTTGCCGGCTTCGTTTTTGCCGCTGTCTAGAGCTGACATTTCAGCACCGTGGCTGCAGGGGAGCTGGCCGCGGTGCTGAAATTTCAGCTGTGGAGCTCTCCAGGTAGTGAAATTCAACGGCGACTGCTTTTTACAGCCGTTGCTCTTTCAGCACCAGGCGTCCGGGAACCAACACCATTTTCTGCCGGATCCAGCTCAATCCGGCACCCATAGACTCCCATGTTATGGGCACCAGATCCGGGAGGAACTAGTTTTGTCCGATTTTTGCATCGGACACAAAAAATGCTGCAGATTCCGGTTTTGTGTCTGATGCAAAAATCGGACAAAACCGGATCCTCCCGAAAAAGCCCCAAACCGGATGGCAAATAACAGCCATCCGGTCCCATGGGGAGACATGGGGGCAAATTCGGATCCGGGGCTGTCATAGCTCCCATGGGAGTCTATGAGTGCCAGATCGCGCCGGATCCAGCAGAAAATAGTGCCGGTTCCTAGACGCCCGATACTGAAAGAGCGGCGTCTGTTAAAAGCAGCCGCCGCTGAATTTCAGCATCTGGAGAGCTCCACAGCTGAAATTTCAGCACCGCGGCCAGCTCCCCAGCAGCCGTGGTGATGACATTTCAGCCCTGGACAGCGGCACAAATGAAGCCGGCAAAAGGCAGGATCAGAGGCAGATTTGCTCTCTGGTTCTGCTTGTCCAGGGCTGTCAGGTACTGTCTGGTGCATCCTGCAAAATGCCGAACATCCGTCCACAAGCTTCTCACAATAGTTGGTAGGAATTTGGGCTCATTCCTCCTGACAGAACTGGTGTAACTGAGCCATGTTCGTAGGTTGCCTTGCTCACAGCCTTTTCAGCTTTGCTCTTAAATTTTCAGTAGGATTGAGATCAGGGCTTTGTGATGGCCGCTCCAAAATATTAACTCTGTTATCCTTAAGCCACTTTGTAACCAGTTTGGCAGTAGCTTCTGGTCATTGTCCATTGGAAGATCTATTTCTGCCTAAGCTTTAACTTCCCAGCTGATATCTTGGGATGTTTCTTCAGTATTGCCACATAACGTTCTTTCCTCATGATGTCATCTATTTTGTGAAGTGCACCAGTCCCTCCTGCAGCAAAACAACCCCACACACATGATGCTGCCGCCTCCGTGTTTCACACTTGGGATGGTGTTCTTAGGCTTCCAAGCTTCTCCCTTTTTTCTTCAAACGCAACGATGGTCATTATGGCCAAACAGTTCAGTTTTAGTTTTGTCAGACCACAGGAAATATTTCCAAAAATGTAGGTCTTTGTTCCTGTGTGTATTTGCAAAAATGTATCTGGCTTTTTTCTGTTTCTTTTGGAGTAATGGCTTTTTCCTGGCAGAGCGGCTTTTCAGCCCATGTTGATACAGGGCTGGTTTCACTGCGGATAATGACACAATCTTACCAGCTTACCATTATCTTTACAAAGTCTTTTGCTTTTGTTCTTGGGTGGATATGCCCATGTCCTATCAAAGTATGTTCATCTTTGGGACACACAACCCGTCTCCTTCCTGAGCAGTATAATGGCTGGACAATCCAATCTTGTTTGTGCTTGTATATAATTGTTTGTACATGTGAACGAGGCACCTTCAGGTATCTGGAAATTGCACCCAAGGATGAACAGACTTGTGCAAGTCTACAATCCTCTTCCTGATATCTTGGCTAATTTCTTTAGACTTTCCCATGATGCTACAAAAGAAGCAGTGTGTTTCAGGTGTGCATTAATATACATCCACAGGTGTGTCTCTAATTAACTCGGCTGTTGCCAATAAACCTATCAGAAGCTTCCAAACACATGACATCAATATGTGGGCTGTCCCATATTGTTTAAAAATATAGTAATCTCAGTGTATGTAAACATGTGACTTTGCAGAAAGTAATAAAAATGCCGTAAACATTCTCTCTCCCTCATTATTCTGACATTTGGCAAATATTCTCCATATTTGACCCAGTCACAGAAGAAGTCTCCAGGCTCCTCTCCTCCTCTCATCCTACTATATGCACCACTGACCCCATTCCCTCACACCTACTCCAGGTTCTCTCTCCAATGGTCACCACTCACCTATCTAAAATCTTCAATCTCTCCCTCTCTTTTGGCATCTTCCCCTCCTCCTTCAAACACTCTATCATTATTCCATTATTAAACAAAACTTCTCTTGACCTGTCCTGCACAAATAAATGCAGACCGGTCTCCAATCTCCCCTTCATCTCCAAACTGTTGGAGCACCTAGTCTACTCCCGCCTCACCCATTACCTCTCCGCTCACTCTCTTCTAGACCCATTACAGTCTGGCTTCTGCCCCCTACAGTCTACAGAAACTGCCCTCATCAAAGTGACCAATGACCTTCTGACGGCAAAACATAATGGTGAACACTCTCTACTTATTCTTTTCGACCTTTCTGCAGCCTCTGACATTGTTGACCACCATCTCCTGCTTGCTATGCTGCACTCCTTCAGCATAAAGGACACTGCTCCTCCTATCTCTCTGACCGCTCTTTCAGTGTATCATTCGCTGGTTCCACTTCCTTCTAATGGGGTCCCTCAGGGTTCAGTCCATGGACCTCTTCTCTTCTCTCTCTACACAGCTCCGATTGGACAGACCATCAGCAGATTGGGTTTCCAGTACCATCTTTATGCTGATAACACACAACTATACACTTCAGCCCCTGACCTTACCCTGCTGTATTACAGAACACCAATGACTGTCTAACTGCAGTTTCCAATATCATGTCCACTCTATATCTGAAACTCAACCTTTCCAAAACTAAACTTCTTCTAATCCCGCCCTGCACTAACCTCCCTAAATCTGACATCTCCCTCTCGGTGTGTGGCACCACAATAATGCCTAGGCAGCAGGCTCGCTGTCTGGGTGTTATGTTTGACTCTGATCTTTCCTTCACCTTCCATATACAATCTCTCACCCGCTCTTGTCACCTGCAACTGAAGAACATCTCTAGAATTCGCCCCTTCCTCACCATGGAAACAACTAAAACTATCACAGTGGCCCTGATCCACTCCCACCTTGATTATTGCAACTCTCTATTAATTGGCCTCCCCTGCACTAGACTTTCCCTCTCCAGTCCATCCTTAATGCAGCAGCCAGGATCACCTATCTGGCTAACCGTTACTCAGATGTTTCAGCTCTGTGCCAGTCATTGCACTGGCTGCCCGTACATTAGAGGATCCAATTCAAATTGCTTATTCTCACCCACAAAGCTCTTCACAGTGCAGCACCCCTCTACATCTCCTCCCTCATCTCTGTCTATCACCTCACCTGTTCTCTCCGCTCTGGAAGTGACTTGGGACTAACATCTGCACTAATCTGAACCTCTAATTCCAAGCTACAAGACTTTTCCCGAGCTGCACCAATTCTCTGGAATGCTTTACCTTAAGAAATTAGAAATTCCCACAAGTTACTTAGCTTCAGGCGCTCCCTAAAAACACATCTTTTTAGGGCGGCCTATCATGATCCCTATTCAGAGACATTCAGACAAAGGTTATCCACTACTTTTTGAACATAACTGTCAAACTCCATCAGATCCAAAAGTTCTACCCAGACTGGCTGGTGGCCACTCATGCAGCTCTCATATATTGCACGCTTCCTCAAAATGGCTGGACCATGATTGTAAATAAGCCCCTGTACTTTGTGTCACCCCCCACCTTATTGTAGATTGTGAGCTCTTGCGAGCAGGGCTGTCATTATTTTTTGCTTTTTAATTATTGTGTTTTCCAAAACTGTTTCTTATGACTGTTTGTATATGAATCTGATTTGTTAAGCGCTGCGAGATATGTTGGTGCTATATTATTATTATTATTATTATATATTAATAATTTATGGTAATCCTGATTGACCTAAAACGGGAAAGGTTTATTCTGATTTCATGTCAGATAGTGAGGAAAACATGCAGATGTGTCTTATTATATAGTGAATGGAAACTTCTGGTTTCAACTGTATATGTGTCTGTGTGCCACTTAATGTAGGGGGGCAGTGTGACAACCTGCCATGGCCAAGGTAGATACAGAGCACCAAAGTGAGGTCCATCACTGCCCGCTCTTCATGTAGAGAAGTGCCCATCTACGCCAGAAGCAGTCCCATGTAAGTTATTCACCTCCTCTCTTCTCGTCCCCCCCCCAGGACACTTGGAGATATTCCGTAGTGCTGATAGCAGTCTCCCATTAGACATCTTTCATTTGCGGCATTGTTTTTCATCTCTCCCGTTCATGCGTCTCCTAATCGATGCATCTCCACAGTCTTTCATTATCTGGACCAAAAATGTGGAAAACATCAGGATCAAGGCGCGGAGAATGTCACCGAAATGTCATTGTTTTCTCTTCCGGTGAAGGGTTTTATTCAGATGATAAAGAATATTTGCACGTTAAATAAACAAAATTTTATTAACTAAAAACCAAGAGTCGTCTGTGAGTTCAGCTCAGTTATTCGTCTATTATATCTGACACATGGTGACATTCAGTATGGGCGCCATTATTTACCGGGCATGGCAATAATGTTCGATAGATGCAGGTACCAACACTAGGACCTATAGCTGACGAGATGGTCCCACTGATTAGTCCTCATAAATTGGTGTCCTCTGAACTACCATATGGTGACCACATAGTGGTAGATACCAGTCCTGCAGAGCATACAAGAGATTACAGTATAGATGGTGACTTACCTCTGATATTCTTTCTTATGGTGTTAACATTTCCCATCTGTTCTATCTGGCCCAGACACTCATGACAACTTCTCCAGCCAGGACTCATCCGCAGAGATGACAACACAGACACATCTGACTTCTCACATTTCCAGCCCCGTCCTCCTCTATTCCACACCTGCACAAACTCCTCTTCCTACTGAAACCCCAAATCTGAGCCGCTGCTGCCTTACGTGTCCCTATTACTGATTCTCTTAGTACCCCTTATAATAATCCCACCCTTGTGTCTCTTACATGGTAAAAATGCCTCCTTTTTAACCTCTAGATGGTAACATTGCCCCCTAGAAAACCTAGAAAATATGAATCCCTGTGAACGTGACCCTAGAAAGCAGTGCAACATTTTTCTTGCTGTGCCCATTTTGCAATAACAATACACTGAGCACCCCATAACCTTTTATAATGTCTCCTGAGCCCCCACATATATAGTTCCCCTCTATACAGTATGAAGCCCCCCAACAGCTCCCACATAACTATACAGCTACCTATACAGAGCATGATGGGCCCATCAGTAGTCATCCGCCCCCCCCCCCCCCGTATGCTGGCCCCAATAGCTCTGCTAAACTCTATGATGACCTCCAGTGTTCCCCCACACTGTATTATTGCCCCCAGTATCCCCCCACACTGTAATATAGCCCCCAGTATTACCCCCACACTGTAGTTTGTGTGGCTCCCCACTGGTCAGACCGCCACCGGGGTACTGCACTCCTCTATTGTTGGGAGGGTATGTTCTCCAGGTACCTGGATGGTGAAGTTGAGACCCACAACACACACACACACACACCGGGATGGGATGGTGGGTGGACCCAAGGGAAATGCCCAGTCTCAGCTAGGGGAACAAGGAAGTGTAGAGTTAGTCAGTCGGGCGAAGAACAGCAAAGGAGTAGGAAGTTGGAGTGAAAGTCGAGAGGTGATGGAGGTGTTGGCTCCCACGAGATGGAGCACGGTCAAGCTGCCCCAGGAGGGAGAGACTGAATGGTGTACAGGAGGAAGGGAGCCCCAGGGGTGCAGAAGAAGACCTAGATCGCCTGCATGTGTGCCCCCCACCATGTAGGTGCCACAAAAGGAGTACTACACCCATAAAAGCGGTGTAGTCACCCCACTGCAAGTGGACTTATGGCCAGTAGGTGGAACCCTAGAACTCACACTCCACACTACTTAGCAGGCGGGAGGGACCCCGGGAGGGTATATAGTCACCTCCAGAGGCACTAGAAGTAGTCTAGAGTCTAGAGGAGTTTAGGAAGGAGTCGAGTGTAGAGGTGTGAGAGACGAGAAGCAAGGACAAGGAGGGGCTCCTCGGCTGAGGGACCCAGGACATTTGGAAGAGATCCCAGAAAGAAGGAAAGGAGGTGAAGCTCAAAAGAGAGTTCACTCAATGTGGGGAGCACAGTAACTAAAGAGTTTCCCCAGGAAAGAAACTGGGTACCGGAGCCTGTGATCTTCAGATATAGCCCCGACTCCCAAAGATCCATTAGAGGGAACCAGGCCCCGCTGAAGGAGCAAGCGGTTAGCCAGCAGAAGGTTCGCCCAATGGGTGCAAGGGAGATAAAGACAAGGAACAGCAGGAGGTCAGATTCTGTCTGCAGGAGGTCAGACTTCACAGCCACTGGGAGGCAAGGGAAGAAAGGAACAGGAACTGCACACAATGAGGGATCCATCTAGCAACCATAAAATCCACTTGCAGCACCCGTAGCATTTGTCACTGTAACATCTTACAGCACTCAAGGACTGTGATGATATCAAAAGTTTCTCAGTAAAGTACCCGTGAAGTGATTTATCGACTCTGCTGCATCCTTTCTTGCATGAACTGTTTCCCTACAGAATTGCTGCCCCGGTGGTCCAGTCCTGCCTGCAGAGGACTACACCATCATTGCTGTAATATCACCGACCACCAGAGGACTGTAGCGGCGCTGGTGAGCATCACCAGGTACTGCAGGTGGCGTCACAAACTTATATACTTTATTCTCATTTATTTTAACCATTGACTACCAGGGCCACAGCCTGGGCAGCCACCCGTGACATCCCAGACCGAGCCTGAGAGCTGAGTACCCTGCCCTGGGTGCGTCACTGCCCGAATCTGGCAGAAGGAACGGAGGGGCTGGTGGACAAAAACCGGGGACCGGCCCTGAACACGGCGCGGGGATTCATACCCGAACCGTTGAAACCGGAGGCCATGAGATCCTAAAGGGGACCTGTGGCCGCAAACCAGGCACAACTTGGAGGAGGCGGCTGTACGATTGCGCGGTATCAGGATAAGGTACCAACCAAAGCCTGTGGCTGTCGGTACCTGAGCTCTGTGTGCAGAGGCACTGAGAGTAGAGGTGAGATGAGCTAGGAGCACTGAGAGTACCACCAGTGAAGGAAACACCACGAGAAAGCAAGGAACACCTAGGGGGTCTCAACGACACTGTCCCGATTCTAGAGAAACCACTGAAACCAGAGATTGGCAGAGGGAAGCACCCAGCGGCCTGGTTCGAACATTACAGTAAAGGTACAGAACTCCAACAGACGTGTGTGAGACTTTTATTAGCGGTGACCACCGGCTGCCGAGGCCACATGACATCTTGAGGTGCTGAAGACCTGATGAACCTTGGCCAAAGAACAAACTGACTTGCCTGCATCACTGCCCTGGGGAACCGCTCCACCTGCGGGAAGCAAAACCATCTAAGCTGCCGGTCATTGTCCCCAGAGGTTCTGAAGCAGCGGCGGCCACATATAGCCACCGCAGGTGGCGTCATGAATACCCCTTTTCCTTTATTCTCCCTGTAATCTGGTACTGAACTTTTAAAAATGACACTGCCAGGGCCACGTAGCTGGGTTGCCACCGTGATGTCCCCCTGTAAAAGAACTGAAACATTCGTCCCGGTTCCGTGTATCCCCATTGCCCTGAAGTGGGCGTGTCATATGGCCCCCAACATTCCCCTCACACTGTACTATGGCCCCCAGTAGTTCCCCCAAAATTGTAATAGAACCTCCAGTATTCCCCCCACCTGTAATTTGACCCCCTGCATTCCCCTACACTATGTTATGGCCCCCATTAATCCCCTCACACTGTATTATGGCCTGCAGTATTTCCATCACACTGTAGTGTAGGGGTGTCACTGCTATGACCTGCACCCTGAGTGTTGTGGACTAGTTGCCTCACCCATGAACTGTGCAAGATGGACTGATCCAGATGAAAAAGTGCAGGAATCATACAAGCTGAAAGTGAAAGTAAAACTGAGCAGAGGGAAAAAAATAGCACAAAGCTGCCAGCCTGAGTGTGTGTGAGGGAGGACACTGCCTAGAAGTGTCTGGATACCTAGGCTTTGGTAAACAAGGCGCCGGCGGCGAAGTGATCGCAGGCCAGACATTGAGAAAGCCCTGGTGACCGCTGAGTGGTACTAGACTGAGAAGTTCCAGAGGTTATCGATTCTGAACAGGACCCAAAGACATGAGCCACAGGGCCAAGGAATCCCAGGACCAGGAAGGAAGAAAAGGTGTTTTCCCTACCTGCCTTGCAAAGAGAAGTGTGCACCACCAAACAACACAACATCAGGCCCCAGGACTGGACTTGTGTCCCCAACACCTTCGTCTTTCCCAGTGTGTGCACATGTTAGAGCATAGCATAGGCCTCAGAAGCCACAGCACAGTAGCCATATGGCCAGATTAGCAGAGGTCAGTGAGGTTGTAAGTGTAGTATAGTTTAGTATGTTTCCTTTTTTGCAAATGTGCTGTTGAATGCCTACTTGTAATAGCTGAGGTGATGTGCTGCTGTGGTCAGATAGAAAGTATAATAATTGTATACTGTATTTTTGCCCCAGCTTACCCCTCTTACCCTGCTGTACCCTTTCCTGTCTGATAATAAACTGTTATCCTTGTTTTCTTCAACCTCATCTTGTGTACTGTAACTTACTCTGCACATCGGTGGTCCTTCACACATCACTTTAGTAAAATGGCTCCCAGGATTTCACCAGGGAAGAGATTGCCTCCAGTTCTATGGAGGTGGCTGAACCCCTTGTATCTGATGAGTCAGACGGCACAATATCATTCATATCACAAAAAGAGTGCAAAAAACGTCCAAAAAATGTATCACTGCTTCAAGAGTAAAAAAGCAAGTGCAAAATAGTATCAACAGCAGGGTTCTTAGTTAGTACGTTTTTTGCAAAAAGTACGGAAGCCGTTCTACCACTCCACGGTGACCCCTATCAGAACGGTCCTAGACTAACGTATTTAAAACCTGATCTAGTGTGAACATACCTCATAGATGCAGGGTGCAGCAGGGCCAGATTCATTATGGGCACACAAGGTAGAAACAGCAATTTATGTGTTCAGGCTCAGTGAGAAGGGGTGGAGCACCTCTCAACTTGCAAGACAAGAAACTAATGAAAAAACTGATACTGAGCCAGATCACAATGTGAACAGGGCTGTAAACCGTGTTCACTCCACCAAGAATATATATCACAAAAAGAGTGCAAAAAACGTCCAAAAAATGTATCACTGCTTCAAGAGTAAAAAAGCAAGTGCAAAATAGTATCAACAGCAGGGTTCTTAGTTAGTACGTTTTTTGCAAAAAAGTACGGAAGCCGTTCTACCACTCCACGGTGACCCCTATCAGAACGGTCCTAGACTAACGTATTTAAAACCTGATCTAGTGTGAACATACCTCATAGATGCAGGGTGCAGCAGGGCCAGATTCATTAGGGGCACACAAGGTAGAAACAGCAATTTATGTGTTCAGGCTCAGTGAGAAGGGGTGGAGCACCTCTCAACTTGCAAGACAAGAAACTAATGAAAAAACTGATACTGTTCACATTGTGATCTGGCTCAGTATCAGTTTTTTCATTAGTTTCTTGTCTTGCAAGTTGAGAGGTGCTCCACCCCTTCTCACTGAGCCTGAACACATAAATTGCTGTTTCTGCCTTGTGTGCCCATAATGAATCTGGCCCTGCTGCACCCTGCATCTATGAGGTATGTTCACACTAGATCAGGTTTAAATACGTTAGTCTAGGACCGTTCTGATAGGGGTCACCGTGGAGTGGTAGAACGGCTTCCGTACTTTTTTGCAAAAAACGTACTAACTAAGAACCCTGCTGTTGATACTATTTTGCACTTGCTTTTTTACTCTTGAAGCAGTGATACATTTTTTGGACGTTTTTTGCACTCTTTTTGTGATATATATTCTGGTGGAGTGAACACGGTTTACAGCCCTGTTCACATTGTGATCTGGCTCAGTATCAGTTTTTTCATTAGTTTCTTGTCTTGCAAGTTGAGAGGTGCTCCACCCCTTCTCACTGAGCCTGAACACATAAATTGCTGTTTCTACCTTGTGTGCCCATAATGAATCTGGCGCTGCTGCACCCTGCATCTATGAGGTATGTTCACACTAGATCAGGTTTAAATACGTTAGTCTAGGACCGTTCTGATAGGGGTCACCGTGGAGTGGTAGAACGGCTTCCGTACTTTTTTGCAAAAAACGTACTAACTAAGAACCCTGCTGTTGATACTATTTTGCACTTGCTTTTTTACTCTTGAAGCAGTGATACATTTTTTGGACGTTTTTTGCACTCTTTTTGTGATATATATTCTTGGTGGAGTGAACACGGTTTACAGCCCTGTTCACATTGTGATCTGGCTCAGTATCAGTTTTTTCATTAGTTTCTTGTCTTGCAAGTTGAGAGGTGCTCCACCCCTTCTCACTGAGCCTGAACAAATAAATTGCTGTTTCTACCTTGTGTGCCCATAATGAATCTGGCCCTGCTGCACCCTGCATCTATGAGGTATGTTCACACTAGATCAGGTTTTAAATACGTTAGTCTAGGACCGTTCTGATAGGGGTCACTGTGGAGTGGTAGAACGGCTTCCGTACTTTTTTGCAAAAAACGTACTAACTAAGAACCCTGCTGTTGATACTATTTTGCACTTTCTTTTTTACTCTTGAAGCAGTGATACATTTTTTGGACGTTTTTTGCACTCTTTTTGTGATATATATTCTTGGTGGAGTGAACACGGTTTACAGCCCTGTTCACATTGTGATCTGGCTCAGTATCAGTTTTTTCATTTTTTGGCACAATATCATTGGGTAGGGTCACATTGAAAACCTAGATTGCATTCACCGCATCCGGATCCGGATGCGGTGAATGCAATGCCGGTCGCACACAGTTTTTTTGAAAACTGTGTGCAGAATACCGCACTGCGGTCACCGGATGGCTCAGGATGTGTAATCCTGAGCCATCCGGTAACTGCAGAGTGTGCGGATCCCGGCTATTGACGGGACCCGCAACCGTAATAAAGAGTGAAATTGCTGACCTAAATGACTGATAGAGGTCTGTAGGGGGGCTTAGACCCCCCTACAGACCGGGCTCCCACTTCCATAGTATTCTTCACCAATTTCGCACCGGGCACGGGCTCCTCGGAGCTGCGTGCATGTCAACCAAGGTGCCCCCCCCCCCATCACTATACAGGGGTGCATAGACCCCTCTAATACAATTATGCTTACATTGATGTGTTTTACACAAAGAATAATCACAATTGCATTGTTAATTATATATTTACATGTGTCCGGAGCCAGAGTCCAGTGATTTCCAGGGCGGGGCTGTGTGCAGCAGCCTCCGCCCGCTCCTTCT